>OX376210.1:2264487-3513602 GCA_947363905.1 Lithophane semibrunnea | reverse complement strand
GGTTACACACATTTTTGCAATAGAGGGAATGAACTCTGTTAAAGATGCCGCCGCTTCAGTCCGTGCCGCCTTTGGAACGCAATGCTCGGACCGCGCTCATAAAGTCAAAGTCAAAGTCAAAGTCAAATAATTTATTTCAAATAGGCACATAATATGGCACTTTTGAACGTCAAACAAAGAAATAGAATTGATTCTAGTTGCCCCTTCCAAAAGGTAGTTTTCGTATGGAGAAGAATGGGCAAGAAACTCCACCGTTACTCTTTTAAAAATGTTTTACAATATTTTGTATACATTAATTATATAATTATATGTGAAGACGATGCATCTATAATAAGATTACTGTACCACAAAAGGTAGAAAGAATTATAAATGGAGCAATAATGAATAAATTAATTACCAGATACATGGTGCTCACATATTCACAAAGATTGTAAAAGTATACGATATTACAATAGTCCTAACATTGTTACAAGTAGTACATACAAATAATAAATAAAAAATTAAAAAAAACTAAATTAGCTATCAGTTTGATTTTGTCCAGACACTAAATCGTCCTATGGAGCAAGACCAGCATGTTTCCAAGCATTCTTATCTTGGATATAATCCTCTAATTTGTAATAAGCTTGTTTACAAAGTGTACTTTTTATATGAGTTTTAAATTTTCTTTCATTTAATTGCAATATATCACAAGGTATTTTGTTATAGCATTTAACGCAGTACCCCATAAAAGATGTTTGTACTTTAGCTAATCTGAAAAATGGTTGATCTATTTTATCTTTATTTCTAGTATTAAAATTATGTCTATCACTTATTTTATTAAAAAGATTTAAATTTTTTCTTACATACATAATATTCTCATAAATGAATTGGCAAGGTACCGTCATGATATTAATCTTTTTAAATAGTTCCCTGAGAGATTCGCGGTGACATAGATTATAAATGGCTCTGACAGCTCTTTTTTGCAAAATAAAAATGGATTCAATATCAGCAGCCCGACCCCACAGTAAAATGCCATACGACATAATGCTGTGGAAGTAACTGAAATAGACCAAACGCGCATAACAGGGTGTTTCAAACTACGTCATGCATCTTACTATTGAATTATTTTTATTTTTTTTAATTACTCAAATGTTCATAAATACCTATCTTTTTTTTATGAATGTGTAGTAGTCATTGGAAACATGAAGTGGGCTGCGGATGAAAGACGATTAAAATGCCACGGTGTATAACATGTCTGGATTACCTGTTTGACCGGCCATAAATCCAGACTCCGGGCTACCACTGAGAAATTTCAGATGGAAAAACCCAATTGAAGAAAGAGAAGGAGAAAGAGAAACAGAAAGAGAAAGAGAAAGAGAAAGAGAAAGAGAAGGAGAAAGAGAAAGAGAAAGAGAAAGAGAAAGAGAAAGAGAAAGAAAGAAGAGAAGAGAAAGAGAAAGAGAAAGAGAAAGAGAAAGAGAAAGAGAAAGAGAAGGAGAAAGAGAAAGAGAGAGAGAATGAGAAAGAGAAAGAGAAAGAGAAATGGAAGGAGAAGGAGAAGGAGAAGGAGAAGGAGAAGGGGAGGAGAAGGAGAAGGAGAAGGAGAAGGAGAAGGAGAAGGAGAAGGAGAAGGAGAAGGAGAAGGAGAAGGAGAAGGAGAAGGAGAAGGAGAAGGAGGAGGAGAAGGAGAAGGAGAAAGAAAGAGAAAGAAAGAGAAAGAAGGAAATAAATCTGCTGTATACGTGATTTTACTGTATGTTTAATAAGTCATTCAACAAACATAATTATCAACAAAACATCACGCATTTATTCCCCGAAGGGTGAGACAGAGATGTACCTATAGTACACCCACATTTCGCCAGTTATGTTTTAAGTTCCATGTATTATACACCGTGACATTTTAATCGTCTTACAAAGGTGGTCCACTCAATGTATCCGACATAAAATACCTGCAGACACGATTTTTTTTTTTTTACCATTAATTAATATAATAGGTACAAAGAAAAATAAATATTGCATTAGAATTCTGAAACATCCTGTTATTAATGTTTACGTATCAAACGGTAGAACATACCTACGCAGCGCACGGGTCGAGTAGATTATTCCAATACCGAAAGCCAATCAAGCATAGTCCACGTGGACTGTCATACAATGAGGAGCTCTAATGCTATCCTTTGAGTAGAGCCGCGCGTGTCACGCCCCGCCCCTTTCACTCGAAAAATAAGTGAAGGTCAATCTCGCTCGCAGCGTCTCAGTTGCGGCCGAATACCGGAAGTGGAAGTGTGCGCGCGCTACCGGATATCAAACGTTGTTCGCGATCGTTACAGTGCAAGAAGTGAATAGTTCCTCATAATCATTGTGAAGTAGGTGTTCACAATGATTATGAGGAACTATCGATACTCGAATATCGAGTACCTACAAATGGTGCGCCTGTACGCAGTGAGTGGTGACAATTTACGGGGAGCAAGGAGATTGTACGCTGCGCCAAATAATCTGAAAATGTTACGCAACCGAGGTGTGATCAACCCGCAAGTGCCAGGACTGCAATTTCAGTAACTACATATCTTTTGTTTGTTATTTGCTAGGTTAGTAGACATGAGTCAAATTTCTATCTTCAATAGGGTCGAACGAAGACAAATTGATCAGATATATAAATCGGCCGTATGTTTGTAACTTTATTTTTTATTAATCTGCACTTACTATGTACCTATACCCCATTTGAAATAAGATGCGATATTGAAACAAACCTTAATACAGTCCGTTCAACCGATTTTGACTTCTATTCCGTAGGCATAAGGATGGCATTAAAAGAAAAAAAGGTTACACACATTTTTGCAATAGAGGGAATGAACTCTGTTAAAGATGCCGCCGCTTCAGTCCGTGCCGCCTTTGGAACGCAATGCTCGGACCGCGCTCATAAAGTCAAAGTCAAAGTCAAAGTCAAAGTCAAATAATTTATTTCAAATAGGCACATAATATGGCACTTTTGAACGTCAAACAAAGAAATAGAATTGATTCTAGTTGCCCCTTCCAAAAGGTAGTTTTCGTATGGAGAAGAATGGGCAAGAAACTCCACCGTTACTCTTTTAAAAATGTTTTACAATATTTTGTATACATTAATTATATAATTATATGTGAAGACGATGCATCTATAATAAGATTACTGTACCACAAAAGGTAGAAAGAATTATAAATGGAGCAATAATGAATAAATTAATTACCAGATACATGGTGCTCACATATTCACAAAGATTGTAAAAGTATACGATATTACAATAGTCCTAACATTGTTACAAGTAGTACATACAAATAATAAATAAAAAATTAAAAAAAACTAAATTAGCTATCAGTTTGATTTTGTCCAGACACTAAATCGTCCTATGGAGCAAGACCAGCATGTTTCCAAGCATTCTTATCTTGGATATAATCCTCTAATTTGTAATAAGCTTGTTTACAAAGTGTACTTTTTATATGAGTTTTAAATTTTCTTTCATTTAATTGCAATATATCACAAGGTATTTTGTTATAGCATTTAACGCAGTACCCCATAAAAGATGTTTGTACTTTAGCTAATCTGAAAAATGGTTGATCTATTTTATCTTTATTTCTAGTATTAAAATTATGTCTATCACTTATTTTATTAAAAAGATTTAAATTTTTTCTTACATACATAATATTCTCATAAATGAATTGGCAAGGTACCGTCATGATATTAATCTTTTTAAATAGTTCCCTGAGAGATTCGCGGTGACATAGATTATAAATGGCTCTGACAGCTCTTTTTTGCAAAATAAAAATGGATTCAATATCAGCAGCCCGACCCCACAGTAAAATGCCATACGACATAATGCTGTGGAAGTAACTGAAATAGACCAAACGCGCATAACAGGGTGTTTCAAACTACGTCATGCATCTTACTATTGAATTATTTTTATTTTTTTTAATTACTCAAATGTTCATAAATACCTATCTTTTTTTTATGAATGTGTAGTAGTCATTGGAAACATGAAGTGGGCTGCGGATGAAAGACGATTAAAATGCCACGGTGTATAACATGTCTGGATTACCTGTTTGACCGGCCATAAATCCAGACTCCGGGCTACCACTGAGAAATTTCAGATGGAAAAACCCAATTGAAGAAAGAGAAGGAGAAAGAGAAACAGAAAGAGAAAGAGAAAGAGAAAGAGAAAGAGAAGGAGAAAGAGAAAGAGAAAGAGAAAGAGAAAGAGAAAGAGAAAGAAAGAGAAAGAGAAAGAGAAAGAGAAAGAGAAAGAGAAAGAGAAAGAGAAAGAGAAAGAGAAAGAGAAAGAGAAGGAGAAAGAGAAAGAGAGAGAGAATGAGAAAGAGAAAGAGAAAGAGAAATGGAAGGAGAAGGAGAAGGAGAAGGAGAAAAAGAAGGGGAGGAGAAGGAGAAGGAGAAGGAGAAGGAGAAGGAGAAGGAGAAGGAGAAGGAGAAGGAGAAGGAGAAGGAGAAGGAGAAGGAGAAGGAGAAGGAGAAGGAGAAGGAGAAGGAGGAGGAGAAGGAGAAGGAGAAGGAGAAGGAGAAGGAGAAGGAGAAGGAGAAGGAGAAGGAGAAAGAAAGAGAAAGAAGGAAATAAATCTGCTGTATACGTGATTTTACTGTATGTTTAATAAGTCATTCAACAAACATATTTATCAACAAAACATCACGCATTTATTCCCCGAAGGGTGAGACAGAGATGTACCTATAGTACACCCACATTTCGCCAGTTATGTTTTAAGTTCCATGTATTATACACCGTGACATTTTAATCGTCTTACAAAGGTGGTCCACTCAATGTATCCGACATAAAATACCTGCAGACACGATTTTTTTTTTTTTACCATTAATTAATATAATAGGTACAAAGAAAAATAAATATTGCATTAGAATTCTGAAACATCCTGTTATTAATGTTTACGTATCAAACGGTAGAACATACCTACGCAGCGCACGGGTCGAGTAGATTATTCCAATACCGAAAGCCAATCAAGCATAGTCCACGTGGACTGTCATACAATGAGGAGCTCTAATGCTATCCTTTGAGTAGAGCCGCGCGTGTCACGCCCCGCCCCTTTCACTCGAAAAATAAGTGAAGGTCAATCTCGCTCGCAGCGTCTCAGTTGCGGCCGAATACCGGAAGTGGAAGTGCGCGCGCGCTACCGGATATCAAACGTTGTTCGCGATCGTTACAGTGCAAGAAGTGAATAGTTCCTCATAATCATTGTGAAGTAGGTGTTCACAATGATTATGAGGAACTATCGATACTCGAATATCGAGTACCTACAAATGGTGCGCCTGTACGCAGTGAGTGGTGACAATTTACGGGGAGCAAGGAGATTGTACGCTGCGCCAAATAATCTGAAAATGTTACGCAACCGAGGTGTGATCAACCCGCAAGTGCCAGGACTGCAATTTCAGTAACTACATATCTTTTGTTTGTTATTTGCTAGGTTAGTAGACATGAGTCAAATTTCTATCTTCAATAGGGTCGAACGAAGACAAATTGATCAGATATATAAATCGGCCGTATGTTTGTAACTTTATTTTTTATTAATCTGCACTTACTATGTACCTATACCCCATTTGAAATAAGATGCGATATTGAAACAAACCTTAATACAGTCCGTTCAACCGATTTTGACTTCTATTCCGTAGGCATAAGGATGGCATTAAAAGAAAAAAAGGTTACACACATTTTTGCAATAGAGGGAATGAACTCTGTTAAAGATGCCGCCGCTTCAGTCCGTGCCGCCTTTGGAACGCAATGCTCGGACCGCGCTCATAAAGTCAAAGTCAAAGTCAAAGTCAAATAATTTATTTCAAATAGGCACATAATATGGCACTTTTGAACGTCAAACAAAGAAATAGAATTGATTCTAGTTGCCCCTTCCAAAAGGTAGTTTTCGTATGGAGAAGAATGGGCAAGAAACTCCACCGTTACTCTTTTAAAAATGTTTTACAATATTTTGTATACATTAATTATATAATTATATGTGAAGACGATGCATCTATAATAAGATTACTGTACCACAAAAGGTAGAAAGAATTATAAATGGAGCAATAATGAATAAATTAATTACCAGATACATGGTGCTCACATATTCACAAAGATTGTAAAAGTATACGATATTACAATAGTCCTAACATTGTTACAAGTAGTACATACAAATAATAAATAAAAAATTAAAAAAAACTAAATTAGCTATCAGTTTGATTTTGTCCAGACACTAAATCGTCCTATGGAGCAAGACCAGCATGTTTCCAAGCATTCTTATCTTGGATATAATCCTCTAATTTGTAATAAGCTTGTTTACAAAGTGTACTTTTTATATGAGTTTTAAATTTTCTTTCATTTAATTGCAATATATCACAAGGTATTTTGTTATAGCATTTAACGCAGTACCCCATAAAAGATGTTTGTACTTTAGCTAATCTGAAAAATGGTTGATCTATTTTATCTTTATTTCTAGTATTAAAATTATGTCTATCACTTATTTTATTAAAAAGATTTAAATTTTTTCTTACATACATAATATTCTCATAAATGAATTGGCAAGGTACCGTCATGATATTAATCTTTTTAAATAGTTCCCTGAGAGATTCGCGGTGACATAGATTATAAATGGCTCTGACAGCTCTTTTTTGCAAAATAAAAATGGATTCAATATCAGCAGCCCGACCCCACAGTAAAATGCCATACGACATAATGCTGTGGAAGTAACTGAAATAGACCAAACGCGCATAACAGGGTGTTTCAAACTACGTCATGCATCTTACTATTGAATTATTTTTATTTTTTTTAATTACTCAAATGTTCATAAATACCTATCTTTTTTTTATGAATGTGTAGTAGTCATTGGAAACATGAAGTGGGCTGCGGATGAAAGACGATTAAAATGCCACGGTGTATAACATGTCTGGATTACCTGTTTGACCGGCCATAAATCCAGACTCCGGGCTACCACTGAGAAATTTCAGATGGAAAAACCCAATTGAAGAAAGAGAAGGAGAAAGAGAAACAGAAAGAGAAAGAGAATGAGAAAGAGAAAGAGAAGGAGAAAGAGAAAGAGAAAGAGAAAGAGAAAGAGAAAGAGAAGAGAAAGAGAAAGAGAAAGAGAAAGAGAAAGAGAAAGAGAAAGAGAAAGAGAAAGAGAAAGAGAAAGAAATAAATAACATGTCTGGATAACCTGTTTGATCCAGACTCCGGGCTACCACTGAGAAATTTCAGACGGAAAAACCCAATTGAAGAAAGTGAAAGACAGAGAAAGAAAGAGAGAGAAAGAAAGAGAGAGAAAGAAAGAGAGAGAAAGAGAAAGAGAGAAAGAGAAAGATAAAGATAAAGAGAAAGAGAAAGAGAAAGAGAAAGAGAAGGAGAAGGAGAAGGAGAAGGAGAAGGAGAAGGAGAAGAAGGAGAAGGAGAAGGAGAAGGAGAAGGAGAAGAAGGAGAAGGAGAAGGAGAAGGAGAAGGAGAAGGAGGAGAAGGAGAAGGAGAAGGAGAAAGAAAGAAATAAATAAATTATTTATTTGCTGGTAATTTAGGAAAGAGAAAGAAAGAAAGAAGGAAATAAATCTGCTGTATACGTGATTTTACTCTATGTTTTTATTAAGTCATTCACCAAACATACATATCAACAAAACATCACGCGTTTATTCCCCGAAGGGTGAGACAGAGATGTACCTATAGTACACCCACATTTCGCCAGTTATGTTTTAAGTTCCATGTATTATATAACATGTCTGGATTACCTGTTTGACCGGAAATAAATCCAGACTCCGGGCTACCACTGAGAAATTTCAGATGGAAAAACCCAATTGAAGAAAGAGAAAGAAAGAGAAAGAAAGAGAGAGAAAGAAAGAGAAAGAAAGAAAGAGAAAGAAAGAGAAAGAGAAAGAGAAAAAGAGAATATTTTGTGTGAACAACAAAAAGGATTTAGACCCAGCAGGACAATAAATATGGCGATTTTTGATTTTATACAGAATGATATTAATAATGTAGATAAACGAAACCCAGTCTGCGCCATTTTCTGTGACATGACGCAGGCGTTTGATTATGTCCACCATCCTACACTTCTAAAGAAACTCGAAGCTTATGGTATAAGGGGTAATCTTCTAGAACTGTTCCAGTCATATCTACATTATAGACAAATAACTGAAATTAATAGAATTAATTTAGCTAACAAACTTGACGAAATATTTAGATCGGACGAGCGAATAGTTAGTTACGGGGTACCGCAAGGGAGTGTGTTGGGTCCTTTACTATTTATATTATATATTAATGACTTACCGGAATACATTGAGCAACCAATGACCCTATTTGCAGATGATAGTACCGTGACAATACTTTCCAAAAGTGTAGATACATACGAAAATGACATTAATATTTCATTAAAACAAAGATAATGCATTTTAGCCAACGCATGCCAGATAAGAGCAAACTGCATGTTCAATATAATAATGATAGGGTTAACGATGTAGTAAGCACAAAATTTCTTGGGCTAGAAATAGACAAAAAACTTAGCTGGAAGCAACACATAGAGTCACTTTGCAAAAAACTAAGCACATCTGCTTACGCTTTATATACTTTGTCGTCTATCACGGTTTAGTCGAATGCTACCTAAGATACGGAGTTATCTTTTGGGGCAACTCCACCGAAAGAGAAACTGCATTCAAAGCACAGAAAAGATGCGTACGATCCTTTTTAAAGCTGCAAACAACTGATAGCTGCGTGCCATATTTTAAACAGCATAAAATATTAACTTTACCATGTATTTATATTTTAGAAATGGCAGTGTTTGTAAAGTTGAACCCTGATCGTTTTGACCGCATATGTGAGATCTTTCCACGTAATAGGCGTGATAATAGTAGGCTTTGTCTCCCTAGTGCGAGAACGACTTTAATGCGCAAAAGTGTCTGCTACATGGCGCCAGTCATATATAATAAAATTCCGAGAACTTGGAAAGAAATAAACTTGACGTTATTTAAAAAAAAACTTCGTAATTTTTTAGTAGACAAAGCGTATTATAGTGTGACGGAATTTTTAATGGAGAAAATAATTTCTTGATAAGGTACTTTATTATAACGATTGGACATTTGAAAAATATGACATTTAATTTTTAATTTAAATTTTATTTAATATTTTATATAATTCCAATACAAAATAAGTTGACTGTAGAATAATTATTGTGTAATTGTAATTATAGTTAATCAATCTTGATAAGTATTGACATTGTAAATCTTTATTATTATTATCTACTTAGCATCTCTAGTATATTTTGTCTTTTGCATGCCTTTTGGTTAAATATGGCTGTTGCTATTATATATTTTTATTTTATGTCACCATTATGTACCCATATTTGCAAAATAAATATCTTATCTTATCTTATCTTATCTTACAGCATCTAAAGTTTTCGAAAGAGCAATGTGTGATCGTGTATATTCCTTTTGCGAGAAATATAAGATTTTCGATGACTGCCAAAATGGATTTCGAAAAAACAGATCTACAACGCTAGCTGTTTATAAATACATCCAAGAAGCATTAAATATTATAAATATTAAACAATATGCAATAGGGATACTACTCGACATGACCAAGGTCTACGACAAAGTGCAATATAAAATATTATTAAATAAGCTATACGGAATAGGAATACGCGGGAAAGCCCATGACTGGTTCACATCATATTAGTTCACCATAAAGGATAGAGAGTAATTAGTTGAGATTGAATACTACAATCAAAAAACAAAAGAAGCACAGCTCATTCGATCTGATGTTAAATCAATACATGCTTCAATTCCCCAGGGAAGTGTTATAGGTTGCTTCCTTTTCCTCATTTATATAAATGACCTCCCCAAAACCATAGACGGGACATGCGTATTGTTTGCGGATGATATCTCGATCCTGACTTCATGCCAAACAAATGCTAATTTAAATGTAGAACTTGCAACTATTCTTGGAAAAACTGAAAACTGGATGAGCGACCATAATCTCGAAATAAATTTTACCAAAACCAAACTAATAGCGTTTGACCCCTGGCAGAAAAAGCAAATAAATATAGATTTTACTTTTAATCAACATAAATTAGAAACAGTTAATAATTTCACTCTCCTAGGTTTAACAATAGACACTCATATAAACTGGAAAACACATATACAGACAGTAAAATCAAACATTTCAAAGTTTTCATATGCTCTCCGCGAAATAAAAAAGGCTACAAACCTAAAAACCGCAATAGTCACATACTACGCGTATGCCCACGCTTGGTTTAGCTATGGCATCATCTTATGGGGAAATAGCACAGAGGCTCCCTCCCTATTTACCTTCAAAAAAAAAAGCTAATACGAATAATTACCAATATAGAACCAACAGATAGTTGCAAGCCTTACTTTCAGAAACACAAAATTCTCACTTTGGTTGGAATTTATGTCTTAGAACTATGTAAACTGGTCCGTAAATATCCAGATTCTTACAACACACAGGGAGACGTACAAACAAATTATTCGTTGCACCATAAAAATAGACTAAATTTGCCCCCCTCCCGCCTTAAATTACATTCATCTAGTCCATATTCAATGTCAATAAGAATATATAATAAATTACCAGAAGACATAAAACAACAAAACAAAACCAGTATATTTTTAAATAAACTAAAACAATACTTAATTAAAAAAAGCTATTACACAGTACAAGAATATCTTACGGATAAATCCAATATTGATAATAATAATTAAAATAGGGTCCGTACGCTGCTGACTGCATACCGAATGCATCACCCACGGTCATCGGTAATGAGACTGTATATCCCGCGAGGTCGAGGCTTTTTAAACGCTAAGACCCTCCACAATCGCGAGATATGCAGTCTCAGGGAATATTTCCTAGAAGCCGACGTGGGAATGCATCGAGATGTGGTCGCGGTGGACAAGGGCCTCACCCCGCTCTCCTTGGCGAAAGAGAACTGGCGCAAGCCTGTAGTGCTTGGCACTAACGATCGCAAGGAGGTATGGCAGAGTAAGGAGCTTCACGGACGCTTTTTCCGGGCCCTGCATGGACCCGATGTAGATTTACTAGCGTCCGTAGCCTGGCTGCGTTTCGGTGACCTCTTTGGGGAAACCGAAGGTTTTGTCTGTGCAATTATGGACGAAGTTATCATGACGAACAATTACCGGAGATTTATTGTGAAGGACGGCACGGTTGACATCTGTCGGGCATGCCACCGACCGGGAGAATCAATCCGTCACATTATCTCCGGATGTTCTCATCTAGCAAACGGAGAGTACTTGCATAGACACAACCTTGTAGCCAGGATTATCCATCAGCAACTTGCTCTGAAATACAGCCTAGTGGAATCGGAAGTGCCGTACTACAGGTACGTGCCCGACCCAGTTCTCGAAAATGGAAATATCACATTGTACTGGGATCGATCCATCATCACTGACAGGACTATTGTTGCCAATAAGCCTGATATAGTGGTGGTGGATCGAACAGAGCGGCGCGCAATGATCATTGACATAACGGTCCCGCATGACGGGAACCTCGTGAAGGCCGAGAAAGATAAACAAATCAAGTCAAGATACTTGAGTATCTTGACTTGGCTCACGAGGTTGTCGACATGTGGGATGTGGACTCTGCGATCATTGTGCCGATAGTCGTATCAGCCAATGGCTTAATTGCCAAGAGCCTCGACCAACACCTAAGGAGGCTCTCGTTGGGCAGCTGGATTAAGGGCTTGATTCAGAAAGCTGTACTCCTGGACACGGCTCGCATTGTTAGGAGGTTCCTCTCTCTGGAGCCCTGACCGCCGGTAGCTTGGACCCTGTTCCCGATACCGGTGGGCTACTATTTTTTATATTTTTAAATGTTTTATATATTTTTTTTTTATTCTAATATTTAAAAATATAATTTATATGTGTGAAAAGTGAAATAAAGGAATTAAAATAGCAAAAATAAATTGTATTAAAATACTTAAAAATTATATTACTTTAAAAACAATGAACAATTTTTAAGCGAGTAATGAAATAGCAATACCAAACTAAATATAATTAAATAAATAATAAATGAATAGATAGACCTGTATATAAAATATTAATAGAATATGTAAACAAATGGAAATATAAATACATAAATACATAGATAATAGGATATGGAATAATTTATAATAGATAAATTCAATTCAATAATAATAATGCATAATTATGACAACCAGACATATTTTAATAAGTAAAATAGTAAAAAATAAATTATACCATAATACTTAATAATTATACTACATTAAGATCAATAAACAAATTTTAAGCTAGTAAATAAATATAATAATTAAATAATTAATTAATAAATGGATAGACACATATAAAATATTAATAGAATAAGAGAATGAATGGAAATATAAATACATAGGTAAGATATAAATAATCCCTAACATAATAACAAGAAAAACTTATAAAGCGCTCTTCCGCTCTCTACCTATTTTAAAATTTGCTGTGCCCGACAGGGTCCATAATTGTTTCTTTAATTTTTATTTACCACCTAATTTGTACATTATGGATTGTAATAAACAATTTGATTTGATTTGATTTGATTTGAAAGAAACTTTTATAGAAGATTCATATCATGGGTGTAGATAAAATCTTGTATGCAACTGTATATTATAATTAGGTATTAAAACACTCATGTGGTACTATTATCAATCCACATTCGTGTTTTAATACCCTTTATTTTATAACAGTTGCATAATAGTACATTGCGATACGAGTGTGCTATTTTGGATATTACAGTCGAGGCGGTATTTTCGATTTCGGCGATAAGGTAGCCGAGAGTGTAATAATCAATGCACACGCGTTTCATACGACGTTTTTCAACACACTTGTGAGGAAAAAAACAGACTTGTTGTAAGAACTTATGCTACAATAACGTACCTAACTATAGAGATGATAGATTTATTAACTGACCTTTGTTGCCAGGTACTGACTATCCGGAGTTTCTTTTAAAAACTACTATGTCGGTTGGTGGCAATACTTTAAATTTTGTATTTTTGATAGGTAAAATAAACCACACAATGAAAACGATAGTAAATATTTATGTAAAATAGCGCGCTGGCCGCTGGCTGGTTTTGTTTTTCCATAGGTGTAAATAAAGGCACTGGCAAAAACGTTAGACAGACTATACAATAAAAAATGATTTGAATAAGAAAAAAAAAATATTATCACTAAACCTACCAAGGCGGAGTCAAATCTATTTATTATTATTTACGCTCTTCTCCCCTACGTGAAATCCACATTTTTAATAATGTAAAGTAAAAAGCACGCTTCCATAATACACTGCATTATGAATCTAAAAGCGGTTTAATAAGAGCCACTTTACGAGCAAGTGTGTTGAAAATAACTATTACCAACTTCTAATTATCAATCAATTCGGATGCTTATATATTTTTTTAATTTTGCTCATGGCGACAGGAATCGTTTATTGCTACACTAAACTTTATTAATTTACTAGCTGTTTTTTTTTTTTTTTTACCGTATTAAATATTTATTTGCCAGAATTTAGGTACAAACTTACATAATAACATGGAATTAATAATTAACAAAAAACAAAACTAAAACTAAAAGGACTTACTAATAGATATAAAAACAAAGGGGCGTCAGGCGTCGAAGTATTCGTCCGCATCGCTGTCATCCGGAAACGTGCCCAGAAGACTGGCAGCATTGCCACGTTGAATGGCAATGCTAATTCTTTGGCCAAAGAACAAGCCAGCCCTCTGGTCACGTGAAGTATCGACCAGTCGGTGAGAAATTTCCTTAAAAAGGAGACGCGCACTCGGGCCCCATGACCCGAGCGTTTCGACCCCAAACGGCTCAAAACTGTAGTTGCCCACAAGGTTACATTATTTGCGCCTGAGGGTCTCAGCAGCCGCAGCAGCGGCGCCAGCACAGCCCGCCGTGCTAGGAACATGGGATGGCGCAAGGGTGTCGACACACGTTGCGTCCCACACCAGTGGCCTACCTACCTTCCAAGGCAGCAACGTCATGCCATCTGGTCTCTTCCCATCGTCACGTACCAAGCCGTTTGGTTCTAATACCGCTGGTACGCCGGCGGTGATAAGGGCTCGACGAATAATATCGTTGATGCTGGCGTGCCGTGCTATGCGGCCTGCACTCCTGTAGCAGGACAGGCCATGGTGCCCGAGACTGTCGACAGCTTCGCCGCAGTGGCACCGATGCGGAGCAACACAAGGTGCGCCTAAGCGGAGACATGTAGCGAGCCGAAACGATGAGTCATCCATCATAGTACCTATGGTGGATGACGGGAGCGCCTGAAGCCATAAGCCCGACTCCCATTCTCCCACAGCCAGCAGACGGGTACGCTCAACAATATTAGGTGATGTGTTTATCAGGGTATTCCGTATAATACTGCAGAGCGGCACGTCCCACCGTCTCTGGGAGAACGGGTTGTCGGGCAAATACGTATTGGGACAAGCCATTTTCCAAGCGTTCAACGCATCAGCCAAACTCGGTACCTCAAAATCAACCAGTGAGGAAGATAAAATGTTCCTGGTTAATTTATCGGTACTGTGGACTGAGGAGACGAAGGCGCGCTCGGTATTCTTTTTGAACTTCTGTCAACAAGGTGTCCCTGTTTACGGAATTGAATGCGTTCTTTATGTCAACCTTGAGGATGACTTCCCCTTTATTGCTATTGAGGTAAGTGGATAGTGCATGTACCGCAGCCTCACAGCCCCCTTTGGACCCGAAGCCTAGCTGTAGGGGCTGGAATTTGCTGGCCAGTGATTCGCTGTAGAAACCACAGCAAATTTTGGCTGCGATACGCCGATAAGTAAATCCTACGGCAATGGGACGAATGCCGCCATCCTTCTTGCGCAGGGCACATAGGTTTGCCCCATACAAGATATCAATGACGGCTTCGTTCACATTGCCGGAGAGCATCAGATTGATGAGGGCTGTCAGCTCCTTCAAAAGTGACTCACCAGCCTCCCCGGCGCCTGAACACAATAGATCCTTCAGGTGTTGAGGTGTCAGGCCGTCGAGGCCGCCAGCGGAGCCACTTCGAAAGGAGCACACGGCTGCACATACTTGCTGAGCTGTAATTTCAAGAGAGTTGGATTCCGGATCGGGTGGGTTAGGGAAGGAGAGGTCATCTGCCGGGGTGGGGTGTTTGCTCTCCAAAGCTGTAAGTGTCTCTGGAGAGTACGGCGCAACCACATCGCTACTGAAGATGATCCTAGCTGCACCTCTGATATCACCCTCGCCTAGTTTAGACTCCACATGGTGCAATAAACCTCTTTGGGGAGGGTGCGCTGTTAGTTTAGGGTCGAAATTTTGGGCCGAAATGTTACAATTATCCTTGATTTGTGATGTTAATGTTTTTTTATTTAATTTTTTGCACATGTAGAGTTCTAAACGGAAAGGTGAGTAATTGCTCCCAGGCACTGAGAGAGTTCTCTCTGGCGGCGAGGCGGATACAACGCGCTAAACTTGAAGCCACGGATGGTCTTGCGCCACGAGGAACTCTCTTTAAAACGGGGGTTGATGTTTTTAATTTCGCAAGGGTTTTCCAAAAGGGTTGGGAGGGTGAATCTAGTGTTACGAGAGTGGGTATTGTCGGGCAGGATGAAGGCACATTGTGGGGTTTGTGTTTCTTACCACAATGGACCTTCAAACCTCGTTCACCCTTAAAAAAGCGTGCCTGGGGGCAATGAGGGCATCTCAATAAGACATCCAACGATGTGGCAGGTTGACTGGCGCTTCGTACGGTGTCACTACTGTCGTCAGTGTACAACGTAAATAAAAAGACTTACAATTTTTCCTTAAGAGCCATAGTTCTCTCAGACACCTTCCGCATGTGGGCGGAGCTAAACTCCCTACTCCCCGAATACGTAAAACGCGCGCGGTGGCGCGCTGAACTAAAACGACGATCAAAGAAAATGCACGGGCGCAGACTTGCGCGAATAGGACGTCAATTTTGCCTACGACTCCAGAAAGGAATGGCGGAGATGCAAGACTGATATTTGTATAGATAGATACATAAGTTACGTATAGCTATTTTAAGTTTTTACTGGACATTATTTTTTTGCATGTGTTTGGAAGAAAATATAAGGTGTATCTTTTCATACACGAAATATTTTAAGGGGTCATTGTACTCATCATTATGAACAACTTTCACTATGGTACCAACCCTGAAATCACGAAAAAAAAATCAGCTATTCCCTAGGTACTTTATGTTCGCATAGCTCGTCAAAATGTAGGGAACAGCTGATTTTTCTTTCGCGATTTCAGGGTTGGTCCCTATATTATGGAGTGAGAGTTGTTCATAATGATGAATAAACACGACTACACATCAAGATCTCGCATTGTATAGAATTTCCGTACCTACAACGCGGGGTCAGCTTATACTGGAAATGTGTAGCTTGATGTGTAGCCGTATGTAGGTACAATGACCCCTTTTTAATATTTTCTACCGACATACCTAACTACATACCTACCTATATACCTACCTACACACCTAACTAAATACCTAACTACATACCTACCTACATACCTACCTATATACCTACCTACATACCTAGCTACATACTTACCTACCTACATGTTCTTAGAGTAAACGCTCAAAACTCCAGTACTTACCTACATATCATTTATTTCTGGTGCATTTAGAAATCGAGTTTGACCACCTGTTTTTTCCATTGCATTGCTAAAATTCGCGCATTTCTCACATGTACTAGTAGCTGTATGGGCTTAGTAATGGATTCACGATCATTGAGGTCTGAGTTCGAATCTTAGTCTTTTGTTGTATTTATGTTTATTTATAATCTATTCATTCTTATTATCTATTTTTTATTTTTTTATGAAGTTAAATATTAGTTATTGTATTATTATTTAACTATTTATAGGTATTGGTATTCAGCAGACTTTATTGTAACTAATAATATGATTATTTTAGACTTTATTGCATGTTTTTTTTTTTAATATAACGTAACGTATAAACTCGAGCACGATACAGCCAGTGCGTGTGCGTGTATGAATGATGTCTCAACATTCCACGGAGAACACACAAATATGAACTGTCTTTGTACCTACCTACTACCCAAAAAAATATAACATTGTTGCATTTAGAATACGCGTCATAGTGGCGAACTGTTCCTACCATTCCATTGCTAAAATTCGCGTATAACTATCATGTGCTCGTAGCTGAATGGACTAAGCAATGGATTCGTAATCTATGAGGTCTGGGTTCGAATCCTACATTACTACGCTGTTTTTGTTTCTTTGAAAGCAAACACTTGTTAATGAATAGGGTATTTATATTCAATTCATGCTTATTATTTATTTTTTTATGAAGTTAATTGTATTCATTACTTCCAAACAAGTAAAAACTTACAAAAAGTTTTAGTACTGTGTGAGATTTGAAATTTTGAACTCACGGCTCACTGATACACGCACACAGTCATGTAGCTGCTCGCCAATCATCTTGACTTGACTCAGTCACAATATTACGTTGAAATTATGAACTAGAAGAACCACACAATGATGATTCAAGTGTCTCTTGAAAATAGAAGGTCATAAGCATAGAAATAATAGGGGCAGCTCAGACCGCGACGTGAAGCAACGCGCACTTTTGAACAATTATCGAACTTATTTTGTTCACCAAAAGGTATAATTTCAGTGCCAGGGTTGAGTGGGTTGGTTTTAGGGTCAATGCCCCACTTCTTCCGTGTCTGTGTCCGCGCGCCATGATCAAGATGCTAATGTCGTAGGCAAATGGCTGTCTCCGCGAACTTGCGCTTTCGTCCGCATCATTCATGACAACCTAAGATGCAGTGTTGTTCAGTGGTTTCTTCTAAAAATTGAAGCCAAACTAAAAAGTTTATAAATTATGAAACCACTTACTATATATAATTATCAGCACAAGTAGGTATTTTATTACCTATATTTGTCTTGAAAATCATTATTCATGATAAACAACAAATCGGAAAATATTTCTTGCCTTTACTACGTTATTTTTGCTTTCATATATCACAGCGACTGTACTATTTTTCCAGGAAATACATTGCTTCTTCAACACTACCTAAGTCTGTCGCTAAGTGACTGGACAAGCAATGTAAAAATCACAAAACGATACTTTATAGCGGTTGCATCGCGCGCGTAATACAGCCGTTGTAAGTAACTTGCGACAAGCCAGTGATTTCCTGTGAGTAAGTTGTACACACGGCTACACATCAAGCTATACATTTCCAGTTTATGCTGATCTCGCATTGTGTAGGATTTTCGTACAATGCGAGATCAGCATAAACTGGAAATGTATAGCTTGATGTGTAGCCGTGTGTACCTGGTCTATGGTGCATGGAACATGCACGCTATACCTGAGATAAAGTTTATAATTGATTGTGCAGTACGTTCTGATTTATGAATGTGTGTTCGCGACTTCGTATCTATTGGTTTTACTTTTACTGAATTGCATGTGTATGTGGTGACGTGGATAGTTATACATATTATTATTATAGAAATAGAAAATATTTTATATCACGAGTTCACGACTGCCCCGTTGGTCTAGCGGTCGCAAGCGCTACTGCTGAGCATGAGGTCCCGGGTTCGATTCCTGGGTCGGGCAAAGTGTTATTGTGTTTTTAGGGTTCCGTTGTCAACAAGGAACCCTTACGTATAGTTGCGCCATGTCCGTCTGTCTGACCGCAGCTTCGCTCATAGACTCTGAGTACTATAAAGCTGTAATTTGGCACGGGTGTACGTATTAATCACGCGGAGTGGTACCTACAATAAAATAATGAAAAATATTTATTTTTAGGGTACCTCCCCTACACGTAACTTTTGTATGTTTTCTTTTTCTTGTCTTTCCCATGGTGTGTCGTTGGAAAGGTCGTTCAAAAATATTGCGAGTGTGTGAACACCATTTTTGGATTCATGGATCTGTTTGCGAAATATTAAACATTGAAGTGCTAATTTTTATTAGAGTCAAGTGTTGAGGCCGGCAGGTAAATGGTTGGTTTTGGATATGTGAAAACATTCACGGCAGTAGTAGGTATATATTATAACGAAATTAAAAGGAAAACTATCACAGCTAAATAGGCTCTACAAGTTAACGAGTAATAATCTACCAACGTAAATTTGCAGTTGCAAAAACATGTTCTCCCATACATTTCGTATGGGAGAACATATTTGTCATCTACAATGTTGAGTTTGTTCTTGCAATAAATTCATCTCAACTACGGAACCCTTCATTTTGTGTGGTCCGACACGCACTTGGCCGGTTTTTACATCTGGAATTGCTCAGTAGCAGCCCGGAGTCTGGATTTGTGCCTGGTTGATAGCAATAGGCTCGCCCCTATTACATGGGACTTATTTGGCGAAATGTGAGTGTACTAACTAAAGGTACATTTCTGCCTAACCCTTCGGGGAATACAGGCGTGATGTTATGTTAGATTTCATATTTACATTTTTTTTGGTTTACTTATATTGTAAATGGTTAATTTGTATGTAAATTTTGTCAATGAAAATAAAAAAGCTATTTCATAAGTAATTGAACATTAAAAAAAAAAAAACTCAACGATATAGCGCCTACGCGCACAATTGAATTGGGCTCTCTGCAGCGAGCTAGTCTATAAACGCACATTGATACAATTCGTACGTAAATATTTGCACTAATACACGCAAACGCGCGTAGTCGGTCCATAGGCGGGGCGGAGCAGCGAGCGACACAGCCATCCCGTCTCAATGCTCACGCGCGACTGCCGCCCGCGCCCGCGCAGAGCACCTCTGAACCTCTATCTCTAAGTGGGGTCATTTTCTTAGCAAATATTGATTGATTTAAAAACGCTTTTTCAATTTTGTAGTCCTTCTAACCATCAATTTTTCAGTGTAAAAATATTTCCAAACATCAAAGCCGTTTAGAAGTAGTAGGGAATATTAGCCAAAAATAGCGTTTTGGTAAATATTTTTTTAAGACAAAAGTATTAGTCATACGCAAAAACCCCTTTTCAAAAATGTTGTACATGAATCTATGGCAAACATATATTTTTTTCAGATCTTTTAACCCAGCCGTTAATGAGGAGTAGGCTTTTTAATGTGACCGTTTTGCGGTACTAAACGGGACTTAGCGCCTTAAACCTTACACACAAACACAATACACAATATAACTATTAAATCTAAAATAAATGACAAAAATGACACATAAAAAAACGACTTGAAGCGCGCACGATGACAGCGGCGCAGTCGCGCTGGCGGCCTGGGGCGCCGCGCCACCGTATGTCTTTTCGGCGGAGCCTAGGCAACCGTTGCCGAGAGACAGCGTCCTTTTTCAGTCTCAGAAAAATGTGTTTGTAATATTATGGTCAGAACCGACTCCAGAAATACTGTAACATAGACAGAATTTTGGTTCTAATATACGGACAGACATATGTACATTCCACAATGGCGGCACAAAGGCGGCACTGTATGATGGAAGGCGACTTTTCCACTTTTTGTTTTAATTTCCGCTAATCATCATCTGCTTAGACTTTTTCCAACTCCAATAATTATTATTATGATGAAATACCAACTAGCTGTTGGTATTTCATCATTTCTTTAGACAAAAATATCTAGGATGAAAAGTAGGTAGCGTATCTGCGTATGTCCTTTTCCAGGTTCCAAGCTACCTGTCAGCAATACCAAGCGGTTCAGTGGTTTAGGCGCGAAATGGTAACAGACAAACAGACTGAATTACTTCCGCATTACTTAGTATTATTGTCACAGAAAGATAAATGTGTACAAAGCAGAACTATGACGGAAAACTGCGACTACGAATATTATTTAATTATTTATTTAGCAAGATAATAAACAGACAAGAAGAACAGAACAGAAGTTCAGATCAGAAGTGATGTATATTTCTAAAGTAATCTCTTCCAGCATACCTGCGATAGGAAAGTCGATAAGACATACACATAGACAACGTGTGTAAGAATGAAGACTTCTTATCTTAATCAGTTCACACCACTGTTTCAAAAAGTCAGGTCAGGTCAGTAATTTATAGGAATCCGTTACTCACCATGTATAACATCATACACAGGTGGTTCTAAAAACGCGTTATTATATTTTCCCTCTATGATAAAATGATAGTCATTTTTCACGTCAATTCCTTCATACGTTTCTTAAGGCGAGTGACGCTGATGTATGAACATGATATATTTCAGTAACACCCTGTATACTAACCTTAATCGAATTGGTTCCGGAATTTCCAAATGGGCGTGTGAGTAAAGACGTAATGCTTATTCCAATCTTATTTGTATTGGGTTTTAAATGACGGATTTTCGGAAGATAAATTAGTAAGAAATAAAAAAGCGGCTACGAGTGACGTATATGATGTTTGACGCACTGTTTTAACCATGACAACTTGTACACGTGTTAAATGAAAATAACTCAAGTGATGATGCTAGTTCCGCCCGGTACAGTACGACACATCTTAGATGTAGCATACATTCGAAAATTTGCATTCATTAATTTCAATTTTACGAATGTATTTGGTTATATGACTTTACAAGTTATTGCAGTTGCGTAAAGATCATTTTCACCTAAAGCAGTAATAAAGATTGGTCATTTTAAAGGCGCACTCAGTTCGGGTGATGACCGGTTTTACGAATTTTGCCTTTGTAGTTATTCTTTACCTTGAGTAGTTATTCTTTCTACCAACCTTACTGACTGACTAAACTTCTTATTTCAGCATTAGCCTGCTTTCTCTTCGCGCACCATAAAAGAGTCCTTTGTTTTTTTTTGCCAGAGTGGTATAAATGCTGACCGGAAAGCACGCGGCAATTTATGTCAAAATGTTGTGTTAAACTCAAACTCAAACTCAAAGCATTTATTTCAATTAAACCATTTACAGGCACTTTTGAATTTTCAAAGCATCGGTCAGTTAGTCAAAAAGTTGAAGCTAGTTGCCCATTCCAAATCGTAGATCTCTATGGAGAAGAACGGGCAAGAAACTCCAAGGACACTCTTTTAAAAATGGATATAGATATTACAAAATCCTGGGTACAGTATTCTTGGTGCTTCTTTATGTGAGAACAATGTCAAATGAAAAATAATCAAAAACAATTCAAAATATAAGATTAAAAATAAGCCCTGGCAGATGAGAGATGACCAGTCTCAACTGACAGCACCCGTTCACGAACATGACACGAAAAACGGCCTATGTCACTCGGGGTGATTTTATTTTTATTTTTATTCACTCCAAACATACAAATATCCTTACAGGCTAGACCCAATGCGACATTGTAGCAATAAAAATTAAAAAGTTCTACTGCTTGTACCATAACAAATTCTATGGGTGGCTATTCTTTCAAATTCACCAAAAGCGCAACAGAATATGTCGACGTCATCAGCAATGAGGTTGTAAGGATTCTAACGATACCCCATATAGCCAAATCCGTTCAGGCATTTTAAAGTAGTGGAATAAAGAAACTCACATACATACATGAACCCTGAAAAACATTACACTCCTTTTTGGGCGGTCGTGTAAAAATACAACAAAAGTACAATCAACACTATTCAAAGTTTTAAAATAATTATCAGTTAAAAAATGTAATTAAATTAAAATTGCTTATTTGTCTTAGAGGCTAGATTGTAATTATAAAATAAATAAATAAATAATTTCTTTATTTCACCGATAGCCTTCACAAAAATAAAAATAAAATTGCCTAAAACTATAAGCAAATAAGGCAAATAAGGCTTATATCTAGGTCACAATCATTTTAACACTCTGACTCCTAAACTAGGTGTATGTGCCTGTGTCTTAGGAGTCAGTGATTCTCTCGCAACAAACAAGGCCTTATTATACAAAAACAAAAGCAAAAACAAAAACAGGACGTTTAAACATTAGCAAATGGTGTAAAAGAAAACTGGATTTGATTTATATAAAATAAAAAAAATAATAAAAAACATAATGAGGAACGTTTAACTTAATGGTTAAATTAAACGTTTAAATTAAACTTAATTAATTATTAAGAACCTGAAGGCCAATTCTTGTACTTAAAAAACGTTCACATTCAAGTCGCAATCTGTCAAATTTATCAAAAATATTGGTAAATTGAATGTATTTTTGTCAGATTGAGAATGAGATGAAAATGCGAACGTTATTAAAAATTACGGGAGTTGCCCTTCTGGTTCTTTTTAGAAAAGGATTAAAAAAAAAGTTAAAAGTACCTATCCTTAAAACCGGAATCTCGTCGTTACTTTTAACGGGGGACTATTTCACAAGATGATATACTACTACGAGTAAAACCAAATACACATCGAACATCTTTATTCCACAAATAGGAACCACAGAATCCGCAAAACCCGCTTAAACATAAAACAGAGAGCATTTCCAATGAGTTCCGCCTTCAAGCTACCGAAAAAACACATTGACACACTCATACGTAATTCATTAAAACATTCACATCCATTCCGTTTTATATTATGATAGCATACGGAAACCATTCGAACTAAAATCCACCGTTTTTTTGTGCAGCAACTTGTTTTTATTACACATCGTAAAAGAATCTCTCTTAGCCAGTGATAAAAGCGCAGTAGGCAAAGATGGAAGACCTAGAGGCGATGTGCTTTTGTTTTCGAGTTGGTGCCGCGTCATCATCATCTGCCTAGCCTTATCCAAACTATGTTGGCATCAGCTTCCAGTCTAACAAGATGCAGCTTACCAGTATTTTACAAGAAGCTACCGCGTTAAAAGCCCACAAACCAGTGTGTGCTCCTTGAGCGATAACAACTCCTTTTGTCCCTTGTGGGTGGAAAGTGCCTTCAAAGTCAAAGTCAAATAATTTATTTCAAATAGACACGTACGAGGCACTTTTGAATGTCAAAAAAAAACAAAGAAATAGAACTAGATTCTAGTTGCCCCTTCCAAAAGGTAGTTTTCGTATGGAGAATAATGCGCAAGAAACTCCACCGTTACTCTTTAAAAAAATGTTTTACAATATTTTGTATTTTGTACACCTTAACGTAAATTTCACTTGTCCGAACAACGTTTACGCGAATGATGGTTTGGCCGATGAACGATTGATCGAAAGAACGATTTCCCGAAGAACTTTCGTTCGAAAGAGCGATTAATTCGATGAATGTTTCACCGAAAAATAGGCTTGCTTTATACGAGTAATGAGAGCTTAGAACTTAACTCGAATAAAATATTCACAACACTTGGCATGTTACTGATGGCGTGTCCAATGTTACTATGATCAAAATGGTTCACTATATAACAAAGAAAAATGCTCCTTCACGTTAAACCCAATCATTTAAAATGCATAGACTAATTACTAAACAACCAGCTTGTCACCTACAAACGCGATCTTCCAACCTCCACAATTCACACGCCTCACTGAGGCACGTTCCACATAGGCACAATGCACCGCAACCAATAGTCTATACCCCGAATGACGTCACTTCATGCATTTTAATGAACACAGAGCATGGTCCGTATGCAAACAGACTGAATACGTTGCCCTACTGTTTTGTGTAGTGGGGAACTTTTTTACTCTGTGTGGGTTTTTTTTTCGGTGGCGAGTACGAATTTGTATAGGGGAGATTCACACCCTTATTAACGTGTCAGTGCGGAGTAATGAAGGTTCTTATTGTGTACTAGTTTTATTCGAATGGTGTGAGGAAGCCTTAATTTGTCCTAGTTTGCTTTCGTCTCGGTGTCGTAATTATGTAAGTGGTTGTAAGTTTTTTTTCATTCAGGTGTTGAGATTTTCTTACTTATTCTAAAGATATGCTGGCAGCTAAGGAATGTACTTAAAATAAACTCTACTCTCATTAATTATAATCTTGTCAAGTGTTTGTTTACGTACGACCTCGACAATCTCGTCTTTTTGGACTCTCTGTGAACAAATTCTCAGAAACACCTCCCTTGCCATGTTATATTTTTGTATCTATACAAGTTACAGATCTACGTACTTTAGGAAAATATGTACAGTCACGGACTTTAATTGATGAGCCACCTTCAAACTTTTCAATTTTGCAGTTTCATACATTCACGAGATTACACGATTCAACACGAACTCAAATCGCAAGCTAGTAAACAAGATGACACATAAATTACTTTTAATCGGAAATATCCATAGAGGTTGACTAATAAGTTCTCAATGATAAAAATAAATACAATGTTGCATTAAGTTTATCCAATCTATTTGATACCGACCTCCTTTGAATCATAGCTCATTAACTCGATATTTATGAAAACATATCTGAAGACAGTGACAGTTGAAATATCGAGATGACAAATAAATTACTTTTAATCGGAAATAGTCTCATCCATAGAGGTTGACTAATAAGTTCTTAATGATAAAAATAAATACAATGTTGCATTAAGTTTATCCAATCTATTTGATACTGACCTCCTTTGAATCATAGCTCATTAACTCAATAATTCAGAAAACTTAACTGAAGACAGTGACAGTTGAAATATCGATGTCAGAGAATTTCTCCGTACGCAACGGTAAACTAGCAACAATTGTTTATCGTTGCTAGGTTACTGTTGCTAGACCTGCAATTGGTTGACTTTGAGTAGTCACTGCTGTCAAGTTTGAAGTTCTGCTCTCAGGTTAGCCAACCGGTAAAGATATGAAATATAATTTTCTTCTTTTATTACGAAGACATATGACTTTGCGTGTCGGGAACCGAATAAACCCGATTTGCATTACACGGCTAAAATGCGAACAGTGCCAGGTGGCTCATCAATTAAAGTCCGTGACTGTATGTATGTCATTGTTAGAGACTGACCGAGTTTCGGTTTTGGTTATTTCAGTATATAAATATTATTATATGTATATATGTACAACCAATGTTCCTATTCGATACAAGTAATAACCTACTAATATTAGAAAGCAATTTTGTATAAACTTAATTTTATTTCTTATGGTCTGTTCCCACAGACAAACCATTCTCATGGTTTGTCGATTTTGTATTATACTTAGAATATACTAAGTGAACAGTTATATTTGTATGCCAAATCGAAATTTTAATAAAATCTTTGATAGGTTACCTCCTTGGTTGCCATGTGTTGAAGTGAAGAGTTCGTTCCATTTTTAAATAACACAACAGATATTATGAGTTTTCATAGTAATTTATTTGGCCGCTAAACTCGCCAATAGTAACTTTGGTGGCCGCATCGTCACTTGTTTTTGAGCAGTACATCAATTTCGATTTATTTCAGAGAAGGTTGTCAAAATAATGCTCGAATTTCTAAGCATGTTTGATCTTGTACCGCGCAGTATCATACGGACTTATGAACTTAGCCTTAGGGAATACACACGTCATTATAAGTTAAGTATCAAATTAGTTATTTATGCAAATATATAAATTTTATTATATTATTATTTTTTATGTTATAAATTACACATGAGTGTTTTAACACCTAATTATTTAGGTACAGTTGCATACAAGACTTTGTCTACACCCATGAATATGAATCCTCTATAAAAGGTTTGCAATACTAATATCGAAGAAAAATGGAAGGATACGACGCACAGGAATTCGATTTTTTTTCTTTTAAATTACGGTGCTTTGTTCGTGAAACGCGCCTGCATGACAATGTTCTTTTTTTGAAAAGAGTTGCATAATGAAATTTAGTACAACATTATAACACCCGTTTGGATGATATTATGGTTACTATGACACTGGTTGTTTTAATGTTGCCAATAAGCTAACTGTTTCAGGAACTTTTATAGAGGATTTATAGCATGGGTGTAGATAAAATTACATAATTTCATCAGCAAAACCAAATAATACGAACTTAGAGACACCTTATGAAAACAGCTTCAAAACTTTCACCAAACAACAATGACTTAAGTTACTTAGCAAAGAGCCCTTTAATTCGGATTATAAAAGCTTTGCTTGGTACGACTTGTCGGTTTTAAGGTAATGAAATACTCGTACTACGACCTTTAAGGGCTGATTTCATCAAAGTCAGATATCTTTTATCAGTGGAATAAAATTGTCGTCTGACAGTTTTTGTATGGAAAAACTGTCAAAAATTTAAAATTTATTCGCAGGATAAGACTTACACTCGTTATAAAAGTTTGGTGAAATTCGCCCTTAATCAGATTTCAGAAAATCTTTATTCGGGCTTTTTAGCTACTTATAAAATGTTTTTTTCTTTAATAAGTTTCGTGAGACCATAATGATGTTTATAAAAGTTTACAGCTTTTCCTATGTATTTGGTTTGGGTTTTTCAAACTAATTTCAAATTCGAATGAAGCTCTTAGACATGAGATCATACCTTGGCAACAGGTAACTGAAGGAACACGGGTGGGTTTTAGTCAGTAAAAGTCTGACACGCCCTTTCGCTCCGTCCAGAGCGGGAGAAGTCATTGGATGATTTCCCACCCTCAAAAAAAAAGACATGAGATCATTTTCAAATCATTAACAAACGCATAAAACCTCGAAAAATGATGCATGGGTCACATAGGTACGCTGATTATGTTTGTATGGAACAACTGTCGAAAATTCATTTATTCGCAGGATAAGACATACAATATACTAGGCATAAAATGTTGGTAAAATTCACCGCAAACAGAATTTACCTTCTGGAATCTTCTACAACAATTTAACAAAACTAATTATATATAACTAGCTGCGCCCCGCGGTTTCACCCGCGTAAGTCTCGATCCCGTGGAAATATTGGGATAAAAAAGTATCCAGGCTATAAACTATCTGTTTACCAAATTTCATTCAAATCCATTCAGTAATTTTTACGTGAAAGAGTAACAAACATCCATCCATCCATCCATCCATCCATACTTACAAACTTTCGCGTTTATAATATTAGTTAGATTAAATTAACGTCATATTCTATGATAGCATCAAAATTTCAAACTTCAGAGACTGTTCGAATATGTTTCAAATTACCTTGGCTTCATAATGTACACAGTAAGAAACACTGGCAGTTTTCCAAAGCAACAAAATAAAAACACATAGTATAAAGAAATACCTCTATAAAATTCTCAATGTATCCAGTATAACAACCAGGAGATAATACCTGTGTATACTCTGTATTTTTTGTTCAGCCAAGCTCAGCGTGCAAGACTAACGCAAATCTCACTATCTATATATAATAGTATTTTCTTTGTTTGCAGATGCGTTGCTTATTCCCAACACACATGACTTGGCCAATGTTGACGCAGCGGGTACGGAATATCGTCTCAACACGTAAGTATGATTTTGAACCTTATTATTAGAGACTAGGGTACAATTTGGAGGAGGAAGGTGCCGGAGTCAGCCCTCGGCTTTTGGTTTCTTTGCAACAAACTCTCAGTCGAATTTCAACTTTATCCATCGTAGTTAAAGGTTCTATTTCGTATGAGTGACAATGTTGTGCCCCGTTTGTTTCTGCAGCGTCATCGAAATGCAAAATGGAAAGTTACGATCATTATTTTAAAGTTCTTTTTTGTGTGACGTATAAAGGAGTAGTTTTAATATTATAATGAGAATGTGAAGTGAAATAAAAAGTAATGGGGTTTCATGTGAACGGTTTTGTATGAATTTTAAAACGCATCCGGAGTTTTTTCCGGACGGAGGTGAATTATTTCGTCTCTGAAAGAATTTAATTATGGGATTGGGAATAAATGCATAATGTATTTTATGTTTGCGGTGTCGGTTAAATTGGGAATCGATCGAGGGTCACCGATACCTACAGCCAGGGGGCCAAGTCTACTAATTTACAAACGTGCCAAGTGGTCTCACAATGATTGACAGATTTTGTATGGCATATCTGTCAAAAACTGATCATTGTGAGACCACTGACACGTTTGTAAATAAGTAGACTTGGCACCCCAAGTACAGACTGGAACTGAAGGAACACGGGTGGGTTTTAGTCGGTAAAAGTCTGACACGCCCTTCCGCTCCGCCCAGAGCGGGAGAAGACATTGGATGATTTCCCACCATCAAAAAAAATTGTACAGACTTGTTCAATGATAAAGTAGATAAGTAAATCAGAGACCCTAGACAAAGTGACATTCTATCAGCGATAACGATGATGGAAAAGGCAAAAATGTATAGGACTGTCATAAGCTATCAAAAAGCTTATGTCAATCCTGTTAAAAGTCGTTGTAGAAATACGAAACGCTTTCGAAGCGATTGTCACTTGTCTAGGCCAGATCTCCTTCTGAATCTACCAATGCAAACGATTCTCCAATTTTTATAAATGGTGTTCGTTGTCAAAAAGGAGCTCGTGGCTAAGTAATAACAGCCGCACGGGTCGATCCTAATAATATAAATGAACCATGTGTCTTGTTTGCAGATGATATATCAATACTCACCTCATGCGAATCTGATATAAATTTAAATGAAAAATTAAATTCCGTGCTTAAAGCCACAATAAACTGGATGACTGAACATAATCTTGAAATTAATTACAATAAAACAAAAATAATAGCATTTCACCCCTGTCAAAAAATACCTATAAATATAAATTTCTGCATTAATGGCTCAACTTTAGAAGTTGTTAACAAATTTACCCTGTTAGGACTTGATATAGATTCCCATATAAACTGGAAATTTCACATTCAAAAAATAAGAGCAAAACTATCAAAATTTTCTTATGCCCTCCGCGAGATCAAAAAAACTACAGATCTTAAAACTGCTCTAGTCACCTATTACGCGTATGCCTATGCCTGACTCAAATATGGAGTCATCTTATGGGGAAATAGTACAGACGCGCCCACCTTGTTTACTTTACAAAAGAAATTGATTAGAATTTTAGTAAATATTGAAGAAACCGTCAGCTGTAAACCTCACTTTCAAGAACTAAAATTACTAACCTTACCCTGTCTCTATATCTTTGAAATATGTAAATTTGTTCGCAAATACCCGGAATTATATACTAAACGAGAAAACATACAAACTAGAATCACACTTCGTTATAAAAATAGACTAAACATACCAATTTCGCGACTAAAAATGCACTCCTATAGTACTTTTGTCATGTCTATAAAAATATACAACAAGTTACCAGAACCAATTAAAGAACTAGACAGAGATAACAGTTTTATTAATAAATTAAGACTCTTTCTATTGAACAAAAGCTATTATAGTATACAAGAATATTTAGACGATAAATTCTAATTTACAAGTAATAAATAAATCAAAATGAACATCTAATACTACATTATTAAATCCATAATAAAACAAATAAAATAATTAATATAAATAACTCAAAATTGAAACCTTAGTAAATACACATGCAATAATAAATTCTAGGCATCAATAAATAAAGAATCGAGCAACAAATTAAGTTTAGGAACCAAATACCATAGTTTTAAACAAATAAATGACTTACTAATACTGACTTAATATAATTAAAATATTGACTTTAAATAATTATTATTTCGTAAAAATACTAGAAATTAGACATAAAAGGAAAAGTAAAAATTAAATAAAAATACAATTATCACTTAATATTATAATATTATAAACAAACAAAGCGCTCTTCCTTCTCTCTCCTACTAGCTGTGCCCGACAGGGTCCATAATTGTACCATTAATTTTAAGCCTACCAACTGTTTTAACAACATTATGGAATGCAATAAAGAATTGAGAATTGAGAATCCATCAGGTTAAGCTACGCTTGCCGGGGTTGGTCCGTGGATGGGTGACCATCTTTACATACCGAGATTCCTCCGTGCCTGGGAAAGCACGTTAAGCCGTTGGTCCCGGCTGTCATTTGTGGATCTTTGACAGTCGTTACGGGTCGTCAGAAGCTCGAAAGTCTGACAACCAGTTTTACCTACTTACCAAGAGGTATCGTATTACCCAGTTACTGGGTTGTGGAGGTCAGATAGGCAGTCGCTCCATGTGAAATACTGGTATTCAGCTGCATCCGGTTAGAATGTAAGACGACCCCAACATAGTTGGGAAAAGGCTAGGCAGATGATGTTGTTCGTTGTCAAAAAGTAAATGATAATAAAATCAAACTTTTTACACAAGACAATACATTGAAAATGACTGCTAGCTTGATATGAAAAACTAGAATGTCACATAACATAATCACGCATGTATTCCTGGTTTCCTGGAAGGGTTGGGTAGAGGTGAACCCATATATTTATTTTGAATCGCATGGCTAATTTTTTAATGAAAAAGAAAAGAAAGAAAAATTGTCTATTCTGCACAAACTAAACGCACATTACAAAAAAAAAAGAATAACATTCTATTCTATTCTAATATTTATTTTGAATCGCATGACTAATTTTTTAATGGAAAAGAAAAGAAAGACAAATTGTTTATTCTGCACAAACTAAACGCACATTACAAAAAAAAGAGAATAACATTCTATTGTAACTTATTAGCCAAAAGACTCGTATTCATTATAAAAACTTTAAAAGAAAGTTTGACAAATTTTGTCTACTGCTTTTTTAATATTATGATAATAGGGAATATGCATGTGATTCAAATATGGGTCAAATATTTTTTTTATAAACTATGTTACTTCAGAATTATGCCTCCATCAATATTTTTGAATAAAATTTATTTTTGAGCGAGAAATTAATTTTTTTAAAGTCCAAAAAAACTGTGGATAATTCAAATACTTGAAAAGACTAAGAGCGGATGTGACGTAACAATCCGATATAACAATCAAAATGTCAATGTCAAGTCAATCAACAAGTGTCAAGTCAATGTCAAACGCTCATAGAAAAAGGAGTGTTTGACGTTGACTTGACAGTTGCTTGTCTGTTTTTACGGACTGTGACGTCACCACACCAAGCGCGCCAAATGGAGGGCGTTTAAATAGCCCGGATCGGTTGGACATTTTTAAACATTTTTTTAACTACTTTAAATTGCTTTTGTGCCGTCGAATTTTTTTTTACTATTATTTGACGATGTAAAAAATATTAAAAAAATACATGCATATTCCCTATTGTTGATTTAATTAAATTATTATTCTTTGTATTTTTATTAGTCTTTCGACCTAATTTGTACAAAAATGTTGAGCCAAAAAAAAAAACCTTGTAACTTGTAACACCTATAATAAGCATCATATCGTGTATATTATCTACACATGTTTTCGCAAATAAATGAATCTGAATCTGAAAATATAGGACACCCACATTTTTCCAGTTGTTATTAAGTCCCTTATAACAGCGGACGAGCCTGATGCTATGAACCGGGCACAAATGCAGGTCCCGGGCTGTTCCCAGGATCTCATGATCAGCCCTAACATTGTTGAGCTAAGGTCCTCTTTATCGTCAAACTGCAATGTTTTCGATAGTGTTGATGGTAACACACAAAATACAAAATATAACCTTAAAATAAAGATAAATAACATTTCTATTATTATTTGAAACACAAAAATACATAGCTTTTCTTTTAACCCTGAAACTTTGACTTCGTTTCTAGAGGAAAACAAATAAAAAACTGAACTCAAAGAAACTCTTTGTTAGCAGAACTTTATGAAGATTTCTAACACTTTAACGGGAAATTATTCTCTTGAAGTAGACTAAATTGTTTGTGAGATAAAATCCTATTTAGTGACTTTATTTATTTAAATACTTGCTGTGCCCGTGGTAAGCTCGTGTATCTTATATTATGTAGTAAAAGGCAGAGAAAGCTGTAAAGTACGAAATAAAACATATCTATACAATTTATATGTAGACAGACTGACATACCAAGGAGCTTGTGGGTTGTGAAAGTCAGATAGGCAGTCACTCTATGTAAAATACTTATATTCAGCTGCATTCGGTTAGATTGGAAGCCGACCCCAATATGGTTGGGAGTAGGCTAAGCAGATGATTATGAAACAGACAGATACACAGACAGAGAGTCGTAACCGCAGCTCAAATAAAAAACCAAGACAGAGCGCTGCGAACAATACAGTGAAGCATGCCAAAACTACACCTGCGCTCTGTGCATACATGTTTACGAAACCAGCCTCACGTCACTGTTGACAGCGCTCTGTATTGATTTTTTATTTAGTCTGAGATTGAAACGTTTATAAAATCTAAGTTAAAACATCACTTTTTGCGACGTATTAAATGTCCGCTTTGCCAATAAAGATTCAATTCACTCAATCTACCTAGCCTTTTCCCAACTATGTTGGGGTCGGCTTCCAGTCTAACTGGATGCAGCTGAATACCAGTATTTTTCATGGAGCGACTGCCTATCTGACCTCCACAACCCAGTAACTGGGGTAATACGATACCCTTGGTAAGACTATTAAAGATTTAATTCTAGAAGTAATAAAGTAGACAAAGAATGTGACAATAGCAGTTCGACACTGAGTAAAGATTTAAGCTGGACGCACAACTAGCGAGCGGACGGTCTGGGGAAACGTACAGTTGTGAAAGAAAGCTATAGAAGGAAATGCATTAAAAAATAAAAATACCGAGCTGGCTGCGTGCAACTCCATTCTCTTGAAACTTACAAACAAAACATTAATTTTCGCAATTATGTAGGGACTTGTATAATGAGGCGTCAATAAAATAATGTTATTTTTTACATTTACAGTATGATCGGCTCATTGATCTTTGGTTTCCCTCTCACGAGTTTCTAAAAAAAAAAAAGTAACCCCTTTAAAAAACTGTTATACTTGAAATGCAAAGGGAACATCATATCGTGACAAAACGATGAGCCAGTTGACGAGTTCGATACTAGTTTAGGAGTATGAGGAACAGGGTGTAAAGTTCACTCATCCACCATAGAAAAGGGAGGATCCTTCTACTAGACGGGTGTTGTGTCTGGCGGGCAACTGCCCAATGTTTGATATTGGATTCTTGTATATAATTATGTCCATCGCGCGGTAAACTCTAATTGCGCGATGCAGGATTTATGTGAAGTCAGAATTTTTGTGTGACGTCAGATCTTTGATGCGTAGGTAGTTCGCATGTGGCGATGTAGATAACACCACACTAGAGCCGATTCCTAAGATGGCTGGCTGGCTATCTTCGCTCGAGCAGACCTTTAATGTATTTAAATAACATAATAAACCTCCTTTTTTGGCTTCGCCGCAGTCGGGTAAAAAAGCTCGACACAAAATCCGCAACTAAAAGAACCTCATTTCCAGTAATACTCTGAAAACTATCCAGCAAAACATTAAAAGCGTGCAATGGACTATAAAACAGAGCACTGAATAAAATCCTTTTCGCTCGAACGCTAACACTTTTCTACACAACGGTACCAGCCTGAAAGCCGATTGGAAAAAGTTGCAAACTCGACTTTGCGCGGTAATAGGATTCACCTAGGTTCTAGATCAAATATAGTAAATCCTTACTGTTTGTTAAGACTTTGGACTTATTGACAGGAACTAATACAGTTTAAAAAAACATTGTGTAGTTATTAACTTCGTAGCGTCGCGTCCGTAATCCCCGCAATGGGGTTGGTTGAATCGTTCTTGTATAGTGTGTGACACCATTTTCTAGCATAATTATTAGCGTTTTGGTAAAACTGTAAGCTATTCATATAATGGTGCCGATTCTGTTGTTCAAAAACTAAACAAAATTTAAGTTCAGTGCATCTTTTTCTTTCTATTTAATTAAGAAAAGGACAGTAGACAAATTTTGGTTTAGTCCTGTCAAATATATAAGCGCCAGACGTAAATTGACGTAATTTCAGTAGGCAAGTATTTAATCACGTCTAAACTTGTATGGAGTAGTGACAGGTGCTGATTAATTTGACAGGAATAAACTAATATTTATCTTCTGTCCTTTTCTTAATGAAATAGAAAGAAAAAGATGCACTGAACTTAAATTTTGTTTAGTTTGTGAACAACAGAATCGGCACCATTTTCTGAATAAATAATCAGTACAGGTCAACCCAATTCTGTTTAAGTCCCATGTTATAGGGGGTCCCATGTTATACTGCCCCGTTGGTCTCGTGGTCGCAAGCGCGACTGCAGAGCGTGGGGTCCTGGGTTCGATTCCCGGGTCGGGCAAAGTGTTATTGGATTTTTCCATTAGGAATTTCGTAGTAACAGCCCGGAGTTTGGAAGTTGGCGGTGTGATACCCCCGTGCCTCGGAAAGCACGTTAAGCCGTTGGTCCTACGCCTGATCTTTCTCCGGTCGTGTCTGATTGCCGTCGGACTATGCGAGTGAGGGAAGAGAGAGTGCACTTGTGTCTGCGCAAACACTTGTGCACTATAATATCTCCCGCGCCGAAGGCTAGTCTCCGTTGAGATTGGCCGCCGTGGCCGAAAATACGGTCTGGAGGACTATTATTATTATTATTATAGGGGATGGCCAAATTGTCATTATCTGGCTACTTAACCAGGCTCTGGACTGCTACTCAGAATTTCCTAATGGAAAAACTCGTTAATAATACTTTACCCGACTGGTAATGTTTTACGCCCCTGTCTGCACCATCGGAGAGTAAAGGCTATGGCATATGATAGTAGGATGGTATGAAAAAACATTTTTATTTTAATAAGACATTTCAGTAAAAATCTTGCGGGCAAAACAGTACTTTAGTCTTATATTTTCTAACAAAGAATTTTCTGTTTTCAGATTAAAAAGCCGAACATTCGATCTCAACGGTAAGTCGTTATTACAATTATTATTATTTCGTAGCTAGCATTATTATTTATATGCTCTAACAGAAAATAAAATCCTACTATCCGTCTGCTATGAGGTTATTTATATTTATAAGGGGGTATTTATAGCAATATTATACAAGATACACCACCTCCTCCACCACCTCTGCCTAACCCTTTGGAGTAACAGGCGTGATGTTATCATCATCGTCATTTCCTTGCCCTCACCCCAATTTAATTGGGGTCGGCGCCGGCGCGACATGTCTTTTTCTTCATTAATTCTCTATTAATCGTCATCTCGGTAGTCACTCCTTTTCTAGCCATATCGTTATTCACACAGTTTGTCCCAGCCGTTAGGTTATGTGTTATTCAAGATCGGATCTTTGGAATGACAAACTTTAGTGCACACCATGTTTTCAGGCTTACCTAGAACAAAAATTGGGCACTAATAAAACAAACGCTTTCTTCAGTATTCTGAAATGAATCCTGAACTGAAAAAAAAATAGTATTATTTCCAAAAAAGAAAAAACCGACTAAGTGCGAGTCGGACTCGCGCACGACGGGTTCCGTACCATTATCTATAAAAACGGCAAAAAAAAAACGTTTGTTGTATGGGAGCTCCCCTTAAATATTTGTTTTATTTTAATTTAATTATTTATTTATTTTAAAAGTAAATATGTACTTATATATTCTGTGAATATTTCAAGCGTCTACCTCTTGTCGCTTTCAATATCGAGCAAAACGAGCAAAGAAATCACGTTTGTTGTATGGGAGCGCTACTTACATATTTATTTTATTCTGGTTTTTAGTATTTGTTGTTATAGCGTCAACAGATATACATCATCTGTGAAAATACGCTAGCTATCACGGTTCATGAGATACAGCCTGGTGAAAAAACGCCGCGTGTGACGCGGCTATGCCATCCGCGGGCTCCGCCGCAAAAAACGCTCCATTTCAAGCAAACGCGTGTAAAATCGCGTCTCCGTAAACGCACTCATACAACGCCATATGTTTGAATTCAGTGCGGGCCGCGCCGCCCAAAGCCACGCGCGACTCCTCGCGTCTCCGTAAGTGAAGCCTAAGCGTGCCCTTGACGCTTGGACGCGAGTTCCTTTTTCACTGTTTTTCCTTGTCATTTTCTCCGCTTTAGTACTTTAGAACTTAAAAGAAACACGGTTCAAAATTTACAACAAAATGTGGAAATCTTTTCGTTGCGTTTGACGAGCGTCCAACACGCGCCGGACGCGCGCCCAAACGGCAGCTCAGGTACTGAGCGCGCACCTCGGGCCCTTGTTATAATTACACATCATTGGTGAAAGTTTTAACTGTCTAGCTATCACGGTTAATGAGATACAGCCTGGTGACAGACGGACAGACAGACAGACAGCGGAGCCTTAGTAATAGGGTCCCATTTTACCCTTTGGGTACGGAATCCTAAAAATAGTCTTTAGTCCTAACACTATGTCTGAGAAAGTTATTTTATTTCGTACAAAGGCAAAAGAAAAAAACTTTGAAGTATTCATAAAAAAACCCCTTTATCAAAAGTTTTGAAGATCTCTTTCACGTGAAATTTATAAAAGAGGATTGTGCAAATATCCTTGAATTACTATGAAGCATTGTTTTCTAGAAAAACTTTACTTGAAGTTTGATAGCTGGAATAAAATAACCAATTAATTTTGTGGAAGCGAAAGTTTTTATTAATGTTTTTCTGTTGTGGGAAAACTTTCATGACGTTACAATATTGTGTACAATGGTACGATACTTATATGTATATACTTTTGCGACTTTTCGCGATTTCAAGTAAAAAGTTAGAGAAAAAGATATAGAAAAACAAAAGATAGTAAAAGTTGCTCATAATGATGGGTAAAGTAACCTGTTTAAGTCATCATCATCATCATTTCAGCCGAAAGACGTCCACTGCTGGACATAGGTCTCCCCCAAGCACCGCCACTTCGACCAGTTCTGTGCTTCTCGCACACAGCGGCGCATTCCCGCGGCCTTCACCAGGTCATCGGTCCACCTTGTGGCGGGCCTTCCAACGCTACGTCTTCCGGTACGCAGTCGCCACTCCAGAACTGATGTTTAAGTATCGGTCACTAATTACCAATCACCCTACGAGTATATCTTCATCTATCGTAACTTGGGCACTTCGTCCGACTACCACTTTGTTGATACTTGCATGCGTGCTTGCTTGCACGATCTACTGTTATAAATAATTCGTGCTGATTCCAAAAAATCGCCAAAGTATCGCCACTTATACGTAGAAGATTTTTCCATAACTACAAAATTACATCAAAACTAAATCATCATCTAATCATTATCATCTGCTCAAAACTATTAAAAATATACTTTCTAGATTGCAGTGCGATCTAGATAATTAAGTAATTAATATGTAGTGGCACCGAGTTGCCGTGTCTGGCCATACCGCTGTTAAACCCGCGATGGTTTGTGTGGTATGTTTAAAGTCTAAACAAATGTATGTAAACTTTTATATTCTGAATAATAAAATAAAAAAAACATTGTTTAAGAGTTAATATGATAAGTTTCACCACCGACAGATTTTATTTTATTTATTTCAGAACAATATTAGTTTATCCTACACCATAACATTAAGGGCATTAAGTCCGCCTTTGTACAGTAGTTTTTACTTGTGCATAAAGTTTTAATAAATAAATAAATAACCCACAATACTGCACATCACATGTTTCACCATACAAAATGCACCAATCATTTTTGGGCACGAAAAAAGACACGACGTATTCTTTTATCTACAGTGAAAACCAATTTTGACAGCAGTATGAATTCGTTCCATAAAAATTCCATTCTCTCCTGAACTACACAACTTTAGCAATCTAGAAAAGAGATAAATAAGTTCTCGGTAAGTATTGTAAGTATAGAATTTGGTCTAGGTCAAAACTATATAAAAAGTAATATCATATTCTGTAATAAAGTTTTTATCGTTTCGTTGAAACCAATAACCTTTGTTAAGTGCTGGTCTTATGAGTATGTACATAATACATAGCCACATAAATAATATGTTTTATAGTTGACTATAGAAAGCCAAATAAACAAAATAGAATAACAAAATATTTGAAAATAAAAAGGAACAGAGGCGCATGTTGTGTTACTAGCCAGTAGTTGCCCAAGGTTGTAGGATTAAAACCTATTTACGACGAAAGAGTAATGATTGATCAACACGTTTGCCCACGGCTTGACTATTGTCCATATTCTATCATACTACATAGAAAACAAATGCGTACCATACTAGGTACCGGTCGGCTTTCAGACAGTGTACCTACTTAGATCCTATTGTTTATTAGAATTATTCATGTTTAGGCCCGATTACACCACACTCGCTAGATGCGCTTAACGATAAATGTATTTAAAACATCAATCTGTCTCTGTCACCTCCCAACAATAAAATTGACGGAAACAGAAGTGTTTGAAAAGGACAATGCCACAGGTTTACCAACTTGGGAGCGAGTGTCACAACCAAATGTAGTTCATAAAATTACTCGTATTTTTTAAATCAGATTTACATTTTTGTTATGAAAACGATTCCCAGCTTTCGAACACCAAAAATAAAAGTATTTTTTACTTTTGTGGTACATATTTTCCGCTTATGTCACTGTCATTGCACTTCATTTCCGAATGTTGCTATTACGTAACCTGGCAACGAACATTAAAATGAAGAAGATAATTATGTAGGTACCGATTTGCTATTTAATATAAGGATAATATATTTGTATGTGTGTCAAAAAAAATCTTTAGGTCACGCGGTTGCGTCGTAATAATTTAAATTATTATTTTGGAATTAGTACATTTACGTTTAATGAAAAGAGGATTATAATACCTACTTATTAACAAAAACTGGGGTTCAGGTGCTTGTTCATAACGTAGTCTTTGTTTGATAATCCTTAGCGATGCCTCCATCATGAGTAAGACATCGGCCAGCAAGTCAGAGTCACCGATGTATAAACTGTTCGCTTCAATTTAGACTAATTTACAAAGAAAATATATCCGCGGCTATGATCTTGTTTTAACATCATAGATTGCACCGATGCCTGTAAGTATTACCTCACCTAGTAGAAGCATTTACATTATAGTTAGCTTCTAAAGTACGCACGGCTACACATCAAGCTATACATTTCCAGTTTATGATCTCACATTGTCTAGGATTTCCGTACAATACGAGGTCAGCTTATACTGGAAATGCATAGCTAGATGTGTAGCCCTGTGAACCTACCCACTTCCGGGACTATTAGTTCCATGCAAGGATTAAAAAACAGTTTTTATCCTTTCAGATACCTATTCATATTGTTACGAATGTTTCACATTGAAGAACTCCCATATATTCCGAACTGATACCTGATCCAATATTTGGTCACAATGTGCAGTGATGTGTGCTTTGAATGTGAACAGTCCATGCTACGTGTTGCAAGGCGTTTCTGAGTGCCACTCAATTGTCCTACCTATTGTTTTATTTGTACATTTCTTTGGTAATCATTTAGTTGTAAAGAGGTTTTAATAGCCAAACTATGTTACTGGCACTTAATAAAGAGTCTGGGTATGAAAAAAAGTTAATTCCAAATTCGAAACTTTTGTTTAAAAACAATAATAATCCCGTTTTCCGTTTGTGACTTTTACTAACATTTTGCAGGTTTGCGTTTAGAAAGTTATCCTGGCAACTAAAACTAACTTCTCGTTATTTTTAGTAGAATAATTTATGTTTGTCGCATAATCCAGCCATAATGTGACTTAAAAGTGATATCTTTGTGTCGATTGTAATGGCAGAAAAAGCAATAAGAGCTAGTAAAATTGTAGCGCTGCTGGAAGAGGGGTGTAGCTTAAAAACTATATTCTTATTGATTATAACAAATTACTAGTCATTTATGCTAATGGCATAGCAAAAATATTAATATTATCCATACAAAAGCCAATGACTGTTAAGGTGCCCGTTGTTTTGCAAAGGGGTGTAGTAAATACAACTCTACCTAACTCTTCTGGGAAAACAGACCTGCTGTTATGTTAAGATTTCAAGCTATTAGGAATTAGCTTTTAGCTGTAAGTCTGCCATGTTGCAATAAATATAGAAATAAATCAGTAAACACAGTACTAATTGATAAAGTACTTATTCAGACCACCAGCTGCACTTATTGCGAGTACCTACATGATTATTAATATTCATTATCATTAGGTATATAAAAAACTGACAACAAGAATTATTATTGACTATGAGTGATGTATTGTATATTCATCCATCAGAAAACTAGCGCCAAATGAAGAATAAAAAGCGACCGATACTACCACCTTATTTGTCACCTACTTCACCATTTCTAGTCAGTCACTTTCTCGAACTTAACCTCAAAATATGAAGTAGGGAAATGGTAAATAAATACGAATTGCGGAAATCCATGTAAAAAATTGTTAGCAATATAGGAAGAGCATTGAATTCTCCTCCAAATACACTAGGTTTGGTTGTGACAGCGGACTTTATGGCTTGGTACAGGGTGCCCTACATTAGGAGGCATTCTGCTTTGTTTAGTGCTTAAGGTACCTATTTAGTGATTTGTGTTCTTTAGTGATCAAGTTAGTATTTTATTTCCACCAATTGACCCCACAGCAGAATTACCCCTACGTTCATTTTGAAAAGTCACATTGGAACGTGCCATGTTTTGAATCTACAACTATGTTAAAACAACTATACTTTTATCTAACTTTACTTTTTCTCATACTTACCTAGATAAAACACAAACCTAACCAAAAAACGTAAAAAAGATGAGCATTAAGGAGATCAACATAAAACTTCAACAATTCCGTCGTTGATCTACCTTTAAATCCGCATTTGCATTTCCTCCGACTCAAGTCTGAAGCCAGTTTGAACTGCATAAATCTGGTTAGATCTAGCGGGAGCCGGATTTTGCCGGTGGTCGTTACCGAATCAACGTACGAATGACGAACTTTATGGCGTCTTGAAAAGAGTTGATTTTCAATTGTTTGTGGTTATATGAAACGTAAAACAATTGCAGGTGGTTCAGTGTTATGTTTATTGAGAAAGAAAATTAAAACTTTATGCGAAGCAGGTACAAGGAAGGAATTTTCCGACGCAGAAAGTGTAAACGATTTTTAAAGTTAATTAATACAACCACAACCTTTGTGATTCATTGAATTACGCTTTGGAATAGAGTTAGAATCCTTGTCTTAAAAATATAAATATTCAATGAATTTTACTAATGGAAATCTCAATAAGTATAGTAATGAAAAAAAAAAAAGTTTCAAGAGCGGGCTCATCCTTGTGACATAAAAGCTAAGTCGCCTTATCGACATCCACAAAAAAGAGGTGACATTATTCCTGAAAAGAATCAAAAAACTTTAATACTTTTCTTAGAAAACCACAAAAAAGCGAAAAGAGAGAGATATCAAAGCTATCAGAAAACTTATAACAAAAAAACACATGAAACAGGGATTTTATCAAATGCAATCGAGCGTAAAAAAAAGTTCGAGAAATATTCAGCGTTGCATAACAATCATATATTATACATTTATGTACGAAACTACAAACACGCTAAGTCTCGAATTTATGTAGAACTGCATATATCTGGATTAAACAGCTCTGAACCGGATTTCGGCGCTCGCTACCGGCAAACGGCCAATCAGAGGACGCTAATCTCAGTTAGCTAGGATAAGCCGTATGTTATTGTCGGAAACAATTATCATATAATCAAACATTGGTAATTGCGGGCTTACAGGTAATTTAGATTCATTTTAATGACTTTTTCCGTAATTTAGGTTAAGTGGTACGAAATAAAAGTATTTTCCGGTTTAGGGTAATTAAATAATTAAAGATTTATTTTATTACCCTTTAGGCAGGATGCCTTATTTTCCAGTAACAGCTTTGAGAGTAAAAGCAAATTTAAAGCAGCAAAATTTTCATGAGAAACTCATAATTCTTTTTTAAAATAACATTTCGGCTACTTTTTATGAAGAACCTCGATTTGCATTTTAGAAGTGCTCATACACTTCAGTGTAACTTTTGAAAAACATAACTCGCCTTATGGCGTAGTCGGGTAAATACATGGCGTCCAAAATGACTAAAACAGTTTTAGTCCGTCACTCAAACCACAGGCTTACATGGAACATCTAGCATAAATAAGTACCACCAATTTGTTCAGTAAACGTCACTGTGTTCTAAATTTATGCGTGAACACAATTACTACGCAAACGAAATTAGACAGCGGTCTGTCGGAGTGGCGTATTGTCGTAGTGGCGTGATGGCGTAGTATGCGTTAGCGCTCACAAAACATTTTAATGTGCGTTTAATAAATCACTTGAAATTGGAATTCCGGTGACGACAATGCCTTAACTGCAGTTTATTTGCTGAAATCAGCTGTTTAGGCTTTAACTATTTCAAGTAAAGACACAACCTGTAAGATTAGAGTAGGACAAAATATACCAAGCGTTGTATTGTAGGTATATGCCAAAGCGTTGTAGGTATATGCCAATGACATAACAGGCTATTTGTCGCAGTCAGGGAATTGACATTCTGGTGTGAACCAAAAAAAAAATCCAACTCAAAATAAATAGGTCGACCATTTTTAGGAAGTCCTATGTGATCTTTCGGCTGATCTCGCAACTTATGCCTAGCTCTGATTCTTTTTCTCTCAATAAATATAAACATTTACACTATACATTTCAATTTAAGAATAAATAACTTACCATCATCATAATCAGCCCGAGGCCTATCCAATCGCACGCCATTAAGACTTGGTACAAATGTTAGCCAGCCAGCAAGCGGACTGACTGCCCAAAAAGTCAAGACAATCGCTTTCAAACCGTTTCGTATTTCTACAACGACTTTCAACAAGATTGACATAAGCTTTTCGGTAGCTTTATGTCAGTCCAATACATTTTTGACTTTTCCATCATCTTTATCGCTGATAGAATCTCAGTATCGCCACTTATAGTTGAGGCTTTAAATGCACCTCAAGCATTTGTTAAAATCCAAGGACCCGATTCTTTAATCTCCCGGCCAAGACCTCAAAATACTTGCTTTCCAAATTGGCAATTTGCCACCTGGCTTACGGGTATATCTCTCCAAATTGTTCATTGTTCTGAATAATCCTTTATTCAGCTATCGAAGTTGGTGGTATGTCGGCATTGTTTGCATGCGTTACACAAGGTGAGATCCTAGAAATTGTTGGTGCCAGCTTCACTGTGAAGTTACTCATAAAAACTGAACTAGTCATGTTCAATATCAAAGTTAGCTTATGCTTACAATGAACATAATTATTTTAAATGGACCGACTGATTATCTGACCTCCATTATTAAGGCTCTTACATACTGGCGCGATTCGCCGCGCGACGCGAATTTTAACAATGCGGCGGCGTCGCGTCGCGCGACGAATCGCCCCAGTATGTAAGAGCCTGTATCCAAAATATTGTAAAACATTTTTTTAAAGAGTAACGGTGGAGTTTCTTGCCCATTCTTTTTTGAAGTTCAAAGTGCCCTAAATGTGCCTATTTGAAATAAATTATTTAACTTTGACTTTGACATTATCCAGTGGGTGACACGATACCCATTCCTCACCTTCTGCAGTTGAAACATGGCGTCGAAAACTACCAAAAATAATAAAAGTCCGTCGCTCTAAATCTCACAGGCTTATATGGGACACCTAGCATAAATAAGTTCCACCCATTTGTTCAGTAAACGTCACTATGCGGGAACACAATTACTACGCAAACGAAATTAGACAGCGGACGGTCGTAGTGTATTGTCGTACTGGGGTACGTCATAGCGTATGGATAGGACCACACAAAAAAAGGAGCGTTAATTTTTTTGAAATTGAGTCACAATATTGATGATCACATGTGTGCGACGAACCTAAGAGTTTCCACAGAGGTGTGATATTTGCATATTTCTCGCAAAGCAGATGAAATGAGACATGTCCTACTAAATCCCGAAGGAAACATGAACCATTGTAGCTGTATTCCAGTTTTTTACATGGAGAGACTGCCTATCTGACCTCCACAACCTAGCAACACCGTACCCCTTGGTCCCTGCCAGGGTTGCGGAACACGGGTGGGTTTTAGTCAGTAAAAGTCTGACACGCCCTTCCGCTCCACCCAGAGCGGGAGAAGTCATTGGATGATTTCCAACCCTAAAAAAAAACCCCTTGGTAAGAATGGTTGTCAGACTTTCTTCATTGACTTACTTTAATTATAAATATGTTTTCAGAAATTGTAAAACTTCTTTTGTGTTACTTTAGATGAATTCCATAAAGCCCGTGAAATTCAAAATTTCTTAAATTTTTGCAAAGAATTTCTTAAGCTATCACCAGTAATGCTAAAGGGAGTATTTCAATTGTGAATTCAGGTGATTTGTTCTCCTGCCAGGGTTGCGGGAAAGTCCGAAAGGAATACCGGGACCTTGGCAATAGGCAACTGAAGGAACACGGATGGGTTTTAGTGAATAAAAGTCTGACACGCCCTCCCGCTCCGCCCAGAGCGGGAGAAGTCATTTAATGATTTCCCACCCTCCTTTTGTTCGGAGAATAAAATCGCTACCTACCTTTACCGGTTGATATTTTATAGCAGGGCTGCATAACCAGTAATGAAACTACATTCCCACCCTTTGTAATCTCAGAAATAGCAACTAAAATAATTAATTGACAGTCACGCTCTCCACCCCATTTACTCCATAAATTATATTAATATAATTCGTCAGCAAACAAGCCGTCAGGTTATGTGATGCACCATGTGATCGGAGCTGCGACAGCGATGCTTATGAGCCATAATTTATTCAATAGTGTTACGCATGTTGGATTAATAAATCTATTTAGGAGTGTGCATTCTGAAAGTTGGCAACGTCGCATAAACTCGTAACTGTCAAATATTTCGCTGTTTTGATTAATTACATAATCAAATTCAAAGTTTCTTACGTGTTTCTAAGTTTAGAATTACACGGGTTTTCACCTTAAGTTTGAAAAGTTCTCAACTTCATATTCTAAATTCAGAACTCGGGTGTACACAGCACAATTGGCGGGGTCCGCTAGGACCGATGCCTGGCAGGGTTGCGGGTTAGTCCGAAAGGGATACCGGGACCTTGGCGACAGGCAACTGAAGGAATACGGGTGGGTTTTAGTCAGTAAAAGTCTGACACGCCCTTCCGCTCCGCCCAGAGCGGGAGAAGTCATTGGATGATTTCCCACCCACAAAAAAAAAGGGTGTTTGTAAGTAAAAGTAAACGTGGAAAAATATTTTTTTCTTTCAACAACAATAAACTTGTTTAGATTGTTGTTTGGGCGGAAATGAAGACCGATTCTTACGGGAAATAATCAAGAACTATGTACGTGTTATAGCATCAATCAATGTTTCGTATATATATCGAATCTCGCAAAGAAATGCTTTATAGAAGCCTCTATTTACTAGGTACTGCGGAAAATAACAAAAAGAAGGTTATGTTTTTTTTTTACCCACACAGATTGAAGCCTTGTCTGACAACCAGTCTTACCAAGGGGTGTCGTGTTACCCAAAAAAAAGTTTAAAATACTCGCGTTTAGCTGCATTCGGTTAGACTGCAAGCCGACCCCAACATTGTTGGGAAAAGGCTAGGCAGATGATGAGATGTATGAAGATGGACAAAAAACTGTTCGATACCTACATTTTGATCCGTTTTGAACACCAATCCTTTTATTATTTTCACCCGAAATATTCCCGAACGAATTCAAAACACAATACAAAACGAAAATACACCGCAAACTATGCATTTAGCGTAGCATTTGTACGATGCAAGGCCATTAGGTGGAACTGAGGGATTATTCTAAATCTGGCTTGCAAGGCACTAAGCCTTGAATTTATCGTTGGGAGCGCGAGCGCCGCAAAACCTTTCTTACGTGTTTTGGTTTTTGTTACTTTAAATTTTTTTGGAGAACGGTATATGGAGTTTATTATTTGTGTCAATTCGGGAAAAACGGAGGCGGGCTACTAACAAGACCGAATAGGATTAACAATGTATAGTTTTTCCAAACTTAAAAAAAAATGTAATAGCAACCGCAGCTATACTAATGTCGTAGTGGGCTTAAGCAACCGGTATCATGCGAAAACAGCTGTGAAAACGAGACGAGACCATAACGCACCGATTTTTCAACTCGCTCGCTCTCGTACCATTACCCCTGTGTGACGTGCTACGTCTCTGCTACGTTGTAAGGATGAGTGCACAACAAGTGTCGGCCGGAATAAATATGAACTTATGCAGCAAAGGAAGTGGATCACTAACTGACCTAAGTACGTTAGTAAAGGAAGATGGCAAAGTTACACTGCGAAAAAGAAAGCAGAATTTCGAGGCCGAAGTTATGCAAGAAATGTCCGACTTACGAACTGAAATGAAGAACTATTTTCAAGCCTTCAGCGGAAAACTAAATGAAATTTCGAGCAATCTATGTCAAGAAATGGGTGAGGTTAAAAATGAAGTAAAAAACATAAAATGTGCAACCAATACTCTTACATCTGAGCAGAATGACATTAAGGAAGAACTGAAAAAGCTAAAAAACCAAAACTGTACTTTCCAAGAAGAGATAACCCTTCTCAAAACCGAATTATCTACCGCTAAAAAAACATCGTGCGACGACGGAAACAAGTCACAGTTCGATTGTGAGTTCATGGCCCTAGAAATCCAGGACCGCGCAAAGCGACAGTATAATGTTATAATTGGAGGTATATGTGAATTAAGTGACAAAAACTCAACAACAAGACGTGAATATGACACAAATCAAGCGCTTAACATAATTCAAACCATTTACAAGGAATGCCCCACCCCTATAAGATGCATGCGTCTCGGCAAGTATAACTCGGAAAAAGCTAGATACCTTAAGGTTACCTTCCAACAACAAGAAACAGTTATACACATTCTGCGTAACAAATCGAATCTCACAAGGGATAACGTTCGCATATTACCGGACCAAACACCAATGCAAATAAAATACATGAAGGATCAACGTGCGGAATTATTACGACGAACGGAAAGTGGTGAGTCAGATCTCACGATAAAGTACATGAACGGTATGCCGAAGATAATTAAAAATGCAGCAAAAAACTCACAAAGCAAATCCCTCGACAAAGCAACTACGATACTTCGGAATTAGATAACGTAACCTATCAATATACAGATACCTACCAAAATGTATGTACATCTCTAGCCTCGTTAAGAATGTTTTATGCTAATGTGCGTAGTTTGGTAAAACCGGGTAAGCTTGACGAGTTAAAATGTATCCTACGAGGTTTTAATCATACCATACACATTGTGTTGTTAACTGAAACATGGATCAAGTCTAAAATTGATGCCGATTTGCTGGATATACCCAACTACACACACATATTTAATTTAAGGAAAGATTGTATAGGCGGGGGTATCTCAATGTACATACACAAAAGTTTAAAATTTGAAATAAAAGAGGAGCAATATGAATGCGGCAATAATTTTTTATGGATAAACTTATTAAAACACTCTCTGACCATAGGCCTAATTTATAAACCCCCAAACACGAACCTGAGCGACTTTCTTAACATTTACACACAACGTTTGGAAAAAAGCAAACGCAATACAATTACTTTTGGGGACTTTAACATCAACCTACTAAGTAGTGAGCGCAAAACAACCGAGTACACAGATGCTATACAAGAATCAGGATACTACATACTAAACAATATACATGAAAAATACTGTACTCGACAAACCAATCACACAAAAAGCATAATTGACCATGCATGTACTAATATATGGAACGCTAAGGTACACATGGCAATAATTGAATCAGCACTATCAGACCACAAACAAGTGTACTTAGAACTCAAACAATACAAACAAACCCTAAAACAAAAAGTTCAATATGATGCGGTTGACTACAAAGCTCTGTATGAGAATATGATAAAATACGACTCAACAGAAGTGGGAAACCACTATGCCATTCTTGAACAATATATAATAAAGAATATAAATGACTCGAAAATATTAAAATACAAAATACTAAACCTTCCACAAAAGGACTGGATCAATAAAACAGTAATTAACTATATTAATGAACGAAATCAATTATGGCATGGTTGTTTAGCAAATCAAGAAAATTTACAACTGCAATCTAAATATAAAGCTGCTAGAAAAAGAGTAGAATGTAAAATAAAAGAAGATAAAAAGAATTACTATTATGACGCATTTTCAAGATGTAGTAAGAATCCCAAAAAAATGTGGAAACTGATAAACACCCTAGCTAAAAATAAGACAAACGATGCCTGTGCTCTTCCGAAACTCACGATTGACGGCAAAGAAATAACAAACGGCACAGAAATCTGTAACGTGTTTAATAACTATTTTGCTACTATTGGCTCTCTGTTGGCCCAGAATATAATACAAACTAACCCTAACCCACAAATTACGTTAAATACGCCAGTTATAGACCTCCAACTTACCACTCTAGAACATTGCACTGAGGATGAGATATCCAAAATAATAGATCATTTGGATAATGATACCAGCTGTGGAATTGATGGAATAACAACAAAATCTATAAAATGCATTAAAAATCTAATCTTAACTAGCCTAACTAATTGCATAAACAGCTGCCTTGACGGTGGTGTGTTTCCGGACAGTCTTAAAATGGCCAAAGTAACCCCTATATACAAGGCTGGAACTAGGACTGACCCCGGAAACTACCGACCAATATCAGTGTTGCCTGTTATTTCCAAAATATTTGAAAAAGTTTTATACACGCGCTTATCTAAACATCTAACCAATATTAACTTTCTATACTCGCACCAATATGGCTTTCGCCCACACTCGAATACACTTTCGGCTACTGTTGACTTAATTACGAAAATAAAAGATAATATAGACAAAAAACAATTGGTTCTAGGTGTTTTCGTTGACCTAAAAAAAGCATTTGATACTGTCAGCCATTTTATCCTTCTGAAAAAGCTAAAAATCATAGGAATTACTTCTACAGCCTTCAAAATGTTTGAGTCTTACCTTACTAATCGGCAACAGATCGTCAAACTTGATAAATTCGCAAGTGCCCCGGCCAGTATACAGTGCGGAGTACCTCAGGGATCGGTCCTGGGTCCATTGCTTTTCCTCATATATATTAACGACATTTGTAGCGCTGGACTGACTGGTCACATATCACTGTATGCAGACGACACATGTCTTTTTTATTTTGGCGATTCTATCACCGATATTATCTCAGAAGCACAGAAAGATCTTAATGTTTTGAATGTTTGGCTTAGTCAAAACCTTCTGACTGTAAATGTTACTAAAACTGCTTACATAATTTTCGCAGCAAAGAATAAAAAAATACCATCATTTCCAAATCTTACAATAAGTAACCAACCGTTACGGAAATCAATGCATGAAAAGTATTTGGGCCTAATTGTGGACAGTAAGTTGACATTCAGAGCGCATATTGATTACGTAAGATCTCGAATACTCCCATTAACCGGAGCCATACGTAACATTGCAAAATGCGTACCCTACAAGCTAAGACATACTATTTACAACACGCTGGTAAAGCCACATCTGGAATATTTGATCCAGGTATGGGGACAAGCTGCAAAAACAAATCAACAACACCTACAAAGAACACAAAATAAAATCATCAAAGTCCTCTTCAACTACGACTACTATACTCCTACAGAATTACTCTACAAAAAAACAAAATTATTTAACCTACAACAATTGTATACATACCATACATGTATGACTATCCGAAAGATCCTTAAGACTAACATACACACAAATATTTCATTTACACAAAAGACTCATAGATATAATACCCGTAATCAAGACGACCTCGAAGTACCAAGAGTGAGAACCCTGTACGGCAGGAAAACTATACAGTATGAGGGGGTCCGGCTATACAATAAAATACCTAAAAAAATCAGAGAGTGTACAAGCATACCAACATTCAAAAAAGGCCTAAGAAATCATCTATTAGACACATTTAAAGCTTAGCTTGAACTATTTTGTATTTTATTAAGACTTACAAGCTTGCCTGTATTTCCTCTACTATGTCTGTATTTCCTCATTGTTCTTCTAAACCACGCAACAGATTTTGATGAGGTTTCTCACCATCGTTTGGAGAATTTATTCCGGAAGGTTTATGTGTGTAATACGTTAATAAATAAATTACTTATATAGATAATTATAACTAAGGAATCTCGATGTTTTGACAAACCGTAGAACTACACAACAATTTTTTTTCTTTTTTATAAATTAAGCTAGAAAGTTCAGTAACTTGGATGGCTTGAATGTCGTAATGTAAACCAACCTATTAGTAATTTAGTTAAGTTTCTCTATAAGTGAACTGTAATTAATTGTTCTTTGAGAAATAAATGTCTTTAAACTGAAAACTGATAACGTATCAACCATTTAGCTTAATTTTGCTTTGAATTGTGAGAATCTATGGTCAGGTACCATTGATTCATGGTTGTGAGGGGAACCCAGGCCATAATTGTTTTAAATCGCTAATAGGCAGTAAGCAAGCATGGCTATCAATCCTAAATCCTTTTCAGTTTGAGAAAAAGCTTTCCCCTAACAATGTATAGCTTTGTATTTCTATAATTAGAATAAAAAATTGCACTAGAAATAACGACAATACGGTGTACAAGACTGACACAGTTTTCTTGCAAACATAACTTATGCAAGAGCGAGAGCAAGCCATACTTTTCCTAGAACATTATGACGACACATGAACTTAATAAATATTCTGAGAGGGACGGCACCACTGAGTATGAAGGATAACAGAAGGAATGCTATGTTAAAATGACTACGATTACACATTCTGTAAACTCACTCAATTGATAGCAAATAATTCAAAAACGAACTCATTTGTTTTAAAATCAAATCGTCGTGGACTCGTTCGATTTCCAAAGCGACATTTCATATTTATACTGTGACGACGTTGAGCCAGTAATACGACTGGTAGTTCGTTGTCTACACACAGAATACGAGTATCTTTCCTTTTTGACACCAGTCTTCATTCTCTTGGCCTTTGTGATCGGTGCAGTAGAGCAATGCAATCTTTCATACAATGTTTCAGCTTTTTCATCCTATATCAGACTTGCACACAAACCATCCATCGTCTCTTTGATCCCTACTTCATCTGCAAAATGAACCTTCTGAATCTTTTGAATATTTGTGTCATATTCAGTGCGGAAGTTCATAATATGACCTGCAAAAGGACGTCATAAACTTGTTTTCTACCTTTTTTGTTGACGGATGAGCGGAAAAAACTACTCTTATGTTACTAGGAGTGTGGACTAAAACTTGTGAAAATAATGGTGCGACTATCCCTAACCTTGCCACTCGAGAAATTATGAAGTTTTTTGATTCAGCAAGACTTTTTTTAAGAAAAACCTGAATACTAGTTTCTACCAGTATTCAAGTTGTTTTCTTAATAAAAGTCTTCAGCCTGTGTTAAAATAAACTATCATCAGCCAGAATTGGTGATAGTAGTTCAAAGATGATGCTGCTGCTCTTGATGATAGTAACCCTTTTGTCGTCTTTTACAACATGACAAACACAGAAGAGGTTGTATGTTTTTGAGAACAATGCGGAACAAACTGCCCGAAATATAAATGCTACTCCTAAATTATCTTAATCCGGTATTTTCCCAAGTTATTACCCTTAAACCGGGTTGTGTCGTAGACACGACGCGATATTAGCGCGAAGTGTAGGATGAAAGAAATAAAAACATTTTACAATTAACTGTAAGCAATGTTCAAAATTGTAAGCATTTAATTAAGGCTTTGAGTTACATAATTATCATCATCCCATTTTTTTGGGGTCGGCAAAACATGTCTTCTTCTTCCAAACTTCTCTATCAGCTGTCACCTCAGTAGTCACCCCCTTCCTGCCAGAGTTGCGGGAAAGTCCGAAAGGGATACCGGGACCTTAGCAACAGGCAACTGAAGGATCACGGGTGGGTTTTAGTCAGTCAAAGTCTGACACGCCCTTCCGGTCCGCCCAGGGCGGGAAAAGTCATTTGATAATTTCCTAAGCTCAAAAAAAAAAGTCATCTTTCAAATCATGTTTCACACAGTCCATCCATTGTTTCTTTGGTCTTCCCTGCTCTTATAACCTTCTACATTTATACTCAAAACTTTTCTCATGACGTTTTCCGCATTCCTCCGCGTCACATGCCCAATAACATACCGATTTCCGCACATTTCGGTTACCGGTGCCAATTTCGAACAGCCTCTTAAAAAAAAAACTCTTGTAAATGTTGCATTTTTCTTTAATACCTAGCTTCTAGAGAACAACTGGTGATGAACAAGACAATTTTCTTACTCGGATTGCGAATTGAGATATTATCATGGATATCATTACAAAATGTAAAATCTGTTGACAGTGATCCACTATATTCCATACAATTTAATCATACAATACTGAATACCTACCTGCATACATACATAATGTATATACCTGCATATGGAAAGGGAATTAGGCAAATACAATCGGATTTAGTCTGCCAAATCTGTTCACTGCAGCTGTGCACCTTCCTGGCAATGTAGCTAGGTAGTTTTTATGTGGGTATGTTGGTTTAATGTTTGTACTGTACAAGATGGGTCATTATGCAGAGATCTTGACTTAAATCTTTGTGAAAAGGTTCTTAAAAAAAGTTCTTTCAATACCTGCATTCTTCATTCAAGGTCTAAAAGAAAAAAAAAACTTTTTTTTATACCATATATTCTCGAAATAAATTTAAAAAATTTATTTGTTGGGCGTTAATTTGAGCAAAATTAATTACTTCTCAAAAGTTGTTCACTTTTCAGAATGCTCTTGCTCATTTTAATTTCATTAATTTCATTTGTTTTTCGACAAATTGAAATTATTCCGAGTTGTAGGTACAATTTAAATCAGAACTCCGTTCATTTATCGGATACTACTATAAACTTTAAAGTTTAATACATTATTATCACGACATAATTAGTTTAAATATCTATAACTTTTGAATTCATGTGAAGTTTGTTAATTGTTCGACATAGATTTCCATTTTTAATTTACTTATGTTCTTAAGGTTATTAAACCTGACCTGAACAAGAATAGTGAGCCTTTTTTGATGATATCTTATAAGATTTTTATTTAGAAGATAAGGTCAAGATTATCTTTTTTTTTTACTGCGCATACCAGAGTTGTACCATAGTACTTACCCCTTTTTTACTGATAATACCAGAGGTGTACCATAGTACATACAACCTTCATTTTACGATAAGTCGTGAATTCGTTTATTTCAATAAATTGAATATAAGATTTATTTTATTTATTTGAAAGTTTTGGAATCGGGTGAAATTATTTCATTTTTGTCTTTGTAACAGAAGAAATAAACATGATAGTAGTACATACTGCTTAATGTGTAGCAGTACTTCTCCGGACGAACTCCATCATAAAAAACTTCACTGTGCTACTTATTTTCTAGTTCATACCGAAATTACCTCTTTGAATTTTGTGAATATGACATATGTCATATATTCCTGAGTGATACATAATGTTGTTTAGCAAACGTGTATATTTTGAATTGAGTTCACTTTGTTAAATTAGTACCTACCTAATAAGAGAGAACGAGCTAATATTTGTCTACTATATTAGTCAAATTCATTGTGAGTTTCAAGTTTTAGGAAATTAAACACAACGTCTCTGTCTTTCTGTCGGTTCGTTAATGTTATTATAACTTGAAAACCATGTACAAGATTTCCCTTCTTATTCACATTTTGAGATAAAATCTTAATAAAATTTCACATTTCCCAGCTGATAATAAATAAGGCGAATTTGAGAAAAAGTTCGACTGTGTGGAGCGACGTGTCATATTAACGTTCGGGTTCAGACAGAGGCCCTAGCATGAACACAAGACGTAAACGTAATGTCAATTCGAACAAATTTCGATTTTTTTTCTGTTTTACTCTTCTACATAGATGTTCTTGCAAACAGGAAGTGTTGAATAAAATATTAAAGCTGCTTTTCTCTCAAACTCACACTTCAACAAGTTGCAGTATTATTCGTAAAATCATAAAGCATCTGCCGCACAGTGAACTTTACCAGAACTTATCTTTTGTTCAACAAGACAATGTATTATCACGAGCTGTTTACACCAAGTTTGCTATTATCAGAACTTGGTAACTTGACATTCTTAGCGCGGTGTTTTGTTTGTCCCGTCCTATGTAAAAGCGGTGTACATGTTAAGACAAGTACATGTACATGCAAGCAGATGTACCAATGTACAGTCACGGACTTTAATTGATGAGCCACCTTCAAACTTTTCAACTTTGCAGTTTCATATATTCACGAGATTACACGATTAAAGACGAACTCAATTCGCACGCTCGTGAACAAGATGACAAATAAATTACTTTTAATTGGAAATAGTCTTATTCATAGAGGTTGACTAATAAGTTCTCAATAATAAAAATAAATACAATATTGCATTAAGTTTATCCAATCTATTTGATACCGACCTCCTTTGAATCATAGCTCACCAACTCGATAATTCTGAAAACTTAACTGAAGACAGTAACAGTTGAAATATCAATGTCAGAGACGTTACTTCCGAACTTGTCGAAATGACTATTAATATTTCTCCGTACGCTAACGTTACTATCGCAACAGTAACCTAGCAACGATTGTTTATCGTTGCTAGGTTACTGTTGCTAGACCTGCAATTGGTTGACTTTGGATAGTCAAGTTTGTAGTTCTGGCTCTCAGGTTAGCCAACCGGTAAAGATATGAAATATAATTTTCTTCTTCTAATACGAAGACATATGACTTTGCGTGTCAGGAACCGAATAAACCCGATTTGCATTACATGGCTAAAATACGAACAGTGCCCGGTGGCTTATCAATTAAAGTCCGTGACTGTACCTACATAGAGAAAATATACTACAAACAACCTCATAAGGAGACATTGTACTCATCATTATGAGCAACTTTTTTGCGTAGATACGTAAGTACCTCCCTACATTATGAAATAATTGCTTGACAATCAAACAGTATCGACCATTATTTTAATTATAGTGAACGAAAATTGATTTATTTCTAAAAACAATATTTTTGTATTGTATGGCGTAATTATGTACATCAAACGTCAATTTATTGTGCTAGATACATTTCTTACAAATTGTCAGTACCTAATGACAGTTGTGATTTGAATATACTTACGGACAATTTAAGTAAGCAATTAAAATGCTTAGCAATTATAGCGTATTTAGATAGGTACTCCAGTCATATTTAATTGATAAAACCAAGTTAGTTTCTTAATCAGTGGTTCATTCACAAATTACTTTAAATATAAAAAAACAAAGAAACAATGCCACAACCATATTCTCACAAATAATCTAACGCAAACCTTTTACAAAATAATTCCAACAAATTGCACTGAATACATCATGAACACAAGTTAGATATCACAATTATTCTGCTGCACTAAAATTCATTAGTAGATTGGTGGATCACTTATAAATATTTAGCAATGGCTCTAATACATTACGCGGTAGACGTTCTCCTGAATTATGTATTAGTAGGTGTGTGGGAGCGGCTTGCTACTTATTCGCAATTGTTTTAGTGGAGTGTAAAGGCAAAGGAGACAGATAAAATACTTATTACCGCATACACAAGCACAATGCAGCTGTGTATCATGCTGTCTCTGTCAATTGAATGCGTACGGCAGTGATGGCAATAATTTTAAAACAGTCTTAAAACTCAAACTCAAATTATTTATTTCAATTAAATCATTTACAGGTATTTTTTAATTGCCAAAGAGTCGGTCAGTTAGTAAGAAAGTTGCCCATTCAAAAACGTAGATCTCTATGGAGAAGAACGAACAAGAAACTCCAAGGATAAACAATAATGGTGTTTAAATATGGTGTATACACACGGCTACAAATTAAGCTATAGGTACGTTTCCAGTATAGGCTGATCTCGCGTTGTATAGCATTTCGGTGCAACGCGAGGTCAGCTTATACTGGAAATGTATAGCTTGATGTGTAGCCATGTGTACCATTACTACATAATTTTATTATAAGAAAAGTAAAATATACTTCATTAAAAAAAAATCTTTTTAAATATTTGAAACAGACAGAACGATAACTGAATTGATTGATTATAATATCGTTTGGTGTTTTCCAAGATAATGTGAACAGTCGTGCAAAAGAAGCTAAGGGCGGTCACCAATAATATTGTTTTAGTATCATTAGATTTGATATTATCCACATGAACCTTATGTTATTAACACAGAGTTTTAGGCAGTCTTTAGGCCATGACGCGTTTCTAACTTTTTCAGTTTCGTGTTTTCTGTAGTCGATTGAACTTAACATTCTTAAAGAAACAAAAGAAAAAAATACAAATGACAAAGTCTACCTCTTCTAACTTACACCACACTTCACTCAGTGACTTTTACATTATGGTGAATAACATATACGTTTATTTCCCAGTAAATAAAACAAGCAGGCTGATTGTGATTGAGAGAGGATTTACAAGGGATCCCTTGTGTACTATAGTTACAAATACATACATGTAGGGGCATCTTAATATTCCTAAGTAGTACTTTGTTTGATCTCTCTTTGCGTTTGATAGGAACTCATTATGGGTTTAGTAAGTGGGCCGTTCTATTTTTTTTATTGAGAAAGTGATTGTTTCTGTTTGAAAATGGAATGGAATGTGAAGAGACAGATACATTGTGATTCTTTATAATGTGCACATATCGAAATGAGGGAATCTATGCATAATTTTGTCGACGTCAAATATATTAAAAAAAAATCTATATTGTTTTTAATAAATCCAAATATTTTCTTGATTTTGTGTGTTTTTTGTATTAAAATTAATTTAACTGACTTTAATTTTACTGAAATCGAAGTTACTGCTGCAGCAAAACCTGTACACATACTAATTGAATGAATTCAATTATCGCATGATTGTGATCAAAGAAAATTTCTCATCCTCGATGGGAGAATATCGTGAAGAGCACCACACTGGAGCAGTATTATAAAGCAAAAGAGTTATGTTAATAATACATTATCTTGGTATCTACAATCTCACGGTAAGCTACATAATATAATTTCATTGCATTATATGCATAATATAATTTTATAATTTTATAATAACTGCAAGCTGTAAACTAAAGACTTAATACCAGTATTTTATTAAAATATTTCTCCACTCACTCAAGAATAAATTTAAGAATTTTCTTTAAAGTTGTCTTTCATACAACACTCGCATGCATCCTCTTTTCATAAAACGTTTTCATAAATAAATATAGCATCTACGAACCGTCTACGTAAGTGCTACGCTGCTACGACGTCTACGAAGTTCTACGAAAATCTACGTTGTACGACCCAAAACAGTGTTATAACATTTTTATGATACATTTAAATACAAAATTAATTGGATGTCTAAATGATTGATCGTTGTTTGTAAAAGAGTGTGAGGAATTAATTCTATCAATCATTTGTGTTTTATGTAACTAAATACACCAGAGGCTTTAAAAATGGCAAAAGAGGCATTGGCGTTTTTTAGGGTTCCGTACCCAAAGGGTCAAACGGGACCCTATTACTAAGGCTCCGCTGTCAGTCTGTCTGTCCGTCTGTCTGTCTGTCTGTCCGTCTGTCACCAGGCTGTATCTCATGAACCGTGATACTAACAAATGATTTATTTCTGTAGCCGCTATAACAACAAATAATTCATACTCGTGATAACTTCGAAATTAAATCTCCGATTCGAATGAATTAAAAAGTATTTTACAGCTACATAAATACTCTTGATGTTAAAACTATTTATTTGAATAAGAATTAATATTATGTTGATAAAACTCCTTCGCAAATAATGCATTAATTTCGAACAAATTTGATTACCATAAAAAAGGTTATAGTGAGTCAATCTTAAAAGATAGACATATGCTGTCTACTTTTTTTAGAAATTTTAAAGAGAAACAATTCCATAATACATGATATTTACGTAACATAAACCGTTTACGCAGCGCACGCAACGGAAGCTCTCAAAAAGGAATATTATTTCCCGTTTTTGCAACATATTTCATTTATGCTCCGCTCTTATTGGTCGTAGCGTGGTGTTATATAGCCTATAGCCTTCCTCAATAAATAGACTATTCAACACAAAAAGAATGTTTCAACTCCAACCAGTAGTTCCTGAGATTAGCGCGTTCAAACAAACAAACAAACTCTTCAGCTTTATAATATTAGTAGGTATAGATTAGAGATAGAATTTAGTATTTAGTCAAAATATAAAATTATTTTTTCTCTTGAGCCTTTTTTTTGTACCCGGCAATCCAAATATAACAAAAAATCTCTACAATTCATTTACACAGATATTTTGACAGCAGTCCTGTCAGAATATCACCATGTACCCCTCGTCAGTGAGCAGACATCGGTATGTCGGTCGCGACGTGATCTTAGCTAGCAGGTACACGAAAATATTGGCAAGACTAGTAGCTTGATTGTTGTCCATTTATATATTTTTCATCAACTAAAACGTTCCTTTTTTGACATTTTTAGATTATTTCAATCTGCCTCTATGGCCCACTTGCACAATAAACCACTAAAATGTGTTTAGCGCTAAATATACAGGGTGTTAGGGTAAACACCGTTATCCTTGCAACCAGTGGTTTGGTTTCATTCATAGAAAGTAAAATCAATGGAAAATTACAACTTTATTTTTTATTTTTTTAGATCTAAATTTTACCACAAGAGACGCAAGTTCGTTGCCCTATGCGCTAGGGCAACGAACAAAAAAAAAACAAAAAACCCGCCTGCAAAAACGCATAACTTAAAAGAGAAAAACAAGCATTATAATCTGTAGAATTTTGGTATTACAGGCGGGGAACAAACAAATAACCTGAAATATGGTGTAACTTTTGTTTGTTCCCCGCCTGTAGGTAATACCAAAATTCTACAGATTATAAAGGCTCTTACATACTGGCGCGATTCGTCGCGCGACGCGAATTTTAACAAAACAATTTCTGAGAAAACTACAAGGCGAACAATGCGGCGGCGTCGCGTCGCGCGACGAATCGCCCCAGTATGTAAGAGCCGTAATGCTTATTTTTCTCTTTTAAGTTATGCGTTTTTGCATGCGGGTTTTTTGTTTTTTAAAATAATTTTGTTTTATTGATTATTATTTTTATCTTTAAATACATTTAAAAACCAAGCTCAAACAAAAACACAAATTCTCACGATACCATAAAAATAACTACACAACGCTGAATCGCGAACAAATCAACAGAAAAATAAAACATAACCCACAATCGTCCGAAACATAGAAAACTAACTCAATTCCGAGCAACCAAGCAATCGTAGTATCTACACGAAAAAGAATTTTCCCGGAGCAAAATTCCCGGAGGCATTAATCAGACGTACTTAGTCCCAATCCCGGGATAGCAATAAAACATATCGGCGTACAGTATTGACAATATAATCCGTGTAATTCCGCAGCAGTCCGATATATCAGTTTAGTTTGACAGCCGGCTTACCCTACGTCAGTTCGGAATGGAGATATTGTGACATGTGTCACTTTAACGTGAATTGTGACGAAAATAATTGTGGCTTATTATTGGTGAATGGTTTTCTAGATTGGTAGGTTGGTTTAACGGTTTGATTTATACCTGATGTACTCGGAATAAAAATAAAAGTTATAAAACTAAAACCCAACTACGACAAAAAGTCAAGTGAAAAAAAAAAACAACCGACTTCCAAAAAACTATATTAAAAAGAAAAAAATCATTTAATTTCAAAAGTCCAACGATACCTCCTTTGTCAAATTATGATGAGTAGTTTAGAAGTTATGAGGGAACACATGAACATAAATATGTATGTACAGTCACGGACTTTAATTGATGAGCCACCTTCAAACTTTTCAATTTTGCAGTTTCATACATTCACGAGATTACACGATTAAACACGAACTCAAATCGCAATAATAAACTTTTAATCGGAAATATTCATAGAGGTTGAATTTATTAGTCAACCTCTATGGATATTTCCGATTAAAAGTAATTTATTTGTCATCTTGTTTACTTTCATACATTCAAGAGATTACACGATTAAACACGAACTCAAATCGCAAGCTCGTAAACAAGATGACAAATAAATTACTTTTAATCGGAAATATCCATAGAGGTTGACTAATAAGTTCTCAATGATAAAAATAAATACAATGTTGCATTAAGTTTATTCAATCTACTTGATACCGACGTCCTTTGAATCATAGCTCATTAACTCGATAATTATGAAAACATAACTGAAGACAGTGACAGTTGAAATATCGATGTCAGAGAATTTCTCCGTACGCTAACGTTACTATCACAACAGTAACCTAGCAACAATTGTTTATCGTTGCTAGGCTACTGTTGCTAGTCCTGCAATTGGTTGACTTTGAGTAGTCACTCTTCTGTCAAGTTTGGTAAAGATATGAAATATAATTTCTTCTTCTAATACGAAGACATATGACTTTGCGTGTCGGGAACCGAATAAACCCGATTTGCATTACACGGCTAAAATACGATTAGTGCCTGGTGGCTCATCAATTAAAGTCCGTGACTGTACATACATATTTTATACTAGTATACCGGTCAAAATCATAGCCATTCATCCTCAAACCAACAAAAAAAGGAAGACGGAGCGCACCGTACATCAAAAGTGAAGCCACAAAACCATGCTCCTGCAAGTAAACATAAAGGCTCACGCACACATCTACACTAAAACCATGGTCATCGCTCCTAGTACATCACGAGTCATCGTCTAGTTAACATCAATAAAAAAAATAGAATTATGCCTTCCTGTGTAGTAAAAATTTGTAACAACAACAGCAAATCACTTAAAGTCTCACGGAATTACTTTTCACTTGTACGTACTTGAAATAACATCGTTTTTTAATTTAATTAACTATGAATTTTAGGTTCTATTCTATTCTATTTTTTTGTTATGGCAAGCAAAGCCGATGTCGACCATTCTGCCAATGTCTAAAGTGAATTGGAAAAGCAAGTGTGTAGCAAAAATAATATAAATTTGAATAACTTGGAACAAAAAACCTCAACGAATGAATGAATGAAAGCAGTGACATAACGTGGGAGGTCTGCCATAATGTGATTTCAAATTTTCCCATTCGATTAAACCGATTTAAATTATGATTTCTTATTTCGAGTAATTATATTCCTATTTTCATTTTTTATGTATTTAGATTACCAATTAATACTGAATCTTAAAGTAAATGGATATTAGCTATACAAAATAGCAATGTAAAAATGTTTTGTTTTTGTTTCGGAATAGAAGTCCTTCTTAACAATTGAGTTATAATACCGTATGGTATTATAACAATATCAACAATATCTTACTCGTACAATATTATCCTACCCATACAATATTATTCGCCAAATTATAGGGAAAAACTTTAATAAATGACAACTCTTTTTACACATACATAGATAAAAAGGTGGCTTCACTTTTGATGTTCACAGTGCTCCGTCTTCTTTTTTTGTTGGTCTGAGCATTCATCAAAACTTCATCATTATTTCTCGCTGCTGATAACAGCTATAATAGATCCGTGTGAGAATCGGGACTGGCGACGGCTGTCTTGAAGCTCATTATTATCACTATACCTATTGAATAGTTTATCAAAAGGGCACAGTCGCAAATGCGTCTTAGTTGATAATTGTGGTGAATACATTTGTAGATACATACCTACCTACATTATAGCTATACTGAAAGGTTAAGCGGATTTGCTTTGATGCTTCTAACCTAATCCCTCCTGCTTTGAATATTAGGTGTAGATAGATTTTAGCACAGTAACCTCCTTTGGTCGTCTCGGGTACTCAGAAGCCCGAAAGTCCGACAACCAGTTTTAGGTACCATGGGTATCGTGTTACTCAGCTACTGGGTTGTGGAGGCAGTCGCTCCATGTAAAGTATTCAGCCGCATTTGCTAAACCAGCAAGCCAACCCTAACATATTTGGGAAAAAGCTATTTAGATGATGATCCCTTTAGGCGCAGAATGTCCAGTTCGCAAAATGTCCAGCGGTCGCAAAATGTCCAATTGGCAAAATGTCCAATTCTCCTTTGCGTTGATAAAGGCATGACATCATCATGGCTGTAGCTACTAGAAAAGTAAAATAATAACGCAATTACCAGTTGAGCAGTGGTGGCCCAGTGGTAACGGCCACGACTTACGAGTTGTAGGTCGTAGGTTCGAACCCTGAGAGGCGCTTTACTTTGTGTAAATTATTTCATCGCCACTGCTCTCAAAACGGTGAAGGAAAACATCGTGAGGAAACCGGCATGTCCTAGAACCAAAAATTCGAAGACATGTGACATCTACCAACCCGCACTGGGCCCGCGTGGTGGATTACGGCCCACTCCGTCTCACAGAGAGGAGGCCTATGTCCCAGCAGTGGGAACATTATAGGCTGATTATGTATGTATGTATGTACCAGTTGAAAGTAAAATCTTTTATTATTAAAACTTTTTTCGCCGAATGATGAACAAAGAGGATCAATGTGGCTTAAAAAATGTTAAATGTGAAAACTGTATTGTAATAAATCCGCTCAGTAGCGTGAATTGTTCATAATTGAAGATAATCCCAATTTCATAGAAACGCACTGAAAATAATTAAAGCTACACTGAGTATTGGATTTAAAATTGCGTTCAAACACAATAAAAAGGACGTGGATTATTATTTCTTCCAATTAATGAAAATAGTAAATATTTAACAAAAAATACTACCGAGATTAAAATCAGGTAAATGTTTTAAAAACCGACGAGTCGAACTCACACTATCTGTTCGTAACTAGGCTATAATTAAATAATACAATAGACGTAGATATATTTAGTTACATATATTTAGTTACAGTATTTTACATGGAGCGACTGCCTACCTCCACAACCCCGGGAATGGGGTATCGTATTCCCCAGTTACTACTGGGGAATACGATACCCCTTGGTAAGACTGGTTGTCAGACTTTCGAGCTTCTGTCGACCCGTAACGACTGTATAAGATCCACAAATGACAGCCGGGACCAACGGCTTAACGTGCTTTTCGAGGCACGGAGGAGTCTCGGTATGTTAAGAGGGTCACCCATCCACGGACCCTGACGGATCGACCCGAGCGGCTGTTATTACTTAGCCACGAGCTCCTAAAACCGAACAACCAAAATTCAAAAACAATTTTAAAAGGTAATTTTTCACGTTATTTTCCACAAGAACATTTGAGCTTATTACTCACCTTTGAAGTATTATGAAAGATTGTTTGTTTATTTACTTAATAAATATAATTTGCTCAAACAATTTTTATAAAGAATGTTGAGAGTTTGTTTGACGTTAGGGGCGATAATAAAAGTTCTATTTTGTCGTGTTTGAACGAATAATTGGGTTTGTTTCTCTTCTGTTTTAACGTGAGGAAACAATAGAATATATTTATAAAAAATCTCATGTGCTTTATGGGAAAATATTACTCTCGAGGAGCAAAATCAATTGTTATTCTGATCATGCAGTTTGACGGATAGAGAAATATTCGGAAAACAGAATTGCAATTCAATGATAGTTGACTGATAATTCTAACTAGCTTTAGGTTACCGACGCAATAGAAATCGGCTGGAACTCCCCAGGACCAACAGGAGTCTCCGTCTTAGGTACAAAGACCATGCGACAGTCGCGGAGTCTGTCAGGGACCTCTCCAGCCATATATTATGTACTTCGGAATATTTCCGCCTGAGTTGCAGAAGGCAAAGTATTCCAGGTTCCTGGGAGAATTCCCTCAGATGCCGGAGCCGACTTGCTATCTACGCGGGGCGCCTTCACCTCCTCAGCGGTAAATGGCGTCCACAGCAACGAGTAATCTCGACTGCCCCCGTACTGCTCCGAGCGTTTTAACGCGCCCAAAACTCCCGGTGTGAGCCCCGGGGCGTCTGACACCGCCTCCATCACCGGACGCCAATAGGCATCCAGCTCAGCGAGGCTATGTCTCAAACCCCGAGTTTGTCCGTCGATCACCTCGGTATTATTACCTGTACGATAGCTGATTCATAATTCTAACTGGCTGTATCACCAATAAATAACAATGTATTAAAAAAAAATACAGGGTGCATTAATGTTTAGCGCTAAATGTTTGTCTAAATAGGTAATTATTATAATCTTGAAGCCTTTATAATAAGTAATGTAATTGTTTCAGGTACATCTTTAACTCACTATGAAGATGCAGGGACATTTGCGACGCAACATTTACAAAAGTAAGTTGAGGAAACTTCACTTTCTCTTAAGATTTTTCTATTTAATTTCTTCATACTTTATATGTAACGTGACTGTTTCCGTTTCTTTTCTATTGTCTAGTAAGTAAATAAATATTAAGTAAATCATTCGTTAGAAGAGACAAACTAAGAAAAAAACTTATTTTCATCACATTCACATTATTCATATCAGGAGCTCGTGGCTAAGTAATAACAGCCGCACGGGTCGATCCATCAGGTTAAGCTACGCTTGCCGGGGCTGCTCTGTGGATGGGTGACCATCTTTACATATCGGGACTCCTCCGTGCCTCGGAAACCACGTTTAGCCATTGGTCCCGGTTGTCATTTGTGGATCTTTGACAGTCGTTACGGGTCGTCAGAAGCCCGAAAGTCTGACAACCAGTCTTGCCAAGGGGTATCGTATTACCCAGTTACTGGGTTGTGGAGGTCAGATAGACAGGCGCTCCATGTAAAATACTGGTATTCAGCTGTATCCGGTAGATCAGATAGATCCAAATTGGTTGGGAAAAGGCTAGGCAGATGATGATTCACATTATTCATATATGGACTCAAAACTTATCACCCCCCACAAAAATCATTCAATCCTTATACACAGTTCCATTTTATTCTCCAGAATATGTCACTTTCCATCTATATAAGAGAGTGCCTCACAGTTACGACCCCCAACTTGCGACAGAATTGTCAATATGCATTTACGGCATATGCCTTTACACGGAATACCTGATGGGACTTAAGTGCTAAAGTCGCTGGTGACAGACGAGAACGAGACTATATTTTATACGTAGGTATTTGAGCAAGATTTGGACTGTCTTTTTAAAGTGAGGAGTAGAAGATGTACATCTTTTGAGGGTTTCTTAGTTCAAACAGGGTGTTAGGGTAAACACGGTTATCCTTGAAACCAATGGTTTGGTTTCCTTTATAGAACGTAAAATCAATGGAAATTTACCACAAGAGTAATTCACCATACGCGCTAGGGCAATGAACTTATGTTATGTTCGCATAACTCGTCAAAATGTAGGGAACAGCCTATTTTTGTTCGCGATTTCTGGTTTGGTCTCACAGTAAAAGTTTTTCATATTGATGAGTAAAGTCGTAAAAGTAGTAAAAGTTTGTCATAATGATGATTTACTGATTACCAATCACCCTATAAAGGATCAATGTATTTGTTATCATCACATAGTTACTTTTAAAATCAACTTTTATTTAAAAATAACCAAAATATTTTATATTTATGAGTAATGGTGCCCAAGATACAGGCTGTGCGTAGTTTGGGACCAACGGTACCTCAATATTGTAAAATACTGCGGTTCGGGCTACTCCAACTTGTTAAGACATAATTGACCCCTTGGCCGTCTTTCAAAACTGGAATGAATGTTTTGAATTTGATTACGTTTGTGATAATTATGTTCCTTTGCGATAAAGGTCTACTTATCCATACATTTTTGATGTTTAAACTGTCTCATACAAATGTTTAAGCAACGTTTATAAGTAATTGTAAAAATGTAAGCCGAGTCGGTTCTAAAGCGATTTTCATTGATTTGCATGAGAAAACAACCGGAAAAATGAACCTAATGGTTTGAAATTACCCAACGAAAATGAGAAAAAAGGCTTTACATTTATTATTTCCAGCTAGGACATGCTCCATAGCACTCCACGGCTAAGCTACGCTAGCGTTCTTAGCTTTGCTTTGTATGGAAATGTAGGCGGGTGTATAGAAATGTTTTCACTACGACCCACCCACGTTCATGCTACACACGAGTGCGTGGCTGGCGAACAAGTGAACCGCGCAGCAAACATAGCAAATCTCTCCGTGCACATCCCATGTAGCACTGGCAGTAACTTGACACAGGGTGATCAAATTACTCCCTATCCTACCTATTCGAAACATCATCCCAAACACCCTAAAAACACTAAACTATTCACTATGTGTACACTAAAACCCTAATCAACACCGAATACGTGTTATCTAGATTAACTAACTAAATGTTCCCGAACGGCTATTGAAACTGTTTTGACACCCATTCAATGAGGGCGAAAGGGCTCAATTGATGAAGGGACAGTTTGGATAGTGATCGCTTTCCTTATACAGGGTGACTGGGTAAACGAGGGACATATTGAAATACATAATTTTTATGCTCACATGTTTTGCATACTATCACCTCTGTGATCCTCGAAAGGTCAGACAGAGGTATAGGTTCTATCTAACAACACCCACATTTTGCTACTTATGTTTAAGTCCCATGTAATAGGGGACGAGCCTATTACCATCAACCGAGCACAAATCTACACTCCGGGTAACGCAACGTCTTTCAGAAACGTTTTGTGTGTATGTGTAGAATGGAATATCCACCATTCATAATTGTACCCGTTCATCAAACATGGTGATTACGAAATACGGTCATACATTTACTAAACCGATCTATTAACCCATATTCAACAAAACTCAATAACACGACACCGTATTCCTAAAACGATTACAGGGATCGATTTAAAACGAATATTCGATGGAATCGAGCGGTATCCAACACGGGAGGACATGTTTACTGTCCCGACATATTTACGTTTTGCTTAAGCTCGAGCCAAGCTATAAGACCGGTACAAGTGCTGTTCACACCGTGTGGTGGATTCATCTTTTCACTACGTCATAAGATATTTTTGTAAGTACTTCGTGCAGATAGCATGTGTCACGCAAGAAAATATAGACATTTCTTAGATGTGACTTGCTCCTAGATTATAATCAATTACTAAGAACTTTAGTTCTTATTAACACACTAGCCTGTGGCCCGCGGTTTCACCCGCGTAGGTCTCGATCCCGTGGGAATATAGGGATAAAACGTGTCCTATGTCCTATACCAGGTCATGGTCTACCCGTGTGCCCATCCTCTCCTCTCTAGAGTAGGGAACGTCGCGGCGGCGCGGCGCCGGCTTCGAACGGTTCGCGTATTAGATTTTTAAACTCGTGATAACTTCGAAATTTAATGTCGGATTCGAATGAATTAAAAAGTATTTTACTGCTACATAAATACTCTTGATGTTAAAACTATTTATTTGAATAATAATTAATATAATGTTGATAAAACTCCTTCGCAAATAATGCATTAATTTCTAACAAATTTGATTACCATAAAAAAGGTTATAGTAAGCCAATCTTAAAAGATAGACATATGCTGTTGCGGACTTTTTTTTAGAACTTTTAAAGAGGAACAATTCCATGATACATGGTATTTACCTAACATAAACCGTTTACACAGCGCTCGCAACGGAAGCTCTCAAAAAGGAATATTTTTTCCCGTTTTTGCAACATATTTCATTTATGCTCCGCTCCTATTGTAGCGTGATGTTATATAGCCTATAGCCTTCCTCGATAAATGGACTATCAAACACAAAAATAATTTTTCAATTCCAACCAGTAGTTCCTGAGATTAGCGCGTTCAAACAAACAAACAAACTCTTCAGCTTTATAATATTATTATAGTATATAGTATTCAGCTTTATAATATTATAGTATAGATAAAAATAATTAACACATAAAAATAAAATAAAATAAACTTACTCCTTAGCTAATATGTAAGTTGGTGATGGCAGTAATTTCCAATCTTCTAAAAATCCTATAAAATTGTACGTGCTTGGCTAATTTAATGGTGACAAACACACTTCTTTTTTTTTCAATACGTGCTAAACTACTTTATGCGTAAGTGATAATCAAGGAGCATCATTTCAAGCCAGCTTATCATTTATAACAGTTACGCTACGGTGTAACACGCGGCCACTGAGGTTCATACTTTTAAAGAAGGCACATAAATTGTGTTCACTGAGAACGTAAGAGACAGTGTGTGTTTACAATTTTAATATCTATATTTTACATCGCTTTTCAGTGTTTGTATTGTATCTCAGCTTCTAAATGTCTTATATAAATATGTATATGTCTTGTGTTTACTGTGGAAATAGTCGAGACAAATGTGTAATCGAGACAAATGTGTGTTTGTGAAACGTAGAATGAAAAGTGTATATCCTAGATTTATTTTAAGCTTAGTCAAATGAACAGTGGTATCGTATTTACCCATTAGGAACGATACAGGGTTTCCAATTTACTACCTTTCGCTAGCCAAACCGTACTTTAACTTTGAACTATTTTTAAATTGTATTTCAGTTCAGAAGGAGAAAGATTATTGCTGTCTTTTTTGAAAACCCAAGAAAAGAGAAAGATACATTTTATTTAGATATTTCTCATAAACTTAAGTGCTGAAAATTGGGCATAATATAGGTACACCTTTGAGTATTCGTCAAGCTTGACGATTGACGATCATTCAGAAGTACCTAACCCGTCAGAGCGGTAAATAAGGAATAATAAATATGAAATGTGTTGCCTTAGAATTCACGGATCATCAAGTAATATGGATCATCTACCCCTTGAGAGGCATAATTTTATCGACGGTGTAGTATCAATATCTAATAACTACAAAACCATAATTTTACAGGAAGCGAAGAAAACGTTTATTTTTATAGTTTACAATTGAATCACCTGACCAAGATTATGTCTGGACTTTAAAGGAGACGGTGACCTCTGAGTTTGTTTCGGCCTTTCTTCTCAGAGTAGTCAGATAGGAAACGCCGACCTCATCTAGCTTATTTTTACAACTTTTTAATATGACGTGTAAAAGTGATTCCAATATCCTATTTACAGAATAAACAATTTCATTTCATTTCAATCAAACTTTTATTTAAAAAATAGTAGGGAACGCTTGAGATGGTGGTAACGATTTCAATAAAATATTTCAAGTTAAGGATATAAAATGTAGATAGGAATAATGCAATAAAGTGAAAACCGCAAAAATGTTAGTTGCGGGATGTTATGCTACACATATTTTCTCTTTCCCTGACATTAAAAATCTCTCCAATATTTATAATTCCATGGAACTCATAGGTTTCCAATCTATTTATTTATTTATTTAAACTTTTCGCACAAAAAAAGGTACAAAGGCGGACTTAATGCCTGAGGCATTCTCTACCAGTCAACCAAGGGTGGTGAAGAGATTAGATGGTAGGTGCTCTAATTGAGAGGAACAAAGAGAAAAAATATATAGTATATCGTATTGCAATAAAGATAAAACAGGTTTACAGTACATAAATAAGCTATAAACTTATGATACATTTACTTACATACATATTTACTATAATAAATACTATATATATATATATACTATACTATATATTTGTATGTTTTATATATATATATATATATAAAACATACAAATTCAAGGGAGAGAGGTGATGACATGACTACTCTATTTATTTTGAAAAAAAAAACTCCGCAGTTTCCGCTTAAATGCATAACGACTGGTGGCCGTCCTGACATCAAGAGGAAGCGCATTCCAAAGAAGAATGGACTGAATATGAAAATAAGAATGAACAAAGTCAGAAGTATGAGAAGGACAGAGTAGGAGAAGATTGTTAGAAGAACGCAGAGACTTAGTGTGTGAAGAACACAGATATTGGAAGTGAGACACAAGATAAGAAGGAGGAGTGGGAGAGTTGAGAACGGAATCTATCGAAATACAATTTCGGTTGGATACAGTTTTAAAACCGTCACATAAATCGTTACACGTTACCTGTGCACGACTGCACGTCGCTAACGATATTTGGGACATTTTTAATCAATTAAATTGACGGATTTTATGCGTTTCTGGCTAATCCGGGTTGTTGTTGACATGAAATAGTTATGAGTAATATTAGTCGCGTGAATGTACTTTTAAAAGTGCTCATGTCGACAGTAGATAGTTTTTAAGAAAAGTATAATAATAATGTACCGTCTAGCTGGTTTCAATACCTAAATGATAGTTATGCATCATACTACATTCATAATCTTAGTTCATTTAGAATGGAACTGTCACCATTAATGAAATCAAAATTAAAGTTGTTTATTTTTAAGCAACATATAGTTAATTGATAGAAAAAATTAACTGATTTGAAAAAAATCAACTTCAAAGAGAGTAGGTAACATAATATTTTTTTGAAAACCGGTTGGAAAGCACTAATAAACAATATACTAAATCAAATAAGGTTTCGAGCTCTTAGACTATGATGCAAGATTTTAGAGCACTTTGATATTCGATAGCAGATTTACCCACTGATTAACCAAACTTGTAGATATTTTCATACCCACTTATAGAAAACGATTTTTGCATAGATTTAGCCAAACAGCCAGCATTATTAATCTAAAAACCAAGAGAAAGCTTCAAGCCTAATTTATCGGACGCTGCAGACTAAACCTCGAAGCTCACTGGTCATAATCTAGATTTATTATGCTACCTGCACAAATAGCGTTTCACTGAGTAAATGTTACTTTGCGCAGCGCATTCACACTACATGAAACTTTACTTAGCTCTGTTACAGAAGAAAAATATTTGCGCAGGAGGGGGGGCAGGAGGGGGGGAACAGAGTTATGTTTCGTTGTTAGTGTTAGTATTTTTGTAGTTATTTTATCCGACTTAAAACAGAAGAGGTTATGTTCGTTAGGTCAATAAAAATCATTTACTAATAAAAGCTTGAATAAATAAAAAAATTGGTAACACAATTTACTTTTGGCCGTCAAAACCTTTCGTTATTTTTTCATTAAAATGTTACTAGTTCAAATACGCAGTCTCGACGTGCTAAAAATAACTTTTTCCATATTTTAATCACATCAGCGATGAATGTAGGTACGCTTGGTATTTATTCAAGTTTATGTACACACATACAGGATGTTAGAACGTAAAATCAATGGAAAAACAACATTTTTTTTCTTTTTTTTAAAACTACATTTTACCACAAAAAACGCAAGTGCGTTGACCTATGCGCTAGGGCAACTAACTTGCATCTCAACACGGGCGGGGGGTGCGGGACGTGACCTGACCGGCCGCGAGCGCGACCCTTCCCTCAGTTAGTCAGCTATTTCGCTAGCGAGCACGGTGTCGGATAGAAACTTTTTAAAATCTTTTAATGAAAACAACGTTTTTTTTTGTTGTTACTCAGTCATTTGTTTTTATATTTAAGTCAACTACCCATGGTTTAAGTGACAACGGTGTTTACCCTGACAACCTGTATATATATAGACAAGGTGAAAGGAACAGAAAAAAGTGGTGCTTATTTCTAAAGAAATCTCTAAGAATATTATGTAGAAAGAGATGAGTTGTCACGGGGTATCAGAGTAGAAGAATTAATAAAATATATAAAACAAAAAAAAACTATTCTATTATTTAAATAAAACATACCTAAGTACTATAACTTGTAATATACTTGTATACATACATACATACTTCTAAATAAAATAAAATATTACTATAAGGTAAACAACAAATTCATCCTATCAAAGCAATACGTCTCTGTCTGACCGTAAGTGCTCTTAAAACTCGAAAACCACTTAGCCAATATTCGTGATTTTGCTTTTAACTCATTGATATCGTCTTTGAGTAAAGTCAAAGTCAAATAATTTTCAAATAGTAGATTTTAGTATTAAAGTCCAAGTGAAAGGAGCCGTTGGCACATCTGGTTTTCAATAAAACGACCGGTCAAGACTGAACGTTCACGACCTATTTGACCGGCAAACAGGTCAAATTGGTCTTGAACGTTCACAGGACAATAAGTTTTTATCTTACCCTCTTGTATAAGAAAATAAAAAATAAAACCTCTTTCGTTCTTTACAGATTCGAGTCGAGAGACCTAAAGGACAAAGCTCTAGGTAAGTGCATAGAATAAGAAAAACATAAAAGAAGCGACATTCTTATTCAGTACACTTGAATACGACAACGAGTTTAGGCCTTTCAACCATAGAGATTTATAATATTACATAGAGTGCGCGTATTGCACAAATCGCTTAGTGAGCACCGTAGACAAATGAGCTATAGATTAGTGATGGGTAAGACATACAAGAGGCACTTCAAATGTCCCAAATACAAAATGATTGAATGTCCCAACAACTCGTGTAACGCTTCACTGTGACAAACAAATGAATGAATCTCGAACTGACAAGTGAGTGAGTGTGGTGAGGAACGTCGTGTTGTTCAAACCCATGTCTACTGTTCATAGATATTGCCCGCAGTTTATTTATATCTCTATGCTTTACGAATTGTATAGCGTCGTATCTGCCACTCATCATTCCCATGTTTCACAGTTTCTTTCTAAAGGTCAACGCTCACCTATTAGAACTGCTTTGGATCAGCATCGATTCACCTTATCGAGACATCGTCAACCATAATAAAATAATCATAAATGAATCGAGTTGAAGCGAAGCTTCCCATGTTTCATAGTTTCTTTCTAAAGGTCAACGCTCACCTATTAGAACTGCTTTGGATCAGCATCGATTCACCTTATCGAGTCATCGTCAACCATAATAAAAGAATCATAAACGAATCGAGTTGAAGCGAAGCTAATCCCGTCCAGTGCTCAAACGTGAGCGTTGATCTTAAAAACGCGGCGACGGATGAATTCTCCATACAAACGTAATACCTAAATTATTTGCAATTTGAGAATGTTTCCACCATAATGTGTTGTTATTCGGATTAAGACAGTATTTATCTAGGTTCCCACATCTTTTTTTTCCAAAAAACTTAACTAAAGTTAAGTTGTAGCGAATTGAATTTTGCACATGTTTACAGCGTAAATGACTTGTTTGCATATTGTTTTAAAATAAAGTTTATGAACTTCGTTTGACAAGTGTAAGCATTTGTCAGACACTCTCGGCTCCATTCGTCGCCGTCGCCTTCGGCTCGGGCTGCAATCCCGCTTGGAGTGCAATGACAAACTGTCCACTTGAATCAAAACGAACTATGTATTAATATCCGTACTAATAAAGTAAACGTTATTTTGTACGATCTGTTCTCAAACTGTAAAAACGGTTTTGAGGATCATAGTTTTAAATAAACTCCCTAGACTTCTGTATACTTTTTATGAATAAAAAACCTATCTTAACATTGTTCGGAGCAGAAGTTTCGCTTCTATGCATTCTTAGTCTATGGTAAGTGGTAGACAATTCTTTAAAATATTCATGTTACTGACTTTAGCTTCCTTTAAGACTCTGATATAGAATAGAAAGGTGAAAAGCATTTTGAAACTGCTTTTCTTGGTGTGTATAAAATAATAATACATTGATTTTCTAAAATGGTGGGACCCATAAGATTATTGTTCACCATGTTAGTGTTAGGCTATAGAAATCTGCCTGCCATGGTTGCGAGAAAGTCCGAAAGGGATACCGGGACCTTGGCAACAGGCAACTGAAGGAACACGGGTGGGTTTTAGTCCGCCCTTCCGCTCCGCCTAAAGCGGACGAAGTCAAAAAAAAAGGTTATAGAAATCTTCATTGCACCATGAGTGGCAGAGAGATCGTTCTCTTGTATAGCCCCGATAAAAGGCTAAAGTAAATGTGAAGTATCTAACTCCTAAGTCTCCTAACTAATATTATAAATCCAAAAGTGAGTTTTTTTTGTTTGTTTAACGCTTTCACGCTAAAACAGCTGAACAGATTTGAATGAAATTTGGCACATGAGTAGACCATAGCCTGGAATAGGACATAAGATACTTTTTATCTCGATATTCCCACCGGATCGAGACTTATGTGGGTGAAACCGCGGGGCGCAACTAGTTGTCCATATTTATGAAAAAGAAAATCAACCTCATTTAAATCCCTTCAGAATATAAGTCATTTACAACCTCTTTTATTTTTATAATATTACTAGTGACTCGCTTCTACTTTGCACGGTTACTACGACTTCAAGTATTATAGACATAAACCTTCCGGAATAAATTCTCTAAACGATGGTGAAAACCTCATCAAAATCTGTTGCGGGGTTTAGAAGAACAACGCGGACATACAAACAAACACGAAAAGCGACTTTAATTTATAATAAGTGCTAGCTGATGCCCGCAGCTCCGCCCGCATTGATGTCAGTTATTATAAATACTAAAACCTTCCTCGAGAACCATTCTATCCATTGGTCACATCATGAAAATCGGTGTAGTCGTTTTTGAGTTTATCGTGAACAGACAGACAGACAGACAGACAAACGCGGTTGAGGACTTTGTTTTATAATTATGTAAGGATATAGATCTTTAAATTACGACGAATAAACGTTTTACCAGAACCGACCAACCCTCTTTCACACTAACAGAATTAAGTCTTAAGATTCTAACCCAACCCTGTTGTTCTTCAATTCTGAACTAACTCTTCACACACATCTTGAGACGATCCAGGCGACCAGCAAAAAGTAATTGTTTCCAAGATAAAGCAAACATCAGAATGTTCTAGACTCAAGGAGTTTGGAAACACTTCGGACGGTGCCGTCCGTTTAGTTTTGCACTTTAAGTTCCAAAGATTCGTTTCGTGTTGTGTTCGGGCTTTGTCGATTTTTGTTTGAGTTCGAAGGAAGATGTTTCGGTTTGCAAGACATATTTTTCGCGACTTTTATAAGTAAACCGAAAAAATACTCAGTTTTTGTGGGAATCTCAATGTAACCAAAACCATGGGACGCAGTTAATCAGAATATAGGAGACTATAGTATTGGTGTGGTTTTATACCTTTTTGTTTTTTTTTTATGGTGGGAAATCATCAAATGACTTCTCCTGCTCTGGGCAGAGCGGGAATCGTGTCAGACTTTTACTAAAACCCACCCGTGTTCCTTCAGTTGCCTGTTGCCAAGGGTCCCGGTATCCCTTTCGGACTTTCCCGCAACCCTGCCAGGTCGGTTTTATACCTACGGACAAAGTATCGTTTAACCAAGTACTGACGCGACGCCGCCGCATTGTTCGCCGTGAAGTTTTCTCAGAAATTGTTTTGTTAAAATTCGCGTCGCGCGGCGAATCGCGCCAATATGTAAGAGCCTTAACTGAGGAGCATTACTTTTTATAACTACTACATTAGTAGTTATGTCACAGAACCAGCTTACGTATTAACGTACAGTAGAGTATATTAAGCTCGATATTATCACTAAGGGACGTAGCCAAACTATTATGAATGACACTTCAAGACCTTATTGTGACGGTATCTAAATCGCCACATGCGAAGTACGCATCAAACACCTGACGACACAAAAATCCTGACGTCACATAAAATCCTGCATCGCGCAATTAGAGTTTACCGTGAGATGGACATATATATACGATCCCAACATCAATCGTTGGGTAGTTGCCCGCCAGACACCTCTAAAACCTAATACTTGAATACCAGCCTAATTTGTCCCACTGCAGGGCAAAAGCAATATTACCGTATTGCAGCCATATTTTTGTCCGAACTTAATAAATAAATAAAACCTTGGAAAGCGGTACCTATTTCCTTTATTGGGTGGTAAGAAAAATTGCTCAGAGTGAAATACAAATTTTGATGCACGACTGGCTGAAAACTGAACACAACACGAACCGTTATAAGTTTTCCCAAACACAATAACTTCGAACAAAACTGAAAAAATTAAGTCGATGATATAAGACATAAGACAAAACCGATACCAAACAATCTATTGTATCTCTTTTTGTAAAATAACATAATCATCGATCCTACAAAAAATTGTTACAAACACGTTTCTAAAACACAACAACAGCGAACGCTAAAATTCCCCGAATTAAGGGAATTTGATCCCACAACTTTTCTCACAGTATCCAAGCAAATGAAAATTTGAGACGGGCCCCAAAAAGTTTTCGGGGCCCATTGTCACCTTTGATACCTCTAACTTGATAGCGGAATGAAATCTGAAGGCAAGATCAAAGGAGTTTAAGGATAAATTCTCCAAATACTTGCTCCCGAAATGCCTTTGACATAAATCAGAAACACCTGTAAAAAAATCTCCTTTTGTAGAACGTTATGGCAGACAGCTCCAAAAAATCTTGGGAATGGTTAGAGACAGGACCGAAAGTGTAGATACAATAATATAATCTAAGAATTTTTCGACTGTGAAACTTTGTATTTTCACTGAGCAATTTGAAGGAAATTAATCCTTGAACAGTTTCGTAATTTTTGGGGCTGAAAATGATGGTTTTTTCGTTTTAAGTCTATATTTTTCTTAATAACGATATTTTTTGGGTTTGAATATTCATGCAACAGTTTTCTTACTAAGCAAATATTACTTATTTATTTAGGTGAACCAGACTTCGCTGTTACGCAGATTGCTATCCAAAAGAAAATTCCTTGTGAATGCTCCCATTGCTTTATTTTTCTTTTATATACGTTCAAGGTTTTCAAAGATAATATTATTATATTCAAAGAGTAGCCTTATCAGCAATAAGGTCTGTAAAAGGAAAAACTGGTTGACACCTACCGATATTCAATAACATTTAATGCTAGACAAAAACAAGCTGATCAAGAAACAAATGTCAGCAGATTATAATAAATACAAAATTATTCCTAGCTCAGCAAAAATCCAGCGAAGGACAGAATTTTATGCTTCCATATTTACATAAATAAGAAATAATGTATTTTGGGAACTTATCCTTTATAACCTTGACATGAAGCGAAATAAATAAGCGTGTATGATTGGACATAAAATAAAATTCCTTAAAGGTCGATTCACATTATATCAGTGAAGCCACCGTTCCGACACAGTACCGGCACAGTGCAAAATATTCATTCATACATTCTCTATGAACGCATCCCCACTTGTCAGTGTCAGTGTCTCAATGTAAGTGCCGACACCGGCATGAGAATGTATGAAAGAATATTTTACACTGTGCCGGCACTGTGTCGGGACGGTGGCTTCACTGATATGTGTAAATCAAGCTTTTATGCGCCTTCCTTCTATAGAGAAGAAGCGTATTTTAACGTAACAATGAAATTAAAAACTTTATAACATTACACATAACCATAACATCACGCCTCTTTTCCTCGACGGAGAAGACAGAGGTGTACATTACCATACAGCACACCCACATTTCGCCAGTTATGTTTAATTCCCATGTAATAGGGGGCGAGCCTAGTATTGCCATCTAGCAGACACAAATCCAAACTCCGGGCGGGAGAAAATCCTTTGCCCGGGCAAAGTTTTTTTTGCTCAGTAGTAGCCCTTGCAACTACTTGACCAACGATGCAGTCTTTAAACGATTATTATTCCATTGTGCATCGATGAGCTTTTCTAAAAAACGAACCAAATTAGCCAAACATCATCATCTGCATCATCTGCCGAGCCTTTTCCGAACTATGTTGGGGTCGGCTTCCAGTCTAACCGGATGCAGCTGAATACCAGTATTTTACATGGAGCGACTGCCTATCTGACCTCCACAACCCAGGAACTGGGGAATACGATACCCCTTGGTAAGACTGGTTGTCAGACTTTCGAGCTTCTGACGACCCGGAACGACTGTCAAAGATCCACAAATGACAGCCAGGACCAACGGCTTAACGTGCTTTTCGAGGCACGGAGGAGTCTCGGTATGTAAAGATGGTCACTCATCAACGGACCAACCCCGGTAAGCGTAGCTTAACCTGACGGATCGAGCCGAGCGGCTGTTATTACTTAGCCACGAGCTCCTAATTAGCCAAACGTTGAAAAAAAGATACGTAGTAGCTAACTTCTTTTTCATTTTAATATTTTTTGCAAACCTAGTAAAACCTTCTCTGCCTAATAGGGTCCTAAAAAAAATGGAAACTACTCAATACCCATTTTTACGTAACACGTCCTATAAATTGAGAAGAACAACAAAAAACGTCTAACTTTCGGAGGTCGTACCCTAAACTCGTAAAGTGTCACTAGAGGTCTATATTTGGTACGAACTTCACCTGCTGTCCTACCTGAGTTACGAAAAGCGATACTGTGGCTATAAGCGTTATTCCTGTCTCTGTCGCACAACTACAAGTGCCAGATAAGTCAACCCACGTGTTAACTACGTTTAACAAGCTAATTAAAATTTAAAAAATTAAAACCCCCGACAAAAACAAAGCAGCGAATAAAAGCATTTTTTTTATAGCTAAGAACACTCTCGATTAAGTCACCTTTCAAACAAAACCAGAAAAATCAAAATCGGTTCAGCCGTGTGGCAGCTACGATGGCGCAGACAGACACACAGATACACACGTTACACTTATAACACACCCCTCTTTTTCCGTCGGGGGTTAAAAAGATCTCCTTGCCCTTGGTCAATTATAAGTTAATCTCACAGGGTCTGATGACTCTTCTTAGCATGTCGTTGGCAATATAAATAGACTTGGCCCAGAATTCGGCCACGTATTTGGCGCCATCACTAGCGTCCATCAGTTCCTGTAACGTGCAGCTGACAGGACACGCAGGACACGACATTAAGGCTGCCTGTCCACCGGAGCGGAGCGAGGCTGCGGAGCGGAGAAACGGAAAAATATTAACCAATAGGATTTAACCAATAAGATTTTGTTCAATACTATTGGTTAATATTGCTCCGTTTCTCCGCTCCGCAGCCTCGCTCAGCTCCGGTGGACAGGCAGCCTTAGTGTACAGTCTGTTGTCAACATTATCTGACCCACCCTAAAATCAAACGAATTTGGACCCTCTGCACGTAACATTAAGGTTTATTCAAGTTATATGAGCTTATCAGACAAGTGCTCGAGGATTTGATGAACAAATACAATAATAATACAGACACGCAAATTTGATCTTTAAAACGTTTGCATTAGGTTATATTTTATAACTATTTGTTATAATATGTTAAGTGTTATAGCTTATTTTAATGATTGAGCTTAAGTAATTCTGGTCTCGTAGTCTGTGTATAAGACTGAGAAAAACAAGTATCGAGATCAAATCCTTCGACAAAGTTATTGTTTTGCTTTCAATATAGAATTTATATTCCAAAACTATTTCTTGTATTATTGTAAAGAACTACAGACTGAACATAAACTTTTTTAAATGGTAATATTTTCACATAACTTGTAATAAGTGGGTAGTTGAAAAATAAATATTCGTATTCATTATAAAGCTGGTATTCAAATGCTAGCATTACAACTGAGATCAAATTTCAATGCGGCTTATAAGAGTTGAGTTGGTCTTGTGGTCACTAAGGTAGTGCGATGTTCATCGTTGTCTACGTTCGAAACCAAGTTTAGCCTAAATTTAGATATTTTATTACACTTTTTTACATTTCTTTAACAGACGACGTAGGGTATTTCTAGAGGACGGTCTTTTTAAACGGGCATTTTGTATAGAAATAAAACTAAAATATTGCAAGTTTATAATGTTTATTATTTCATTAAAACACTTAAGTAAGATAAAGTAAGTAAATGCTCATATATTTCCAAATTAATATACTTTTAATATTAGTATGCCATATAAACATTAAAAAAGGCATGCTTATGCTTAAAAGTTTGTTCTCGAGAAAATGAATTCATCTGTGAAATGCTTTACAAATTTATAGCTGCCTATATGTAGTGAATAAACATGTTATTTTTATAATAGTATGCCATATAAACATTAAAAAAGGCATGCTTATGCTAAGTTTGTTATCGAGAAAATGAATTAATCTGTGAAATGCTTTACAAATTTATAGCTGCCTATATGTAGTGAATAAACATGTTATTTAAATAGAAAAAATCTATTTATAAAAATAACATCACCACATAATCTGCAACATTTTAATGGTTTAACAATCAATCCATTGAGCATTTACTTACATGGTGTGTTTAAATATACCTACAAGATGAACTAGTAGCGGAGTGGCGCACCGTCCCCTGCTATAACTTGTTGTAAGCGGCTACGCATACCGCGCACCATATTCCAACACAAATCTTTGCCTCTCATGTGCTCCCAAGTCGATGTCACGACCTCAGCCAAGTTGTGTTTGTTTCGCACTTCCGTTGTGTCCCAATTTAAAACCATCTGACCCCATAGATTTTCTATAGGGTTCAAATCAGGACTTTTAGATGGCCAATTAATAACTGTCACACCTTCTTGAGCAGCTAACCATTCCCGCACAATGCCTGCACGGTGGATGGAGCAGTTATCGTGCATGAAATAAATATGTGACGTTGGATAGGCAATTCGCACAGTCGGCAGCATGACATCACGCAGAATCTCCAAATACAAACTGCTATTAAACCTACCACCAACTTCCATCAATTCACCAGGTCCCATGGACGACATCCAGCCCCAGTAGCCCAGGGTTATTCTACCGCTAGTTCTACAAGGTAGCAAGCACTTCTCGTTGTAACGTTCTCCTTTCCTCCGCCATAAGATTTTACGTCCATCTTTGTCCGATTTAAATGATTTTTCATCAGTGAAGATCACAACATTTTCTTCCCAATTAAAATTTAAATATTCCTGGGCAAAACGGACCCTTTCTGCACGATGAGCAGGTGTCAATGCAATTTTCTGTGCCGGTTTATAATTCTTTATCCCAGCAGCGTGTAAATGCCTTCTCACTGTTTCCACTGATATATTGTGGTTTATTGCGGTTGCACGAATGGTCAAAAATGGATTTTCAACGTGGCTTGAAACAATAGCCCGGTGGCGTTCGAATTCGGGACTATACTTGATGGCTTTTGCTCCTGGACGAATCCGCTGAATATTTCCATTGTCTCCATAACGTCTTAGCCATAGTCTGACCGTATTTCTCTAAAACAAAAATAAACATTTTTGGAACCGTGTATGTAACTTGTAAGGAGTGAATGTAATGGTAAAATAGCCAACTACGCGTTCATTAATCACAATCAATAAAATAAAATAGGTATAAAAAAAACACTTACTGCTATATTAAGTCGGCGACCAATCTCTCTAATTCCAACATTCTGCTCATGTAAAAATATTATTTTATGTTTGGTATAGTCGTCAAGTTGCGACATGATGCTTTATTACAACAAATTGCTTAAAAATACTTAACGAGTTAAACGATTTACAAATGTGTGTGCGCAGTCACTGCTATTAGGCGTAGTGTAACTTTTGTTACTTAGATGAATTTATGATCTACCTCACGAAGTAAATATGTTTTACTTCGTATTCAACCATTCTTGGTAAATATAAATTCTGTGAACTTAAAGTTTTTTAAATTACCCACCCGTTTACAAGATTAGTTATTAGGCGAAAATCACATTGGTCGTTCTTTAATATTGCAAGCAATATTGTAGAAATGAAAACAAATTAAAAAAGAAACTGATGTATAGGTGCACTGTGTTTTCGAACCCACATGCTGTTCGTCATCAATCCAGCGTCAAACCGCTAAGCCACAAGAACTTGTTGGGAATACGCGAAATTAAAGATTGGGTTGTAATTATGTAGCGTGACTTAAAAGGTTTTCAACTTTAATGTTAACGAGATAATGATTAAAATAGCTTAACAAAAACATATATAATGCCAGTGGCTCCGACTATGTTGGGTGGGTTTACCTTAACGTTACGCGTTAAAGATCAAATTTGCGTGTCTGTGTTATTATTGTATTTTTGTTCATCGAGTCCTCGAGCACTTGTCTGATAAGCTCATATAAATTAAATAAACCTTAATGTTACCGGCAGAGGGTTCAAAGTCGTTTGATTTTAGGGTGGGTTAGATAATGTTGACAACAGACTGTACCATCGTTTGTGGAATAACACCTCATTTATATTCCAAGGGGGAGTTGTCTTTGAATCTCCGCCTGAACAGATTTTCCTTGCTTGGGCTAACCTGGGTCCGGAGTTTGTTAAACAAACTCTTCCAAGTTACCCATGCTACTTCAAAGACTTCCAGGTTACCCAAGGCAACTCATGGCTAGGGATCTTCAGATGGAACGAATGGTTTGGGTAAGGAAGCACTGTCTCGCCACAGCTTCCAGTCTCTCTTTTGATCGGTCGCCAATGAGTGGGACACACTTTAAAAAAGTGTTTCGGCTTTTCAGTCTGATGACTTCTAACTGGTAAAATGTGGGTGTACTGTCTATACTTCTTAGCGTGTCGTATGTTGTAATACGGAAGGGATAAAAGCAAACCTTTTTGTTAAAAGTTTTCGCCACAACCAACCAGCTGCCTGCTGACCTGTTTGTGTTTCTCCACGGCATAAGCTATTCACATGGTTAACACTTGAAAGAAAGACCAGTTGTACTATTCTGTAAAAATCTCACCGTGACAATTTCGTTGAAGTCAGCATGAAGTGAACTGTCACTGCCTTAGCATCAGTAGGTATCGATGACAATGCCAGCTCACTCCACGCTCACACCTAAGGTTTCACGGTGAGATGGTTACAGAAAGGAATGCAGCTTCCTTTTTCCTCATTCCATCGCCTCGCATAGCAACACTCACTCACCTAGGTCATCAAATAAAAGGATCGTCCAAAGTATACCTCTTGTTATTCGTACGCCACTTCCAAGTCAATTTGGTAGTTCAAACTTAGCTTATTTCCTATGGGAAATTCTCGGAGACGCGTAGATACAGGTAAATTGATTCTGTAGTAAGACGAGACGGGCTCTATGTAAAGTCAAATGTTGATTTTCTTCCTTTTTATATTTGGATGTTGGTTCATCGCTTCAGGCGATAGTGAGTCTTTAACTTTGGTGGAGTGTCTGTGCTTGTTTTCTGATGTTAAATTACGATTTTAAAATTGACTAAGAATATAACATTATATTTTATGGAATTAATAATTAACAAAAAAAAACTAAAACTAAAAGGACTTACTAATAGATATAAAAACAAAGGGACCCTCAGGCGTCGAAGTATTCGTCCGCATCGCTGTCATCCGGAAACGTGCCCAGAAGACTGGCAGCATTGCCACGTTGAATGGCAATGCTAATTCTTTGGCCAAAGAACAAGCCAGCCCTCTGGTCACGTGAAGTATCGACCAGTCGGTGACAAATTTCCTTAAAAAGGAGACGCGCACTCGGGCCCCATGACCCGAGCGTTCCGACCCCAAACGGCTCAAAACTGTAGTTGCCCACAAGGTTACAGTATTTGCGCCGCTTGAGGGTCTCAGCAGCCGCGGCAGCGGCGCCAGCACAGCCCACCGTGCTAGGAACATGGGATGGCGCAAGGGTGTCGACACACGTTGCGTCCCACACCAGAGGCCTACCCACCTTCCAAGGCAGCAACGTCATGCCATCTGGTCCCTTCCCATCGTCACGTACCAAGCCGTTTGGTTCTATGGTTCTATGGAGCCGCTGGTACGCCGGCGGTGACAAGGGCTCGACGAATAATATCGTTAATGCTGGCGTGCCGTGCTATACGGCCTGCACTCCTGTAGCAGGACAGGCCATGGTGCCCGAGACTGTCGACAGCTTCGCCGCAGTGACACCGATGCGGAGCAACACAAGGTACGCCTAAGCGGAGACATGTAGCGAGCCGAAACGATGAGTCATCCATCATTGTACCTATGGTGGATGACGGGAGCGCCTGAAGCCATAAGCCCGACTCCCATTCTCCCACAGCCAGCAGACGGGCACGCTCAATAATATTAGGTGACGTGTTTATCAGGGTATTCCGTATAATACTGCAGAGCGGCACGTCCCACCGTCTCTAAATTGACTGAGTTTTTTATAATGGCATGTTTGGCAATAGCATAGATTAAACATTTTTTTTCTGACAAATAGAAACGAAAGGCCTGTGCACACCAGTGCAGGTTTAAAATAAAAATAAAATTATATTGCCTTGAGAATTGATTTATTCCTTCTCTTGACGGTCCATGGTATGCAGAGCATACTTCGCTAACACCACATCTCAAAAGCTTTCATCTTTTTTCGTTCTATTGCCCGAATCGTCGACAACTGTGAACCACTACTCAACAACTCCCGAACGCACGCATAAGAGATAGACTATTCAAGATTTGTTACCAAAGGATTCCCGGTTACTTTGGTCACATTGCCCGTCGGGAACCAGATATCCTTGAAAAGTTGGTGGTGATGAGCATGGTAGATGGGAAAGGAACTCTCGGCCGGTAACCGCTGCACGCTGGTCAAATCAAGTAACCACCCTCACTGGACTCTCTGCTTCACCCACCCTGAGAGAAACGGGGAACCGAACCAAGTGGAAGAACATAAAGCCACGAAGGCTTTTCAGGGACACAACCTTCAGAATGTACTACGCAACCAGCAGGCGTAGCATGGCGCTTTCTATTTCCACGAAGAATAGACACAGCTTTTTCTATACAAAGTGACAGTTCGTTTCTTCATTTATGACATCGCGCCGTAGAAATCCTTCTACAATCTGTCATTTTGTCTTGCATTTCTAACGATCTTTGTCTAGGTCTTTTTGAAGGTAGACTCTTTCGGAAGAAAGTTTTCTATCCGTACTGTCAAAGCACACTGACAACCGATAAATCCTATGACAAAACAAAGATTTCTCAGTCGAATTATGTAAAAGAGTGAATTTCGTAAAAAGTGTAGTTGACTCTTTCTACTTTGCTGCCGTCGTACTGTCTACAAAAAACGTAATTTTTGTCTACTCTTTCGTGGACAAAACAGTGCTCATGCTACGCCTGCAGGAAGAGAGATAGGGCCTCAACACTTTTAACTTCAAAGACATCAACCAATGAACAAACATCCAGGAGTAGAATGAGTATGAACAATATTGTCAAACTTTTTTATTGGTTGAATAAGAGACTTTTGGCTACTTTTGTTTATGTATTTTGTCTTTTTTCTAACTTCGGCGATCGGCAACCCAATTCAGTCATCGATGCATTAGTGATGCAGTCGGCAATTCAAATTCAAAATATTTTTATTTCACATAATCCATGGGCACTTATGAAACGCCAGAAGCTAGATGGTTGATTCCGGTTGGTCGTTGGATAAGCAAATGCCAGTAAACTCCACGTTTACTTTCACATGGATACTAAAAGTATCGATATTTTCCTTAAGAACAGAGATAGGTACCTAATAAACCAAAAACAAAATTAATTTTCTTCCTCCAGTCTGCTCCTAATTGCCATTTCTCCGACCTTTATGCAATTAATTTATCGAAAACTCTAAACCCATGTACACCGCGCCACACAAGTTTCTCAACGTATTGTACGTATGTTACGTAAATTAACAGACACTGAGTGGTGTTGGGTACTCTTAATTGGTAAAGTTTTGGGCAGCGGTCACCTAATCTCGCGAAGGGTCAGACAACGAGTAGGTATCGTACTTGTGTTGTAAGCATTCATAAGTAAGGACTTTGCTCGGCCCGTGTTGGTGTGGGTTTGAGGTTTTCTGTTTGATTTTTGTATGAGGATTTTTTAGTAGAAGGCTTTTACTTACTTTGTCTGTAAATGTACCTACTTAGGTGCTTAGATGTGTTATGTTTACACGGTGGGATGAATAAAAAATTTACCAGAAAATTTGACTGCAAATCAGAAAGGTGTATTTCTGTCTTACAGTTTCGACTGTAAGACAGAAATACACCTTTCTGATTTGCAAAAAATTGATCACAAGATTCGTCTTGTGATCAATTTTCCACCGATTTACCATCTTTCGATCGCCTTTTTTCATGTTTCCGCTGAAATTATGATGTTGATAATAATAATTATTATTGATTTTGCTTAGATTTTAACTTGTCCTCAACCTTAGTTGAAAACATTTTTTTTTTAATATGGGTAATTTTTATCAAAGTATTAATTTTGTTCTATGCACATTTTTATAGAACAACATTTCTCCCCAAACAAATACCCCACATACTGCGCTATCAAACCAAATAAAAATCAACAGCGTTCCAGAAAATAAAAGGCTGTTAGGATTTCACAAAAAAAACTCAATAACATAGCATAGTTAAAAAAAATATCTTCATAGTTCCATAATATCTTCCCATCATCATTTGCCTATCCTTTTCCCAACTATGTTGGGGTCGGCTTCCAGGCTAACCGGATGCAGCTGAATACCAGTATTTTACATGGAGCGACTGCCTATCTGACCACAACCCAGTAACTGGGTAATACGATACTCCATAATATCTTCCCACAAATAAACATAATATCCCAGTTACTTGGAAAGTGGATTACTTTGATTAATTCTGATCTAACAGGATTCAAGTTTATAAGTACTGTTGACTCTCAAGTTCTGGTTTATGAACGATACTGTTGAACATCAAATACATACTCTCAAGGGATTGGACCGTAAATCTGTGAAGGTTGTATTAGGGTAGGACTTTACTGGAGATTATAATATATGGAGGTACTTGTGCATTAAGCCAGTAATGACTGAGTTATCTTACGAAGAAAAGTTATTTAGGGCCATGGCAGATCCTGCCAGGGTTGCGGGAAAGTCCGAAAGGGATACCGGGACCTTGGCAACAGGCAACTGAAGGAACACGGGTGGGTTTTAGTCAGTAAAAGTCTCACACGCCCTTCCGCTCCGCCCAGAGCGGGAGAAGTCATTGAATGACTTTCCAATCTCAAAAAAAAAGGGCCACGGCAGATACGATGCTTTCAGCATCAGTCATTTTGCAACTACTCATTGCTGCATCGCGTTACGACGCGTCCACACCAAATATTTATAGTCAGCCGTGGAAGTAACTCTGTTTGTCTCTCTGTGAGCGGATTTCGATGAAACGCAAACAGTTAGGCCTGGGTTAAGACAGGATACTTTTTATCCTGGTGGTACAATCGCGTGGGATCATTTCCGATCGCGAACTTGGGCGAAGTCCCGGGCAAACGCTAGTATCATAAAAAGAAAACCCAATAAAATGTTTGCCCCGCCAACGGTTAAGTTAAGCAAAAAGGTATTTGAAACAAATGAACGTAAAAGAATACATTCAGTGGTTCACACAACTCACTTTCATATTAACACAGTAGGCACAGAGTATATAGATAAAACTTTTTAAATATGAACACTGAACAATGGTGTTTGGAACAAAAACGCAACGAAACAGGCGTTGGCTGTGTATACAATGTGCTGTGAAAAATTCTGGAATGAATAGGATTTTTACTGTGTTCAAATTTCGAATATGAAATGGCTGAATATGGTCCTCTGTATGACTTTAGAAACTTAGAAATATACGTGTATTAGCGACCCGTCCCTGCTCCGCATGGGTGCAATCTAATAGTCCTCCAGACCGTATTTTCGGCCACGGCGGCCAATCTCAACGGAGACTAGCCATCGGCGCGGGAGATATTATAGTGCACAAGTGTTTGCGCAGACACAAGTGCACTCTCTCTTCCCTCACTCTCATAGTCCGATGGGACGGCAATCCGACACGACCGGAGAGAGATAAGGCGTAGGACCAACGGCTTAAAGTGCTTTCCGAAGCACGGGGGTATCACACCGCCAACTTCCAAACTCCGGGCTGTTACTACGAAATTCCTAATGGAAAAATCCAATAACACTTTGCCCGACCCAGGAATCGAACCCAGGACCCCACGCTCTGCAGTCGCGCTTGCGACCACGAGACCAACGGGGCAGTCAACTGATGCAATCTACTGATGTGTCGAAATATAGAGTTTTCTTTCTGAGCAATTCATTAATAACAGGCAAATATTTGACAGCTGTATACGATCTTGCCAACGTTTAGAAAGACAAATTCCATGGTGGGCAGTGCAGTAAACTAGGTAAACTATGAAAATAGCTAATAAAAAATATAACTATATTAATAATTAATTATTTGCCTATTAGCAATGCAGTAGTTCAAAAGCTAGCCAGCTATTTTATTTTATAATTTGAAATGCTTTTATTTACATATTCCACCTGCATTTTCAGAATAAAATACAGTTTTAACAACGCTCTCGGGAGCTTTAGTAAATAAATAATAATATTCAAAAGCATGTTGTAAATGTTAGTGTAAATAATATAAAATAATTATTATTTCTCGGTAGCAATATTAAACAGACTCGTCGAATACCTTATTGACCTATTATATAGTGGCTGCTAAGCGTGGAATCCTGGGTTCGACTCCCAAGTAGAGTACAATTTTACAAAGATTTTTACTAAGACCAGCCGACTGGATTTGTGCCCAGATCCAGACTCAGATTTTTTGTTGTTTATTTTAAAAGCGTCACACTTAATGGAAATAAACGTAGTTTATTTCTTTAGAGGGGAGGAACTCGAAAAAGTTTTGCCTGACCTAGAGACTGAACCCAAGATCTGATGCTTAGCAGTCATAATTATTGCGGGAAAGTCCGAAAGGGATACCGGGACCTTGGCAACAGGCAACTGAAGGAACACGGGTGGGTTTTAGTCAATAAAAGTCTGACACGCCCTTCCGCTCCGCCCAGAGCGGTAGAAGTCATTGGATGATTTCCCACCCTCAAAAAAAAAAGCAGTCATAATTATGACCATTACATCAGCAAGGCAGTCATTACAAAATGAACCATCGTTATTGTTCAAACTTCGAACGCAGACGATGATTCATTTTGTATCTTTGAACTTCAAAACAAGAGTGAACAGATCTTCTGGGCACACTCGTTACATCGTAAACTTCATCCTCATCGCTTTTCATCAGGCGAGATGGAGGTGGTCAAGAACCGGCTTTTTGGTAATAAAAAACTAAATAAAAATAATAAAATGTACTTAGAAAACGAAACGATTAAATTGAAGAAACACGTGCAGCCTTCAAATACCAAACCCTTCATTACACCAATTAAAAAGTAATCAAAATAAATTATGTTCCGTAATCTACGTCAACCAATAAATCTGTAGGGAGCTCAGTTATACAACTTAAAGTACTCTGGCGACTTAATAATTGCTTAAGTTTAGAGCCTAAGCTTATGGGCGGGCGTTTACTGGCATAGTTTGAGTTTACACGGGTTTAGATTAAGTAACGATTGGGACCGACTAGGTTCGATATCAAGGTCGGAAAATATAGTGCTATTTTGTAGGTTCGCTTTGAATACTTACTCAAGTGACAGTATATAATTTCAAAGAGAACTAACTCATTTGTTTTTAAATTAAATTCATAGCAAATTCAAACAGTCGATGTTTGAATTTCGAAGTGATGTTCAAATAGAGAATCACAACTACAGATTATTTTCGTTGTAAAAAAGTTATTCAGTCCAGCAACTGTATGGCGTATAACACACTTGCAATCACTATCCGAAAGATTTTGAAAAAATTTGCTAACTCTTAGTTTTTTAGTAAATTTAGTTTATGAAGTTTATCCAATGTATAAATTTTATTAGATAAGTCATAATGTCTGGAAAAAAAAAAACGTAATGCACTGTCAAAATGAAAGACATTTTCAATGTAAGTGTGTTATGCAATAACCCCGCTGGGTGCATCGTATTATGATAATTATAATTATAAAAAAAGTGTGTATGGGTGTGTCATATCAGTCACCATAAAAACGAGTACCTCCTACGTTATACAGAACAGCTGCACCAAAGAACGTGAACCCGAACTTTTATCAAACTAGTACAGTCGTCGTTATAGTGTCGCCTGCGGCACTTTTTGTGTCGCAATTGTAACAGCGTAGTGCCATGTGGAAACTAAATAATTTGAGGCAATTTTTCCTACACTTTCTATTCGTTACTTTATAGGCACGAATCAGAGGGCCTAGACAAGTGACAATCGCTTCGAGAGCGTTTCGTATTTCTACAACAACTTACAATAGGATTGACATAAGCTTTTCGATAGCTTATGTCAGTCCTATACATTTTTGCCTTTTCCATCATCGTTATCGCTGATAGAATGTCACTTTGTCTAGGGCCTCAGTTACGATTAAATTACGATTCGCAATGAAATTATTTGTCATCACGCCGATTGTAATTCTCCGAGTTTACCAACAGGGTTAATATTTTTGTTAACAAAGATTTCGTAACAAAAATAACCCGTTTTCTACATATGAAAATGTTTTTTTTTTTTTTCAATTAACGTCATTATTTTATTAAGTTACTACAAATCTTAAATTTTTATATACAATCTAACACTAAAATTGTAAACAAAGCGAAATAAAATTGTTATATAAAGGAAGGGCTCACAGGGCGTCAAAAAATTCTTCCGCATCGCATTTTAGCTTGTTGCTAAAAATGATGTTGAATAAAAATTGCCAAACCTATTTATGGTGCAAAGTTTATGAACTAAAAATACCCACACCCTCTATTCAAAATCACAATTTCTATACCCACATAGAAATCACAAAAAAAAATCCATTCCAATCTCAATAGAGTGTGAGCCCGCCACGCATGCTCATTATAAACGACAATACATAGACATTTATTGTTCACTAATGATCGTACGTCGTTCTCATTGTTCCTAGCGTTACCTTAACGAGGACCGCTTTTTAGACTTTTATCATCTAAAGGATATCGTATGTGTTGAGTCAGCGAGTCTTTTGAAGGTTGAAAGGATTAAAGGTGGTCCTATGTAGTTAATGCCGGTTTGATTTCTTTCATGTGAGTTTTTAAATCAATAACAGTCGCTTCATGTAAAATACTGGTATTGAACTGCATCCGGTTAGAATGGAAGCCAACCCCAACATAGTTGTGAAAAAGCTAGGCAAATGATAATTATAGGGTCGGTTCCAACATGCATCCTCTATCAACAAAGGGAAAAGTGACGAGACTACACAAGCCTAGTTTTGAAATTAGTGCGAATTGTTCTTACGCACCTACGTACCGTACTTTAGTATCCAATTTGCATTTGAAACTTATGTCTTGAATAAACCTAAAATTAACTAGCACTTATGTCCACTGCACCGCCCTAAGGTTGAATATCACATGTACCTATTAAACGACAAGGTCTAATTTGTCTGTGTACAATTTTATCTATGTAACATTTTGTCTATGTAACATTTTGTCTATGTAATATTTTATCTATGTAACATTTTATCTATGTAACATTTTATCTATGTAACATTTTATCTATGTAACATTTTATCTATGTAACATTTTATCTATGTAACATTTTATCTATGTAACATTTTGTCTATGTAACATTTTATCTATGTAACATTTTGTCTATGTAACATTTTATCTATGTTACATTTTATCTGTGTAACATTTTATCTATGTTACATTTTATCTATGTTACATTTTATCTATGTAGCATATTGTCGATGTAACATTTTGTCTATGTAAAATTTTTTCTATGCAATATTTTATCTACATAACATTTTAGCAATGTAACATTTTGTCTATGTAACATTTTTTGTATGCAATATTTTATCTACATAACATTTTACCAATGTAACATTTTGTCGTTAGTTCCAACCTTAGTAAAGTTTTAATTTTACTAAGGTTGACACCCCGTATACAATTCAGCATAAATAGGTTTATTAAATGAAAATAAACTTCGCTTTCAAATATGATGCAACCAAATTGACTATCGAATCAAATACCTTTTACAGAATACCACCGCAGACTCCTAACGTTATTTACATAAAAAGCAAAAATCATATTTCCATGGAAATATCTTTTATAGGAGAGAACTTAGCATTTCATTACACGGCTGTCATAGTCACATTGAGCGTTTTTCAATTTCCGCCCTATTTCCTTTTAGTTGTTCCAGTTAACGGAGGCTTTTATAGTTCGTCAAATAAGCCTTTGTTGTAATCATTTGTTAGCATACACACTATTCGACTATTTAATTAATATTATCTGTGGGTTGCAACTTTGTTATTTTATAGATATTTTATGTTTTTTTAGTTGTGGCAACCCATAGATGCCATAGATGATTTTTGAAAAAACTAGAAAAAGGCGCGGGGAATTAAAATTTTTCCATTCTCACTAAAAAGCGACGAAAGTGGTCTCGAGTACAATTTAAGGTGTTAAGTACCAATAAAGCGATTTGTATAAGTATTCGAGTTTATAATTCTTTCAAGTCAGAAGTGTGTTAAAGTTTATCTACGTGCCTGATGGCCTGATGCTGCGGTTTCCTGGACTAAGGTCAGATCTGAACGTATTACTTCGTTCCCCCGTGATTTTGCGACAAACTGGTTGATGTTATAACACGTGCATAAGCACGCACGTACAGAGAAGCACGTGTGTTCTTGAAACAAGAAACAAGGCTCAGACATTTAGAGCAATAACATTAGTAGTGATCTTTGGGAAGTATCTAGTGAAAGTGATACCAATTTATTTACATGTAATCAAAATACAATTTCGTTTATTAATTGGTGAAGTGAATAATGGATTTGCGATGGAGTTATTATTTTAAGTATTACCGATCGGAAATATCTAGTTGCTCGCTGAAGCGGCTATTTGAATAATTTGAGCTACAAACTAATTTCAGTTGAATTTATTATTTTCTTTTGTTAGTTATCTACGCATAACATTGTAAATATTTATTACTTTTGTTATCATCTATAGTAATTTAATTTTGTTGTTGTTGTATTTATAGAACTTTCATTTTGAATCACTCAAAATCGTATAACGCGATAATGGGCAACTCTAAGCGAAGGCGACGTGACTCGAGTAGTGATAGTTCGTCTGTAAATAGTAGTGATAGTGATGACAACAACCGTAGGTCGCAGCATACGCGACACCGGCGACGTCGTAATAAAAAGTATAGCAGTAGCCATAGACAACATAGTAAGAGAATTAAGAAACAAAGGCGTTCTAAACGTCATGACCTAGGATCTTCTCGAAATAGTCCTGATCGTGAATCAATTAAAACTCCTTCGTTGACTTCCTCAACACCATTACGTGGTGTCAATCGGACTACTCCTGATTTATTGAATAACAATAGTTTATTGAACAATATTCCATTAAATGTTAATAATCCCATCGGTAATTCTGTGTCACTACCAGCTTCCAATTTCTGGGCTCAAAACAATTTTCCTGTTGCTTTTAGTGTTGTACCCGAATTTGACCCAAGTGATAATAGCCAAACAATAGAAAATTGGATTAACAAGGTCAGTGAATGTGCGCAGATTTACTCTTGGAATGATCGTCAAATATGTCACTATGCCCTTCCTAAATTAAGTGGTTTAGCCAAGAAGTGGTACCAGGGTTTACCCTCGGTACTATTTAATTGGAATGAGTGGGTTCAAAAATTAAAACAGGCTTTTCCTTCCAACGAAAATTATGGTGACCTGTTGACATCAATGCTAAGGCTTAGATGTAAGTTCGGTCAGTCTTTAGAACATTATTATTATGACAAAATGGCACTCATAAATAAATGTGATATAACTGGCAATAAAGCAGTTGGCTGTCTTATACACGGCATTGACGACAAATTTGTACGAATGGGAGCAGGAGCCTGCATGTTTCATCAACCCGAACAAATTCTAAATTACTTGCGTACAGTGTCCCAACACGACACTAATACACCAACTTCTAACTTTCGTAACCGGAATAATGTGCCACCTAAGAATTCCAGTAAGGTATCTAATGAGCAACCAAAAACCAGTACAAATGATAACATTCGATGTTTTAATTGCAACGAGCTAGGGCACATAAGTTTAAAATGTAACAAGCCCATTAAACGATGTAACTTCTGTTTTAAATTGGGACATGATACTAAAGACTGCCGTAGAAGAAACGCAAATAACAGTGACGATTTAAATAAAACGAATGCCTCTACTGACCAAAATAAAACTATCTTGTGCATTACTAATAGTAAATCCGAAAATTCAAAATATTATAAAGATGTTAAAATAAACAATGTTATCCTGCAAGGATACGTTGACCTCGGTAGTAAGTGTACTCTTCTAAGAGAGACAAATGCTAAGCTAATAGTTAATGATTGGGATATAGAAAATTTACCTATTTTACAGGGATTCGGAAATTCCTCTGTAATGCCTTTAGGAAAGTTCATAGCAATTTTAGAAATTGGCTCAGTTAAAGCTGAAACGGAAGTTCTAGTTGTAGATGATCATTATTTACAGACAGCAATTTTAGTAGGGCAGTCTTTTACGGAAAAACCAAATGTTGTTATTTTAAAAACAACAGATGAACTAGTATTTATGCATACACCAGATTTTGATGATGATGTCTTTAAGACTAAGGTATACGCAGATGGTGACAAAATTATAAAACCCAAAACTGTAATGCCAATAGATGTGATTACCAATGATACATATAGTGGCGGCTTGTGGGTACAGTACAGTCTTCGGATTTTACCGCAGAATGAATATGCTGTTTTGTCTGGGATTTTTGAGTTTGACGCAGGAAAAGGATATTTAATGATAGCAAATTTATCATCTAACGATTTAAAAATTAGGAAAGGAACTTTATTAGTTCGGGGTCAACAATACCAAGAAATAAATAAGGAATATATAGGTTTAACAACGGAAACAAAAAATTATGAAGAGCTACCTTTATCAGATATAAAAATTAGCACGGAAGTAACAGAACAACAAAAAGTAAAGTTACTTGATTTGTTAAAAAAGTATAGGGATTGTTTTGCAATGAACTTAGGAGAGTTAGGAAAAACGAATCTAGCAAAAATGGATATTACGCTGACAGACAATAGACCAGTAGTATATAATCCTTATAGAATATCACACAGTGAGCGTGATCACCTAAATAAAATGATTGAAGAATTATTATTGAATGGTATAATTCGCGAAAGCACTTCGGATTATTCGAGTCCTGTTATCTTAGTAAGTAAGAAAAATGGGGATAAACGGCTATGTATCGACTATAGGGCCCTAAATAGAAAAACGTTAAAAGATAAATATCCGTTACCTCGCATCGAAGACCAACTAGACAGATTAGGGGGCAACAAGTACTTTATAAGCCTCGATCTTACGTCAGGGTACTATCAAGTGCCATTAAGTGAGGCTAGTAAGCGATTTACTGCGTTTGTAACACCGGATGGTTTGTATGAGTTTGAAAGAATGCCCTTTGGACTTGCGAATGCACCTAGTGTTTTTCAAAGGACGATTAATTGTATGCTTAAGGGTAAGCAAAACTTAGCGTTGGCTTATATGGATGATCTATTAGTGACATCACGTTCAATTGAAGAGGGTTTAGACAAGCTGGAAAAGGTTTTTCAATTATTAAGGTCTGCTCATCTAACATTAAATCTTAAAAAGTGCGATTTCTTTCAGACTCGTATAAATTATTTGGGTTACGAGATTAGTTCGAATGGCATCCGACCCGGGCAAGCCAAAATTCAAGCTGTAGTAGATTTCCCTTTACCTAAAAACGTTCACGAGGTTCGACAGTTTGTTGGCCTTACAAGTTATTTCCGACGGTTTATTCGAAATTATTCTATGATAGCAAAACCTCTAACAATTCTTACAAAGAAAAATGTATCCTGGTGTTTTAACGAACCTCAAATAAAAGCATTTAATGAATTAAAAAGTCAATTGACCACCCGACCTGTTTTGGCACTTTATGACCCTGAGGCTGAATTAGAAATTCACACGGATGCTAGTAAAATCGGTATAGGAGCAATTTTGCTACAACGGGAGAATTCAGATAAAGTATTTCATCCTATAGCTTATTATAGCCGTCAAACGACACTAGACGAAAGCAAACTACACTCGTATGAGTTGGAAACTTTGGCGGTAGTTTGTGCTTTGAATAGATTTAGAGTTTATGTTTTGGGTAAATCGTTTAAAGTTGTCACTGATTGTGCCGCTGTACGCAGCACTATGACAAAAAAAGACTTAATACCGAGGGTAGCGCGTTGGTACATATTAATGCAGGAGTACGATTTTACTGTAGAACATCGCGATGGTAACAAGATGACTCATGTTGATGCACTGTCACGCAACCCAAGTGACTCAGGATCCCATGACGTAGTAAAGGTGGTTGATGTTTTAGCGATAGATGACGATGCGTGGTTGCGCACAGTGCAAGAACAGGATTCAGAAATACAAAGGATAATTAATATTTTGAATGATTCAGAAACAAAAGACATTGTCGAGGTTCATAAGAACTATACCGTTAAGAATGGTCGTTTGTACAGAATTACTAATGATAAAAATGCTGAAATTAATTTAAAGTGGGTAGTTCCAAAATCAGTAAGATGGCAAATAGTTCGTATGAATCACGACGATGTCGGTCATTTCGGTTTTGATAAGACTTATAATAGGATTCATCAAATTTACTGGTTTAAAAAAATGAGACGTTTCATTAAAAAATATTGTAATTCTTGCCTAAATTGTGCCCACAATAAGTTGCCAGCTGGAGCTAAAGAAGGCGAGCTTCATCCAATTCCAAAAATTAATAAACCGTTTGATACACTTCATACCGATCACTGTGGTCCATTTCCCATTAGCAAGAAGAAGAATTGTCATATTTTAGTGATAATTGATGCTTTCACAAAATTTATTTATATAAAGCCAGTAAAAAATGTTAAAAGTAGTACTACTGTTCAGGTATTTACGGAATATTTCTCGCTATTCGGAGTGCCACGTCGTCTGATATCTGATCGGGGTACTAGTTTTACGAGTAAAGAGTTTTCAGAATTTATTAATAAAAGGGGCGTTAAACATATCTTAAATGCGGTTGCCTCTCCCAGAGCCAATGGTCAGGTTGAAAGGTACAATCGCACTATTGTTGATGCAATAACGGCTGCTAATCACAATAAACAAGAAAATGAGTGGGATTTGTGTTTACCCCAGATACAGTGGTCCTTGAACAACACTATAAATAAATCCACTGGTCGTACTCCTTCTCAAATGTTATTTGGAGTTCAAACCACTGGCGTTTCGGATGGTTTCATGAATCCACTTGTCGCGGAATCTCATACCCCGTTAGATCGCGATGAAATTAGATCGGATGCAGACTCGCGAATTCAAGTAAGCCAACAAGTACAAAAAGAACGTTTTGATAAGTCGCATAAAAAACCAACCGAGTATAAAGTAGGAGATTTAGTTCGTGTAGAAAAAGATATTCGTACAGACCCTGGACAAAGTCGTAAACTAATACCAAAATGTGTAGGACCGTATAGAATTTCTAAAATATTAGGCAATGATCGCTATGAAATAGAGGACACTCCTATTACTAGGAAAGAAGGTTGCAAACCGTATAGGTCAGTTTACGCCGTCGATAGGTTACATCCTTGGCTTGTTTTTAATCATGATGCGATGTCGAGTGATTCAGATTAAGAGTCAGTAACTAACAGAATTGAGGTTATGACAAATTATCAGTGAATGAAAGATTTGGCAAATACTTGTTTGTTATAATATGGTCGTGAAATATAATAATTATTTGATAGAAGTCCGTCTTGGGTAACATTTAATATGAATATAAAAATATTTATCTTATTAGATTAATGACTACTTAGAGAATTGTACTCAGATTATTATTTTTAACCGATATCTGATGAGTTGTATTGTATGAATAGGAGAATAGGTTGATTATTACATGCAAAAGAGTTTAAAAATGTTTGTTATTTCTTGATTTTCGAATTAATTAAAGTGAACTAACTTGTTGTAATAGACATAAATAAAATATAAGTGAGATGTAACGAGTACAGATAGCGATGATGAAGTTATACGATGTTAGCGATGATCAGTGAGTTGTTACAGGTGTGTGAGCCGACATAAACGACATTTTGATATAAAAGTGAGTCACTACAAGTAAGAAAGAGTACTTGTAGTCGATGTTTAGTGATAAGAGTGAGTACTTGCAGTCAATGTTTAGTTATAAAGTGAGTCACTACAAGTGAGAGTACTTGTAGTCGATGTTTAGTGATAAGAGTGAGTACTTGCAGTCAATGTTTAGTTATAAAGTGAGTCACTACAAGTGAGAGTACTTGTAGTCGATATTTAGTGATAAGAGTGAGTACTTGCAGTCAATGTTTAGTTATAAAGTGAGTCACTACAAGTGAGAGTACTTGTAGTCGATGTTTAGTTATAAGAGTGAGTCACTACAAGTGAGAGTACTTGTAGTCGATGTTTAGTTATAAGAGTGAGTCACTACAAGTGAGAGTACTTGTAGTCGATGTTTAGTTATAAGAGTGAGTCACTACAAGTGAGAGTACTTGTAGTCGATGTTTAGTTATAAGAGTGAGTCACTACAAGTGAGAGTACTTGTAGTCGATGTTTAGTTATAAGATCTAACACTTAATGTTTGTTTTCCTATGATGTTCTTTTTCTTTCACTTTTTTTTTTTTTAACTTTTGTTAAACGCGAGGCCGCGTTTGACGTCAGGATTAGCCGAATGTTAGCATACACACTATTCGACTATTTAATTAATATTATCTGTGGGTTGCAACTTTGTTATTTTATAGATATTTTATGTTTTTTTAGTTGTGGCAACCCATAGATGCCATAGATGATTTTTGAAAAAACTAGAAAAAGGCGCGGGGAATTAAAATTTTTCCATTCTCACTAAAAAGCGACGAAAGTGGTCTCGAGTACAATTTAAGGTGTTAAGTACCAATAAAGCGATTTGTATAAGTATTCGAGTTTATAATTCTTTCACATTGGACCCACATTTGTTTTAAGGATTTGTTCTGGCTTTGATAGTCTAGACAATTTTCTTGACGGTAAATCTGCTGTCAAACCTAGGCTCCTGTGATTGGTGAAGCAAAAAAAAACATTCAATTGTCTTTTCTTCCGACTCTTATTTTTTTTCAAATATATGGTATTGACTTTTAGAACAAAACAAAAACAATCCGTCTGTTTACATAGTTGGGGTAAAATAACCTCCGAGTAGTTTTACTTCATGTGCGTATGGCGAACTCAGTTCAGTCAACCCTGCTACCGCCCTGTTGTCTGGCTAACATGTTTACCACAGCAGAAACTTTTATAATTTTATACGAGAGCCCGAGACTGTCCGAGAGCAGGTAGCCAGTGGTAACGGTCCCGACTTCAGGCGCTTTATTTTGTGTAAATAATTTCATCACCATTGCTCTCAAAACGGTGAAGGAAAACATCGTGAGGAAACCGGCATGCCCTAGAACCAAAAATTTGAAGACACGTGATATCTACCAACACGCACTGGGCCCGCGTGGTAGATTACAGCCCACTCCCTCTCGAAGAGAGGAAGCCTGTGTCCCAGCAGTCGGAACATTATAGGCTAATTATTCAATATACAGCTTACGATAATACAATTTTTGGCTAAACGGATAATCACTACGGAAAGTATAATTTAATTCACAAACGAAGGCATGAAAAAACTACCCTGTTTTACCATCCGTATCAAAACATCTTTATCCAAGGAACCTCTTTACTTTAGTGCACTCCTCTCAGGGTCGTCCCCTAATCAGTAAAGTCTCCTTATAATAGCGTATAGGGTTGTCACAAAGGCAAGTTAAATTGAGATCTCTATGAAAAACGGGAGCCCTTGTGTTTGCAGGACTCTCGTCATGTAACGAGCCCATTACACTTTGCGCCCAATTTTAGGGGACAGTGTTTTTTTTTGTTTTTGCAATTAAAATTAAGGAATAGAATAAAAATAATCCGTCGGTAACGATGTGTACAGAATTTTCGATTCGGAAGAAAAGAATCAGCCAGGTGTTCATGTTCTTTTTTTAAGATACCTAAGGATTAAATATGTCACTGTTCGCAATAAGCCTAAACAGTCTCAAAGCCACTCACCAGCTCACGCAAATGATGACACCATAATTGAGTTTTCGAGAGGCTCGTTGCGGGAAATTATTAAGCAGGAAATACAGAGTGCGCTTAAAGATGTAGTATCCGATCAGTTCAAACAAATTAAGGAGTTGATCGCAGGTTTCAACGAGTCGCTCTCTTTCTACAACGAAAAGTACGAAGAGATGAAGGCCGTGCTGGAAGATAAATCTGATAGGATTCAGAAGCTTGAAAAAGAAAATTGTGGCTTCCGGGATGCCATCCAACAACTTAGTCAGCGTCTAAACTTGGTAGAACAAAATTCCAGGTCCGCCAACGTCGAGCTTCAGTGCGTACCAGAAAACAAGGCTGAAAATCTAGTAACCACCGTGCTGCAACTAGGTAAGGTGATAAGTTGTGATATTAAAGACCCCGACATACTACATTGTACAAGAATTGCTAAGAAAGATACACAAAGCACCAGGCCCCGTTCTATTCTCGTCAAATTCAGTAGTCCACGTCTGCGAGACAGTTTCCTTGCGGCTTCAATGAAATTTAATAGAATCAACAACCAAGAGAAACTGAACACTAGTCACCTGGGTATCGCAGCGGAGAGACCTCTACCCATTTACGTCATGGAACATTTGTCTACTGCAAATAAAGCCATTCATGCTGCTGCTCGGATCCGCGGCAAAGAACTGGGTTTCAAGTTTATTTGGGTTCGGGACGGCAAGGTCTTCATGAAAAAAGACGAGTCATCACAAAGAATTACTATTAATAACCTAGATAAAATAAAATCATTAGCATAATTTCATTCACTAATGTCATAAGTTGCAAGTTCCTATTGTTATCCTCTAGTCACATTCAACTGTCCACTTCAAGTATACTATCAAAATGTACGAGGCTTAAAAACCAAAACTATAAATTTTTACCATAACCTATGTATACATAATTATGACATTGTAGTGCTTACAGAGACTTGGTTAAACAGTGGCATCTACGATTCTGAGTTGTTCGACGATCGATATGTAGTTTACAGGCGCGATCGTGAGTCAAGTAAATATAAAACTCGTAAAGACGGCGGAGGGGTTTTGATTGCTATTTTGAAAACTTTGAAATCGTGTAGATTATCCCAGTTTGAAAGCGACATTGAAGATTTATGGATAAGTGTTGATATCAGTTCATCTAAAAAAATTAACAATAAAATGTATGTCGGCGGAGTATACCTACCACCACCAATTCATCGAGATACTCTAGAGTTGTTTACCAAAAACGCTCATAAACTATTTAATAATAATGATCAAATTTTGATCTTAGGAGACTTTAATATCTCTAGTATTAGATGGCTTACTAATAAGGACACCATAAACCTGTACCCAGAACCCAGAAACTCTGATTTGAATGCGATACTCTCCGAGTTCTTGACTTTAAATGGCCTAAATCAATACAATAATATCTTAAATAACAAGTCTAAAATATTAGATTTAGTACTCTGTAACGCCTCCATTACGAACATCAGCCGTTGTAACTACAGCTTGTCAAAAGAGGACCCGTTACATCCCCCATTTGAGTTTAGCCTACCAGTGCTTGCAGAGCGTTTTATAGAAACTAGAAATGTGCAGAAACCAAACTTTTCTCGGGCAGACTATGAAAACGTCCAACAACATTTGTTAGCAATAGAATGGGAAAGTGAGTTCAAAAACTGTTCTTCTGTTAACGATATGGTAGAAGTATTTTATAACTTATTAAGGCAAACCATTAATGAATGTATCCCTATGAAAAAAACAGCCAGCGATAAATATCCACCTTGGTACTCACGGGATCTTATACGACTTCTAAGAGAAAAGTACAAATACCACGTTCGTTTAAAAAAGTATAAAAATCCATTAGACCGGGAGCATTTTGAGAGATTACGGGATGAGTGCACTGTCCTAAGTTCTACATGCTACAAGAAATATATCTCTAATATTGAAAACAACATCACAAAAAACCCGAAAACATTCTGGTCTTTCATAAAGAATACAAGAAAAGGTTGCAGTACATATCCGGCACAAATGTCTCACAACAACAAACTCGCATCAGGTGGGAGCGATGTTTGCAACTTGTTTGGTGAACATTTTGCAAGTACGTTTAACGCCCCTACAGACAATCCAAAGCTCCCTAGTACTGGTTGCTCTCTCACGTCTGCAGCACTATGTAATTTGGAACTTGATGGTAAAGAATTATACCGTGAATTAATTGGATTGAATGAAACTAAAGGCGCGGGCAGCGATGGTATTCCTCCTATTTTTATTAAAAACTGTGCAAAGGCTTTAGTATTGCCCCTACAGATGATCTTTAACAGGTCTTTACATGATGGTATATTTCCAGACACCTGGAAAGAAGCTCTCGTCATACCTATATTTAAATCTGGAGAAAAGCACTTCGTGGAAAATTATAGACCAATCTCATTACTTGTTACAGTTGGAAAAGTATTCGAAAAACTTGTTAGCAAACATCTGATGTGGTACCTTAAGGAACACATTACTGAATACCAGCATGGTTTCGTTAAATCTAGATCGACCAACACCAACCTACTATGTTTCACGTCGGCTTTGTCTAAGTGCCTTGACAATCGTATTCCAGTGGACACAATATATACTGATTTTAGCAAGGCATTCGATAAAGTAGATCACTGCCTTCTTATCAATAAATTAGCTCGATTCGGTGTGGGTGGAACGCTGATAGGGTGGTTTAAATCTTACTTAGAAAAAAGAGAATCAAAAGTGGTAGTGAACGGTCATTTCTCTGAAAGCTACCTAGCAACTTCTGGAATCCCGCAAGGATCGCATTTGGGGCCGATTCTTTTTAATGTTTTCATTAATGACATAACCGAGTGCTTCAAACACTCCCGTTTCTATTTGTTTGCGGACGATTTAAAGATAATGAAGCCAATTCAGACTAACTTAGACTCCAAAATGCTACAGGACGACATCAACAGACTTGTAGAATGGTCCAAATTAAACAAAATGCTCTTAAATATAAGTAAATGTCACTACATCCAGTTCACTCGAAATAAAAAAGTGCTCGAGAACAAATACTACATAGAGGGAGTGGAAGTAGGGAAACTGAGTACAATTCGTGACCTGGGTGTTCAACTCGATCAAGCGCTTAAGTTCGATGTGCACATCCTGAATATTGTATCTAGGTCTTTCAAGGTACTGGGATTTGTTTTGCGTAATAGCAAGGAATTTAAGAGACCCGCCACAAAGATAAAGCTTTTCAATACTTTAGTCCGTCCAATCCTAGAATATAGTTCCGTTGTATGGAATCCGCATTACGAGATTTACTCCAAGCGATTAGAGAGTGTCCAAAAGCGGTTCCTTTACCATCTGTGCTACGGAGATCACTTAGCTAAACAACTCACTGGCTACACTGACAGGCTGAAATACTATCACATGGATCCACTTGCCAGTCGTAGGAAGAAATTGGACTGCATCATTCTTCATAAAATACTGAGTGGAAAGATAGATTGCAGTGAACTTTTGAGCTCATTACATATTACAATTCCAACTCGGATTCCCCGGCATAACACATACAACTTATTTTACATCCCCGGCTCAAAAACAAACCTCGGTCATTACGCCGCTGTACCAAGACTTTGTAGGCATTATAACACGTTAGCAAAAAATACAAGCTTAGACATCTGTGAGTCTCTCTCTAAATATAATAAGTGTTTGTTAGATCTAATTTAATTTAAGTGCCTATCTATAAATGTTTTATTTTCATACCTTTATATCCTTTAAAAAACATTTTTTTTTTTTTTTTTCTCTCCAAATTTTACCTACTAAGTATTAATGTTTGAATTTTGTTACCTTAGTTTTTAACTTTATTGTGCATGCTGTGGTCTCCTTTAAGTGAAGGAGTACACCTACCTAATACCTGATGTTTCCCTTTATTTATGTGTCATGTATTGTGTATATCTTTTGTTGGAGATCCTAAATCAATAAATAAATAAATAAATAAATAAATATAGAGGGAAGAAAGCAATAGTAAAAAAAATCAAGTAATAAAAACTAAAACCCAACTACGACTTAAAAGGTATAAACAAGACACCACAGACAGACAAATTAAAAATCCGGAGTCACACGTGTAGGGCATAAATCGAACAGATTACGTGTGACTCCGGATTTTCAATTATTATTACTTGATTTTTTTTTTTTATTCTTTTGGGGTTATAATATATATATTTTTGAAATGTGCTCATTAAGCCCTTTCATTTGATACCCAACATGGTACGATTAAACCATATTTTTTTTTAAGTTCCTCACTTTATGTCTTCTAGAGGGCGCCATTTTAATTTAATGTGACTTAATGTCACATCGCCTATAACCAGCGGACAATCACGACGCTTCTAACGATACCTCATTTGTCAAATTGTGATAAGTGGTTTGGAAGATAGGAGGGAACAGATGAACATACATACATACATACATACATACCGGTCAAAATCATAACCCTCCTTTTTTCTTCGCCGTAGTCGGGTAAAAAATACTGCAATCACGTTCATAATTCCTGGGTGGGGGGGATTAAGAGCAAATTCCCTCGAGATCGTTGATTGTCGCGGTGTTTGAGAAGGTTCTTGTAGAGTAGTGAAGATTATACTAGCTACTACTGTTTTTAATGATAAAACCACGAAGAAAGAAAGATTTAGCATTTTTAAATGTCGTATGCTTGTTATAAAAAAGAGTTTTATCAAATTTACGCGTGGTTTAAGAGGATTTAAAACATATTTTAAGTAAGAATTACAGTATAAATAATTACAACCAATATTCCCTATGATAATTACTGGAAAAACTTGAAATATTCTGCTTTCCCTATTAATACACGTCCTAATGGCCCCACAAGCACAACAGAGCATGCAAAATTGATCCACATCCTTTACAAACTGTATACCTTTACCTTTTCCTCTAACGTCACAAAACAAATAAACGACCACATTCTATGCACGCCATTGTACCAGCTTGTTATACTACAGTCGTAAAGTGACAATTTGCGAGAAGTGGCGAATGGGAGGCCGTTTGGGACAAAGAGAGGTAGTAACTATGCCTTAAGTAATATTACTTTTTATTTTAGAAGTAAAGCAGCTTAATGATGTTGTTGTGTAAAGCTGTTTGGTAGACGTTATTGTTTTGTTGAATGGCAGTTTAAGTTAAAAAAAATCTGTTTTGATGTGTCTGGTTCAAGCAATTCAATGTTTGGAATGGAAAATCGAGGAAGTTTAATTATCCGGCAATTCGGAGAAACTAGTTTTAAATAGCACTTTGTAATGCTAGTAGTATTTCTAGACTTTTAGAATAGCTGTTTTCTACATTTAAACCCGAAACTCATTTTAAAATATTAGGCTTTGAATTAACAAACATCAAAAATCATAATACATAGGCAACTAAATCGCTAGCACCTAAATTATTTTACTTAAGTGTCTGCTACACGGTCGCCAACCGCGTCTCGACAGAGGTGACCAACTGTGACCAGAGGTATTTAACGGCACTATCAGCCGAAGAACCGATGACCGTAAGAGGAACCGTATTCTTGAGTGGAGATTGCGAAGCGGTAACGTAAGGTAGGACGGCATCTGGGTAAATGGGACAACGACCTTGGCTGGTGGCTGCTAGCAGCTGAATGAGAGTTTCCGAGAATCGAGATGGGTATGCAATTGGAGAGGCCTGTGTCCAGCAGTGGACTGCTGTAGGCTGATGATGATGATGAAGGTGATGAACGGCACTATCGGCACAGTCTCCTTCACCGATTAGCTTTTACCCTGGTTAAATGGTTCTTTTACCTCTAGGAAAAAGAAATATTGGTGTCGAGTACAGATACATAATTGTTTCAGACGTGGGTGTTTTTTATTTATGTCTTCAAAGTTTAAAGAAACCGTCAGAATAGAAATATTTTTCCTGGTATACCTACAGCTAAAACCTAGTACCGTAACTACTATTAAATCTTTACAACTTCAACACATTCCTTTCCACATTTCGCACCATTAAAATGTAGCAAATATGTTAAACTTTGCTATGAGTTTTGCTTGACTCAAATATAGGTTAGTGGTTCAGTAGTTAAAGTTGATCGTACTAGAAGAGTTTATTATAAACTAGCGTTCCATCCCTCCTCTTCTGTACGGTTCTTACGACTTGACAAAACATCGAGATTTCTTTAAAATATGTAAGATTAATTTTAATGTATTATACACATAATCCTGCGGAATAAATTCCCTAAATGATTGTGAATACTGCATCAAAATGCGATGCGTAGTTTATATGAAAAACGCAGTCACACTGACAGACCAAAAGGCGATTTTAATTTATAATAAGCAAAGAAAAAATCAGCAGCAGAGAGCAGTGGTGGCCCAGTGGTAACGGCCGCGACTTACGAGTTATAGGTCGTAGGTTAGAACCCTGACAGGCGCTTTACTTTGTGTAAATTATTTCATCACCACTGCTCTCGGTGAAGGAAAACATCGTGAGGAAACCGGCATGTCACAGAACCGAAAATTCGAAAACATGTGACATCTACCAACCCGCACTGGGCCCGCGTGGTGAATTACGGCTCACACCCTCTCACAGAGAGGAAGCCTGTGTCCCAACAGTGGTCATATTATATGATTATGTAAAGAAAAAATTGATAGAGAAGAGGCTGCACGAATGACGGTACGAAGTACGTCTGGTTCACCCAACAGTAACCGGACAACCAATCCTATTGGCTGGTTAATCTATTTATCACACGGTTCACACCATGAGCTATTCTTGTTTAGCTCGTGTCAAGATCATGGGTGTGTAATAAAAGGCACATGAGATAACCAGCGCGTAGCACAGCGTATAGCATGACCAGCGCAGAATCGAACGAGATTATGACAGATTATAGAGTGCATTTCATCAAATAGTTCCTATGCCGTAATGTTGGCCCTATTGTTGTAGGACGAATACGCTGCGCAGGGACGGCGCTACCTGTCTTCTTCTTTCAAAAGTCAAATTACTTTTGAAAGAAGAAGACAAAGCGTTGTGTAACTATATATTACTATATAACTATACAGGCGCTATACAACGTTTATTAGTAAGGCGGTAACAGTGGAGCCAACATTACGGCAAAGGAACTATTTGATGAAACACACTCTACTGTCAGATTTATAAAATTCTGGCAGATCTCAATGTCTTTCATAGGAACTCATGTACCTATTCATATTATGACAATTGGGTTATCTATCTGCGCCTTCCTAGACAACAACTGACAACAAATCAATATTATCTACGCAAGTTTATTCATTTAGCTACAGCGCCATCAAAAACATTACACACATACGTTACCAAATTTTAATTATGTACTGTAACAATAAAATTAACAATAAAAGCTGCTGGTTCAATCGAAGCGACCCTTCCTTCACAAATATACGATATTAAGTTTTACCTCAAGCGGTTTCTGACTATCACACCGTCGAGTAACGTTATGCGTTGTTGTTTTATTTAGCCTTTTTAAGGTTCAATCGAAAATACTATAGAAGTAATATCTATGTGTCGATTCTTTTTTTTGTAATATGCGTTTTGTTTGTGCAGAATAAACAATTTTTCTTTCTTATTTTTTTCTTTTTAGATAACCAAACCTACGTTTAATTATTCCTCAAGAGACATAAAAAAAACCTGTAAGAAATCGACACGTGTTTCACCTCTCAACGAGGCATCCTCAGGATGACGATTGACCAGTCGCGAACCCGAACACGACGTGACAGAGTGGCTCAATCAAAGTTTCGTAAGATGTTTTAAGTTAAGTCCTTTTTTACGTCCTAAAGTTCATGCTCTCACCCTTGTTGCAAAGTACACTAGCAATAGTTTAATGAGTTTAATAAAATCATGGATCCTACTGCATAGCAGGTACCTACTGGGGACTGAATTGCCTAAATTCTTATACCATCTTTCATTTCATAAAACGTTCATAAACAAGAGTCGCATGCAGAAAACCACAGAGTTAAATTCTAGCATATTAATACATCAACACACATGGCTCAAAGGCTTTGTACGCAAAGTCCGGAAAACAGAAACTATAAAATAAACAGATTTCTCACTAAAACAGTACGGTGTAACAGTCAGATCCATTCAAAGCAATTTGTTTATCTCGACCTGTTAAAATTTCTCCATAGCCTGTGACAAGGGTCTTTAAATTTTATCGACGCGAGAAGGCGTAACATTTATCTACAATAAATGTTGGAACTTGGGACTCAGTAAGGCTGTTATTATTTGAAGATGATGGCTTGAAACGATTGAATATAATAAAGTAAGATTTGTGCCTGACGGAGCGCATTGGAGCGGACGAAAGCGCATTTGGGAAAAGGAGTTGACGATGTCTATGACAGAACCTGGCCGTTAATATGGCATAGAGCATTTATTCTGAAAGTGGGCAACGTCGCAAATAGATGGCAAATATTTCGCTGTTTTGATTAATTTGGCAATATTACTGTATGGAAATATGTAATATGGCTAATTATTTGTCTAAAATATTGATTATGAAATGCAATAAATAATATCGTAACATCGAATATTTAGTTTTAGAAAAAAAAGTATTTGGAAACTTTCCAAATGCCTTTTTACACCAAAACCGGTTACAACTTAAATGCAGTGTTATAATTGCAATTAATTATTAATATTCTAGTTAGTTAGTTAGCGAGCGAGAGCCTGAGAAAGGACATAGGCTACTTTTTATCGACATACCACGCGGGCGAAGCCGCGGGCGGAAGCTAGTTTCCCATAAAATTACACGCACATGAGATATTTCAACTTCATCTCAAAAGTTGTCAGTACACAGCTTACCCCAGCTATCTTGATTAGGTTCGTCAGCTTGCTTGACTCGCTTTATGTGGAAGTAATCTGGAACCCCCATTGATAAAACCATGATAACACAAAAATCCCAACTTCAATTTAACATACAACGACATCAAAAAAGTCGGCCATGACAGTGTCTCCGAAAAAGCCAATATTGTTGGATCGGAACTCCAAAAATGTCGCCGAAAATCACTTTTAATTACGAACCGCAACTGTCAAACGTCAGGCGCGAGGCGAACTCGCGGAAGTTGGCGGGAAATTTCAATATTCACTGTTATGTCAATGTCAAGAGTTTCACTGGATGAGGTTGGTAATTTACTTTTGAATTTAATTATGGAACGTCTCGTTCCGTGTGACATTGTTTTTTGAACTGCCAGTATGTTTTCTCTTTTATATAATACACTAGCGACGCGCTCCTGCTTCGCTTGGTTTTTACGACTTGATAAAACATCGGGATTTCTTGGTTATATGTAACTTTAATAGTAACGTATTACAAACATAAACCTTTCGGAATACATTCTCTAAACTATGGTGAAAATCTTATCATCAAAATCTGTTGCGTGGTTTAGAAGGACAACGCGGACAAGACAAACACAAAAAGCAACTCTAATAATGTATAGATGCAATAAAATTGGTAATAGAATGTGTATGGCCAGTACCAAAGACAGACAGTAGACAAACCCGTTTTTTCGTAGGGAAATAAAGAATCAAACATTCATTAGTTTATTAGATGATCTTTAGTTTATTTAATCATTAACAAAGATTTGAACGAATTACAAACGACAGCAAAATGGACAAAATGGACCCGATTTTATAAGATTCTTAGTTATGTAACTTGTGAGCAATAAATATTTTCAAGACTAGATAAATATGACAAAATAACGAAGAGCAAAATATCGTCAGGACATTATAATACACTACAACAATTTGAATAACGGGTTCTTATAACCCTGTTGTTTGACGTGCTACGACAAATAACAAAACGCAGTTGACTGATGCTTTTTGTACCACGGCAGTTCAGTCAGTTGAAGGGATAAGCAATTCCCAAAAAAAACAACACAATCTAAGCTTCAGCAATAAATGCAAAACTTATTGAGTGTACGATGTATTGAATGTTCGATTTATTAACCATTCGACGTTATGCACGTTCGATTTATTGTGGTCGATCAATTGATATTCGATTATTTGGCATTCGATTTGGCATAGTACACCCCTTACATCTTGCTTATCCCTTCGAGTTACTTTAAATCTTTGGCGCGTTTCAAAAGTGACTTCTACTGAAAAGCCTTTAAAGCCTTGTGACATTAATTTTATGAATTAAACATTTTTCTAATTTATTTCCATCTTTTTCATTGAAACCCGTCGGTAGTCGGCTTACAAAAGGGCTGTATAAGTTTTGGTTCCGATTTCTTAAGACATTTTCCTTCAATTTTGAAGAAGTTTTTCCATTTGCGGGTCATAAAATTAAGGGCTAAAAGGTTGGGTTGGAAACTTAGAATCTTTTCAAGCGACCTACCTAATGGATGGTCTATCTGAGATTTTTAACCGCTATCAAAATACAGGGTGTTAGGGTAAACACCGTTATCCTTGCAACCAGTGGTTTGGTTTCATTTATAGAACGTAAAATCAATGGAAAATTACAACTTTTTTTTATTTTTTTTAGATCTAAATTTTACCAGAAGAGACGCAAGTTCGTTGCCCTATGCGCTAGGGCAACGAACTTCCGTCTCAACACGGGCGGGGGGTACGGGATGTGACCTGACCGGCAGCGAGCGCGATCCCTCCCTTAGTCAGTCAGCTGTTTCGCTAGCAAGCACGGTGTCAGATAGAAACTTTAAAAAATCTTTTAATGAAAATAACGTTTTCTTTTTGTTGTGTTCGGTCATTTATTTTTATATATAAGTCAACTACCCATGGTTTAAATGACAAGAGTGTTTACCCTTACATCCTGTATTGATTGATTTTTTCGGAAAAAGTAATTATGGGGTGGTATCCACTCCGAATACCACTTTGATAAGGTAGGTCGAAGAAATTATTATTATTAGGCTTGTAGGAAAAACCAGTAGGTACACGGTACACCTCTAGTGCAAGTTTTGAATTTTAACAGACTGTTTTCAATACATAAACAAAGGTAAATAATTAAATATGAAGTAACTATTTAATTATGAAGCTGTTTACATATAAAATATTTGTAAGGAATATATTAAACGTCACTGTTACAATAAATTCTTTTATATAAAAATAGTAAACAAAAAAGACAGAAAGAAAATAATTAAAGAAACAAGATACTATTAATATTGTTACTTAATTAAAATGCCAGCAGTCATCTCATATCCCGATTCAGAAAAATGCCGAACAGTATAAAAATAACGAATATCCGTATAAGGGAGAAGTCACAATTATTATTTTCTCGAGAGCAGGTAATTTCTACTGAGATCATGTTTTAATGATATCAGTATAATTACTGTTTTCTGTCATGACCTATTGGCAAAAGGCAGTAATTACTGTTCTCACATGTATAATTTCAACATGAATGATGTAACCAATATTTTGTAACAATATTTTGATTTAAAAGAGTGTCCGTGGAGTTTCTTGCCCGTTCTTCTCCATAGGTACCTACTACGCTTTGGAATGAGCAACTAGCTTCATATTTCTGACTGACCGACTCCTTGACAATTCAAAAGTGCCTGTAAATGGTTTAATTGAAATAAATGCTGAGTTTGAGTTTGAGTTTTACTTTAATTTGATTCACTGCGGTTTTTTATTACAAAGATGAGATACTTGGTTACATATTATCTTTAGCAGGATCGTTCAAAGTTTCTTCATCTATTTTGTGAAATCGGACCGTCAAGAATGATTTAAAATATCAGTTAACTTTGATTTGAAGGACTTCCTTGCCTTCTAAGTACCATAAACAAATAAATTCAATTATTTTTTTTACTTTTTAAAAGTTCCTTTTTTCTATTGGCTCCAATTTAATTAAATTTCCGTTTATTTATTTAAATATTTCTTAAATTCAAATAAAAATATAAAAAAACATTTAAAAATATAAAAAATAGCTGTATTAAATAATTAAATTTATTATTATACTAGCTGCGCCCCGCGGTTTCACCTGCATAAATCTATATTTTCCCTGAAAGTTATCACGACAATTTAACCAGTTAACGGTTAAGGATAGAAGAATACTAGCTGCGCCCTACGGTTTCACTCGCATAAGTCTCGATCCCGTGGGAATATCGGGATAAAAAGTATCCTATGACCTATTCTAGTTTATGGTTTACCCCTGTGCCAAATTTCATTGCAATCCGTTCAGCCGTTTTAGAAACAATATATTAATGCCATTGCCGATAGCGAACACCATATTTCTAAGTGGTGAACATAGGGAGAGTAATAAAGGCCATTTATCACTACTTTTGCTTTCCTCGTGTTTTATATGAAAAATAGACGTTTGCCATGCCAGACAACAAGTTAATATTATTAATAGAGCAGCTAAGTAATTGCAACTCGACGCTCGCGTTTAATATTACGCACGAGAACAAGAGACAAACCGGCTATAATAACATAACACACGTGTATGAAGATTGGTAACAACGCCATCTAGTGAGTGTCACAGGTGTACGGCGATATTCGCCGGTGTCGCGGTGTGTCATACATTGTTACAGACTCACGTCGATGTTGGTAGGGTGGCTAGGATTTGTGTTGGATATGATTTGGATTAAGATTTAAAGGATCAGTTACTGCAGGCTTTTTGATTCGAATCGGTTGACAGTTACAGGTAGCGCCATTCACGAAGACGCGCCATACTTCGCGATTACTGTACTTTAACTGTACGGACCGGAGCCGAGTGGGTCGGGTAGGCGTCTTCGTGGATGGCACTATTTTATCAAATGAATTCTGATTGGGAAACAATTTTTTTAAATCAAAATTCGAATTGATTCGAAACTTGTGGTCAACGAGGGTAAGCTGTTGTAGCCGAATTTGTAATTAAATTAAACACATTTTCTAAGCCCTTCCAACTTCATTCGCCATCAGAGTGACATAGAGAAACAACTGAAAATTTGCAATTGTTTTACGACCGACACACACCAACCTGCTTGCTTATACAACATTCCAAAAAAAAACAGCTGTTCCATACATTTGTGTTCACTTAAATCGACAAAATGGGATAGGATAGGGAACAGTTGATTTTTTTTTCGCGATTTCAATGTTAGTCCCATAGAAAAAATTGTTCAAAATGATGAGTACAATGACCCCTTTTTGGGTTTAGCATAAAAAAAAAATATTATTGTATTTATGAACTCATTAAAATGTATCAACTAATAACTCTATCAGCAAGAGTCTTTTACACCAAAATCCAGTATTTTTATGTATTTTGATTCACAGATAAACGATTGAATGAAGGATTTGTATGCGATTCAGAATTTGAAGGAAAGGTTCCAAATAACCGACACTATCCGAAAACGTATGCACTCTACAGCGACGCACAAAAAGCACTTTGTCAGATTGCAAGTTTGATATCGTCGATATGCCACTGAGAGCATCCTGTAGTTTACAATGTATCCTGCACACGACGGATTTTAAAGGCCAGGACACCTGCCGTTGTACTCGTACTGTTATGTGATAGCAAGTAACTGAACAGGGGGCTTAAAACGGTCACTTTAGCAGAATCATAATATGAAAATATGAATCAAAAATAAAAAAGACAAAATCTGACAATTCATAATATGATCTGCGTGTAATTCATATTACGAAATAATTCATCTGTTTGACAGTTTTCTATGGAGATTCGTAAAATGGTCCAAAAATTATGAATTGCTTTTATGTCAAATTAGAGGACTTGCTAATGACAGCTGGGATTCAGGAAATGAACTGCTTTTACAGGAGTTGGTAATGTGGCCGGTTTAGGCCCCAGGTATAGCGCTTATTCCAAGCAAGGATTTTTAATACTACTGCAATTTTCAAGAAGGGTTTTTTAATACTACTGCAATTTTTATTAATAGACTGTCACATAGATAGACGTCGTTTTACAACGACGGATATATATTCAAACTTAGGATGATAAAATAATTACGAGGTTTACTAAACAACACGACAGTTACTAGCAGAAACGATAAAATTACAACATTCCCAACGTATGTCGTCCGCCATATTGAATTTAGCGTGACGTCATATACTCAGTGTAATGTCCGAAGTAATTTACAAAATGTAATATCATCTCATTTGCCTAAATCGGTTGAAGCATTTAAGCTGTGACCTACATTGGAGCTAACTTTACCACTTTTTGGCTTCAGTGAGGTATGAAGGTAAATTAGCATAATGATGTGCTATTGGAAAAAATAGAAGAAAAGATATAGTTTTGAAAGACGGCTCGTACTGTGAACTGCAAATGAATGTTGTGCCAACTGCACCTATACTACGAAGTATTAATGCTTTAGGGGTATGAGGAACAGGGTGTAAAGTTCACTCATCCACCATAGAAAAGGGAGGATCCTCCTACCAGACCGGTGTTGTGTCTGGCGGGCAACTGCCCAATGATTGATATTGAGTTTTTGCATATATGTCCACTGCACGGTAAACTCTAATTGCGCGATGCAGGATTTATGTGATGTCAGGATTTTTGTGTGACTTCAGGTCTTTGATGCGTAGTTCGCATGTGGCGATGTAGATACCGCCACAATGCCACCATTTTCCCAGTGTTAGTGAGAGACGGAGCTATACAAGGTCACTAGCACCATCCCTTTTTCGCAGTGGAATAATGATGGCATTAAAACTTCATAGTCAGCCCCCTGTTGGCACAACATTCCTTTGCAGTTCATATTTAAAAAATTGCCTTGATCATCAGGAACGATTTAATTCCGAAAGACGTCTACAGCTAATATTATTAGCTGTAGACGGTATCGGCTGTAATGATTGTGATGATGATCTTTTGTTGCAAAGCCTCCATAAATAAACAGGTAAATTAAATCGTTCCTGATGATCATGGCAATTTTTTAAGCATGAACTGCAAAGGAATGTTGTGCCAACAGGGGGCTGATGGTCACACTACAACAACGCAGGGAGAGCACTTTGCTTGATTGTAACTCTGACCTTACATCTTGAAGCTGGAAGTTCTAGTTTTTATAATACACACTTTATTACCTTTGGGATTGTTTCTGACTGGCTGAATTTTATTTTTAGCTGGCCTTAGGCTCTGGACTTGTATTACATTCTAGGGAAATTGGGAAATTTTTCAAGTAGTCCATTACCTCGTGTGTTGGGAATTGAGTAGTTCAACTTTATCACTGAGAAGATAGTACCTAAGAACCAAGCAATAATAATGGGTGGTCCACGTATTTTTTTTTTTTTTGAGTGTAGGAAATCATCAAATGACTTCTGCCGCTCTGGGCGGAGCGGAAGGGCGTGTCAGACTTTTACTGACTAAACCCCACCCGTATTCCTTCAGTTGCCTGCTGCCAAGGTCCCGGTATCCCTTTCGGACTTTCCCGCAACCCTAGCAGGCTTGGGTGGTCCACGTCTAATGCTGTTTAAATATTGGTTTCCGTATGTTCGTTTACATGTGACCACCAAAAATCAGTGCTCATCGTGCTGTGCTGTGCGTGTTAACCAGTATCATGCTGAGTAACCTTCTTATCACGACGTGCAGCTGCCGACTGTTCTGTGCTCGTAAATATAGATTTGTTATGTTTTATGTTCTAAGTATCATTAATTCGAGTTAACTTATCTCTAAACAAGTGTTTCTGTGATAATATTAAAACAAATTTTCTTTCGTTCAGTATTTGAAGATGATGATGCTGAAATAACATGACCTAATAAGTTCAATGTAACTCAAACTTAAACTCAAAGCATTTATTTCAATTAAACCATTTACAGGCACTTTTGAATTGTCAAGGAGTCAGTCAGAAATATGAAGCTAGTTGCCCATTCCAAAGCGTAGTAGGTATCTATGGAGAATAACGGGCAAGAAACTCCTAACGGTTTAAAAACCGATTTTTAAACCGATTCGATTTTTATTTTTTTATTAGGTCATTGACAGCAATAGTTCAAATGGGAATAAAAACACGAAGCAGCTTTAAACAGCAAAAAACTATCTCAAATCAGTTTGACCGCCAAAAAAGCCAAAAGAAAAAGCTAAGAAAATCCGCGGATCCTACAGCGCTTCTAGCGCTTTTCTCTCGCTCTAAGATCCGAGTTTACGACAGCTGTTTCTCAGTTCTGAGTACTCACTGAAATATTCAAGACGCTAAGTAGTCGCTGAAATTTTAAACCGCCATCCCAATTTTTCTTTGGTAATATTAGGTGGGCCCATAATTTTTCCCTGAAGAAAAGGTATTAGAATCTTGCATTTTTGTAAAAATTTTCGACGTGTTAATCTGTAAAAAGGTTGTGAAATATGGTGATCGAATTATTATGGATGGTTCCGTGTTTTTGGTAAAAGAATATGCCACATATGCACCTGTGGGTTTCTTAAAAGTATGTTAAAGTGATTGTGACAAGAATATAAGTATTATGTCATAAACATACCATATGTTCTTGAAATCGCGACTAAACAGCTGTCTTTTTCTTTGGTAACAATAAAATAGATACCAATCTTGCTACCAAGAATGGTGATTATCATTATCACCCATGTTCTTAAATAACACTGGTTATTGATAAAGCCATAGATATAAGATAGAATCTCTTCTATAATGGGCAGTTCTAAAAAATGAGCTCTGTGAAACTGGATAAAGATGATCAGCTACGAAATTTTATATTTTTTTATCCTAATAATATTAATTACGGTTCAGTTCCTAGCTCAAAAGGAAAAAATGGAACCCTTACACCATATTATATTAGGATACCATCCTCAAGAACGCGTTTAGGTGTCAAGTTGATATTCATATCAAGTAGGTACGTCAACGGTACCTAGGAGCTCTAAAAAAATCAAGCTTCTCAATCAACGCAATAACAAAATACGTACCTCCAACGTATACGTCCTTCACACCGTAATACTCTAATATCTGCAATTGGTAAAAGCAGGCTAAGTACATTGCCTTACGCTCGCACGTACTATCGATACCGACTGCCCCATCATTACTTCCTCCGTGACGTATCTTGACGATAGCTCGCTTGCTAGCCGACGCCGCTTGACCTGCCGTGTACGTAAGATTTTTGCGCGGACTACCCGCTACCTAACTTATATTATTATAACATAGTTTAATAAAGCGTACAATTTGTAACTTAAACATTAATAATGATGTGGGTCCATACTAAGACTTGCACATACCTAGTAGTTAAATGATGTACATCAGAAGTAATTCATGTTAACATAAGATTAATAAAAACATGTTCTAATGTTTGTAAAGGCGAAAAAGTAGCCTATGTAACAAAATTAATTACGATTTGTCTACAAATAGAATAAGATCATTTGTAAACATCACTGTAACAACCTTTTTAGTAATAAAGAGCTTGAAAAATCAATCAATCAATAACAAAATACGGCCGCCTATGCGACGTATTTTGATACTCGCAAATAAATCAAAACTAATAGGGGACTCCTCGTTGAGAATTGACCGTGACGTATGTGAGAGCATGTTTTCAAACTACATTATTAAGTTTGTTTTAGGGATAAAAAATAAAACTACGGAACCCTTCATTCTCATAAATACAAGATTTAATATTTACCCAATGACTAAAATTATACTGAAGAGAAAAGTGACTGATTGGCTTAAATCCTTGTCTTATGATGAAACTGAGCAACTTATGACATCATAAACGGTATCACGATAAACACACATGCATACACACAGACATACATACACACATGCACATACACACTTCACCCCACCTCCACTCTACATTTATACTACGCAGTAACCTCCACATAGAGTATAATATTCCCTTTTTTTATTATTAAAACTTCTGTAAGTCTGGAACAATGTTTTTGTATATTTATGTACTTGAGTTGGGCGTTGATAGCTGCGCCACAGTATTTTTACTTTTGTGGCTATCTTCGTTTTCCTTATAAATTGTAAACACAAGTTGTTCCAAATAAACTTTATTTTATTTATTGAAAAAAAAAAAAAAAAAAATCTGCGTGGTAGGACACGCACTTGTGCGGTTTTTCCGGCCGTGTAGTTCTTATTATGTTGTATATGAGAGCATGTTTTCCAAATACAATTATAAGTTTGTTTTAGCGATAAAAAATAAAACTACGGAACCCTTCATTCTGCGTGGTCCGACACGCACTTGGCCAGTTTTTCCGGCTGGGTACTATGTTGACTTTTAATTTTTTTATGCAACAAAGTGTTCCAAGACCCTTTCTTTATCACTCATCTCTGAAGATATGTTATTTACCAATAAATTACATTTATTGGACGTTACCCAAATGTGAAAACACGTCTGCAGGGAAATTAAGATCATATATCTCGTAATGTTTCGAAATAAAATGATCGAAAAATAGCTGTTTGTGTTTGTATTTTTTTTTCTTCTAAGAGTACCTAGTTAAGTTACTAATCTTATTTTCTGGTCAGACCCATAAATGGTAAGATACTGGCAAAATGTGGGCGTACTACATTCATTATTTTGGCATTGTGTTATTTTACATAAAAATAAATAACGAGAACTAAAAACAAAATTGATTCCAACTCAAAATGGTCTCGTGTTATATTAACGGTTAATTATATCAAAATGCAGTGGCGGCCCAGTGGTAACGGCCGCGATTTATGAGTTTTAGGGCATAGTTTCGAACCCTGACAGGCGCTTTACTTTGTGTAAATTATTTCATCGCCACTGCTCTCAAAACGGTAAAGGAAAACATCGTGAGGAAACCGGCATGTCCTAGAATCAAAAATTCGAAGACATGTGACATCTACCAACCCCACTGGGCCCGCGTGGTGGATTACGGCCCACTCCCTCTCAGAGAGGAGGCCTGTATCCCAGCAGTAGGAACATTACAGGCTGATTATGCTATACGTATCCAAATAGCCTCCACGATGCTCACGTGTCCAGCGCATTCTAACCTGTTAGCCTCTCTTATACCTATAATTACTGATATCCTTAGCACGAGCTCATACTTAGGTACTTAGAGATAGTTCGTGCCGATAGAAGTAAAGTAACTTATACTCCAATGAAGCTTATTTAATTATACAGTATGTTATGTAACGAAGGGCGTGCTCTTTAACCAGCAATATTATAGTATAGCGGCGTCTATACATGGTAAAAAAATAATACTTTTTAATTAGGTATTTAATTATTTTTTAAGTAGGTATAGCAAGTAAGGTAAGTATATATAAAATGTTCACAAATAAAATATAAGTAAAAATCTTTTTTAAAACAAGCTTTTAATGCACTAAAAAGGGTTTTCCCATGGCCGCCTTCCGGCCCCATCATCAGACCCTGAACACCACCTAGTATCAAAGCACTGAGTACAAACACGATGGTCCTATCTTGTTTGATTGAGGAGTTCCTATGGCCAACTTCCGGCTCCATCATCAGACTAGTTTCATGGTATCACTTTTTCAAAATGTCTCGGCTGGTCTATAAGTATGCCAAGTTTCAGCTCAATCGGATGCCAGGAAGTACTGGAAAAATGGATGATAATTGGAGTAACCGGAAACACATACGAACAGAGCAAGCTAATATAACATACATACATAACATAATCAGCCTATAATGTTCCCACTGCTGGGACACAGGCCTCCTCTCTATGAGAGGGAGTGGGCCGTAATCCACCACGCGGGCCCAGTGCGGGTTGGTAGATGTCACATGTCTTCGAATTTTTGGTTCTAAGACAAGCCGGTTTCCTCACGATGTTTTCCTTCACCGTTTTGAGAGCAGTGGTGATGAAATTATGTACACAAAGTAAAGCGCCTATCGGGGTTCGAACCTACGACCTACAACTCGTAAGTCGCGGCCGTTACCACTGGGCCACCACTGCTGCTAATATAAAGCTTGTAATGAAAATATTAGGATATTGATACGTAAAAGAAACACTCAGACATGCATACATGTCACACTTGTCTTTCCACCTTGAAATACAAGTGGGCGTGTAGTGTACTGTACAGTCTTTCTTTTATGTATCAAGTGATTTTTTTTATGAATATTTCACAACTTACTTTTTTTTTTTTTTGTGTTTTTTTTTGCATGTATGTACTCTATACTATTGCGGGTTAACGAGAATGCTCTTCGTTAGTGAACATATTGTATAGTGGTATTTGTAGTCTGTTGCTACAAATATAGCAAACATCACAAGAAGTTCAACAATCGTATAGTTTCGAGCTGTACGCCCTAATCTTTACAAAATGGCGGCCATCACATTGGGCCAAGAGGCGTGTCAATATGAATTGACAGCAACCCTTTCTCGTTTCCCTCGCTTGATAGCATATAGCGTCAAGATCACCCATTAAAAGGAAACGAGATGATTTCTCATTGAATTAAATTTACGCCAACCTTACTCTCCTGATGGTACATTTCAAAGTTTATATTCAAGGTAATGTTGTTCTTTGTAGGGCTGTCAAAATTATTCTGTTTTACTTTTTTTTTCTTGTATAAATTCTTGGATAAGTCAAGTTGTTTCTTTTTAAGGGCGCACCCTACCTCAAATTGTTTAGCGTGATCTTCCGTTATGCCGAAAATGCTGCAGCATTAATTTTGAAATAAATATAATTATGTTAAAGTTGAGGATTCATGATAGGTCCTATTTTTGACGAAAACACGATTACATAAAATTTTCTCAGAAAAAAGAATCTAAAGTTACTACTTATAAACAGAACTATAAACCGCTGGTATTCAAAAAATACTTCAAATTAGATCATGAAATAACTATAATAATATTTGTATAATAACTGAACTATCTATAAAGCAAGTCCTTTTTTTATTTTTTATTACCATTATTTTCACCGTAAAAAGCAATTACCTTAACTTTTCGAGGTTTGAAAGCCGCTATCGCCCCACTCCGTCTCGCTGTCACTCAGAAGATCTTGAGTACTATGGTGCGAGCGCGATAAAATCTGAGGTAGGGCCTTAAGAAAAATTATAAGCAATTTTTTGTGAAGTTATTGCTACCGGACATCTACATCGTGTACCTACTTTGAAAATGCAAGTATATGCAAGTGGAAATGCAAGTATATGTAAGTCCGTCTTTGCACCTTTTTTATTGCGAAAAGTTAAAATAAATAAATAAATATATGCACAATTCACATGGTTTCTTTAAGTAAAGACTCTGGGGGAGATGTAAATGAGTTCTCTCTATTCCCACATTGACACCTGTCAGTTTCATACTAATGAATATGTGTTTTGCGAATTTGTCCTATATTACTACTTAGGTACTAGGAATTGCCCTGCTGACAGGTTGCCAAGAATGCATTCTCTGAATGGACAGAATGTAATTATGAACTCGCGAGCGATGTCTTACTTAACAGACTTTTTCACACATCGCCTGGTAGGTAATAGAATTTAAGATCTGAAACAATCTGTGAGATAATAAATACTACTGTAAATCAGACAACAGTTGAAATACACGAGACACATGAAAGTTTTTAACTTTTATTTGGTCGAAAACTTCGTGTTGCAAGTGCCCAGAGGCGTCAAACACTTTCCATGTAGGCATAAGGCCAACGGAAATTTTGCCACCAAAATAAATGCATTCGTAACAATTGAAAACGACAAAATTGACATTCCACTTTGCATCGTCGGTAATAGTGAACGTTATTGCCCTCCACACCCCTATAATTGCCCGTTTCCCTGTGGAATACTGGCCACTTTCCTCACAAAAATAAAAATAAAATTCACCAACCCTGCACACGCTACCGTATATTTGGGTAACAAACAACAGAACTGTCTTCTCATATTTAGCCAGCAATATTTCTCCTACCCTTTGTGTACGGAACGAAATCTCGAAACAAAATCCCCGTCAGATGTAGTGAAACGTCTTCTTGTGAATTACACGGTAATTTAATCTTTGTGCTCCACGAAATAAAGATCCTTTTTGTTTGGGGTTGTTTAGTAAAAGAAGTGTAAATAAAACTGAACTTTATGTAGAGGATTTAAGTGTGGCTTTAGGTTTGCATGTAATGTGTTTACGGTAAATTACAGTGGCTACTTGAAAGTTATAGCAAATCTGTCTAGAATTTGTCAGTGTTAATACTCTTTGCTTTATTTCCATTGAGATCTGCTTTTACAAAAGAAAAGTCTGAAATAAAAGTAGAGCCACAACTAAAGTCCGATAGACGTGGCGCTAGTGTCTGTCTCATTGTAACAGATTGCATTAAAAAAAATTTAGTTCCACAATTTTCCGCCGATCGTCAGGGGTGGCGCGGACTCTAAAACAAAATAGGTACCTACGTTCTGAATTCGCAAAATGAAGTTATTAATTTAAAAACAATAAATTAATACGTTCGGTACTGGTAGTCAGCTGTATCTGGTTAGACTGGAAGCCGACCCCAACATAGTTGGGAAAAGGCTAGGCAGATGATGATGAAATTAATACGTTCGGCGAAAGAAAGCGTCGAAACGCATACTTTTCAGTTTGCTTGTGGCATATTTCATGTTTTGTTGACCTACGTACTTACTTAACATTTCCAAAATCGAAACATTCCAGTACAGTGAAGTTTCCAAATAGCTTTAACAAAGAGACACAGTAAAACACTTACAAAATAACAGGAAAACAGAAGTGTGTCCAATTAAAAGAGGATTAGACCCTAACAAACGGTACAGTATACAATTCTTCTTATTTTCTATACGATCGGTGGAATTTGGCGAACAACTAGCCAAACAACATCATGCTTATAACAAGAGTTTTACAGAAATAGATAATATTTATTGATAGATAGATAATACATATATTATCTTTACACCAGCTGATGCCCGCGGCTAAGCCCGCGTGGATATCGGTTATTATATACTAAAACCTTCCTCGAGAACCACTCTATCCATTGGTGAAAACAGCATGAAAATCGGTGCAGTAGTGTGTGTTTATCGCGAACAGGACAACATACACAGACAGACAGACGCGGCGGAGGACTTTGTTTTATAATAATGTAAGGATAACAGAATATTTTTGTGAAAAACCAAAACATTACAAGATCTAATGTTTATATTCGTATTCCACAGAATACATTACGATAACGTTGTTAACTAAACAAATGGATACAACACAGCATATAAATAATAAACTTGTCTATATATAGACCTGACGATATCCGACATACCCGCGGCTTCGCCCGCGTGGATGTCGGATATCGTCTCACGGGAACGTACTACCAGGATACTTAAGAAATGCTAGGTTTTCTATACAAACTTTCATCACCTATAATCACCCCATATAGGATTATTTTTTAAACAAAAAGTAGCCTGTCTTTTCCCAGGATGCCATGTATATCCTTGCCAAATTTTGTCAAAATCCGTTCAGTGGTTTAGGCATGAAAAGGTAACATACAGACAGAAAGAGTTACTTTCGACTTTATAACAGTAGTATGGATTGAAAGTTCCACGTCTTAACATCATCAATTTACTCTTTAAGCGGGAATTGGTATTACTTGTAGAGTGTGCGCAAGAGCACCACGACCTGATCCCACCATCTCCCTTTCACTATCGGACCACCAGGCTTACATCGGGGTACCATCCGCACTTGGTCGATATACCGTCTAGTCGTACTAAGCGCTTCTTTTCCACTTTTATTATGCGCACGGCTAAAGTGTAGAACTCTCTGCCAGCATCTGTGTTCCCTTCCACGTATAACCCGTCAGCCTTCAAAACAAGAGTGAACAGGCATCTCCTGGGCTTGTTGGTTCCATCATAGACCTCATCTATCGCTTTCCATCAGGCGAGATCGAGGTCAAGAGCAGTCCCATAACTCAATAAAAAAAATAAAAAAACGATCAAAAACCTGTAGGTAGGTACCTGAGAAGTCGATATCAGCAAACTCTATCTCCAAAACCCGTACCAATCCAATCCCAAATTAAACTCCGCTAAAAAAAAAACAAATTAAGAAGACAAACAAAATAAAAAGTATCCTTCCAAAATCCATCACGCAATTCAAATATTTATCAAACCCATACTTTACGGTATCATACACAAATAATGTTGCTTATTTATATCGAATCCTGTCATTTGAGTAGATAAATAAATAACATTACGCGGGCCAGTGGAGCCGAAAATTGCTGTGTATACAACGTCCCCAGCGGTTTCATTTGCAAAATAATCTTTTTGGTGACTGGTACTTGCTATACAGTATAGGTACCTATATTTGGTTGGATGTCTGTTTATATCTAAGAACACAGAATATGTTTTGATAAAGAAGGGTTTTGGGGTTTCATGTGAAGTTTGTTCCCTGTTATCTGTTGTACGTTTTTCATATAATACTTCAAGTAACTTTGGTAAAATACGTAGGTATTATAGATATTATATCATCAAAAACAAAGGTTTGATCCACATAAAAAACCTGATTATTTATATATTTCGATGGGAAGTTTCCTTACACTTATTTTAATCTTAAACATTGTATTGCTATTGGCATAAAAGGCATAATTTGGTCATCCAGAGCACGCGATTTTTAGACTATGTATTTTATTTACACTTGTACATTATACTTTCTTAGATTCACACACGACCTATCACCAAATACCTATGAACCAACCTAAAGGTAAAAATCGTTAGATACCAATAAGACTTACATTTAAAACCACCTTTACGATTTGCTTTGCCCGTAAAACAATGAAGCCTAACCCTCAGTTGCTAACGAACCTTAACAAAATTCTGCTGCAATGAAAGCTGAAACGATAATTTACATCGATGATACAGCAATAGCAACCACAACACAGATTAGTGCCAAAGCACCACTCTCCACAATGGAATGTGAAAATCTTGTGAAACATGAGGAACGATGGATAAACGTAGTACTCTGAGCAGGTGCAAAGTTTTTATATTCTGTAGAACCCAAAATCGTGCAGTTAGGCTGCATGATTAGGAAAGGAAAGTTTTCATATTCTGTGGAACCCAAAATCATGCTGCCTAACTGCACGATTTTGGGTTCTACAGAATATAAAATTTTTCTTTTTATCTAGTAGTTGAAGTCAATCGGTTCATAATAATTATGATGGTTAAATTGTTTCCTTTTTTTATTGTTTTGTCTAAAAATGGGCATTGTAGATTGGTCACATAAATACAGTGAATACTAATTCATTTCATTATCAACTTCAGTGGCCGGATATTCTGGCTTTTTGTATCTCTCTTTATTTGACTCTAAAGCAAAGTCATAGATATTATATTCTTCATGCATTCGTTTATAATCCCATTGTTCGAAGTTAACCTTTTGTTTCAACATTATCTAAAAGCAATAACAACAACCTGATGATTTATGAGGCATCTTTGTTTCTAGCTAACGCTGCTTGTCAATCAGTATTATTAACGAATTTAGTGAAGGAAAAATTTATGGATGGTGTTGGTGATTTTGGTCGTTGTTTTTCTTACTATTTTGATTTGAAATTGATAGATACATAAGCATAGGCCTACTTACCAGATGGATAAGTAGAAACAAAAATTGTAGTATCCAAGCTTTCTACTCAACTTGTTTCATCCACGGTCATGCATCAGGGTCATAATTATAATATTAAGTACTCGTAATATGCGCGTCGGATGCAAGTTTAGTATAAATAATTCAGATGAATAATATTCTAGCTATTTGGAAAATAACTTGAACGTTCATGTAATAATTATAAAGTAAAATTAATAAATTGATTATGTTTTCGACTGTTAACATTTCTGTTTAGGTACATGTACGTTTATAAATTTCTTAATTAGCCTCGGACTTGAAAAACCCTTGTAAATGAGGCCATTTAAAGGCAAACTACAAAATGACTACTTAATTCTAGTCTACTTTATTTAAACGTGTCTAGACTAAGCCTCGATGGTAGTGACTAGTCGGCGACAATAAGTTTGCACAGCATTCTTATTGCGCAATATGATTGAATCAGCCCTTGCACTCAAATGATAAATTATTGCAATAACACTGGCGGCATAAGTTCAATGTTTTCTCTTTAACAACTCCAGGAAAGTATTGCATATTATTGTGTAATCCTGCACGATGCAAAGAAAATATTGTGCAATAAAATGGAAACTTTTGTTTTTATTACTGCGCAATCGTTTTTTCGTTAGTTTTTAAACACGAACCACAAACGATCAATAAAACGATACATTTCATGGTATTGCGCAATAATATTGTAGGTGTAGTGGCCGCCTTGACCGACAATTCCGAATTGCCTTGTTTTGTAACTACATATGAACAAAACCTACATTTTCTATGTCAGGAAATCCAACTTTAACTTGATGATGCTTACAAAGCGAATTTTTCGTTTCAACTGATCCCAGTTGCTTCAATAAACAGCGCTAAGGTAGCCCGCGAAATTCAAATTGTCTAACGTTTTTTGCAATTTGTTGGTCAGTATCAGGTTTCATGTTGTTTATTTGCTACCGTAGGAGCTCGTGGCTAAGTAATAACAGTCGCACGGGTTGATCCATCAGGTTAAGCTACGCCTGCCGGAGTTGGTCCGTAGATGGGTGACCATCTTTACATACCGAGACTCCTCCGTGCCTCAGAAAGCACGTTAAGCCGTTGGTCCCGGCTGTCATTTGAGGATCTTTGACAGTCGTTACGGGTCGTCAGAAGCCCGAAAGGCTGACAACCAGTCTTACCAAGGTATATCGTATTACCCAGTTTCTGGGTTGTGGAGGTCAGATCAGTCGCTCCATGTAAAATACTGGTATTCAGGTGCATCCGGTTAGACTAGAAGCCGACCCCAACATAGTTGGGAAAGGCTAGGCAGTTTGATTTGCTACCGTCACAAATATTGGAATTAGAGAAAACATTAGAATAAGCAATTATATTTTAACCACCATACAACCTGATACTGACCTGCAAATTTCAAAAAACATAAGTAAATTTGAATTTCGCGGGCTACCCTGAAGCTTTCGCCTTATCCACCAAAGCCGATCAAACATCATCACTACTCAATTCTAAATCTGTCAATCACTTACAACTCCACCTTCATAAATACATGCAAAAGCTACATAAATACAGCCACAGTTACAGCTAGTACGCTGCATATTTTATAAGTCCATCCATCGGCTCAAACGGAATACTAAATGTAGGTAATGAAACTGACAAAGTGATATTTGAAAGCCATTCCGGGTTTCACGTGTTTGAATTTTAACATTTTAATGTAAATGTATGTTTTAGGAAGGTTTTAATAGAATACGTTAATTTGTTATTGTTGTATTTACTATATTAGGTTGTTTATGTAGGCTGAATAACAGAAATTAAAATATTAAGAGGAAGTTAACTGGCTTGTTCATTCTTAACCCAACATCTAAATACTTCCTGACATCAAAATAATTATGAATTGTTTTCGTTACCAGAGACTAACTACTACTTTGATAGCCATTAATTACCTGAGCCATTTAATTTCTGATATGTACTGGCCACCAAGTGCCGACGTCTGTCGCGTTGACGGTTGTCGTCTCATTCATTCATTCATTTGAAATAAAGATTATTGTTTTACAAAATGTGTATTTAATAATTTCCATTAAAAATACGTGTTAATCATTATTAATGACGCTGCCTGTTAGAAATTAAGTATAATTTCAACATTATATGGAACCAATATTTTGATTTAAAAGAGTGCCCATTGAGTTTCTTTCCCGTTCTTCTCCTTTGAACCTATTATGCTTTGGAATAGGCAGCTTCATCTTTCTGACTGACCGACTCCTTGACAATTCAAAAGTGCCCCGTAAATGGTTGAGTTGAAATAAACGCTTTGAGTTTGACTTTATGATAAACTCTGGTAGGAAAGTTAAATACAGGATATCCGTGTTTACTCTTCCATGGTTCGGTTCAATATTAATCGTTTAAACTACGCTTGTAGTTCAAGTTTGACTAGCAAAACTTCTTAGATTATGTAAGTTTGAGCTTGTAGTTGCGGTCCTGTTGATGTTGTTTTATGGCTTTTCGGATGATTCCAAAGATTTATTAAAGCAGAGGGGTTACCATGTACTATATAGGGTTATTGGTAAAACACCAACAACCTCTTAAGGAGTCATTGTACTCATCATTATAAACAACTTTTATTAAGGGAACAAATATGAAATTGCGAAAAAAAAGACAGCTTTTCAGTACATTTATGTTCGCATAACTCGTCAAAATGTACGGAACAGCCGTTTTTTTTTTCGCGATTTCATATTTGTTCCCATAGTAAAAGTTGTTCATAATGATGAGTACAATGACTCCTTAAGAGGTTGTTGGTGTTTTACCAATAACCCTGTATAATTGTGATTAAAGGTCAATATTCCCGGGTTGAAGCATTCAAGTGAGAGCAAGTGGGCAGACGTTGTTGTAAGCCCGCACAACCGTTCCTTTCTTCGTCTTCAGCTCCACTACCCGTGTGGTCTCGTCGCAGCCAGGGAAGACCTTGATGACACGCTCTAGTGTCCCCGACGGCCCGCGTCCCGCACGCCGCACCTCTCGCATTGACTCACGACAGCAGCCGAAGATTGCCGGAGGCGCCCGAACTGTCAATATTTGACAATTTAGTTTAGGGTTCCGTTTGGCACCCTTTCGGCACGGAATCCTAAAAAGTGAAGTGTCATGCGTAATGTCAAGCGATTTTGAACCATGTGCGGTGTAAATGTTACTGCCCTGAACATAGACCGCCAATACATTTGTAAGTTGCTTCCATATTTATGTAAGGAAATTATGACTGCGTCAGATATAAGAAGAAATTTACGGTGTGCTACTTACAAGAGAGTTTACTTTCCAAATGTATCGTAAGTTATCGTAAGTTCCTCATGTAAGCGACGTTTGTGAGGGAAAAATACAAGTGTATTGGCGGCCATAAACTTCCCTGAAAGTGATAATAGTACGGGCCCTTTCCAAATGACAGAAGTCATTTGTTTCAACAAAATAATTCTATACCCGGGATACATATGTTTGTAATGTTAAAATAAGTGGATTTAAGGATTTAGAAGAAATTACTGTTAATATTTTGGCAAAGCTGGTGCTGACGGTAATGACGTCAAGATAAAAAATTTACGTATACAGAACTATCTTCATTTTTGCATGTGACAAACCAGGCTAGGCCTAGGCTAGGATATTAATCACTTGTTATCCTAGCTTGAAAACTAGGCTCTTGTTACCCGGCCTTTAGACACACTTCAGTCACCATCTTTCCCAAAACACTAATAAGGTAACCGTAAACTCTTATAAATCCTTAACTCCACTTATTCTAAAATTGCCTTCACCATCATTTACCTTCACAACAAAGAAAGATCCACGTACACCATTCCTCTCCATAAAACACAAAACACATTGTACTCCCGAAAAACATGAGTAAAACTCCATTCTAAACAAAATAAAACAACTTTTTATATTCAGAAAACACTTTAACTTCTAAAGTACTGTTCCCGAACTTGGCTGTCAAAATAGGTGTTTCATATAATGAGGCGCGGACCACGGTACCTATTAAAACTTTTCTTGTTATACCTGCATTGTGTAAACAGTTCGGTGTAGGTGGAAGTTTGAGAACCTGGACGTTGAGAGGTCCACGGCATGAGTATGTACTGTGTGAGCACTAGGGTTCCATGTAGGTTTGATTTTTGTGTAAGTGGCTAAGCACGTTAAGCCGTTGATCCCGGCTGCCATTCGTGGGACAGTCGTTACGGGTCGTCAGAAGCCTGAAAAGCTGACAACCAGTCTTACCAAGGGGTATCGTATTACCCAGCAACTGTGTTGTGGAGGTCAGATGAGGGCAGTCGCTCCATGTAAAATACTGGTATTCAGCTGTATCCAGTTAGACTGTGACCCCAACATAGTTGGGAAAAGGCTAGGCAGATTGATTGGTTAAGCAAAACTCACAGAAAAGTATGATTTTTTTAAAGTTATGAGAAACAGGGTAGAATGTTTCATCATGATTCTACCAAGTGACTTTTTGATGGCGATGTAAGGTGGCGTTTATCTAAGTCTACTGTTAACATTTGATGCATTGACTGTTTATATTAGTGCAAGATTTGCACTTTAACTTAAGTCGATGTGTTGTTGGCTACACCTAGAAATTAAGCATAATAATATTCTCAGACGAAATGCGAAAGAAACAAAAATAAATAATGCGAAGACGAAATGTGGGTGTAGGTACTATAGGTACACGTCTACTTAACCCTTCGAGGAATACAGGCGTGATGTTATGTTGTCATCCTAAACAGTTCTAAACCTCAATAATTTTCAAAATAACATTGGAGTCCCGATAAAATTTCATATTTCTCATCAAAACGAAACAATTTCATAGCGCACTCTCTCCATTTCAATTTTCATGCAAAAATGCCCTACCTATAATTATGTTTTTAACTCAAATCAAATTTAGGTCACGAAAAGTTAAAGATATATTTTTGTTAAAACATTTTGTTCAGTGACTAAAAATGTCGGAGCAATTCTTCCGCATCTCTTACCCTGAACCACCGATATAATAGGTAGGTACAGAAGGTCTGCTCTATACAACGAGCGAAAACAGCGCACGCTCACATACACGTACGTACGTACGGCGGATGTCAGTTTAACATTATAATATTATAATCGGCCTATAATGTTCCCACTGCTGAGACACAGGCCTCCTCTCTGTGAGAGAATAGTTGGCCGTATGCACCACCATGGCCCAGGTAGTGGACGGTACGTCTCCGAATTTTTGGTTCTAGAGACCGATTTCCTCACGATGTTTTCCATCACCGTTTTGAGAGCAATGGTGATACAATAAATTACACAAAGTAAAATGCTTGGCTGGGATCGAATCGACGACTCGACGACTCGTAAGTTGAGTTATGAAATCGTTTCACTCACTGAATGTGTAGCGTGTCTATATGTGCGTGCGTTACCATTCGTTGTATTGAGCCGACTTTCTGTAGATAGATACTATTCTGTGCCTAAACGCATTTGGTAGGAAAAACACGGTAGAGATAATGTGGAAGCAATTTTCAACAACACCTACTGGTTGTTACCTGGCTGCACTGATGGAGATGGTTTTAAAAGTATCTCCGTATGTGTGGGTAGATTTAAATAATGTGTTGCAGCAAAGCTCTTAAAGCAAATGGACATATGAATGTGTGGACTGAGATAAAAGTAATCTGGTATACTATTTAAAATAATACGAGCAAAAATAATAAACGCAAATTAATAAATGAACATGAATTTGTTAAACCATTTTTTTCCGACGGAGCATATTATTATCTATAGTCTGAGAACGAAAGTCTAATTAGGTACATCCCATCTAATAAGTAGTTAGTAAATTATTAAATATGATTTATAATTAGAGTAAAATAAATTGCGTAATAGTACATAAACTTATAGGTCATGTTCCCACTTTTGCGACCCAGGCTTCTCTGTGAGTGGAAATGAGCAGTGCACGTTATTGCGCACATAATAGCCGTGAATTCATAAGTAAGATGTAATACTAACACCCTATGGGCCTTGGTGCTTGACAATAAAATATTTTTAATATAATTTAATTTTTAAATAAGTCCTTTCCCAACCCATGGATTGGAATCGAACTCATTAATCTTGTTTTACCACACCTATGTTTTAGCCTTTGGGTTATTGTCACTTTCATGTAGGTATAAATTATGATTACATACTATAAAGTCGTGTCTCGTGTCTGTCGGTGTGACCACTTAGATCTTCTTAACTACGCAACGATTGATACGGTTTCCACCATCATTTAGAAAATTTATTCCAGAAAGTTTGTGTGTTACGAAATACATAAAGTTACATATCTCAGCACAGAAATCTCGATAGTTTGTCAACTCGCCATTACTCCCGTGCAAAGCAGGGGCGAGTCACTACACTAGGTAATAAAATGGACCAGTTTTACTCTTTTAGTTGACCTAAAAAGTGATTTGTGCTAGATGTTATGAGCAGTAGTTTAATGCTTTTATACAACTGCGGTCAGCAAAATTAGTCTACTGAGCTTGTTGATTATGAAATACGACTGTAGTTTTGAAACTCATAATTTCTGTGTGGTTTATAGTGTAGGGACGTGCATAAGGACTGTTTATATGGCTTTCTCTATTCAGTGCAGAGCTGTGGTGGCCCAGTGGTAATGGCCCCGACTCACGGGTTCGAACCCAGACAGGCGCTTTACTTTGTGTAAATAATTTCCTCACCACTGCTCTCGAAACATTGAAAGAAAACATCGTGAGGAAACCGGCATGTCCTAGAACCAAAATTTCAAAGACATGTTACATCTACCAACCCGCACTGGGCCCGCGTGGTGGATAACAGCAAACTCCAGAGGAGGCCTGTGTCCCAGCAGTGGGAACATTATTGGCTGATGATGATGATTATTGAGTATCCAGACACTCTAGTGAATAGATTACTTCAATTTTCAAGTAAAAGTTTGTACTATCGTTGCCCTCATTATTGCTTATTATCAAGTGAGATAGTGGTCTAACACGAGCTTAAAGAACAAAAACCTTTTTGCCAACCATGCTGCTTTGGTTTGAGTCTATAAAAAACCACCTGAATGGCAAAGCTGAGTATAATGCCCGAAAAAACATGTCAACTCGTCTACATCAACAAACTTTCAACCAAAAGCTGAAAATGTTTGGTCAAACCATAATTTGGTAAACGCAGCCCGCTTTTTCCATTTAAAATTAGCATCTAAATTCGTTGAGGCATCAGATTCGCTGCATAACTCCGAACAACTTGTTATGTTGCAAAAATACGGAGCTCCCAATTATTTTGATCTAGATTCCACGATTTCGCTTGCTTGAGTTTTAAATTGCGTCCGCCACTTTTTAGTTAGCTGTTCTGAGGGCCTAGACAAGTGACAATCGCTTCGAAAGCGTTTCGTATTTCTACAACGACTTTCATCAGGATCGACATAAGCTTTTCGATAGCTTATGTCAGTCCTATACATTTTTCCCTTTTCCATCATCGTTATCGCTGATAGAATGTCACTTTGTCTACAGCCTCTGGATTGTGAGAACAAAGCCTTTGCTTTCCTCTTGGTTTTTAAATCGAAACTAATATTATAAATGCGAAAGTGAGTTTGTTGTTTTGTTACACTTTCATGGTAACGGCTGAACGGATTTGGATGAAATTTGTCACATGGTTAGACCATGACCTGGAAAACGACATATGCTACTTGTCATACTTGATTACAGACGAACTCGCGGGCAATAGCTAGTAATCTATATTCTTCGTTCATAAGGATATGGTGTCGTTTTCAGAAGTAGCAATGTGCGGTTACTTTCATCATCTTCAGCCTATAATGTTCCTACTGCTGGGACTCAGGCCTCCTCTCTGTGAGAGGGAGTGGGCCGTAATCCACCACGCGGGCCCAGTGCGGGTTGGTAGATGTCACATGACTTCGAATTTTTGGTTCTAAGACATGCCGGTTTCCTCACGATGTTTTCCTTCACCGTTTTCAGAGCAGTGGTAATTATTTTCACAAAGTAAAGCGCCTGTCTGGGTTCGAACATACGACCTATTAACTCGTAAGTCGGAGCTATTACCACTGGGCCACCATTGCGTTTACTTTATCATTGAATAATATTGATAGCTGGATCGTCGAGTCCTTCCCTCTTTATCATCCCACCTAATCATAGAGATATAATTATAGTACAGAGTGCGCGCAACGATCTATGAACAGTAGATATGGGTTTGAACAACACGACGTTCCTCACCACACTAACTCACTTGTCAGTTCGAGATTCATTCATTTGCACGTCACAGTGAAGCGGTACAAAATGTTATTTCGACGTGTTGGGACATTCAATCATTTTGTATGGCACATTTGAAGTGCCTCTTGTGAGGAGCTCGTGGCTAAGTAATAACAGCCGCACGGGTCGATCCATCAAGCTACGCTTGCTGGGGTTGGTCCGTGGATGGGTGACCAGCTTTACATACCGAGACTCCTCCGTGCCTCGGAAAGCACGTTAAGCCGTTGGTCCCGGCTGTCATTACGGGTGGTCAGAAGCTCGAAAGTCTGACAACCAGTCTTACCAAGGGGTATCGTATTACCCAGTTACTATGGGTTGTGGAGGTCTGATAGGCAGTCGCCCCATGTAAAATTCTGGTATTCAGCTGCATCCGGTTAGACTGGAAGCCGACCCCAACATAGTTGGGAAAAGGCTAGGCAGATGATTTGAAGTGCCTCTTGTATGTCCTACCCAACACTAATCTATAGCTCACTTGTCTATCATGCGCACTTAGTGATTTGTACAATACGCGCACTCTTTAAAATATTATATCTCTATGCACCTAATCTTCTTTTCATTCATTTCAAATCTCTTCAAAAATCATACCTAAATTATTATCCACTTTCTCTCTGCAACAATAATAGACTTAAACTTCGATATATCAATGTTCACGTTACGGAGCGAAGCGGAGGCAGATAGTGATATCCAATTTACAAGCCTGTTGGTTCGTGTTGAGCGTACAGACGGACAAAGCAGATATAGCGTCGGTGATGTGGAAAATAACATAGGAGGGACAGTAATAACTATTTCATATTGTTGCCTTTTGAGGATTTTGGTATATAGGATTATTTTGGGAGAAGAAGAGAAGAGTGGGATTCTGTGGCGATTTTGAATAGAATTAGATTCGAATGTTACGCATTAATGCATTTACCGCAATTAGATGTTCACAGTTTCCGAGTGACGATGTTGTAGTATGTCTGACCAGCTTACCTTAGGCAGTTAGCACCGTTACCAACCACGCTGATCTTCGTTTGAACTAGTATCTAAAAGTTGTTCCCGAAACGAGATATGAAAATAGAAATATATAAAAAAATTATATGATAAAACGTGAAAGAAAGAAACCAGAATTAATATACCTGCAGACAAACAGAGTCCAGAATCACAAAAATGGCTAAATTCCAGGAAAAGAAATCATATATCACACACTCCAGACACAATCATAAATAAAATATAAAAAAAATATTTTTAAAAACAAGCTTTTAATGAACTGAAAAGAATTTTCCTGTGGCCACCGTCCTGCTCCATCATCAGACCCTGAATGCCATCTAGTGTCAAAGCACTTGTTAATACATAGCCAATGAGTCCAAACACGATGGTGCTATCTTGTTTGATTGAGGAGTTCCTATGGCCAACTTCCGGCTCCATCATCATTCTAGCTCCATGGTATCATTTTTTCAAAATGTCTCGGTAATTATAAAAGTATACCAAGTTTCAGCTCAATTGGATGACAGGAACTGCTTGAAAAATTGATGACAATTGGAGTAACCGGAATCACATACGAACAGAGCAAGCTAATATAAAGCTTGTAAAAAATGCAAAGTTCCAGGAAAAAGAAGTTACATAAGCACTCCAAAATATACTTAGCACCATTTTTGCATGTTACTGAAGGGTTATTTTCCCATAATTTGTTAACACAAATTAACTCTAAATCTGCATAATCCTCCTCTCACATACGTTTCCGTCGTACATTCCACGCCAGTGGCTCGCAGGCACGCACTTGTTACTCTGTCCACTTCTGAGTTAATTCATGCTTTTAGACATTTTATACCAATGTCAGATTATTTATTTTAACAAAACAGCCGTGGAATAATGTACTTTTTAGGGTTCCATACCCAAAGGGTAAAACGGGACCCTATTACTAAGGCTACGCTGTCTGTGTCTGTCTGTCAGTCTGTCTGTCAGTCCGTCTGTCACCAGGCTGTATCTCATGAACCGTGATAGCTAGACAGTTAAAATTTTCACAGACATTGTATATCTGTTTCCGCTATAACAGCAAATATAATCTAAAAACTAGAATAAAATAAATATTTAAGGGGGCTACCATACAACAAACGTGATTTTTTTGCTCGATATTGAAAACGACAACAGGTAGACGCTTGAAATATTCACAGAATATTTAGTTACATATTCACTTTAAAAATAAATAATTAAATTAAAATAAAACAAATATTTAAGGGGGCTCCCATACAACAAACTTGATTTTTTTGCCGTTTTTATAGATAATAGTACGGAACCCTTCGTGCGCGAGTCGGACTCGCACTTGGCCGGTTTTTTTAGTTGAGCTGAGTTTACAAAGCATTTTATTCCGACTTATGAAAGTCAGTACGGTATCCTGCCTTTTCGCCGAAAATTGTTTAGCAGATTATCACTTGCCAACCAACGTTTCGCCGATGTTTCACTTTGACAACTAACGATTAGCAAATTTTTGTATGACAACGTTTCATTTGGTAGAATTATTGTTAAGCTGATTATTATAATGACACAAAACGTTTGGGACATTTATCATTTGTCAAACATTTCAATCTTATTTTTAGGTTACGATAAGTTAGGTTAGGTTAGAGTATGACAAACAACGCACGAGCCGAGCGAGCCAAGCGAGCGTGCCGCGGCAGCGGCCGGTGAAGTGCCAGAAGCGAATCGCTTTTGTAAAAGGAAACATTTACGTTAGGTTAGGTCACATTAAAGATAAAATTAAAAAAACTCACTCACTGAGCACCTTTCAATACACTCCTCATTTTAATTGAACTCTACTTGAAAGTTGGTATTTTAAAAAGTGTCATTATGAAAAGCAGACCAAACGTACAGTTGGTAACTGTGAGGTTGGGAAATAAAACAAAATTATATGATAAGTTGGCAAATGATTATTCGGCGAAATAAAATTCTGCGAAACGTTAGTTGCCAAGTGAAAATCTGGCAAACAATTTTCGGCGAAAAGGCAGAGATCCAGTCAGTACGGATAGACAGATGATCATAATCAGTCTATTTTACTGTATCCTTTGGAATCACTGAGGTATATTCACAATTATATATTGCACAATCCTTGTAAAATACTAAAGAAAATACGGGTAAAGTGTATTAGGTTTTCCATCAGGAATTTCTTAGTAGCAGTCCGGAGTATGGATTTGAGCCCAGTTGATGAAATGTAATGAAATTGTTTATTCTGTTAATAGGATATTGGAATCACTTTTACACGTCATATTAAAAATAAGCTAGATGAGGTCGGTGTTTCCTATCTGACTACTCTGAGAAGAAAGGCCGAAACAAACTCAGAGGTCGCAGTCTCTTTTAAAGTCCAAATAGCTGGATGGCAGTAGGCTCGCCCCCTGTTACATGAGACTTAAACATAACTGGCGAAATGTAGGTGTACTATAGGAAAAAAGGTGTTATGTTAATGTTTAAACGAATAATTTTGAACATAGAACTTATCGAAACTGATTACTTATACTCCATTTACAATAGCATTAGACAGAAGTTAAAAAAGGTTATTTTTAATGTACACTTTGTAAAAAAAGTACAATAAACTTGTTACAGTTACAATTGACGAGAAATTAATTCAAATCTCTTTGTATACCAGCTGTCACACTTCATTGTAATCATTTTAACTATTTATCTTATGAAATTAAGTGGCTTTCATTTAAATATATTATTTCATTCCAATTTAAAATTAAAGTGTCAATGCTAAAAACCTAAAAGAAGCAGGAGTGAACCATACCGGGAACGTTTTTCGTTTCACTATAAATCTACCAAATCTAAAAGGTCACATAATCCCTTCATAAGCTTCATAAGCTGTGACAGCCAGGTCTTTTTATTTTACCGGTTTATGTCGTCTGTAAAATTGACGTAAATGTTCTGTGATTGTCATGTCATTAATGTCATTCGCTTGTGAATAATTGTGAATGCGACGCCTTGTGTTTTGTTTATTGTCGAATTTTCGTGATTAAGTTGTTATTTGTTAGGTACTGTTTTTCCTATGTTCGATCTTAATGTCTCCCAAGAAAAAGAGAATGAAGCAAACTCCACTTCGTGCTGTAGAAAAGCAAACTGTCATCAATATTTTAAGCAATTTAAGGAAAAACAGTTTGTAAAGAAACATTAAAGTTCACTTATATCAAATGGAGCAGAAAAAGTGTACTCAAGTACTAATAGACAAGCACACGATCGTCCTATGGAGACTAAAATATCTTCATTAAATAAAAAGGCTAAGGAATTAAGGAAGAAAAATAGAGAGTTTTACATAAAATAAAACTTACCTATTATTTTTTCATCAATATCCGGAATCCATCTTGAATCCATCTTGAGTCAAGCACCTGCTTTTCAGCCTCTTGTCAGCGTTTCCTTTGCCTCTCCGCTGGTGACGCCCTCTATACTTACCGTTGGTACTAAGTATTTTAAGCGCGCATCGGGTGATGGCCCGATTTACCGCCATTATGGAACTCATGATGCACCAGGTAGACCTTACCTGGATTCCGGATATTGATGAAAAAATAATAGGTAAGTTTTATTTTATGTAAAACTCTCTATTATTTGTTTAGTATCAATATCCGGAATCCATCTTGAGTGATGTGTTTGTTATCACCTGGTGCGCTTAACCCAAAGACGCTATAATGTGTAAATATATGGATGTAAGAAAAAGATGGGTTAATAAAATTAATAATGTATAATTATGTAAATGTATCACAATTACCAAGTAAGACATATTGCATGTAGCCGTCGTAAATAACAAAATGAATAACTCACGAAAAATAATGGTAATCTTTCAATGAACAGGATCAAAATAATTAGATAAAGATACAGAATGATTGGGAATATTCGAATCATTTTGCAATTCCCTTTGATAATAATTTTGAAAGGTATGAATCATTTTCCAGTTACCAGTTGCAAGAATTTGATCAATCGGAAAATTTTCTACAAAATTGAGAGAAGCTACTGCAGATCTTACTGATCCTGGAGTTGCATCAATACCACTAGCTTTTAAGAGAGACCTCACCCATCCACCAATGACAGTTCTAGACGTAGGTTTTATATCTCCTTTTGCTGTAATAAACAATTGTTTTATATTTCCTCTACGGTTTAGAGTAATATGTATCAAATGTCTTAGCCAAAAAATCGAATTTAATTGTTTGTCAGGATGTTCCCTCAGCCTCCATCCAGACTGCCTATGGTTATGGTTGTCTGTTTTAGAACCAAATGCTGGCCACAATACAATAGAAGTATCATCATCAACTAAACTAGTGCTATCAATTCGCAACAATGTAAGATCGTGAACCCTGCGGCCTGATGCTAGCAGTAAGAGAGTTGCTACATGTCTTGATACATGAAATATATTATTTTTATCAAAACTGTACGTACTCATGTATTGCAATAAAACTTTAGGGTTCCAAATAGGTGGTTTAGCGGATTTCTCTCGTGCGACAGCAATAGCTTTTAATATATGTTTTATAAAGAAATTTGACGACAAATCAATATTTGATGTTAAGTGTGTGAAAGTTGAAATAACAGATTTGTGTACCAAAATAGTTCCATAAGCAAAACCTATATCACAGTGTAAATGTGCTAAATATCGAGCTACTTGATCCGCATATCGGGTATTTGTAATTAATTGAATGCGACTCACACCATCGCTTCCATCTACGCCACGCTGGTCTATAGGTATTGATTGTGGAGCCTCTCCAGCTCGACATAAGGAGTTTTTGTTCTTGATCCGTCCAGTCCGTCAAAATATCTGACCACCCGAAACCAGCCATGCCTCCAAGTGTAGGTCTTGCACCTGCGGCGGATGCGTCCCTGTTCTGGTGTCTATCAGAGTTCGGGCTAGATCTGGAATCAGAAAAGAGGGGCGACGCGCTCGCCGTTGAACATCTGCTTGCCGAAATACCTTGTTCCACTTCGGGGCAATCAATATGTAGTCTCCGCTGGCTTGGTTCAGGTGTCTGAGAACCCTGGGAATCAGATTTGGTGGTGGAAACAACCAAGCTAGGTTGTAGTGCCACTGATGACAAAAAGCGTTGTGGTGTTGTGCTTCCCGATCTTTCACGTCCAATGATGCGTACCTTGGTACTATGTGAGCTGCTCTCGATGCGAAGAGGTCTATCTCCGGCGTGCCCCACATTCGAAAGATTTGCCTCGTTGCTGTCCTCGTGAGGTGCCACTCTGGGCAAGCCTTCTGCCGAGAAAGAGCGTCCACCTCCGAATTGAATCTGCCCGGAAAATAATGTGCTGTCAGATGAATGTTCTGCTTGTCTAGAACAGCAAGAAGTTTTCGGGTTTGTTGGAGCAGTTTCTTGGATTTTGTGCCGCCCTCCTTGTTTATATACGAGACCACTGTCCGATTGTCGGTTTGCAGCAGTATCTGTGCATTTTGAAGTTGCTGTTGGTTCTGATGTATAGCCGCGTAAACAGCGAACATCTCTTTTTTGTTGGCATGCCATGTCCTTTGTGAATTTGTCCAGGTTCCCACCATATTTGTATCGCTGAGTTGTGCACCCCATCCGATATCTGATGCGTCTGTAGTCAATAGGTGTGTCACCGAACTCAAGTGGATCGGCATCGACTTTCCTATAGCTTGACACCACCACTCCATCTCTGACCGAACTTGTTGAGGTATAGGTATCAGCCGGTACGGGTGTTTCACCGACAGCTGTCGACTGAAGTATTGCAGAGTGCGACAGTGAAGGCGACCTCTCGGAGTCACGAAAGTTGCAAAGTTGAGTCTCCCCATTAGAGTTTGGTACTGTTTGAGGGACCACTTGCTTGTCTGGAGCTGTTGGAGAAGTGCATTGCGTAGCGATAAGCACTTCGGCTCCGACAGGGACTTTGCGTTGCGTTTTGTGTCCCATGTTAAGCCGAGAAACTCGAGACATTGCGTCGGAGCTAGAACAGACTTTTCGAAGTTGATTGTCCAGCCCAGTAAATGCAGAATCTTTATCGTGAATGCGATGTCGTCTTCCAAATGCGATTTTGACTGGTTTGCTAGAAGGAAATCGTCCAAGTATACGACGCACCTGATGTTGTGACTCCTCAGGAATTCCGCCACCCAATTGGTTATCGAAGCAAACGTTCTGGGTGCCGATGAAAGGCCGAACGGCAAACAAGTCATTTGAAGTAGCTGATGCTGATGTAAATCTTGATGATAATTTAATCTCAGGAACCTGCGATGCTGCTGTGCGATGGCTACGTGAAAGTATGCTTGGCTCAGATCTAGTTTGGCCATCCAATCTAGTTGTTGCAAAAAATTTGGAACACGGAAGTGACTGAATAGTTGAAATGGTTTGGCTACTACGAACTGATTCAGTTGCTTCAGATTGAAGATAGGACGGAAGGTCTGATCTGACTTCGGTACCAGAAAGAACATGGAAAGGTAGCTGGGCGTCCGTTCTGCCGGTTCTAGTACACCTGACTCTAACAAGGTTTGAATCTGCATGGTCATATTCGGAGATGTTTTGGTTCTGTAACATTTCAGAACCGTGGGACTCGGAAATATTAGCGGCGGTTTCAGTATGAAAGGTATGCGTGCACCGTTTAACAGCCGGCATATTTTGTCTGGCGCACCTAGATTGCTCCATACATACTGAAATTGCTTCAGACAGCCGCCTTGAAATGTCCGACAGTCATTCGCGACGCTTGTTTTTAGTGAAAGCCTGCGATTGCGTTTTCTTTCCCCTAGGTTTGGCTCGATGGTTACTTGCTCGGTTTTTGTTTTGTTGTGAAGCGTGTGTACCATGTTTTTGTCGTTTATTGAAGTTGTCTCGACGAAAAAATCTATCATCAGCTTGCTTACTAGTCGACGGTTTTTAATTTTGATAAAAATTTTCTTTAGAATAAGTTTGAGGTACTGATTTTGTTGATACAGTTAATTTATCCACCCCCCCCCCCCAATTTTTTGGAGGTAGGTTTGAACTGCCTCGTCTTTAAAAAGTGATTCTGTACTAGGAGGAATTTTATGTAATACATCGCGATGAAAACCTTCAGAAATCTGGCGCAACAAAGCCTCACGACGTATGTTTATTAAATCGGCTCTGCGACCGCACACTATTTGTAACAAGTCGTCGGTAACCTTACTATACGCAGATTCTTTCGAAAATAATGTCTCCACTTTTTCGAATAACGTCTTGGGTGTCAACGTTTCTCTAGACTCATTTGACCAGTCCACCAATGATTGTAATGTTCTATGCAATTCATTTTTTTGAGAAAGTAAAGCATTCGTTAATCCAGCAAAAGATCGTTCTAATAAATATGAACGTGAATCTTCTTTTAACATATCAGATTCAAAACGCTTTAATTCGTCGTTAACATTTAACTCGACAAAACCGGGGGTAGCTGAATATTTCTTTTGTGCATCCGAAAACCGAACGGCATACCAATCATCACAATTAAAACGCTGTAGTTCCGTTAATTTTTTAAGAAACACTTCATTCGCCTTAGGGTAAATCGGATCTTTTACCGTTGTACTGACTTCTGACAAAATCTGAAGTTTGTTATTTTCAGGTCGTCGTAGGTTTAACTCGTTTGTGGTAATGGACGTATTGTTTTTGGCACTAGAATTCGTATTTTCAACGTCGGAATTTTTCGATAAAAGGTTCGTCAAATAGGTCACTTGTTGTGATAAAAACTCAAATTGTGCATAACTCACGGTTTGAGAGTCCATTCTTGCTCTGCGTTTCTCTGGGCTGGGTCCACTACTTGTAGAAGAATCACTATCACTATCTTTTGTACTTGGTGTTGGAGAACGAACCCGTTTACGAGATAATGAGCCGTCATTAATACTTTCCGACTCTAAATTATTATTAGTATTTTCCATAATAACAACGGAGAGGTAAAAATTTCACGAATTTAAAACTGAAATAGTTTTACCAAACTTTTAAATGAATTAAGACTTAATAAGTAATATTATTTCGCGAAGTTTAAATAACGCTAACAACTTAACAGCGCGAAAAACGACGCTATAATGGCGGTAAATCGGGCCATCACCCGATGCGCGCTTAAAATACTTAGTACCAACGGTAAGTATAGAGGGCGTCACCAGCGGAGAGGCAAAGGAAACGCTGACAAGAGGCTGAAAAGCAGGTGCTTGACTCAAGATGGATTCAAGATGGATTCCGGATATTGATACTAAACAAATAATATACATATTATTCAGATGAGACTTTAAATGAAGGTAATATTTCTTAACAATTTTTTATGCACCAAGCAGTGAATGCCCCTCGTGCATTCAGTAGTATTATGATTTAGTACAGTTAAATAAAAAAGTACAACATAATTTCATTAATTTGTTTTGTGAATATTGTATTTAAATTAATAACCTTTAATCATACATACAGGTCACACCAAAAGTTTATTATGGCATGACACCACTATTAAGTCCTCAAAAGAAGCACATCGGGCAGGTCTATCCACTGGTTTAAAGAATACAACGGGAAAAGGAAGGCGGCTTATCATTGTTCATATTTGTATGTACTTGATTTACTTGCTTTTGCATTTAATACATTTTTTTGACTGTCCTCACCATTAACAAATGAACACCCATTGTCATTGACTATTAATTAAGTAATATTATTGTATTAGGAACAAACACATGCAAAGCGAACTAAAAGTTATAAATGTTGTCGCTACTCTATTATAGTATTTATAAGACCTATTTCTAGCAGTGAAATTATATGGGTACGGAAAAATTGACTTGTAATTATTGTTTTTCACAGGATCAACTGAAGGGTTTATAACGGATGCTGCATTAATATTTGATGCAAAGAAAGGTGATGCAGATTACCAACCACTCCGAACTGGACGCATTCATTTCCTTTATTCTTAAACTTAAATCACCATGTGATCGGTTGTTACATTTATTCGTTTTGTTGTAATGTATGAAGATGCAATAAAGCATAATTTAAAATAAAACGACTTTGATTTCGTTTACCTAATTATTTAGTAGACTGTCTTAGATTTATCTAAAAAAGTTATAAATTAACTTTGAAATAAAAGGTTTTGCATTCCTGCTTCTACAAGCCTCTTTTTTCTAATGCTATAATAAATGGAGTATAGGTACTGACAAACGTTCAAGAACGATAGGTAGTACCACCATTGTAGTTTTACACCTCTGGAACGAGCCAACCGTGTTAATTTTCCGTAAACCACACGCCATCTTAACCGCAGGAGCCACGTTTCTGAACAACACAACTGTGGTAACGCGTGCTCCGGAAACAAGCCACTGAAGCGATATGACGTAAGTAAGTTATGACGTCAGTGCAGTACAGATGTAGCTGAGCTGATGCTGGTCTTGCTCCATAGGACAAATTCGAGGCTGGACAAAATCAAACTGGTTGCTAATCTAGTTGTAAAATTTATTATTTTTATATCATCGATTTTTTTACATTTTATGATAATTAATCTCACACACTGTCCTATTAGTATTACTTGCAAGTTTGTAGAAATATTGTGTTATCGTACGTATACTTTAATGTTTGTAAATATGTGAGCACCATGTACCTATCACATACTTAATTTATTTATTTTTCATTGCTCCATTTTTAATTTTTAATTCTTTTTACCTATTGTAATTGTATTCTCGGTGCATCGTCTTCACATGTAATTATATAATTGATGTACCTATACCAAATATTGTAAAACATTTTTTTTTTTTTTTAAAAGAGTAACGTTGGAGTTTCTTGCCCATTCTTCTCCATACGAAAACTACCTTTTGGAAGGGGCAACTAGAATCAGTTCTTTTTCTATGTATTTGACGTTCAAAAGTGCCTTTAATGTGCCTAGTTGAAATAAATTATTTGACTTTATTTGACTTTGACTTTGAGTCTATAGAGATATTGTAAACTTAATATTCACGGAAATTAATGAATAGATACACAAAGTATTATATATAGTTAGTTTGTATAGTTAATTATAGTCTTGCTTTTGATCATTGTTTATAGAAATGGGAGGCAATTCAACAGCTACTTATAAATTAAATGACGTACTTCAAAAAACAAATAAATACTCAAAATCTAGTTACAATAGCACATCAAACTCAAACTCAAACTCAAAGCATTTATTTCAATTAAACCATTTACAGGCACTTTTGAATTGTCAAAGAATCGGTCAGTTAGTCAAAAAGTTGAAGCTAGTTGCCCATTCCAAATCGTAGATCTCTATGGAGAAGAACGGGCAAGAAACTCCAAGGACACTCTTTTAAAAATGGATATAGATATTACAAAATCCTGGGTACAGTATTCTTGGTGCTTCTATATGTGAGAACAATGTCAAATGAAAAATAATCAAAAACAATTCAAAATATAAGATTAAAAATAAGCTCTGGCAGATGAGAGATGACCAGTCTCAACTGACAGCGCCCGTTCACGAACATGACACGTGGATCAGCACCATCCAGCTCAACCATTTTGTAGGGAACCGAATGATCCAACACACGCGCCACCATCAGCGAGACATTTAAGTGAGTATGACATACTCTCATCAGCCATGCTCTTTCAAGTCAATATAAAACATGATACCATATTAAACGGCTCCATGGTACTCACATTTACAAAATTGAAAAAATGCTTCTAATTTATACAAAACTATAATTTGCAATGTACATGAAAGATTAAAATAATAGAATTTAAAGAAAAAAATAAACTTAAGTTTGTAAAGTCAGAAAAAAAAAGGGGGAAGCAACTCTTCCAAATATTAAAATTTTTAACTAGTGAGCCCTAGTGCCTGTGGAGCAGAACCAGCATTAAGCCAAGCATTTTTATCTACGATATAATCATCCAACTTATAATATGCCTGTCTACATAGTGTGCGTTTAATGCATGTTTTAAATTTCTTCTCATTTAGTTGAAGAATAATGAGTGGTATTTTATTATAACATTTTACACAGTACCCCATAAAAGAAGTATGTACTTTAGACAATCTGAAACGTGGTTGATCTAATTTGTTCCTATTTCTAGTGTTAAAGTTATGCCTGTCACTTATCTTACTAAAAAGATGTAGATTTTTCCGAACATACATAATGTTTTCATATATGTACTGACAAGGAACCGTCATGATGTTAATTTTTTTAAACAGTTCCCTTAGAGATTCGCGTTTGTGGAGGTTGTATATGGCTCGGACAGCCCTCTTTTGCAAAATAAAGATAGAATCAATATCTGCAGCCCGTCCCCACAGCAAAATACCGTAAGACATGATGCTATGAAAGTAACTAAAATAGACCAGTCTCGCGGTATCCACGTCTGTTAGTTGGCGGATTTTCCAAACAGCGTAAGCGGCTGAACTTAGTCGCCCTGCAAGTGATGTTATGTGAGGACCCCACTATAGTTTTGAATCAAGCGTGATCCCCAGGAAAACTGTCTTTTCGACGAATTCTAGTATCTCCTCGTTCAGTACAACATGACATTCACTACTTCTTACATTCGGTAACGTGAATCTTATGCATTTAGTTTTCTTCTCATTTAATACCAAATTATTTATAGTAAACCAATTATGGACCTTGAACATAGCGTTATTTACGTCGTCAAGCTCCCGTGCATGTCTATTTACTTTAAAAATCAGTGATGTGTCATCAGCAAATAACACCATTTGTGGTCGATTTTTCAGTAGTTGAGGTAAATCATTTATATATACTAAGAAGAGGAATGGACCCAATATCGAGCCCTGTGGTACACCCATTCTAACTTTTAAACCCAATGAGTTCACACCGTTTATTTGAACTTGCTGCATTCTATCATTCAAATATGATTTTACTAAGCTAAGCGCAAGTTTACCCAGTCCGTAATGCTCAAGTTTCAAGAGCAGCGTTTCGTGATTCACGCAATCAAAAGCCTTAGATAGGTCGCAAAAGATGCCTATTGCATCTTGTGCCTCTTCCCATGCCTTAAAGATGTGTTTCAACAAGGTGACACCGGCGTCAGTTGTGCAACGTCCTTTGGTGAAACCATACTGTTGATCATGTAGGATGTTATTACGATTAAAGTTACATCAAATCACGCCTGTACTCCCCGTATATTGTGTAGGCACATACAGTGCTACAAGGTTATTATTTTAGCGCGTGGCTCAATTCGGAACTACCGCTGCCATCTTGTTTTTTGGACATTTCACAAAACAATTGCACAATTTTTACCAACAGTGCCATCCTGCCAAAGTCATTTGGGCGCCAAAAAAAATCTTGTAGCAATGTTTATCTGTGACATAATATATGCAAACGCCAGGCTGTCTGAAAATGACCATGAAAATCCCAATTACGAACCAAAAACTAATGTTTGTATAAAAAACTTCGTTTTTACCACAAAACAATATTTTAATTTTAGAACCATAAAACGAACCACTGGAAACATTTTAATAACTATCCTATTTCCGTGTTGAAAAATCACGTACATAAAAAAAGTTTGATAAATATGGAAAAACCGGGCCGATACACCGTGGAGTTCCGCTTCATTGAACTAGAAGCCCTCAGTTCATATCCGACAACACTAACCGGGAAATGCATAACCCAGAATTTAATAAAAACCTATTGAATTCCGTTATTTGCAAAAAGTAAATTAGAGGAAAAGATTTTTGCATTTAGATCGATTAGAGTTTTATGTGATAGTGTTTTGCAGTACTAATCATATTTTAAAACAAGTAAATGTGTCCTTGTCTAATTATTAGTACTATTTAAATGATTTGTCTATTACTATAGTAACTGTATCTATAGCATCCCAAAATGTAATATAAACCTACTGGATCTCCACTTTTTATTTTAATAAAAGCCTATTGAATTCCGCATTTTGCGAAAAAGCAAAGACTAGTGAAGTGTTTAGCTCGGGTAGACTGTACACACGGCTACACATCAAGCTATACATTTCCAGTTTATGCTGATCTCGCATTGTATAGGATTTCCGTACAATGTGAGGTCAGCTTATACTGGATATGTATAGCTTGATGTGTAGCCGTGTGTACAGTTCCGCATTGCATATGCATAATCCAGAATTTAATAAAAACCTATTGGATCTGGCAACGAATTTTTTGTAACAGAAATACTCACGATATTTTTTTTGTCATTTAGGTTGGGTTTTGAATTTCGTTGTCAACGAGTTTGAAATAACTTTTAAAGTATCACATTTTAAAATTAATAACAAAATAACTTTAAAAATACGCTAAAGTGGCATCGGAAACGAAGTTCCAAACAATTTTCAATGTATGCCATTCCACATCTATAAATTATAAACATTATACATAGATAAGTCATATCAATAATACTGGTATTCGGCTGCATCTGGTTAGACTGGAAGCCGACCCCAACATAGTTGGGAAAATGCTAGGCAGAATATGAGATATGAGTCATATTATCAACATTCATAAAACAAATACAGTAGGTAATTATAGTGCTTCCTTCAAAGAATCATTTCTGAGCACTACAGCTGTAACTCTGCTTGAATATACAAATTATACAAGCCACATAAATTAATGCTTAAAATATTCCTCTGCATAACATAAAATACTAATATTCCGACTTACTACTCTATACTTAAGGCTGTGTTGCACTTATATCTTGCATAAAGCCGAAGATGCACTGAATTATGAATTATTCAAGCCACCGGCTCTGTGGCGCCCTCACGCGGCGGCTGGTGGCATCTCCCATAATTTCATCCTTTCAAGTCTATCTTATACGAAATGGGTGCTTATTTCAAAATTATGTGATGGTATTTTGTGGTTGCAACGTTGTGTTTATATTAGAATTGTATTTGGCCAGTTTGATACTTTTGCAGTTTATCGTTATAACTTTATCAACCAGACGTTTGGGCATAACCGCTTCATATAGAAACCTCGCATAGAAGGTCTTTATTTATCGGAGCATTCAGTAACCTTAGAAACCAATCCATAGACTCACCCCACCAAGCGCTGCTCAACCTCTCAGCTCCAAGAATGTTCCCCCACTTTAGCGTACTAGTACCCAGCAAAGACTTTAAACACACATCATATGAAAAGATTTCAATTTCATATCGCAGTATAATTTCATCCTATGTAGCCTGCAGACACAATATCCTCGTATTTATGCATCGAACTGTACGAGCGTGTGCAATCGGTTGCGAAGTTATGAGCTTTGACATTTGGCTCTGGCCACTGAGAAATATCTAACAGAAATATTAAAGAGAAATAAGATCGGAAAGTATGAAATGCATCATGATAAGCGGCGCGTAGCGACGTAGCGCGTAGCATCGTAGCGTGTAGTGACGTAGCGCGTAGCCTTTTAGCACGTAGCGTTCGCCATTTTGAATGATTGTTAAATCGGATGTAGGATGGAGATAAGACCCTATCGAGTCGGACAGTCACAAACTATGTAGTTAATTTGCAAGGCGTAGAATCAGGGACGAACTTGACTCCTACCGAAAGGACAGGCCGCAACGGCAGAGTACAGACGTGTATGGAATAGAGAAAGAGGCCTTTGGGCCTGCTTTTTGACAAAAGTGGTTACCAACATCTCTAGATACATGCATGACTTATCCATTAAACCTATACATTGCCAACCTTTAAAATAAAAACATAGCTTTAAATTCAACATAGCCCATCATACCATACTCATCCTTTCAAATGCTAAGCCGTTTTTTACAGAACTAACCTTTTCACATACACCTTGTTTGTGGACCAGCAGTTCTTTTGTCAGAAAAACACGTTCTGTTTTGATCCTAATATTACATTTGTGACATATTACTGTATCTACATGATGGGATTTAAGGAATCAATGGATAAGAAAGGAACATTGGATATTCATCAAAACGGATCACGAATGTCTTTATATAAGCTATACAAGGTGGAGACGACAATACGACAAAAAATGAAACTCCGTATATCTAATGACGTTCTCGGTCTACATACAAAAAAATAATCAAATCTATCCAATAGTTTAGTTACGATAGCTAGTCAAAGATCGGCAAACCCCATAGTCAGCCCATCACTACTATTTAGTTTGTTTGAAAAAATGACTTTTTTAATTTCGATGTTAGGATTTATTTGATAGTTCCAAAATACTCTTATGCATTAGTATTGCCAGTGTTTTCATTTATTGTTGTATTGTCGTCTCCACATTGTATATTAATTTGCTCTGTTCGTATGTGTTTCCGGTTACTCTAATTGTCATCCATTTTTACCCGACTGCCGCAGAAGGAGGGTAGTGTTTTTCGAGAGTATGTATGTATGTTTGTATGTATGTACGTCTACTTCTTTGGCACGCTCTGTAGCCTAAACGGCTTGACGAGGTGTCGTTAGGTTCGTCTTAATTGTGGAAGTGACATAGGCTATATTTTTTTATAAATATTCCATCTGCAAACAAAAAAAAGGGAGGGGAAGGTTTTAAAAAAAAAAAAAATTACGATATTGGTATAATATAAAAGCTAGTAATTAGTTAATTCCAAATATATAAATTAATAAAACTGAAAAGCTTGAAATAGAACAAATTATTTAAAAAACAAAAACCCGCCTGCAAAAACACATAACTTAAAAGAGAAAAACAAGCATTATAATCTGTAGAATTTTGGTATTACAGGCGGGGAACAAACCAATAACCTGAAATATGGTGTAACTTTTGTTTGTTCTCCGCCTGTTATACGAAAATTCTACAGATTATAAATGCTTGTTTTTCTCTTTTAAGTTATGTGTTTTTGCAGGCGGGTTTTTGTTTTTTTAAATAATTTGTTTATTCAAGCACATTCTGGCATCCCATTGAGCTGAAACTTAGCATACTTAGGGCGAATTTCACCAAACTTTTATACCGAGTGTAAGTCTTATCCTTTTTTTTTTTTTGTGGGTTGCAAGTCTTGTCCTGCGAATAAATTTTGAATTTTTGACAGTTTTTCCATACAAAAACTGTCAGACGACATTTTTATTCCACGGATAAAAGATTTTGGTAAAATCTGCCCTTATAAAACTAACGAGACATTTTGAAAAAATGATACCATGGAACTGGTCTGATGATGGAGCCGAAAGTTGATAGATAGCACTATCGTGTTTGGACTCATTAGCTATGTATTAAAAAGTGCTTTGACATGTGGTGTTCAGGGTCTGATGATGGTACCGGAAGGTGGCCCTGGGAAAATAGGCTGTTTAGTTAATTAAATGCTTGTTTTTAAAAAGATTTTTACTTATATTTTATCTATACGTATATAAAAATGATCCCTATTTGCCTTGGTCACGCCATCACGCGTAAACGGCTGAACGGATTTGGATGAAATTTGGCACAGGGGTAGACCATGACCTGGAATAGGACATAGGATACTTTTTATCCCTATGTTCCCACGGGATCGAGACTTACGCGGGTGAAACCACGGGGCGCTTAAGGGTGTTCTGGAAAATTATTCAAGTGGAAAATGTTAATTAAATGTTGTGTTTCTCTTGTGCAATATGACGCTATTATAAAGCCTAAACAAGACAACCTGGCAACTTGCCAAATAATATGCGTACGATACTTTATTTATTTTCAGTTGAATACAGGGTTTTTGGCTTACGTCTTGTATGTAATGTGCTTTTTATTTCTTCTGTTCTTTTTCTGTATTTTCACATGCCCAAATTCCTGCATTCTACAGTATGTTAACTAACAAAGGGCGTTCCCGTTAACCTGCAAGAGTATAGCGTCTATACGTGCTAAAAAAAATATTTCCATGAAAAGAAAAAATGTTTTTTTTTGTTTTTGTATAGTAAAATATTCACAAACAATATTAAATTGTTACGGAAAATAAACTCTGTACACGCCCACTTGTCACACTTGTTTTTTTACGTTGAAATACAAATGTGCATGTACAGAGTGTTTCTTTTACGTTTTTAAAATCCTTTTCTGAACATTTCACTACTCAAATTAAAAAAAAAAAAGTTTTTTTTGAGTGCTTATATTTTTTTTAGTATGTATACACGCTATACTATTGCAGGTTAACAGGAACGCCCTTTGTTAGTTAACATATTGTATAACACTCATATTGCCTATTATGCACTCTTAAAGGATCTTACCATCAAGCGATTTTTTTTTGTTTAGTAGCTGGTTGTTTAAACCCTGAGACGGGCAGTGTTGGTGGAGTTTTTAGGTTTAATAATTTAATCATTTTTAATTTTAAATAGAAGCTCACAGCCGGATTCTCGACCCGGTTGATAGGACTATGCAAAAGACTTAAAATATCTGGTGAATAGGGAATATGCATGTGATTCAAATATTTTTATTAATAAACTATATGACTTCAGAATTATGCCGCCATCAATATTTTTGAATAAAATTTCTTTCTGAGCGAGATTTTTTTTTTTTTAAGTGCCAAATACTGTAGGAAATTCGAATACTTGAAAAGCTAAGAACGGATGTTACGTAACAATCTATGACAACAATCAAAATATCAATGTGTTTTGTGACTTGACACTTGTTTAGTCGTTGTCATGGACCAACCAAGCGCCAAATGCCCAAGCGCCAAATGGAGGACGTTGAAAAAGCCCGGGTCGGATGGCTATTTTTAACGTTTTTTTTAAGTATTTTAAATTGCTTTTTTCCATCGATTTTTTTTTTCTATTTTTTGGCGATGTAAACTATTGAATAAAAATATTAAATAAATACATACATGTTCCCTATTGTTCTTAAAATCACTGCCTACTCCAACGGAAATACAAACGTTTTATATAACAAGCATTGCCAATGCAAAACGATGGGATTAAGGCTCATCAGGGGATGAACAATGGTATCCCCTTAAGGGGGCGTGTATTGACAGCAAAAAATCATATTTCACCCGCGCAACCCTTACCTACCCCTCTCATTAAACACGACGAAAACAAAACACAATGCCTTCCCGCCAGCAGAAACTTTTCGTCTGGCGTTTATAGAATTCGAATTTCTATCTTCTGTAGTTTATTTTGCTTATACGATACGCTAAGCTTGAATTCAGAACTATGGATCATGTTCATGTTTTGGAACTAGAAACTCAAGATACCAAATTTTATTTAGGACCTTGTACAATTTGTACCTAATGACGTCTTTGTGGAAAACTGTGTTACCAAGTAATAAATATAATGCTATATTGTGGATTTCTCTCTTTGGAGGATCGTGCAAAGTGATACCCAAGTAAAAAATAATTGTAATAGTATTGTGCAACGAATATGGAATGTGTCATGAAAACCTTTCCTGTGCCAAACGCGAACAATCCCCTTCGAAAACATTTGGAACATGTGAAAAAGAGGCCGAGTTCTGTACAAAAGAAATAAATGTAGGATTGTCGGCTTCACCAATAAAAGAATTGACATCTATTCATCTATGTAAATGGGTGCCAAAGTACCAAAGGGACTAATTATAACAAGGGCCCGAGGTACGCGGCTCAGTACCTGCGCTGTGTTTTGGGCGCGCGCCCGGCGCGTTTTGGACGCTCGTCAAACGCAACAAGATTTCCACATTTTGTTGTAACTTTTAAACCGTGTTTCTTTTAAGTTTATTACTAATGCGGAGAAAATGACAAGGAAAAATAGTGAAAAAGGAACTCGCGTCCAAGCGTCAAGGGCACGGTTAGGCTTCATTTACGGAGACGCGAGGAGTCGCGCGTGGCTTTGGGCGGCACGGCCCGCACTGAATTCAAACATATGGCGTTGTATGAGTGCGTTTACGGAGACGCGATTTTACACGCGTTTGTTTGAAATGGAGCGTTTTTTGCGGCGAAGCCCACGAATGGCATAGCCGCGTCACTCGCGGTGTTTCATCACGGCGGCGCACACAGCAGCAATTCTCGATGAAGCGATGCCCGCGGCATACGTTCTCCCAGTCTTATTTGTAAATCGCACAATGGAGATGCAAGTTGAGAGTGGCAAGTTGCGACATGTGCAGGCCTAACGGCGCCCGGCATGGGCGCTCGCTTAGACTGCAGCGCTTGATAAAATTCGTTACATAGGAATTCATACAATTTTATTGAGCGCCCGAAACGCAGCGTACAAAATGCGCGTCTCGGGCGCTTGTTATAACTAGTTCCTTAGTAGAAAGTTTAGTATGGTCCCTCTTTTTAACTGTTGAAATTGTAGCTTTGAAAACATGCCAAGTTGCATTATAACTTTAGGCCTCATTTACGGAGACGCGGGGCGTGGCACGTCGCGTGCGGTGTGGCGTCACGCGGCGCGTCTGACGTTTTTTCTGTTTACGGTGTGGCGGCGCGTGAAGCGGCACTTATCATCCCACGCGTTAACATAAACATATGGCAGTATACGTCTTGATTGTCGCTGCTTTTTTTTGGGGTTATAATATATAATTTTTAAATGTGCTAATTAAAACCTTTCATTTGATACCCAACATGGTATGATTAAAAAATATTTTTTGTTGTTCATGATATGTCACCTAGAGGGCGCCATTTTCAATTTAATGTGTCTTCATATAGCCGATGACCAGCGGACGATCAAGAAGCTTCCAACGATACCTCATTTGTCAAATTGTGATGAGTCTTTTAGAAGATAATATGAGGGAACAAACATAGATAAATACATAGAAACCGGTCAAAATCATAACCCTCCTTTTTGCTTCGCCGTAGTCATGTAAAAACTAAAACCCAACTACGACAAAAAAGTCAAATAAAGAGATATAAACAAGACATCACGGATAGACCAATTAAAAATCCGGAGTCATACGTAATCTGTTCGAGTTCGTTCGTTATACCAATAACCGAAGAATAAAGGTATTATTCTAAACAAGTTTTATTTAAGGGCGGTCAGTCGCTCCAATTGTTCGTCTAAAGGTCACCTTACAAGAAGTTTGTCAAAAAAGTGGGAGTAAACGAATTTGGATCCTGAGTAAATCGCAATAAGATTTAATCTCCAGTGCGAATTTTCAAATGAACGTGGAATGGGCTCGTTGGCTATGTTTTAAATTTTCTCCGCAAGAAAATTCACCGCAATACAGAGCAATGGCGCTAGTTGTACCTACTTCTTTCTATACTCCGTGCTACTATATCAGTCAAAAATCTGTCAAATAAAATGTATGTCATCTTGAGTTTTCAAATATCAACATTGAATTTTATATGTTTATTTAGACTCGGTATTTATTTATTTATCAATCAATAACACTTGTAATATTCGTTTTGGAAGTGGTTTTAGTGTTTATTTCATGTTTTCTATGTCTCAGTTTCTTTTGTGGAATGTGATAAATTACGAAAATATTATTTACGAAAATAAATAATATCTCAGCGCAGCTAAAAATTTGAGCGTAGTCCTCTCGTCTCAACAGAGCGAAGCCGACTGATTTGTGAAACAAAAATATGCTTGAAGTTCCCGTAATGTGCGACGGAAGATGGCTTCTTCCACGAACTAAGAACGTCGTAAGTCCTACAAGCTTTGATTCGTAATAAAACCAAAAATAAAAGGATTAAAAAAAAAGCCTACACAATTTTTTTTGCCTTGTTTTAATACAAATAATCATCTAATTTTTATCATAATAGGCATTAGCATTTTAAGTACAAATCGAAAATACGTGAAAATTAGAGGTAACTTCGTAATATTTTTTTATCGAGAAAATTTTAATATTTTGTGTTTCTGTTACACAAAAAGTTTGGAAATATCATGTAGTTACTCATACTATTTTTATTTTATACCTAAGTCTTATCAATTTTATGAAAAATCAAATTGAAGACAGTCAATTTTGGTTACGTACCGGCCTTAACCAACCAGAACAGAGTGAATTACACAACTCACAGAGGCGTCGGAGCGTACGCCATGAATCATTAACGTTATACGTAAAACAAAAACAAACGACCATCTACCGGCTAACAACAAAAGGCGTTCCAATAAATACAGGGCTTCTGTTACACCGAAGTGAGCGAGCGAAGGAGGATTTAAACTAAAAACAAAAGACTCCATCATCTGCCTAGCCTTTTCCCAACTATGTTGGGGTCGGCTTCCTGTCTAACGGGATGCAACTGAATACCAGTATTTTACATGGAGCGACTGCCTACCTGACCTCCACAACCCAGTAACTGGGCATGACTGGTTGCCAGACTTTCGGGCTTCTGACGTAACGACTGTGAAAGATCCACAAATGACAGCCGGGACCAACGGCTTAACGTGCTTTCCGAGGCACGGAGGAGTCTCGGTATGTAAAGATGGTCACCCATCCACGGACCAACCCGGGCAAGCGTAGCTTAACCTGATGGATCGACCCGTACGGTTTGCCTGTTTTAAGTATCATTCTTGGTTTTATTTAGGTAGGCATGGGAGGGTAATGTAGATAAGGTTTTTGCGGTAAAATTACAAGCACATTATAAAGAAATTCCCAAAAACTGGTGCTGGTGTCCAAACGCCATTGATAAGCAACAATAACTATTTCCTTTGAGACAGTCGTTGGCGTTTTTGCTAACCTTTAACAAAACATTCAATTCGCTGAATTTCGTGTTAAAAAAGTGCCCCATTTTTAGAAAAAAAAGCAGATTATTTATTCAAAAATATTTCGGCCACCGTGTAACAAGCATCCACTCAAAATCGGTGACGCGAAGTAAAGCCCACTCCACACGGCCGGTGTCACGACCAGATTATTTATTGCCATTATTTATCTCCGGGAGCCGACTCAAATGTCTGAATTGAGTACGACCGCGTGGAGCCCGCCTAACTCTCGTATAGTTTGTATGTAGAACGAGGCTTGTTCAGAGGACTTTTTTCTTTTTTTTTCTATTTGTATGCAGTGTTGCCAACGTAGTGGAATTTCCATTAGTTCTGGTGGTTTAGACTTACCTTTTAGTGGACAAATTTTGGTTTTAGTGGCTAGTGGATTTTTCTAGTGGTTTTGGTTGCTTCAGTTAGTGGTAAGGTACGATATTCAACCACTAGCATGATTAACATATTTTCGGGAAATAACTGGAACGTTTACGTTATAAGTGTATATTTTTTTATGTGTAGGCAGCACTCAGAACTAAGGTGGTTGTTTTCTTGAAATAGTTTGTCAATTTCTTGAATAATTTTGATTATATTATACTTTATTTGTATGATAACTGGGTCAAGTTTGATTTGATTTAAAAATGTTTGTTTTCTATGCATGCACAAAAATATAAATACAACGGACAGTACAGTACAGTTCGGAGTTCGCATTGGATGTTTTACTTGTTTTGGTTTATTTTGTAAAATGAATAATTATGCCTAAACCACAGTACACTCAAAAGAAATCATACAAGAAGCCGATTCTTCCGAAGATGAGCCTTGAGCCTTTAGGATAATTTTTTTGTACTTATCAAAAATAAACAATAATTTTATAATAAAAAATACAATAATGTTGTTTTATTTTCAAATAATATTTAGGTATTATCTGTCTGGCATAATATGTTAGTGGTTTTTTGGTGGTTTGAGGGACCGCCAAATTTAGTGGTTTTCTGGTGGGTTACTATACCACAATTAGTGGTTTCGTTAAAATAGAGTTGGCAACACTGTTTGTATGGTTTTTTGTTGTATTTGTGTGAGAGTGGAAAATGTCGCACGTGTAGTTTGTTTAAGTATGAATTATTATTTTGCAACCATTTTCATACAGTAGGTATACAATTTTTGCTTATGGTATTTACTTTTACAACTACTTACCATGTTAATCAAATAATAACCATAATTTAACTACATATTATTACGTACGATAACTACCTAAAACACATAGTTCGCAAAGATTTCGTTCTTTCTCCTTTTTCTCTCCTGCTATGCTATTTCTCACCTTATACCTTACTAGCTTCCGCCCGCGGCTTCACCCGCGTGGTATGTCGATAAAAAGTAGCCTATGTCCTTTCTCAGGCTCTAGACTATCTGTGTTCCAAATTTCATTTAAATCGGTTCAGTAGTTTTGGCGTGAAAGCGCGACAGACAGATAGACAGAGTTACTTTCGCATTTATATTATTTGTAAGGATAACTTTGTAGGTACACACGGCTACACATCAAGCTATACATTTCCAGTTTATGCTGATCTCGCATTGTATAGGATTTCCGTACAATGCGATGTCAGCTTATACTGGAAAAGTAGGTACAGCTTGATGTGTAGCCGTGTGTACCTACTTAAAAAGAACCGGCGCCGCCCCGGCGGTCAGCAAGATTGGTCATGTGACTGACTGACCAAGACACCTTTTTTTTTTTAATTTGGGAAATCGTCAAATGACTTCTCCCGCTCTGGGTGGAGCGGGAGGCCGTGTCAGACTTTTACTGACTAAAACCCACCCGTGTCCTTCAGTTGCCTATTGCCAAGGTCCCGGTATCCCTTTCGAACTTCCCCGCAACCGTGGCATGACCAAGACCCTGACATATCTTATTCTAGTATCATGACTCGTAGAGACATTTTTAATAAGAATCTTAAGACTGGGAGCTTACAATTCTTGTAAAACCACCAAATAAATTGTTCAAAATAGGAACTTCGACCAACGTCGTAAAAATACGAACAGTAGCTATATTAATTGCAACACGGACGCTATTTCCCAGCTGCATATTCGTTAGACAGATTAGATTCGCATTTAGCAAGAGCGAAGTCACACCGTTACCGACAGGACAGGTAGGCAATCGTTTACGATAATTGAAGTTTGCGGTCCAGCGGCTAAACGGACGGCGCGTAGACTCAAATATGGCTAGATGTATCGGAAATGTTGTGCTCTGTCGAGAATTGTCGGGCGAAACGTTGGGTGTTTGCTATGATTTGACTGTTAATGTTTTGGCGGTAGGTGGGTGAATGTATTGTATCACAGTACTTAGAAGAATGATGGTTATAATAATATTGCAGACAGTAACACGCTTCGGTCAAGTCCAAAGATGAAGTGTCCAGCAGACTGGAAAAAGACTGCACGGGAGTTTGTGGCGTTCTGAATTCAAATTGAAATGTATGTAACCTACAGTTGTGCTAAAAATGAGGTTGGTTACATCAGCGGCAGTCGCAATCCGATCTTGTATAAGTATTAATTTTTCCGTAACTCTAACTTTTTGGTTCTGTTACGGTTTTTAAAAACGAAACTTTTAACTTTTTTAGTTACTTTGAGCTGGCCTATCGTAGTACGGAGTTTCATTAGAATGCGAGGCCAATTTATACTGGTTTTTGTTTCGCAGGAGAAAATAATATACAACGCATTGACATGACCAGTATGACCTTCTAATTGCTTGCAGCATGAACAGTTGTTTTTTATTTATTCAAATATGTGTTTAGTTATAAGGTAATGTTTGTCCCGGGAGCCACCTCTGCCCTCCGCTAGCTTGTTTAGTGAGGGTCTCACCGGACAACGTTGATAAATGAGGTAAACAAAGTAGACGTAGATAGGAGGAACGGTTTATTACTTGTTACTTATTAAATACGACACAACATGATTATAGGAAAGAATGATGGTTATAATAATTGCAGACAGTAACACGCTTCGGTCAAGTCCAAAGATGAAGTGTCCAGCAGACTGGAAAAAGACTGCACGGGAGTTTGTGGCGTTCTGAATTCAAATTGAAAATGGAATGATGATGTGGCCAGCCATAAAGGATTGCCAGTAATAAATGATAGGATGAGTATGGATGAGAAGGACTTCGTCACATGTTTAGCGGTAAATGTATGCTAAGTATGTATTGATGGAAAAGTACATAATTAAAATTGTATAATATGGGAGCTGCATCTGCCAACAAACTGCTTTGCAGTTTGGCAGAATTTTGTAAAAGGATTTCGCCACGAAAAACCCGCTGTTTCTTTGTTTTTTTTTTTTTCGTTCTTGCATAAACGAATGAAGAAGATGGCGTCTTATCACGAAATTATTAAGTACAGACTTGACCTATCTTTTGTTATAATTTGTATACCCAACACATTAATCTCGTACTTAAAGTATATTAGCGATTAAAATCTTACAGTATTTTCTCAGTCAGAAATATTGAACTTACCACCAGTACCTACGCCTTTCACGTAAAAACGTCCTCAAAATAAGCAGCTGCTAGACTCACCATGATTTTATCTTTACCAATTAAAATCCCATCAGTTTCCATTCCGAGTGCCCACATCATAAGCTCCAGGCGTCTGAAATTGCAATAAGCATATTATAGACGCAAAATAGTAAGATACAGAAGGTCAGATCTATACAACGAGTGAAAATGCACGCATAGATAATTGATGGTCTGCCGGTCGATTCTGTAACCATCACACCGTGAAAATTTAAGTGAAGTGAGCGTGGAGTGAGCCGTCAGTGTCACTGAAGCTAGGGATGCCTAAGCATTACATTTACCTACAATCATAATCGAGATTTTAATAATATTTTGATTCTAATTCTATTGATAATATTGTATTATTTTAAAACAAATATTTAAGGGTCTAAACATTAATACCATTTAGGGAGGCTTTTAAATAAAATAGCAAAACAGATATTCAGTCAGAAACTCAATTTTGTTTTACTTACTCAATTGTTTTCCTAGACTAGTCCTTATAGCCTGAAACCATACCTACTTATAATAAATAAAATAAAACATTCAAAAGAAAATGCGCTTCGACAAAGATTGTTATTAAGAACCCATTTTTAGATTGTTTATTTATACAAGGTTATTGGTAAAACACCAGCAACTTCTTAAGGAGTCATTGTACTCCTCATTATGAACAACTTTTACTATGGGAACAAATATGAAATCGCGAAAAAAAAAGCAGCTGTTCCGTACATTTATGTTCGCTTAACTCGTCAAAATGTACGGAACAGCTGTTTTCTTTTTTCGCGATTTCATATTTGTTCCCATAGTAAAAGTTGTTCATAATGATGAGTACAATGACTCCTTAAGAGGTTGCTGGTGTTTTACCAATAACCCTGTATAAACGCAATCCCATAACCTAATCGCGATGTGTTTGAAGAAGCGATTGGGGATCGAGTCCAGTAAAGACTGTGCGACGTTGTTCAGCGTTGTAACGAAACCAAATCTATTCATTATGAAGAGAGATTCGGTCGGTCATCAGTGCTTGGCGAGACTGCAAAAGGGGGCGCGGGGCAGACGCAGCGCGAGATACCTACTCAAACATAAAAACTTCATTTGAGTGGCTGCATGGCGCGGAGAGCGCGCGGGCCACTCAAACTCACGCCATAGCTCGGGTCCATATTAAAGAATTATCACAAGTGGTCGTAATAAGAGCGCGGGCAGCAAGCGGCAAAACGCGCGGTAGCTGGGATCTCGTACTAGTTCGAGCTGACCACGCGCGTATTGCCATTTAAAGTAAGAATTTTCAAGTAAAACTACCTAAGTCTTCTTCATCCATATTTGACAAACACTGGACACGACAACGCTCGGAACGAAGTCGCGCTCGCGGCTCGACTGCGGACACCGGACAGAACTGCAGCCAAGATTGCGCGCATCCCCGAACCAGCAGCGCCGCTTCCCGCACCGCGCTACCATTGCTACCAGTGCCCCAGTGCGGCCAAGCATTCAGTGATCGAGTGCTAAAAGTGTGCCTGGCTGACGGGCCATACAATTTAACCCCACACAAATTATGTGGGAGCCTACATAAGTAAATGTCATTTAAATAAAAAGACGTGCGGACTAAATCTAGGTACTAGGTACCTACCTACGCGTTGCAAATAGATAACAAAATATTCATCAATTAATCATCATCGTAATTACCTACTATTACTAACCTCAACTGACATTTGCAACGCGCGCACAGGCTCGTTGCGTTGAAGTGGTATTATTATGGTTTCCAAGACAAGACAATCGGGTGAGATGATCACCTCGCGCATGCGCGTTACGCGCTCAAGTTACTACTATTACTAAATTCAACTGACATTTCCAACGCGCGCAGGCTCACACAAGTGAAGTGATTTAGCAGAATCGCGTGGAATGATATGTGCAAATCGAGTGAGGTGATCACCTCGCGCATGCGCGTTATGCGCTGAAGTTTTGGTTTAATTCTCCTTCATTGGCGGTTGGCGGCCATGTTATGGCCTATTCGTATTCTAGCTGAGCTCAGAGACAATAATTAGTACTTAGCTATTTATTTCAATGGTTTTAGATATTTCATTGTCTAAATCCACCCGTTTATGGAAAGTCAGTATCTCTACAGCCGACATTTTGTTTTCAATAATTAACTACCAGATTCGCATGAAGTCCGAAGTTTTTTTTAATTTCCCTTCATTGGCGGCCATGTCCATATGTATAGGTATTCGTATTTTTTAGAGACAATAATTATTACTTACTTATTTATTTAAATGCTTATATATATTTCAATGTCTAAATCATACCTACTATTTTTGTCATAAAAAGTTAGTTTATTACCTAGGTACATTTTTTTTACAATAAATGAACTATGAACATAATTATTATGAATGTAACGTGACACGTAGTTCAGAGACAATAATTTAGTAGCTATTTATTTCAATTCTTTTAGATATTTCAATGTCTAAATCCAACCATTTATGGAATGTCACTACCTCTATTGGCCTACATTTTGTTTTCAATAATTTTATGAACTTACGAAAAGTTCAACTGACACTAGCAAGTAGCAGCGCGCGCAAGCTCACTGCCTGGCACGAGAACAGTGTTGCCAACTGCTACCTTCAGTTAGTAGCTAGACGGTCTGCTAAATGTAGCTAGATCGTCAGATTGTACCCAATAAAGTAGCTAAATGCTACTTCTACTTCGTTTTTGAATCCTAGTTATTAATTTCAAATCTTTGTTGTTTGTTTTTTTAATATGGTGTTTGACATTTGCACCTGTCAAATTAGTCTATCTACTTCTTTTCATAGGTAATGCCATTTTCCACGAGCATTAAATTAATTTAACTGATGACACAACACAATAAAAATGTTGTTAAAGTTTACCTATGGAGCATTACGGCAAAGGAACTATTTGATGAAACCATAGATATTATATCATTTCATACTTCCAGATGCACTCTACCTAGACCTATTAAAAAATATCGAAAGTATTTACGTCATGTGTAAAGTAGCTAAAAAATCTAGCTACAAGTTTTATTAAATTGATTGACACTGTAAAATAGCTTAGCTACGAAGTAGCTAAGATGGCAACACTGCACGAGTATACGGTGAAGTGGTTGCCATAGAAACCACACTGTGATGTTGCTATGGTTACGAGATTCGGAAGTTTTTTTTTAATTTCCCTTCATTGGCGGCCATGTCCATAGGTATAGGTATTCGTATTTAGAGACAATAATTATTACTTACCTATTTATATATATAAATGCTTTTAGATTTATTTCAATGTCTAAATCATACCTACCATTTTTGTCATAAAAAGTCAGTTTATTGCCTACATTTTTTTTACAATAAATTTTAATGAACTATGAACTTAAGGTGTAACGTGGTGTACGTTACATTCATAAATTCAGAACAATAAGAAAATGCAATAGGTACCAATGTCCAATAAGTACCTAAAGCTACTACAAAGCGTCTTCTCGTAGTCTCAGTATAGGTAGGTACCTACCTACTTAGGTACATTGTTCTTTATAAGTTTGAATAAGGTTTGAACTTTGAACCTATTGTCAGCTGACGACTTGAATGCAATGCAACACCTAGCGCGAGTGATGAAAGCGCTACTATATGATTTGTATATAAATCAAATCATAAACAAATAAAAAAAAAATATTCATAAATCCTATGTCATCATCGTTATTTTATTGCTACCAAGTTCAACTGACAATAACAAGTAGATGCGCGCGCAAATTCACTTCACCTACACCTCTGCCGCGCCGCAGTTAAGTGTGGTGTTACCATGGATACGCTAGGCAGGCACTCAATTTTTTTTAAAATAATTTTCCCTCATTGATTGGCCCTGTCCATAGGCCTATTCGTATTCAGACACAATAATTAGCACCTAATTATTTCAATGTCTAAATCCAACCGTTTATAAACAACAAATGGATTTTACTTGAATGGTGAGATTGAGCAACTTCGTAAAATTCTCAATCTCAGTCATCAATCATTTTTTTTCAGTGATTGGTGTATTGTTCGTTTGCGTTTTATAGGTAGGTTCATAATCAGTAAAAAACACAAAATGTAGTAACATCCCATCATCTAGATTGAAGACAAACCACAGTACAAGATACAAACCTTTTATCATACCTAAATTTAGGCACATCAAGGGGTGCTAATAATGATCGATAGTTACCTACTTATACACACAAATTGCCAAACACTCTTGCAAACAAGAAAAATTAGAATTATTATAATAATTCATGTATTTATTTTAAGCTGATGAAATTATGTGTGTTTAGGTTGCTGCAGTCTAATATTTAAGTTTTCCTGTATCTATATGTACACACTATGTCTATGTCTCATAGATGTAAATCGATGCTATGTCTGTCATTCAACACAGGTCTGTCGCAGGTCTACTGGAAAAAAATCTAATGATAAAAATGTTAATGTATTTTACTTTATTGGTGTGTACATTAATACATAAATAGATAAATAGAATTTATTCATTTGTATCACATCAAAAAAAATTGCTAATATATTTTTTTGCTACTGAGCCAGCGGCCTCCCGAGGTTTATACGTAGGATGTGTGTGGATTCCACCGCTGCAGAGCTGGAAGAAATAATAAGCATTTATTACTATTTGATTTATTTCATTCCTACAATCATCAAGTACCTATATTTTTTTTAAATCAATTAACTGTCACTATTAATTGTCACTATCATCAATAGAGTAATGCAGTACTCTCAATAAGAATTCAAAACGGTATGATTTATTTATAATAAGTAATCATTTCAATCAATCGTTTTGAGTACAATGAGTTGCAACATTTCTTAATTCCAAGCTCAAAAATAGTGTGTAAAATAATGAATACTTACCAGGATTGATGTGATCAAATCAAGTAGAGGCAGTCTTGAGTCCTTTATTTTCATAAATTATTTTATGGCCTTAGCAATTGCAGGATCCAATGGGCTCATCTGCTAAGAAGTAGAATATTTATTTATCAGATTAATAATATTCACTTGTTTTAAATGTGTGCCTATTCTTTTATTTAGTTAACCTTATTTTGTCCTACTGCTGGGCAAAGGTCTCCCCCATACTTTCTCAGTTTTCCATAGGTTTTTCCTTCGCCGGCCGATCAGTCAGGAACGAGTCCCAATCGTCACGCCAGCATTTCTTAAGCCTGACTCGGTGACGACTCCCGTCTTCGGGCACCCACTGTGCGACGATTCTGGCCTATACCTACTAGTCTACTACTATAATTTTATCATCCAGATTATCTAGTTAGATATTTAGATAAATACTATTTTATCTTACTGACTGACATCCACTCCCGTCTTGCAAAGCTAACCATCCGACTGATGATCTATTTTTCACATAATATTGTGAACAGTGATACAGGAATTTTTGAGTTGAGGAATACATTGCATCATCATCGTTTCAGTCGAAAGACGACCACTGCTGGACGGACATGGGACTCCCCAAGCACCGCCATGCCGCCACAATCGATTGAGTTTTGAATAATTTTAGAACAACTTTTACCATTACATGCCAATGCCGTAATACTACCTAGCACATTCACGATTACACACTAATATTATTCTTTTGTCCCTGACAAACTTATGAACATTATTCATACTAAATTCAAACTTTCATTTGTTTAGTTTTTTTTTGTAGCTCATTTTGGAAGTGCTAAACAAAACAAAATGCTCCTTGAAACTTCTTACCATAGAGGCATATCCATTTCCAATTCCATCACAGTCACAGATGATTAAGATTTGATCAGTGTTGTTAGTGTAAAAATCTGGGTTGCCGTATGTCACATTCTGATTTGCCGTATTTTGAGATAAAATACTAAAATGAACTCTGGTTTTAGTCGCGAGTCGGGATTTCCAAGGAGTGCCGTATACCGTTTTCTGAAAAATAAACGTGGATTACCGTAAATTACGGTAATAGGGAATATGCATGTATTTTTTTAATATTTTTATTCGATAGTTTACATGGTCAAATAATAGTTTAAAAAAATTCGACGGCAAAAAAGGAATTTAAAGTACTTAATTTTTTTTAATATCCAGCCGATCCGGGCTATTTAAACGCCTTCCATTTGGCGCGCTTGGTGTGGTGACGTCACAGATCGTGAAAACAGACAAGCAACTGTCAGGTCAACGTCAAACGCTCCTTTTTTTATGAGCGTTTGACGTTGACTTGACACTTGTTGATTGACTTGACATTGACATTTTGATTGTTGTTTCGTATTGTTACGTCACATCCGCTCTTAGCTTTGCAAGTATTTGTATTACCCACAGTTTTTTGGGACTTTAAAAAAATTAATTTCTCGCTCAAAAATAAATTTTATTCAAAAATATTGATGGAGGCATAATTCTGAAGAAATACAGTTAAAAAAAAAAATTGACCCATATTTGAATCACATGCATATTCCCTATTGCCGTATCAATAACAACACTGGATTTGATGAAGTTTCGTTATTTTTTTAGGGATACGATTAGGTTTTTTTAGGAATACGATTACGTTATTTTTTTAGGGATATGTCTATGGTCAAACCTATCAAAGTTTAAAAGTACTAATTTACTAAATTCAAAAAATCATTTTGTGCAGCTATTTTTGAAACTTTGAACGTTGTGGCGCTAGCCACCAGAGTTGCCAGCAAGGATTTTTAAATTACTTTGACATTTATTGAGATACGATAAAGGGTTAAAAGGGTGATAGACCCCTCACCCCCGCTGTTACATGACATTGTTACTGCGCAGCGACTCGCCTCATGTTTCGAGCCGCCTTAAGTTTGAATCGAACTGTACGTGGACTTAAAAACCGCTGAGTAAGTTCGTCGGCGATCCAACATGTCTGAAATTTTGATCGTAGCCCGCCTTGCTTGGCTTGTCGTCTGTCATCGCCGCGAGCCGCGAGTATCGAGCCACCAATTTGACAATGACATTTTGAGCAAGCTTCACGTGTGTCACCGTCAGCGAGCCGAGTAAGGTTGCGAAGTAAAAACCCGCGTACTTTAAGTACGCACGTATATTACCCATTTTACATGTAGGTACAGCTTGTAAAGAACTTTGTTTTGGGGTTTATTTAAAAAGGTAAGTAAGATACGTGACGATATGTTCAAACGTCAAAAATGTATGGCTAAACAGTCGATATTACATAACATCAGGGTAGCCCGCGAAATTCAAATTTTCTTACGTTTTTTGCAATTTGCAGGCAGGTTGTATGTTGATCTAAGTATTATTTGCGGCCAAATGTTATGAATTCATGAAATAGGATCCGATTGAATCACCACCGCCGTGTGCACTGCGAGAGTTTTGGATTTTTAATTTACAAAAGAGCGCGAATTCGAAAGTCTTGTCTACGATAGATGAACATTTTTTTTTTTTGAAAACTTGAATTTCGCGCGCTGCTTTATTGCATTTCTACTACATAAATCCATGTTCGCACTGTTATACATAAACTTATCGTTCTTGTCAATTTATTATTTTAATAAATTTATTTTATCAGTACCTACGCCGATTTTTATTAATAATTAAAATTTCATCAACAATGTAGAAATACATCATCATTTGTGTGTGGTGGAAATGTGTGTAACTGTCTATAGTAATAGTAGTAGTGTACTACTTACTTAATTAGTCTATAGTCTGTGGTGTTTGGTGCGTGGGTTATGCCAGCCATAGACTAATATATATAAATACTGATTTACTGATATGCCAGCTACAAAAAAAAACTAATACACACTAAACAAATGAAAGTTTGAATTTAGTATGAATAATGTTCATAAGTTTGTCAGGGACATAAGAATAATATTAGTGTGTAATCGTGAATGTGCTAGGTAGTATTACGGCATTGGCATGTAATGGTAAAAGTTGTTCTAAAATTATTCAAAACTCAATCGATTGTGGCGGCATGGCGGTGCTTGGGGAGTCCCATGTCCGTCCAGCAGTGGTCGTCTTTCGACTGAAACGATGATGATGCAATGTATTCCTCAACTCAAAAATTCCTGTATCACTGTTCACAATATTATGTGAAAAATAGATCATCAGTCGGATGGTTAGCTTTGCAAGACGGGAGTGGATGTCAGTCAGTAAGATAAAATAGTATTTATCTAAATATCTAACTAGATAATCTGGATGATAAAATTATAGTAGTAGACTAGTAGGTATAGGCCAGAATCGTCGCACAGTGGGTGCCCGAAGACGGGAGTCGTCACCGAGTCAGGCTTAAGAAATGCTGGCGTGACGATTGGGACTCGTTCCTGACTGATCGGCCGGCGAAGGAAAAACCTATGGAAAACTGAGAAAGTATGGGGGAGACCTTTGCCCAGCAGTAGGACAAAATAAGGTTAACTAAATAAAAGAATAGGCACACATTTAAAACAAGTGAATATTATTAATCTGATAAATAAATATTCTACTTCTTAGCAGATGAGCCCATTGGATCCTGCAATTGCTAAGGCCATAAAATAATTTATGAAAATAAAGGACTCAAGACTGCCTCTACTTGATTTGATCACATCAATCCTGGTAAGTATTCATTATTTTACACACTATTTTTGAGCTTGGAATTAAGAAATGTTGCAACTCATTGTACTCAAAACGATTGATTGAAATGATTACTTATTATAAATAAATCATACCGTTTTGAATTCTTATTGAGAGTACTGCATTACTCTATTGATGATAGTGACAATTAATAGTGACAGTTAATTGATTTAAAAAAAATATAGGTACTTGATGATTGTAGGAATGAAATAAATCAAATAGTAATAAATGCTTATTATTTCTTCCAGCTCTGCAGCGGTGGAATCCACACACATCCTACGTATAAACCTCGGGAGGCCGCTGGCTCAGTAGCAAAAAAATATATTAGCAATTTTTTTTGATGTGATACAAATGAATAAATTCTATTTATCTATTTATGTATTAATGTACACACCAATAAAGTAAAATACATTAACATTTTTATCATTAGATTTTTTTCCAGTAGACCTGCGACAGACCTGTGTTGAATGACAGACATAGCATCGATTTACATCTATGAGACATAGACATAGTGTGTACATATAGATACAGGAAAACTTAAATATTAGACTGCAGCAACCTAAACACACATAATTTCATCAGCTTAAAATAAATACATGAATTATTATAATAATTCTAATTTTTCTTGTTTGCAAGAGTGTTTGGCAATTTGTGTGTATAAGTAGGTAACTATCGATCATTATTAGCACCCCTTGATGTGCCTAAATTTAGGTATGATAAAAGGTTTGTATCTTGTACTGTGGTTTGTCTTCAATCTAGATGATGGGATGTTACTACATTTTGTGTTTTTTACTGATTATGAACCTACCTATAAAACGCAAACGAACAATACACCAATCACTGAAAAAAAATGATTGATGACTGAGATTGAGAATTTTACGAAGTTGCTCAATCTCACCATTCAAGTAAAATCCATTTGTTGTTTATAAACGGTTGGATTTAGACATTGAAATAATTAGGTGCTAATTATTGTGTCTGAATACGAATAGGCCTATGGACAGGGCCAATCAATGAGGGAAAATTATTTTAAAAAAAATTGAGTGCCTGCCTAGCGTATCCATGGTAACACCACACTTAACTGCGGCGCGGCAGAGGTGTAGGTGAAGTGAATTTGCGCGCGCATCTACTTGTTATTGTCAGTTGAACTTGGTAGCAATAAAATAACGATGATGACATAGGATTTATGAATATTTTTTTTTTATTTGTTTATGATTTGATTTATATACAAATCATATAGTAGCGCTTTCATCACTCGCGCTAGGTGTTGCATTGCATTCAAGTCGTCAGCTGACAATAGGTTCAAAGTTCAAACCTTATTCAAACTTATAAAGAACAATGTACCTAAGTAGGTAGGTACCTACCTATACTGAGACTACGAGAAGACGCTTTGTAGTAGCTTTAGGTACTTATTGGACATTGGTACCTATTGCATTTTCTTATTGTTCTGAATTTATGAATGTAACGTACACCACGTTACACCTTAAGTTCATAGTTCATTAAAATTTATTGTAAAAAAAATGTAGGCAATAAACTGACTTTTTATGACAAAAATGGTAGGTATGATTTAGACATTGAAATAAATCTAAAAGCATTTATATATATAAATAGGTAAGTAATAATTATTGTCTCTAAATACGAATACCTATACCTATGGACATGGCCGCCAATGAAGGGAAATTAAAAAAAAACTTCCGAATCTCGTAACCATAGCAACATCACAGTGTGGTTTCTATGGCAACCACTTCACCGTATACTCGTGCAGTGTTGCCATCTTAGCTACTTCGTAGCTAAGCTATTTTACAGTGTCAATCAATTTAATAAAACTTGTAGCTAGATTTTTTAGCTACTTTACACATGACGTAAATACTTTCGATATTTTTTAATAGGTCTAGGTAGAGTGCATATGGAAGTATGAAATGATATAATATCTATGGTTTCATCAAATAGTTCCTTTGCCGTAATGCTCCATAGGTAAACTTTAACAACATTTTTATTGTGTTGTGTCATCAGTTAAATTAATTTAATGCTCGTGGAAAATGGCATTACCTATGAAAAGAAGTAGATAGACTAATTTGACAGGTGCAAATGTCAAACACCATATTAAAAAAACAAACAACAAAGATTTGAAATTAATAACTAGGATTCAAAAACGAAGTAGAAGTAGCATTTAGCTACTTTATTGGGTACAATCTGACGATCTAGCTACATTTAGCAGACCGTCTAGCTACTAACTGAAGGTAGCAGTTGGCAACACTGTTCTCGTGCCAGGCAGTGAGCTTGCGCGCGCTGCTACTTGCTAGTGTCAGTTGAACTTTTCGTAAGTTCATAAAATTATTGAAAACAAAATGTAGGCCAATAGAGGTAGTGACATTCCATAAATGGTTGGATTTAGACATTGAAATATCTAAAAGAATTGAAATAAATAGCTACTAAATTATTGTCTCTGAACTACGTGTCACGTTACATTCATAATAATTATGTTCATAGTTCATTTATTGTAAAAAAAATGTACCTAGGTAATAAACTAACTTTTTATGACAAAAATAGTAGGTATGATTTAGACATTGAAATATATATAAGCATTTAAATAAATAAGTAAGTAATAATTATTGTCTCTAAAAAATACGAATACCTATACATATGGACATGGCCGCCAATGAAGGGAAATTAAAAAAAAACTTCGGACTTCATGCGAATCTGGTAGTTAATTATTGAAAACAAAATGTCGGCTGTAGAGATACTGACTTTCCATAAACGGGTGGATTTAGACAATGAAATATCTAAAACCATTGAAATAAATAGCTAAGTACTAATTATTGTCTCTGAGCTCAGCTAGAATACGAATAGGCCATAACATGGCCGCCAACCGCCAATGAAGGAGAATTAAACCAAAACTTCAGCGCATAACGCGCATGCGCGAGGTGATCACCTCACTCGATTTGCACATATCATTCCACGCGATTCTGCTAAATCACTTCACTTGTGTGAGCCTGCGCGCGTTGGAAATGTCAGTTGAATTTAGTAATAGTAGTAACTTGAGCGCGTAACGCGCATGCGCGAGGTGATCATCTCACCCGATTGTCTTGTCTTGGAAACCATAATAATACCACTTCAACGCAACGAGCCTGTGCGCGCGTTGCAAATGTCAGTTGAGGTTAGTAATAGTAGGTAATTACGATGATGATTAATTGATGAATATTTTGTTATCTATTTGCAACGCGTAGGTAGGTACCTAGTACCTAGATTTAGTCCGCACGTCTTTTTATTTAAATGACATTTACTTATGTAGGTTCCCACATAATTTGTGTGGGGTTAAATTGTATGGCCCGTCAGCCAGGCACACTTTTAGCACTCGATCACTGAATGCTTGGCCGCACTGGGGCACTGGTAGCAATGGTAGCGCGGTGCGGGAAGCGGCGCTGCTGGTTCGGGGACGCGCGCAATCTTGGCTGCAGTTCTGTCCGGTGTCCGCAGTCGAGCCGCGAGCGCGACTTCGTTCCGAGCGTTGTCGTGTCCAGTGTTTGTCAAATATGGATGAAGAAGACTTAGGTAGTTTTACTTGAAAATTCTTACTTTAAATGGCAATACGCGCGTGGTCAGCTCGAACTAGTACGAGATCCCAGCTACCGCGCGTTTTGCCGCTTGCTGCCCGCGCTCTTATTACGACCACTTGTGATAATTCTTTAATATGGACCCGAGCTATGGCGTGAGTTTGAGTGGCCCGCGCGCTCTCCGCTCCAAGTAGCCCGCGCGCTCTCCGCGCCATGCAGCCACTCAAATGAAGTTTTTAGGTTTGAGTAGGTATCTCGCGCTGCGTCTGCCCCGCGCCCCCTTTTGCAGTCTCGCCAAGCACTGATGACCGACCGAATCTCTCTTCATAAATAGATTTGGTTTCGTTACAACGCTGAACAACGTCGCACAGTCTTTACTGGACTCGATCCACAATCGCTTCTTTAAAAACATCGCGATTGGGTCATGGGATTGCGTTTATTTAAATAAACAGTCTAACAATGGGTTCTTAATAACAAACTATGTCGCTTTTTACTAACTAGCATAAAAGTGAATGTTTTATTTTATTTATTGTATGTAGCTACGTAGATACGTACGATACTAGGAAAAAAAATTGAGTAAGTAAAACAAAATTGAGTTTCTAACTGAATATCTGTTTTGCTAATTTATTTAAAGCCTACCTAAATAGTATTAATGTTTAGACACTTAAATACTTGTTTTAAAATAATACAAAATTATCAATAGAATTAGAATAAAAATATTATTAAAATCTCGATTATGATTGTAAATGTATTAGCTTGGGCATCCCTAGCATCAGGTGGGATGACACTGACATCTCACTCCACGCTCACTTCACCTAACTTTTCATGGAGTGATGGTTACAGAATAGCACTGTGTTCTAAAATTATCTGATGTGAGTGTAAACCAAGGCTGCTGCAACCAACTTTGAAGATCGGCTAAAAAAAAATATTTCGTGATATCCGGCGGGCCATCTTTTTACCCGACTACGACGAAGAAAAAAGGAGGGTTATGATTTTGACCGGTATGTATGTATGTGTTCCCTCATATCTTCTAAACTCCGCGTCACATTTGGACAAATGAGGTATCGTTGGAAGCGTCTTGATCGTCTGCTGGTTATAAGCTGTTACGTCCGTGAATATGGCGTTCTCTAGAAGACATAGTCATGAAGGTAAAAAAAAAAAAATGTGGGGCCGTATTTGGTATAAAATGAATGGCCTTATTTAGCACATTTCAAAAATATAGGTATGATATATTTACTTACTACGGATTTTTAATTTGTCTGTCTGCGATGTCTTGTTTATACCTTTTTAGTTGACTTTTTTGTCGTAGTTGGGTTTTAGTTTTATAACTTTTATTTTTTTTGTAAAGAAAACTTGCCTACATTTGTGGTAGACACCTAACTATTAATAAAATGAAACAAAACTTTTAGTTACTTGGCATTTGTTTGAGATCACCGTACGAAAGTGCCTTTACATAATGCGCCTGTTCTCGCTCGTTGTATATAGTCGGCCTTTTGTAGGTACCTATCTGTTTTGTGATATGCACTCCAATCTCCAATACTCGGATAGATTGCTTGAGAATTGTACATAAGGCAGGTATGCGTGTGCTAATTAATTGGACTATTAAAGGTTATTGTCTTGTCTTCATTGTCTAAGTGTGGAGACATGGAACTGCATAGACTAGGACGTCTTTGTTTTAACCATTTCCTCGTCATAATTATTATTACGTAAATATTATAAAAATAAAATCTTCTCAATATTAATAACTTGGTAAAATACAATATACGTAGGATATATTTAGTAACCTATTCCGCTTGACTATTCTGCGCTCGGTGTGGTAACACGTCGCGTTCTGGGTTGAAATTGGTCAATCGTCATCCTGAGGATGCCTCGTTGAGAGGTGAAACACGTGTCGATTTCTTACAAGGTTTTTATAATTCTTGAAGAATAGTCAAGCGGAATAGGTTACTAAATATATCCTACGTCTATTGTATTAAAATCGTTTCCCGGAAATTATTTTTGCACAAAAATTATTCGTGATGGGTTGTACACCTGCATTCCTCTTAGGAGTTTGCAGACTAATTCCGTCGCTAATGATAAACATGATTATAATATTGTCCAATCACTCTTTCCTGCATGTATCAACGAATCGTTCTCTTCCAAATCTCATCAGAAATACCATTTTGAACACCAAACTGATTTGATACTTGCCTGTCGCTGTCGGCAACGTTCGTATCCGCGTTTGATTAGTCGAAAACACATTTGATGCCAATTAATGTTCGGGGAACTATATTTAGGTACAGTTTAGGATCGAGTCGGTTGGGTGGCGTATTTATTAGTAAGTAGAGTGTAAAATGAGTTTTGGTTATATCAAGGCTCCGATTAAAAGAAAACACGAAACCTTTATATTATGTTTAAATCTTTTTTGTCCATCTGTCACAGAAGTTTTTCTCGAAATCTAGGTAACGTATGGAATTTTAATTTTGACCATTAAAATAACTTTTTTGCTTAGATATTTTTATGAAAGCCTATAATGATTGTTCGCTGATGTAATGCTAGACTCTGTAACGTTACATTACAGGCGGAGCATCATTATATGCCTTTTTGCAGCAATTGAACTAAAATTCTGATCTAAAATCATTGGTTACGCATAATAAAAAAAAACATCTATAAGTCAGAAAAATACTTTCATATAAAATAGGTATCTCCTAAAAATCTGCACCATTTTTCCTGTCCTACAGTGTTCAGCCCACTTACTAGAGCAAGAGCTTCTAATCAACGTTGTACGGCATCCTGTATATTACTGCCATATATTGATGACGTAACCGCTGCCTAGCAACGCCTAAACTAGACGCCAATTTATGTAAATTAGGTAGTTCGTGACGTCACTAAGTGGCTATTAACACCCCTACCCTTTGGCGTTTCCAATTTAGTGGGAACATAATTGGTGTTTTCACCCTGATGGGAATATTAGAGAAATCTATTTGTTTAAAATCGGAAATAGAATATTAGCTGCCCGGCTTTCTTACACTAAACCACCCAAATCTGTTTCGTATGTATAGTCAACGTCGTTATTGCTTTACCACCCTTTTTTTTTTAGTGTAGGAAATTCATCAAATGCCTTCTCCCGCTCTGGGCGGAGCGGTAGGGCGTGTCAGACTTTTACTGACTAAAACCCACCCGTGTTCCTTCAGCTGCTTGTTGCCAAGGGTCCCGGTATTCATTTCGGACTTTTCCGCAACCCCTGGCAGTGCTTTACCACCCTGAGGTGAATTGTCACTTGTACACACGGCTACACATCAAGCTATACATTTCCAGTTTATGCTGATCTCGCATTGTATAGGATTTCTGTACAATGCAAGGTCAGCTTATACTGGAAATGTATAGCTTGATGTGTAGCCGTGTGTACGTCATAAAATAAGAAGGTCTATTTTTGTCTATGTGACTATTAGTAGTTATTGCTGTCAAAAGTGATAAAGCTATTACAACTTCGACTGTACAAAGAAAGAACCTAAGAAACATTTCTTGATGATATAACTCATAAATTATCATTTTCTTTCTCAGGTCTTGACAGAAGTAAAAGGCTAGCAGATATGCGGGTAGTTATCACTCAACACTTCACGGAGAGAACAGTGACACCGGGGGGCGATGTGAGTATTCATAAGCATTAGAAATTGTCTTTTAGTTTTCAAAAATCCATTTTTATTTCATATAGTAATAAATAATAATTTATCGGTTGAAAGACACTGTACGAGACTTGTTAAATACGTTTGGGGGCATGGTAGTGTCCCGTAGTATTGTTCATTTACCGCCTGGCCACGGGACATTCAGCTGCAGCGAATTTTCGCGTGGTGCGAACGGCGAAGCGTATTGCAACTAAAACAAAATGAATAAAAATGTACTAGTCATGCCCTGCCCGCCGCACTGCCCGCGCCGTTCGCGCCACCTGTCCCGTGGCCAGGCGGGTGTCCCAGTTAAGTACAAAAACAATGGTAGGTACAACACCAGGGGCTCATTACGAACTTTTAAAAAACCTGGCAAGTTCCAGGCAATTCATATCCCTGCATGGTTAAATTTCGTATTATGACATTCATAATTCTGACCGTCTCACGCTGGGTAGTTTGTCTATGGCTGGCTTGTAATTCTCGGCCGTATCATTCAGAAACACAATGTGATATCTATCGGTAAGTTACGATTTTATTTAAATCACGTATTATATGAAAAATACTAAATAAAAATAATTCTAGTTACTAAAAGTAGGTGAAAATATGAACGCAATGTATATTGTGCTACATAAATAATTAAATTCATTAATAATTTTGCGTGTTTGCAAATTGTAACGCGAGATTAAGTTTCCGAACGTACTCCACTTGAAGTTCAGTGGAGAATTTGACAACTTCATGGACGTTATTGTTGTCATTGTTGCACAAAGAAGAAATTATTTTTATATAATTTTAAGTACCTACTACATTCGAAGTATAAACAAAAATAAGGTTAGGGATGAATATGGTGGTGGATGAATATACTTACACCACACCACCGTGTGATGGTTTTCAAGTGTAAAATCAGTTCATCATGATAATATTATTATGAGGCAGTTGTTGACATGTGGAATATGAGCTCGGCTATCATTGCATTGTGCCGATTGTCGGAACGGCCAATGGCCTGGCTGATGGCCGAAAGCCTCGACCAGCAGCTCTCGAGGCTCTCGATAAGCAGTTGGATCAAGGGCCTGATTCAGAAGGCAGATAAGGCTCGCATTGTGAGGAGGTTCCTGTCTCTGCAAGTCTGCAACCCTAACCACTGGTAGCTTGGACCCTGCTCCCAATACACCTATTTTTATATTTTCAAATGATGTTTTCAATGACTTTTACAAAATATTTAAAAATGTATAATTAAGTATGAAAATAAATAAACGAGATTTGAAATGCAGTTGTAATTATTATACATAGTTCAGTGGATGAGAGATTTCGCCCTCGTCGGCCCCTAACTTATGTTCTGTTGGAAAAGTTGTGGGAGTTTTACAATTTATCGTTTTTTCGCCGTTTTTTCGTTATTTTTATCACAGAAGTGCCACTTTCTAGTTTCCAGAAACTCAAACGGTACATATTCGTCACACCTAATATTTTTTTTATGTTAACTGGATAACGCTCGAATAATTTCGCCAAATAAATCCAAAACAATTCACAATCCATTCAATAAAAGTTGCTTCAGAGGAGCTTTTATTGAATGGATTATGAGGTTACATATTAACAGTTTTAATATGTCAAGAAATGTCAAACGAAGGTTCGTAGTACGGTATTGCTAGGCAATATTCGGGCAGAAGGCGGCCAGGGTGTCACGTGACCGCTGGCTGGCTTGTTTGACGGTTCATAATACGAAATTGCAAGGCAGTTCTGTTTACGCCCCTGGGGCCCTATTATGAACTCCTATTTCCAGGCAGTTTACGGCGTAATAATTTCCAATTCGATAGAGAGATTTGCCAAATAGGACATAATAACAATATAAATCTGCCCAGTCTTTTCCCAACTATATTGGGAACACACTATTGAGAGGTAAAACACGTGTCGATTTCTTACAGGGTTTTTTATGACTTTTGAAGAATATTTAAGCGGAATAGGTTACAAAATACAGTATGTTAACAAAGGGCGCTTTTTTTATTTCGTGACATGTTCACAAAACGATTAAATTTAAACGTAAAAGAAACGGGTCTCCCTTGTTTCATCGAAAATAAATTGCCAAATTATCACTTCCCAAACAATTTTCCGCATACTTTCATTTGCCAAAATATTACTTAGCAAAAAATCTCTTCACAAATAATTGTAACGCAAACCTAATGTTTGGCAAGTGAACGTTTAAACAATAACTTGTTCAACAAATAGTACTTTTACCAATTTTTATGTAGTCAAATATTTCAGTTGGCGCAAAATAAAATTTGCCAAATGTTTAGTATCGTCAGTTTCGGGTAGCATGTTTTTTTTTCTATATAATCTAGTCGTTTCTGGCGGGTAGTAGGTCACAGTTTTAACCTAACCTAACCTAACAAATCATTTGACCAAACGTTTATTATCTAAAGATTGTTTGCTGTAATAAATCATTTGATTAAAGACCAAATGCCTAAATGACATTATCCTTGATAATCTTCTGCAAAGTAAAAATTTGACCAAATGAAAATGTGCGTACTAAAATCATTCCAAACATTGCATTGGTATAAAAAAAGGTTGCTAAAATTTGTTTGGGTAGTGAAATTTGGGCAAAATCTTTTCGGCAAAACGGCAGGATCCCAAAAGGAACACTCTGTACACGCACACTTGTATTTCAACGTAGAAAAACAAGTGTGACAAGTGGGCGTGTACAGAGAGTTTATTTTCCGTAACAATTTAATATTTTTTGTGAATATTTTACTATACAAAAACAACAAAAAAACTTTTTTTCTTTAATGGTAATATTTATTTTAACATGTATAGACGCTATACTATTGCAGGTTAACGGGAACGCCCTTTGTTAGTTAACATACTGTATATTTACGTCTATTGTATTTTCGATGGGCTGTGTCGAAAATAGTTAATTAACATCCAATATGGCTGACAAAGAAAAAGAAACCATGTTTCATTCAATTCAAATGCTGGATAAAAGCCTCGCTTTTTTTCCTTCTGCCGTATTTCATTTTACTCTATTTCGGTTCATGTCTGCGTTTAGTAAAAACTGAAGATAATCAATTTCTTTACCTTTTCAGATCAGCATGCAATGTGCAGCGACCGGTGACCGACCTCCACAGTTCGTGTGGGAAAGAGACGGCATTATTGTGTCGAGTAATACTGATCCAAGGTAATTTGGATCATAGGACAAGTGAAGTGATATTTATCTATAAAGCCACTGTATCAACCGTCCACTGCTACGTAGGATGTGCACGTGACGGAGTGGTTTTCCAAGATAGCTGCGAGGTTCATTTGTTTACCAGTCACGCATTCGTCCGTAGCGTGCCCCGGGCCGTGCCTACATTTTCATACAAAGCGAAGCTAAGTACACGTGCGTAGCTTTGCCGCGGGCTGCTGTAGAGCTGCGCCTTTTGTCAATCCTTAAATTAAAATTCAAAATCATTTATTTGCTAATATATGGGCAATTACTAATTATATAAAGTTGTTAAATAGTTCAATCATATTACGCCTTGAGGCATGTAAAACTCAAGCTTTTACTGTATCACAACAATATTATACAATTACTTGAAACAATAATTCATAATAAAACAATTTTGGTAAATAATAATGTCACTAGAATAATTGAAAAAACCTGCCAAGTGCGAGTCGGACTCGCGCACAAAGGGTTCCGTACCATTATCTATAAAAACGGCAAAAAAATCACGTTTGTTGTATGGGAGCCCCCGTTTTACCATTTGGGTACGGAACCCTAAAAAAACAATAACTTAGATGAATAAATTGAAACTTGGTGATGTCATGTCAGGAAACATCACAAATTTTTGATACAGAAAAAAATATTTAAGAAATCTCATCCAGATTCCCTATAATTCGGTATATCATCAAGTCTTAAACTGGGTGCAAAATACTGCCGTCATATGAAAGACTTCGCTATCAGCGTAATGGCTTGGTGATTGCTTGTTTATGATTGGTGTTTGCTTAAACTATGGCACAAATCGATCGATTCTTTAAAATTCAAACAACAACTCGCATCTCACATCGTTATTCACTCTCAGTTCTAATTTTGAATCGGGTTCGAGTGCGAAGTGAGCGTCGAAGTGACAGGGGAATTACCGTACTGAATGCCACTTCTTACGTCATCTCATACTTTATCTGTCAAAATCTTACGGTCAATTTAGTTCAACTCGCTGACACTCTCGCAAGGGTAGCGCTAGTGTATCAATCGAGTTTTTAGAATGCCAGTCAAGAAACTCACAGCGGATTCAGATTCGAAGTTTAGAATGAGGTCTTACAGAATCACGCCCCTGTAGCGTAAGTTGCGAGAGTTCTATGTCCAGCCTGCGACGGCTATATTATGCTGAAGATGATCTAATTTTACTTACACCAACTTAGTCACTATTGACTTTCAGATACGCCCTAGGCCAGCTGATGACATCAGACAACTCAGTGGCCTCACAGTTGAACATCACTCGAGTGAGGGTCGAAGATGGAGGCCTTTACTCCTGCACAGCCAGGGAAGGTGACCATGTGGCCTCACATGAGAACAGGCTGGATGTTTATGGTAAGTGGACCTATCATAACGCAATTTAGTTGATATCCATCCTGATATGTGGAACTCAGTACTTCTCTTACTATTTGAACAGCCAAAACAGCTCCCAGCCAGCGCCATTAATATAAAGATACGCTCACATAGGTGACATAGGCAACTGAATTGCGTAATACCTACTTAGCTTTTGGTTAAATAAGACGTCTCGGCAGGAACAATCAATTTACTGTAATACTAAGATAGTTTAAAAATTTGCTAGGACTTGCGCAACTTTACTTGCCCGCCTGTGTCATCATAAGAGTAAATAGGCAAGTTTCGGATGCGTTCGCATGACCAACGCTTTCATCATTCAGGCGAGTGGGATCGAGATCAGAAGCGGACTCATTGATATACTAATTATCAACAAACTTGGTCAATAGTAAATTCTAAAGGAGATCATTCACCGTCCATACATTTTTGGGCTAGAGAGTTGAAAGTGAGGAGCCCGTGGCTAAGTAATAACAGCCGCACGGGTCGATCCGTCAGGTAAAACTACGCTTGCCGGGGTTGATTCGTGGATGGGTGACCATCCTTACATATCGAGACTCCTCCGTGCCTTGGAAAGCACGTTAAGCCGTTGGTCCCGGTTGTCATTCGTTGATCTTTGATCGTTGTCGTTACGGGTCGTCAGAAGCCCGAAAGTCTGACAACCAGTCTTACCAAGGGGTATCGTATCACCCAGTTACTGGGTTGTGGAGGTCAGATAGGTAGTCGCTCCATGTAAAATACTGGTATTCAGCTGCATCCGGTTAGACTGGAAGCTGACCCCAATATAGTTGGGAAAAGGCTAGGCATATTGGCAGTGATTGAAAGTGCCAAACAAAAAAAAAGCTATATTCCAAAATAGTACGATTTTCCCTTCATTTTTTATTACTACAAGCTATTACTTTATTTGATTACTTTTTATTATTTTAACTACAAAATATACTAAAAACAGTATTTTTCAAAATCGTATATCAGCTCAGGGAATTACCGTACAGGTTTGGCCCAATAGTGAAAATTGAAGAAAATAACATGTTCTAACGGAATATATATATTTTTTATTTGGCCGGCACATTTTTTTTTTTCCGGCACTTTCTTTATTTAGCCCAAAATGATGATCTTCTTTGTACTTTGGCCATAAGATTGAGAATAACGATTGGTTGCGTTAAAAATAACAAGCGAACTTTACGTCATACGAAGTTACTATATTTCTGTGATAAATACTTTGTCTTATTTCTATTTCCAGGACCGCCATACATCCGATCTCTCCCACCAGTGAAAGTGCAAAGTGGGGAGTCAGTTAACTTGAGGTGTCCGTTTTATGGATATCCGATAAGGTAACTTTGTATTTATGTTTATAAGCAGTGAAGTGCCTACAAAATAATACTCTTCGCAACGCCATAAAACTTGATTGAATACTATTCCACGATTTTAAAGTTTGTTTAAAATTTTCCACTCCAGTATTTTGCCAGTATTGAGGCGTAGTCTTCAAAGCTAAGCATAAAATCGTAATCCTAATTTGATTTTATAAATGCGAAAGTGAGTTTGTTTGTTTTTTTTGTTTGTTACCCTTTCACGCTAAAACCGCTGAACGGATTTTGATGAAATTTTGCACATGGGTAGACTATGACCTGGAATAGGACAGGATACTTTTTATCCCGATGTTCCCACGGGATCGAGACTTACGCGAGTAAAACCGTGGGGTGCAGCTAGTATTCTTATAACTTTAACCGTTATCTGGTTAAATTGTCGTGATAATTTTCAGGGACATTAAATTTATTTCTTCAGATGTTTTTTATGTAAACTATCTTGTTAAGTATCGAGAGTAGATTTCATCTGTCCCTAAGAAAATCCTATAGCAAATTCTCTTCACATTTCAGCAAAATCGACTGGGAATTCAAAGGCAAGTTACTAACATCGAACGCGATCTTCCAATCCCGCTACAAGAGGTCGCACCAAAAACGTAAAACTAGACGAAACGCTCCCAGCATTAACATGAATGGAATCCTTTCCATACCTGAAATATCTAAAGAATCCAACGGTGCAGTGTACACATGCATAGTATCCAGTCCTTCAGGAGAAATGGCTAGAAGAGCCTTTGAGATTCAAGTTATAGAAGCTCCAGTATTAGATGATCTGTTGTTGGGAACGAATCTTCAGGAAGGACAGATTGTGAATATTTATTGTAATTTAAGGACTGGGGATCTGCCGATACATTTTGAGTGGTTGAAAGATGGGAAGAGAATTCCTAGTGGTTTGAAGGTGAGGTGTTTTTGTCATTTAGTTTTCATTATCTGTGAACCGTCTTTTAGACTAGAAAATGAGCTGAACCGTCCCAAATACAAGTGTGCAGCGCTGCTTCTGATTCATTTTATGATACCGGCCTATATGTGCGCTGTTGTCTTACTTGAGGCTGAGTCCTGAATGACGGCGCATCGCGCAGGTGGATTGCGGAGCGGAATATATCAGACGATGATGTCTAGTGGGCGTCCAGAGTGACGGCGCACCGTCGTAGTTTGTTACTATGGCACTACCGTTGCCATAGCTGCCATAGCAACGAACCCAAAGACTGACATTGTAATAACGTCCTGTCGGAATATGAATCAACGATTAATTCGTGTTTTTGAGTGCTTTTTTCCAATAAAAAGTGAAACTTGGTGCTTTCTTGGTGGATGGATAACATACTAATTAATGAGGATTATTGAATTTGATTTTTGATCTCTTACAAAGTTTTCGCGGCATGTATAATGAGAAACGTCAAATGCGCCGTGAAATGCGCGCGCACTCCAGACAAGTTCGAACATCTCGAACATTTGTTTTATCCGCCGTTCATTCCGCCTGCGCGGTACTCCGTCACTCAGGACTCAGCCTGAGTCCTCACATTATGCCAGAAACTATGACGGAATTTAAAAAATGAACCCCTAAAAGTCTAAAATTCAACCATTTAACACATAGTTTATTATATTACAGATGGTTGAAAGAAACTCGGAGCTGTTCAGTGCACTAGTAATCAAGAAAGTGTCATTAGAACATTGTGGTACTTACACATGCGTTGCTTCCAACCACGTGGCGAAAGTCAATAGATCTACTGAGCTATATATAAAAGGTAACTACCAATATTTTCAACTGTAGAGACGTGGAAACAAAGTTTGAAGTACAAAGATTAACATATAACCTGACACTGACACGTACTATGTTATGTTTATGGACCTTCTAGCATGTTGATGTTGTACTATCTTTCAAAGCCTGTCCCGTCTTTAAATACGGGGCTTCGAAAACAATTTTAGAAATTACTCGAATTCTTAGCATGATGTCTTATTTCATTACAGTTGCACCAAAATGGCTGGAGGAACCAAACAACTCTTCACTCCTCCACGGCAGAAGAGGTACAGTGTCGTGCAGTGCAAGCGGCTACCCGCAGCCGCAAGTGCACTGGATGAAGAAAGATGGTATGGCGTTACACGATGTGGTCGTTTGCTACTTTGTCTCTAATAGGGGATATGAATGTAATTTTTTGAATAGTAAAAAAAAATCGACTAGTAAAAAGCAATTTAAAGTACTTAAAAATATCCAACCGATCCAGGCTATTTAAACGCCCTTCATTTGGCACGCTTGGTGTGGTGACGTAACAGTCTATGACACTTGTTGATTGACTTGACATTGACATTTTGATTGTTGTCATAGACTGTTTCGCTACATCCGCTCTGACCAATAGCGTCGCTTTTCAAGTATTTGAATTTCCCACAGTTTTTAGGCACTTTTAAAAATTAATTTCTCGCGCAAAAAGAAATATTATTCAAAAATATTGATGGAGGCATAATTCTGAAGTAGGTAATATAGTTTATTAAAAAAAATACTTGATCCTTATTTGAATCACATGCCTATTCCCTATTGTGTATACAAGTGTATCTAGATGTTATTGTGTGCCTTTAATCGGTCTTTATAACCGTATTCGGTATTGTATTATGTCGGTACTGCTCTATAGTCTTCATCGATTTTCCCCATAGCCTGGCTAACATGTTTTTAGAGACGCACAAAGCATATTTGCAAGGCGTTAATTAAATCCTTTCCTCGTTAGTACAAAACGTTATTGGAGCATGACTTAAACCAAGACTATCGTTTTCAGTTTACAGTTCTTGCTTCAGTTCTTTGACAGTTATTTAACTTCTGATTTGGAATCTATAGTGATCTTTATTATCTTTGCTTAAGGTGGATACAGATTTTACGAGGCATGCGCCACGAACGGCGCACAACGAATGCCTCTGCTTGAGGCGTGCGTATTGAAAAATTATACCGACATATGCTCGGGTCGAGCCATCGCTTGCGAAGCAAATACTTCGTTTGTCTGTCTTCATCTTATTATTTATTATGTTATTATTTGTTGACACCTCGAACGTGCATGCGCGACTACGTGCACAAATAATGTAATGCTCGCACTGAGGCACTTTGATCTTGAAGCATTTGCCGACATACGTTGGTTTGCCCTCGCACGTGCGTAGCACATGCCACGCCACGAATATAAAGGTACACACCTTGCGAAGCATTCGCTGTGCGCCGTTCGCAGCGCATGCCTCGCAAAGTCTGTATACGGCTTTAAAGGTTTCTGACATAAGTAAAATAACTATGAATGGACTATAATGACTTGGTGGTATTGAATGTGACACAAGCTTTTGCGTTACGACGACGTTCAACTTACATTATGCAATTCGTATGTTTTTCGTTTTTAGTCAAGTGTTAAACTAATACAAATAATTATGACCAGAAGCTACTATTACATAATATAAGTTAGATGATATAAGTTTCCTAAATCTGTTCCAGCTCTCCTCGGCACATGGCAACCAGTCCTAGAGCTGGCTGGTGGTGGGATCCTCAGCCTACCAAACGGCACCCTTATCATCGAAGAAGTGTCTCTCACAGATGAGGGGTTGTACTCCTGCAATGTAGAAAATGGAGTGGGACAACCGCTGAGCAAGACTGTGTGGATGAGCGTTAATAGTGAGTTGAACAATCAAAATGTGGTGCTTTGAAAAACCTAGATAGAAACATCTCACTGCCAGAGTTACCTGGGCAATCATACCGAAGAATCATACATCATGATGACTTTTCCTCGAATCTTTTAAAAATATCGAATCTATTATATGCTCGAATTTATTATAATCGATTTAGACTGAGGTGGAGCTCGTGGCTAAGTAATAACAGCCGCACGGGTCGTTCCATCAAGTTAAGCTACGCGTGCCAGGGTTGATCAGTGGATGGCTCAAGATCGAAGTGTTACCACAGACGTACGGCCAACTGTACGAGATCTAGCAAGCAAGCCAACGGCTCTATTCTTAGTTGTTTGTGGTTCTTCCACACTTCTCTATTAGTCGTTATCTCGGTAGTCACCCCCTTTCTAGTCACATCATCTTTCACACAGTCCATCCATCGTTTCTTTGGTCTTCCCCTACTCTTGTAGCCATCCAACATTCATACTCAAAACTTTTATGAACTCTATTAAACAATAATGTAAGTACTTCAGCTCTATTGACATTTTCTTTTCATTTCAGAGCCTGTCCACTTCGAAGCCTCTTCAACTAACGTCACGTCGAGACTCGGTCATCCAGTAACACTAGAGTGTCGACCACTAGGAGATGAACCCATCAGAGTCACTTGGACACATGATGGGAATTCGTTGGATTTTATTAGCCAAAGGTTTGTTTATTTTTGTATAGATGAAAGTCCCTGGTGCTACAGGTATTTTAGGTAGGCGATGGTATGCACAATGTCCTTCAGGACGAGTATTCCAATTTATTCAGAAATTATGACACCGATATGGTACATAATTTTTTAAAGCCTCATCCAGTCTCGGTCTGTCAAGACTCACGTATCAATCAAATCGAATCAAAAATATTTATTTGCTAGAATAATATGGTACATAAGGGGGTTACAGTAGGTTTGTTTCAGCATATCCTGTCACAAAATGGAGTGCAAATGTATTAACAATCAACGATATCAATTAGTCTAACTTACAATTCTATTGATCTGTCTTCTAAATAGTCCTTAATTGTATAATATCTTGTAAATAGTAGTCGATTGAAAAGTATTTTTTTAAACATTGTCTGCGATAAGTCTTGAAATCTATTTATTAAATGATTGTAAATAATAATTGAGATGCAGTATACATTTTTCTTAAATAATTTTAGTTTTAATTGTGGCAGCCGAAGTGGAAGCCGTAAAGCTTTTGGATTGGTTGACCAAAATGGCAACCATCAATCATACAAAATAACATGTTTGTTACCAGAATTAAGTCAGAGTAGCTTCACATTAATGGCTGTTGGGGTTGCCTCGCTTTTGTAGTGCACCAGGTATGTTTGCTGAGGCAAACATAGACTGCTTTAGGGTAATAGTGCGAAAACGAGTGGCCTCCCTGATGCGCCGCGTGCGGGGCAGCACCAACAGCCTTCTGAATACCATATTGGAGAGGGTTGATTGCCCGGTTGTGAGGCACTGGAATACTGTCCACGGATCTGGAGCTGCGCTATATAATGTTAAATAGAGCAATTGTAAATAATAATAATGTACTAACATAGTTATAAGTACCATTTTACTAACAATTTATGGAATGTAAATTAATTCTGAAATAAACGATTAATAATTAATCTTGGATGGAACTGCCTATATAGATGTTCTGACTGTTATTGTCCTTAAAGGTGTTCTATCTATTATTACTTTATCTGATTCCAGAGCCAAGATATCCGAATCGAAGACAGCCCTCGGCGTGGTGAGCGCCATCAGCCTGCAGTACTCAGAGACAGGTGACGCGGGACTGTATCAGTGCAGAGCCACCAACCCTTATGGAACTGCTAGCTTTAGTGTACATCTTACTATACTGGGTGAGCATTCTATTGTTTTGGTTGTTACTCCTAAACTACGAGTATCATTAAGTATTGAACAAATAGAAGACAAGATCAAAATGTTTTATGATGGACTCTTCAATAAGCTTAAGTTGATAGCCTTATTGAGAACTCACTGACTTAACGATTTAAAGATTCTTGTCTATTATAATGTCGTTTACTCTCTCCCAGAGCCCCCCACCCCGCCCTCAGACGTCCGCATCTCGTCAGTCCGCTCCCGCACGTCCACAGTGTCGTGGCGCGACACTCTCAGAGCACACGCACGATACTACACGCTACAGTATAGTACTATACACTACAGTGACGCTGTCTGGGAACATGCTACTACCATGAATGTTACCAGGTACGGAATTTATAAAATGTGCGGCGTAATTTCTACTACATCTCATCAGCCGCGCGCATCCACATGATGGATTCCTTAGTTTAGGTTAGTCCAAACTACTCTGAACCATAGTAGTTTTGAAGAACCTAAGCCAAGGAATTCAGACCTTGAATTCATCTATAGGTTTAGGTTATTTTCATTGAATTATTTGGATTATCAGCTATATTATAATTACCCAAAAATAGCTTTCTTTCATATAATTTGCTTATATATTCCTGTCTCATAACTTTCTTTATTAATTTTGCAACAAATTCCCGTCACCAACTTTGCTTTATTGAACTTCCTTTCACGAGCTTCATTTTTTTTTTCTTTGAACCAGGTTCCTCTCTGTGATCTTCTATATTCCGTCAATCCACGTGAATACTGAACATCACCTTTTCTCCCTTCACTATTTCAGTTGTTCCCCCTCGTTCTTATTTTGAATGTGCCTACTGTACTATTGAGTTTTAATCCCACACTAATAATGTTTCTATTTCCTCGTTCAATTTAATTTATCTGATTTTAGAAAAGAGCAAGAGCTCCGTCAAACAGTAGAGCTACAGAAGCTCAGACCGGCCACGCCGTATGCCGTGCGCGTCGCTACGGGCAACCAAGTCGGTGTGTCCATGTATACAGCCCCCGTGCATTTTACTACAAATGAAGAAGGTAAATATGGGTTTTACGGTAACGAACAGAAATAATTTTGGGCTTGGCCGGGCAGACAAAAGATCGCAAATCGTTTGTTATGAATCAATTTGCTAATACCTTTTGGATATTGCTACCTAACAAAATTTTTATTTAATTAAGTCAGCTATACTCTAAGTGTGTTCCGCGGAACCCTAGGGTTCCGTGATACCTCTGTCGGGGTTCCGTAAGAATTTAGAAAAAAAAATCAAAACACCTCTCTCTGGTCGCTCCGCGGCTGCGCGGACTCCGCGGCCGCGCGGAGACAAAACGCTATGAACGTTATTTATTTATTTATTTGTATTTGTAGAAACATATGTTACAATAGCTGGTACAATATCTCATAAGTTTGGTATCAACAATTTTATACTTGTACAACCCGTTCGCTCTAAGTTTGCCGTTCTGTGGAATGCGCGTACCCTCCCCCACGTGACAACAAAACTTATAATGTGTCATAGTTTTACCCAAATATTACAATTTTTATTGTTACAATTAAGTAAAAAATATTTTTATATTATGTTTTGCTGACGCTACTTTTCAAACGTCATACCTATTGCCAGCGGCAAACTTAAAACGAGCGGGTAGTATACTTGTGAGCGCGTAGTCTCTTTGATAAAAGCCGCCTCTGAATTAGATTGTTGTCAACAAGCGACAGTCGACTCTAACTTCAAAGGATAAAGTCGATATTGTTTACAACGCAATTTTTAAATTTCTGTTTTTATTTTTGCTTTTTGTTTATCAAAGGTGCCGACTCGAGTATTTTCGAGAATATTTGAGATCGAGTCTAGGACTAAGTATAAAAGCGTCGCCCATCGTCAGTTGACGATTAGCGTTCGGAGCGATAAGTTACTGCCTACTTACAAGCTCGCTAGCGAGAAACTAGTAGAGATGTAAAGAACTCGAGTCTTTTGAGTCCTAAATTTTAGGCTCACCTGACAAATTGCACAGCTCGACTCGTTACAACAACACCCCCAGACTAGAACACTTAAGTCTACATAGAGACTAGAGCGCAACATGGCGCTCAGGTCTTGATTCGAGCTCGAGTCGTTTCACGCGACGAGTCGCGCTCAAGTTCTTTTCCATTTGGAGTTCCTTTATAAATAAATAGGGAATAAAATTTTTATTCCAATAACAATAGATAGTAACCACAGAAGTAAAAACGTAAGTTAAGTAAATACTCGTAAAATAACAAACAATAAAAATTAATCCGTACCGACATAATAAATAGTGTCACGTCTTTATCCCTCTTGGGGTACACACAGAACCTAATAATGCCATGCCTAAAGGTCACATTTAGTATGTTGCCACATGAACTATGTCTATGTATTTTTAAATAAATCAACCTTGATACGCACAAGACTCGATACACTCGAGCTCTTTTTAGACTCGAGTTCTTTTTGAGACGTGAGCTTGTTTTTAAGACTCGAGCTCTTTTTGAAATACGAGTTCTATTTTGGCGCTCGAGTTTTCGAGAAAGGACTGCAGATCGGCTCGACTCAAGGCTCTGAGTTTTGTTAGTACACCGAGTCTTGTAAAATTGAGCCGAGTCTATCGAATTAAGACTCAAAGACTCGAGTTCTTTACATCTCTAGAAACTAGTGTTCATTGTTTTACTGCCTGCTGTATTCTGTTGTCTCAGTTTTGTACATTTCTTCACCGTAGGTACTAAATTTAGTCTCTTATACGCAGTAACGATTGTGGATTATTTAAACCCCACTATCCTGACGTGTAACATTATAAATAAAGAAGAATGGAACGTTGGCTTAAAGGTGTTAAACGTGTTGCAACAACATCTTCTAATGACGCTGAATGTTCAAAAGCAGTGCGCGCGGAGAATATAGCAATCACTGATTCAGAAGATGATGCCACGACGTTAAGCTCGACGGTTTCAAAGACGAAAAGAAGGAAGTATGATGAATCTTATATCAGTTTCGGATTTGTTGATTCCAACGGCTCACCTCTCTGCATGCTCTGTAGTAAACTGCTTCCTAATAGTTCCATGGCACCTGCCAAATTGCGCCAACATTTAGAAACTGTACACCCCGAGTCTAAAGACAAGAATAAAGAATTTTTTGTTCGCAAAAAAGATCAGTTATTACAAAGTCAAAAAAATATGATGCATGTAACACAAACTATCAACGAAAAGGCCACGGAGGCATCATATTATTTAGTTAGCTATCGCATTGTACAAGCAGGTGAAGCGCATACTATCGCTGAGAAATTAATAAAACCATGTGTATTATTAGACATAACAAAATGTATGCTCGATGAAAAATCTGCAAAGCATCTTTCTACTGTTCCGCTATCAAACGATACTGTTTCACGACGAATCCATGATCTGGCAAGCTATGTACGTCAAACAAGAACTAGTTACACGTCTACAAAATACACGATTCGCCTTGCAAATGGACGAGTCGACTGATGTCGCTGGTTTGGCTATCCTGCTGGTTATTGTGAGATATCCATATAAAAGTTATTTTGAAGAAGACATGCTTATGTGTTCATCGCTGCTTACAAACACTACCGGGGAAGAAATTTTTAATAAAATAAATATATTTTTTGAAGAAAATAATCTCAGTTGGAACAATTGCATTGACATTTGTACAGATGGGGCCAAGGCGATGACAAGTAAAACAGCAGGAGCAGTGTCACGAATTAAAAATAAAGTGCGTAATTTTAGTTCCAGTCATTGTATTCTGCATAGACAAGCACTTGCTATGAAGCAAATGCCGTCAAATCTAAAATTAGTTATGGATGAAGCGGTAAAAATAATTAATTTTATCAAATCACGACCACTACAATCCCGATTGTTCTCATTATTGTGTGAAGATTATGGCAGCAAACATAAAACACTGCTGCTCCATACAGAAGTGCGATGGCTGTCTCGGGGTAAAACTTTAACAAGGCTATTTGAACTTAGAGCCGAGTTACAAATGTTTCTTTCAGCAGATACTTCTTTTAATTTGAAGGACCGTTTGTATGATAAAACTTGGTTGTTCCGATTGTCTTTTATGGCGGATATCTTTCAAAAACTTAACGAATTGAATTTATCGTTGCAAGGTAAACAGACAACAGTGTTTCAGGCCTATAATAAAATAACTGCTTTTAAAAGAAAATTAGATTTTTGGATCATTTGCATTGGTAAGAAAGAAATAGAAAGCTTTACGTTACTCAGTGAGTTTGTTAGCGAAAACGACTCAGTAATGTTTGAAGATGATGTGTTTGAATTGGTCCAATATCTCAGTTCGATGCGCGCATCTTTTGAAAAGTATTTTCCCGAAGAACACAATACAAAAATTAAAGTGAATTCATGGATTCATAATCCTTTTTTACCCAACTTAGAAAAGCCTGAAAACATGTCAAACGAGATATATGAATCTCTTTTAGAAATGTCATCAGACACAAGTATGGAGTCACTGTTCAAAACGACGCCTCTCAATGATTTTTGGTGCAGAATCCAAGATGAATATGCAATGCTTGGCCAAATGGCTCTGGATATTCTGCTCCCGTTCCCAACTACATATTTGTGCGAAACAGGATTCTCTACCTACGCAGCCACGAAAACAAAATATCGCAATAGACTGGACGCCGAAGCTGATATGAGACTCCAACTTTCTTCCATCAAACCTGATATCAACCAATTGCTGAAAAATAAAAAACAGTTTCATACCTCCCACTAGTTAGATTTTTTCTTTTTTAATGTTTTCTATTGTTGTCCTTGCCAAGTGGTGAAGTAAATAATAATTAGTAACTGTTACATTGTACTTTTATTATGCTGATTAATAAAAAATACACTTATAAAAACAATTGTTTTATTGTAGGGTTCCATCAAGTATTTTGCTTCCCAAAAGGGTTCCGTCATTTAAAAAGTTTGAGAACCACTGAATTAAGTCATAGACGTATGGATCATGTGATCTGAAATAAATAAATTATATATATAGATAAATAAGTCTCACTTAAAAGCCCTCCTCTGCAGTGTTTTACTACGTATTGGTGATTTCAGACTAGGCTGCCTGCGCATGTCCATTCTGTGCAGATCTTCTCCATTCGAATGCACAAGTAACCTAAATCAGCAACCCAAGATTACCTTCTAAATAAACATTGATACTTTCTTGGTTTACGATCCCATTGGCAATCAAAACCTGCAGGACCTTTCAGAATCCTTTACATGTTTTTTTGTTTATCATTCCAGCGCCATCATCAGCTCCAGTGAACGTGCAAGTGGAGCAGACAGACAGTCCCGGCGAGCTGCACGTGTCGTGGTCGGCGCCGCTGCAGGAGACACACAACGGACTCATCGCGGGGTACCGAGTGAGGGCTGTGGCGCAGAGTGTGGGGACTGGTGGGTACACTGAAGGAATTTAGTTTAGTTTTTGACAGTGTATGTTCAATTGCTTCGTCCCAAATTACAAGTAATATTGGAAAAGCTTGAGCGCTTGCAAAAATTGCATTCTAGATGATTCAATTCAATTCAATTTTTACAGATGAATGTGTTAAAATAATAACTAATCTAATTTTACATAGGCAGTAATCTCAAAAGGATAGAAAAATCCGAAACAACTAAAAGTCAGCGAATAGTGAAATTGGATAGCTTGAATATCATAGCATAAAGCTACAAATCACCAAATGGAAAAGTCCAAAATTATCCTATTTCTGATGTATTTCTGCTTTTTAATTTTCCTCCGAATAACATACCTACCTATTAGTCTTTTTTACGCGAAGTTAAACCTCATGCATATTTGTTATCAACTGAACTCAAGATTAAACTTTGGTCAATAGATTTGACTTCTGTCATTCAGTTTCAGATGAAACTGACACGCGAACGATCAAAGTGTCGCAACTGTCGGGCAAGCAAGAAACTTTGCTGAGTGGCTTGATGAAGAACACAAGGTATGCTAAAGAGGATAATAGCCTGGCTATATATTGTGAAGTTATATTATTGTATCTAACTTGAGCTAATATTTTTTTTTTTTTTGTACTTTAATTATATGCAATCTAACACTAAACAATTTTCTAACTAATATTAAATAAAACTAACTGTACAAATAAACAACTAATATCTAAAATATGGCGTCGAAAAATTCCTCCGCATCGCTGTCGGCTGGTAGTGTACCCAAGAGACTGGCGGCATTACCACGTTGAATGGCAATGCTTAGCCTCTGACCAAGGTAAATGCCATGCCTTTGGGTCACGGGAAGTGTCAAACAGCCGTTTGGAGATTTCATTAACTCCTTGCAATAGGTACCTGCCGATCTAACACTGGTCTACGTTCACCAGTTCGGCGAATGGCAGCAACCTACAATAGCGCATTCGAACATATAGACATATTTACATGCTCTTTGAAAAGTTTTCGTAGGCTTTTGTATGAGACGCTTGAAGTCTCAGACTAAATTGTTTGGTGTTGTTTTTAAAATAATTTTTTTGTTTTTTGTTTACATGTTTTTCTAATATTAATGTAACTGTCATGCACGAACGGTTCACCTAGTGACTTTAAGGTTTTATTTATTGGTGGTAATCTGTGGACAGCGTTGTGGGCTACATTATTACTTAAGTTATTGATGTTTTTTCTTTTTTTAATATTGTATAGTGTAGCTGTTTGTTGTTCCTATGTAATAAAAATAAAATCATAATCATAATCAGCCTATAATGTTCCCACTGCTGGGACACAGGCCTCCTCTCTATGAGAGGGAGTGGGCCGTAATCCACCACGCGGGCCCAGTGCGGGTTTGTAGATGTCACATGTCTTCGAATTTTTGGTTCTAAGACATGCCGGTTTCCTCACGATGTTTTCCTTCACCGTTTTGAGAGCAGAAAAAAAAAAAAAAAAAAAAACTCGGACCCCACGGCCCTAGGGTTTCAACCCCAAACGGCTCGAAAATATAATTGCCTATAAGGCACATGAGCCACTTAAATACTTCTACTAATATTATGAAGTTCTACTTGTATCTAACTTGAGCTAATATTTCTAGGTATGCAGTATCGATATCAGCTTTCACTAATGCGGGTGCGGGTCCATTCTCACTACCAGTGTTCCAAGATACAAGGGAAGGAGGTAAGCATTTCACTAAAATAAATTAAAACTATATTTCCCATGAATGTACACTTTTTTTTATTTTTTGAGGGTGGGAAATCATCCAATGACTTCTCCCGCTCTGGGTGGAGCGGAAGGGCGTGTCAGACTTTTACTGACTAAAACCCACCCGTGTTCCCTCAGTTGCCTGTTGCCAAGGTCCCGGTATCCCTTTCGGACTAACCCGCAACCCTGGCAGGCATCGGTCCTAGCGGACCCCACCAATTGTGCTGACATCTCTTTGAGGCGCGCGTGGAACACGACGCGCCATCGACCCGGGCCTGGTCCTGATCGGACGGCGAGCTACCCATTGCTCGCCGTCCGCAAGCCCGCGCCTTTGGTGGCCGGGAATCCGCCTGGGATTCCCGACGCCCAGGGCGTCTCCAGCGGCGGCGGCGGTTAGGGGCGTGTGGGCGCAAACTTTGCCTCTCCCTCACGCGTTCCGCCTCCTCCTTCGCGAGCATTACTGCTTCGCAGAAGGAAGTGACTGCTTCCCATGCCCTCTCGCTCCGTACCATGGCCTGGACTAGAGCCGGACGCGAGAGGTCACCGCCGCCAATCTCCTCCAAGAGGACATGAATGTACACTTGCTGTTGTTGTACTTCGCTTCTCCTCGCCCCCCACTCTTTACCGATCTATAAATCTTCAGTCATTCAATTGAACACATTTATAATTTGCGATTATATATTTCTTCTTCATTTTTCTTTTCATTATTCGGTAGCATTATTTTTGCTAACACCACTAGCGTCCAACCTTATATTCTGCAGAACGTTATATCTAATCAAACGATTCTGTCTCCAGCTCCAGAGCATGCCCCATCATCAGTAGAATGCACAGCAGTATCCTCTACATCTCTTCGTATCGGCTGGCAGCCCATCGCTCTGCCGGGACAGGGCAGCTCGCTTGTAGGGTACACTGTGCTGTTTGCTACTGATGGTAAGTGACCTTTAATATTTGATAAAAATAACAGCTTCATTAGTGGTCACAAGCGCTATTTTGTCGAACACAAACTGTTATTGGGTTTTTCCGTGAGGAATTGTGAAATATCCGAGGGATGATAAAACAAAAATTCAGTACACATAAATATGTGGGGTATCGTACTTAAAAAAAATATAATGTTTGTTAGGGCGAATCTTACTAAACTTTTATACTGAGTATAAGTCTTATCATGCGAATAAATTTTGTTTTCGTTTTTAATTTTGTTCATATAAATACTGTCAGACTACAATTTTATCGTTGGGGAGCAAGGTCACAAGCGCGAAATGACAAGTGGGTTGCAAATTGTCAAAAGAGCAGAAAGACAACTAAACGAAAAAAAAAGAACTTTAACGAATTCAAAAGTAATCTTTTTAAGCTACTAAATGACAAGGTATATTATTCAGTCAAGGAGTATCTGGATGACAAATTATGATCAATTTTTAAATTTTATATTTTTATCTGTAATTTTGTGTTTGTGTTTTGAAATCTTTGGACGTTATGTATTTTTTATCTTTTCCTATTTTTCATGACATTTTCCCTCTAATAATATGACAATTGTATAATTTGACATCTTTGTGTAAATTTGACATTGTTTCATATTAATCTAATTTTGTATGCCTATCGGCGGGACATGGTTTGTACAATAGACATTTATATTTCGAAAACACCTGTAATCACCTATGTTTCACAAAATAAATAAATGAAATGAAATGACAAAGGCGCACATAGTCAAAAGCTCAAAATTTCAAAAGAGCACAATGTCAAAAATTCTACGTCAACGCGTTAACTGTGTTCTGACTCACACTGGCAGTAGGAAAAGAAATAAAATAAAAGTATTTGAAATAGTTCATCATTTTAAATTATTAACAATTACGTAATGTATTCCAAGGATAAAAGTTAACTGACTTTGATAAAATCAGCCCTTAGTGGGATATTTACGGTTACAAATCGAAATTCGTTGCAAGAAAAGGAACTTATTTCTTAATAATGAGAGACAAACATTTAGTTACATGTAGTTGCATTCATCCTAGCCTAGCACAGTGAGTTACCACTTACTCGTTAGGTACTACTTTACTATAAAAACTTAGAAAAATTAAATAATTCGTTGGCCAGTAAATTATGTGTTCAGAGTTTTAATAATGTATGTGACCCAAATGAGTTCTACGCCCATTTCTTTTCACTAATAAACAAACACTTTAATGAAACTTTTCCACTAAAGACTAAAACTATTTACACAAAGTTCTTATTTAGTGATTGGGCTACTCCAGGTATTCGTAAAAGCAGGGAAAATCTTTTTGAACTTTATGGCCTAAAGCAACATATGAATAATACAATCTTTCATCAGTATGTTGCAAAATATTCTAAAACTTTTAAAAATGTGTGCAAATTAGCTAAAGCTCTTTACATTAGCAATAAAATAAAATCAGCTGATGACAAAATAAAATCTACCTGGCAAATAATAAATAATGAAACAGGTAGGAAAAAACAGCGTAGTACTGAATTTAATTTAGAGACTGCACATGGCCAAACAAACCCAAATGTAGAAATAGCTCAGGAATTTGAAAACTTTTTTGGTAATATTCCAGTTAAAACTACTGAAGCTCTAAATTCCTCACCCGCGCTTTCTGCTGCCTTACTTAGAAAGAATGTAAAGGCATGCCCTTTGGAGTTTAGGTTTCAGCATACAAACCCCCAAGCGGTTATAAAAGCTTTTAAAGATCTTAAAATTAAATCAACAGAAGATCTATGGGGAATGTCTGTAAAAGTCTGTAGATCTATCATCGAAACCATTGCGCCCTATTTAGCTTTCATATTTAACACCAGTGTAGACCAAGGAGTCTTTCCGGATCTCATGAAACACAGTAAAGTAGTTCCTTTGTTCAAATCCGGTGATAGTAAGGAACCCAACAATTATAGGCCTGTGTCGATTCTGCCAGTTCTCAGTAAGGTGTTTGAAAAGTTGATGCTCAATCAAATGTTACGTCACTTTAATAAAAATTCCATCTTTCATGAACATCAGTACGGTTTCACCAAAGGGCGTTGTACCATTGACGCCGGTGTCACCCTCATAAAGAACATTTTTAACGCCTGGGAGGAAGCACAAGATGCCATTGGAATCTTTTGCGACCTCTCGAAGGCGTTCGATTGCGTCGACCATGATACACTTCTGTTGAAACTAGAGCACTATAGGGTTAGGAATACAGCTTTTGGTTTACTAAGATCATATCTGAAAGAAAGAAAAGTTAAAGTTCAAGTAAACGGCGTAAACTCATTGGGGTCTGAAATGGCAATGGGCGTTCCTCAAGGCTCGATATTAGGTCCATTCCTCTTTTTAGTTTATATTAATGATTTACCCCAATTACTTCTAAATCAACCGAAGATGGTGTTATTTGCAGATGACACATCATTGATTTTTAAAATAAATCGACGTTCACAAAATTTTGACGACGTGAATAGCTCTATTCTTCAGGTACAAGATTGGTTTACGGTAAATAATTTGGTACTAAATGAAAAAAAAACCAAATGTATTCGATTTAAATTACCTAATGTTAGAAGTAGCGAATGTGACATCATATTGAATGGAGAAAAACTGGAGTTTATTAATCAAACAGTTTTCTTGGGAATCACGCTAGACGAGAAATTACAATGGGGACCTCATATAAAATCTCTTGCGGGCAGTGGCGTGCCTAGGGTTCAAAACCAGGGCAAGCCAACAGATTTTTAACGATTTAAAAAAACAGACAATTGAGCGATTTACGGATGAAGAAGAGTTCTACATATTATTTCATGCTTCAGTACGGAATTGTCGTAAGCGCCATCTATTAACGAATGCGCGTAACCACACCGCTTCGCAGGACCTTTTCACCATAATAACTTTGTCAACGCTTGTCACATAAAAATTATTCTATCAAAAGCCGCTAGGTGGCCCCAAATTATCGATTTGTTGTTTTAACAAAATTTAAGTTTTAAGTCGATTGAAAATGAATAAGATATTACATTGGGTATATAACATTTTATAATTAATCATAATGACAATAACCAACTCTAATCTTTATTTCAAAACGCCTTTATTTCAAAGAATATCTTCGATACGAAAATTATTGTGTTTTGTGATCTTGATGAGATGTATTCTAATAAGTGGTTTGTTTTTTAGTGGTTTACCAAAACTACAATTGCCATACAAACAACACTATACAAATTTTGATGTCTTTCAGCAAGAATATATTGAAATTGGCATTCGATTGTTTAGTATGTATAAAGTTAAGAGTATGACCAAACTTACCTAAGTTTCTTCGACTGACAAAAATACCTACCTAATTGTTTATATTTCCGAGTTATAGTAATTTGGGGTTGATTACGGTGAAGCAAAGAGTTACTTACTGTCAGAAAACTCAATGTATTTACATACCTTTTCGAACACAGTTTCCAAATTCACATTTTGATGATAAAAACACTACTAAGCATAAGGAATGACATAGCCGCAATAACTATCACATCATTTTAAATAATAAAACTAGGTAATTCATTACCTCAATTGAAAAATAAAATACTGATCTCAAAATATTATTTCAAAACAATAACAAATTGAGTCGCTTCGCGGACTTGTAACTCACTTTACGCGGGTCAACATCGCGGCTAGTGCATTTGCGCGAACTTCAAACACACGATTCGTTCCATTCATAAAAACTCAAAAGCCGGGCTTAAATATTAGAACATTTTGCAAAATAAGTACATTCTAATAGTATCAACAAATTACGCATTTTGTATGGAAAGAGTGAGAGGTCTAGAAGCTGGCTTTTGCACCGTTGCCGCAAGCGAGTGTGAGCGAGAAAGATGCAATGTACTACAGAATTGACGTCTTCATTCATGGATGCGATCTCGCCTAGCGCTATAGTGTTAGAGCGAGATCGCAACTGTGGCAGTTTGGCAACGGTGCATTGTTTGTACTTATAGCGCGCGGCTGGTGCAGCGCGAAGTTTTTATGTTATTATTCTTATCAATTCTTGCGACATGAAGGATTGACTTGGAAGTATAGAGTAGTTTTTTTTTTTTTAATTGTTTTGCTCAGTTTTGAAGGCAAGCCGGGCTTTTCAGCTTGTATGGCAGTACCGCCGCTGCTTGCGGGGCGGTTAAGCTCGGCCGCTTATACTGTTAGAAAGATAAGACAGTTAACAGATGTAGAAACCGCGCGTTTGGTCTATTTCAGTTACTTCCACAGCATTATGTCGTATGGCATTTTACTGTGGGGTCGGGCTGCTGATATTGAATCCATTTTTATTTTGCAAAAAAGAGCTGTCAGAGCCATTTATAATCTATGTCACCGCGAATCTCTCAGGAAACTATTTAAAAAGATTAATATCATGACGGTACCTTGCCAATTCATTTATGAGAATATTATGTATGTAAGAAAAAATTTAAATCTTTTTAATAAAATAAGTGATAGACATAATTTTAATACTAGAAATAAAGATAAAATAGATCAACCATTTTTCAGATTAGCTAAAGTACAAACATCTTTTATGGGGTACTGCGTTAAATGCTATAACAAAATACCTTGTGATATATTGCAATTAAATGAAAGAAAATTTAAAACTCATATAAAAAGTACACTTTGTAAACAAGCTTATTACAAATTAGAGGATTATATCCAAGATAAGAATGCTTGGAAACATGCTGGTCTTGCTCCATAGGACGATTTAGTGTCTGGACAAAATCAAACTGATAGCTAATTTAGTTTTTTTTTATTTATTATTTGTATGTACTACTTGTAACAATGTTAGGACTATTGTAATATCGTATACTTTTACAATCTTTGTGAATATGTGAGCACCATGTATCTGGTAATTAATTTATTCATTATTGCTCCATTTATAATTCTTTTTACCTTTTGTGGTACAGTAATCTTATTATAGATGCATCGTCTTCACATATAATTATATAATTAATGTATACAAAATATTGTAAAACATTTTTAAAAGAGTAACGGTGGAGTTTCTTGCCCATTCTTCTCCATACGAAAACTACCTTTTGGAAGGGGCAACTAGAATCAATTCTATTTATTTGTTTGACGTTCAAAAGTGCCATATTATGTGCCTATTTGAAATAAATTATTTGACTTTGACTTTGACTGTGTTATTGTTATTGATTTTATTTATTTTCTGTACACCCTTGTGGTATGTTACAGTTTTTTAATGTTGACCAGCTGTTCTGTCTTCCAGAAGCGGCCTGGCAGAACCAGACGTCGTTACACTCGGAGCTTTACTTGCAAGCTCTTCTGAAGTACACCAACTACACAGTGAAGGTCGCTGGATTCTCCAACTTTGGAGCTGGACCTTATTCCTACCCGATTGTGTGTGCTACGTTGCAAGATGGTGAGTAAGCATGTATATTTAAAAATATAACAAATTTGCTCGATCCCGTGGGAATATCGGGATAAAAAGCATCCTATGTCCTATTCCAGGTCATGGTCTATCCATGTGCCAAATTTCATCTAAATCCGTTCAGCTGTTTTAGCGTGAAAGCTTATTAAACAAAAAAACTCACTTTCGCATTGATATTATTAGTTAAGATTAAATAACCAGTGACTCACAGGGTATCATTGAAAGATGACAATTCACAACCGGATCTAGGCAGACGGGTTCAAAGACAAAGTAGGTGGACTAAAAGGTCGACAAAAGAGGAGAGGTGAAAACTTGTTATTGGCTCTCTGGCGACTATGTATTCCTCTTTTGTGTTTTTATTAGCTACAAGTCCTCTATAAATTAAATAAAATAGAATATTATAGTGGCAATTCCATATTTGACAAACTGTTATGAGTGAGAGAGGAGTGCTTCAATAGGCCCCCTAAAACTTAAGTTCACGTGGTAAAATTAGAACGTATTAGTCTTTATTTCTAATCACAGCCTTTTTTTCTTTTTTTACGTTTGTATACCATAATCGCGGACAAGTTATATACTCAGTAAATCCATTTTCTTAAGATATTTTGTCATGATTATCCTGTATCCCAACCGCTAAACTCCGACTTTAAACTCTACTACGTACATAGTAGAGTTTAAAGTCATTTAATAAAAAATTGATGTTGGTAGAACCTTAGATCACTGGCACGCGCGAAAAATAACTTTAGTTTTTTTTTTCCATAGGTAGTTAAGAATGCGTTTTTTTTTTACAGATTCATTTGCCTAAGCAGGGCAGACGCTTTCTATTACTTATTTTCTTCCCCAGTGCCCGGTCCACCAGCAGACATCAAAGTCCTGGTATTATCATCATCATCACTCCTCGTCAGCTGGAAGAAACCTCTCCACCCTAACGGAGAACTGCTGCACTACACTGTCTACGTGAAACCTACGTCCAGGTCAGTTTGTATTCCTTTCTGAATTATAATAATCATTTTTTCTGTACTTATTTGAAGTTATTTGTATCTAAACGTACGATTTCTGTACTTATTTGTATCTAAACATACGTATAACAGTCAGTTTTCTGACTCACAGTTAAACCACTGTCTGTCTGTTGGTTTTTACTACTGGTGGTCCAGTAGTAAAATTCAAATTCAAATTCAAAATTTTTATTTCAGACCAAGCATGGGATCCATATAGTGTTAGTTTGAACTTAGCCTATGTTAGTAAATTCCAATAACAATACCTACAATACTAAACATTAATTGGCTACATGAACATGTGCACGCACATGTCTGCCAGCCCAAAGCCTGATAAAAGGTCCATCAACCTTGTCCGCCAGTGTAGCTAAAATACTGTTAGGGCTACCCCTGAATCGCCGCAACATCGATGCACATCGTTTGCGCATGATGGCATGAAAGTCGTCTATTCGTGCTTCCGCAAACATGCCCGATGCACTGCAAAACCGAGGCAGCCCCAACAATATCCTCAGCGCATTATTATACTGTGTAAAAACCGCGAGTTGTAGGACTTAGGTTTGAACCCGGTCAGATGCTTTTTATTACTTTTATTTTAGCCTTCTGTGTCCCACTGCTAGGCCAAAGGCCTCCCAAATCCTTCCAAGGCACTTTACTTTGTGTAAATAATTTCATCACTACTGCTCTCAAAACGGTGAAATAAAACATCGTGACCACGTCACCCATCGACCATCGTGACGTGAACCAGCAAGTCCTAGAACCAAAAATTCGAAGACATGTGACATCTACCAACCCGCACTGGGCCCGCGTGGTGGATTATGGCCGACTCCCTCTCACAGAGAGGAGGCCTGTGTCCCAGCAGTGGGAACATTATAGGCTGATTATGCTTATGCAAGGAAAACCCCACCCAGTCTAAAGCAATATTGATTGAAGCAGCAGCAGTCAGACACACAACAAAGACTAACAAAATAGGGCAGCAAGTCATCTAACTTACACAGAATCTTCGCTAAACGATTAGTTCAATATCTTCAGCTTCTTCTTCACGTTTACCGCAGCAACGCCCCGCCCCAGACGTTGCGTATAGACGCGCTCGGTCGCTCCGCGGCGGAGGTCAAGGAGCTGGTCTCCGGCCGCACGTATGAGGCCTGGCTCACTGCCAGCACGCCGGCGGGAGAGGGCACTGCTACCAGGAGAGTGTCGCATACGCCGACGCATCGAGGTAACTACAATCTTTAGTTTTTTTTTTTTTTTTTTTTTAATCTGGATTTTGTTTAGGGGCTTTTATCAAAGATATGTCAGCCCCATCATACCCTTTTACCTTAATTGGCTTACTTATTAATTATTTAATAATATTACTTACTAGCTAATGTATTAAAGTTATTCGTTGAGGACATTAATTAAATGGCACAACTTTTTAATAATCTCCGAAGATGGTTGAGATAAGATGGACTGGATTATGCCTACATCAAATTTATTTATTTTACAATCATTCACGAATAACTCACGTTCTACTCCGTTCCGAGCACACTCCATCAGCAAATGTTGTATGTCTTCGATTTGATTGCAAATTGTGCAATTAGGGGAGTCAGCCTTTTTCATAAGAAATGCGAATTTTGCCGATGGATAGTGCCCAGAACGGAGTCTTAATATCATTTTAATATGGTTTCTATCTAATTTAGTATTCTCGAACCAGGGAACACGAGATGGTTGACCTTGTATGCTTTTGTACCAAATGCCTTTATCCAGAGATATTTTGAGAAAATGTTCTTTCCAGGAATTAAAGCATGCAGATTTAAATTTAGCTGTATATTCCCAGTAATCTGGTACATAATTAATTACACATCCGTCTATTACCGCTGATTTGGATATACGGTCAGCCTCCTCGTTACCTCTTAGTCCAATATGTGCTGGAACCCATTGCAATCTACATTCTATATTATTGTTTTTAAGTATAATTATAAGTTTTAAGATATCATACGCTATCGATGTACCTCTGCTGTAGCCAGAGGCGCATCGAGCGATATGCTGGAGTGCGCTTTTGCTGTCTGAAAAAATTACTACTTTATTTAAATTTTGATTCAGGATATAATTAATCGCTTTGTAAATTGCTATGAGTTCCAGCGACATAATTGATATAATAATAAATAACGTTTATTTAGCCAAAAATACAGATTGGTACAGAGATTTTAAGTTGTAGGTTTATATTATTAGGTACATTCAGAGTTCATGATGCAATCCGTCCAAGAAAGGTTCCTCTACCTCTTAAACTAGGAATTTCCTGTATCTTAAGAGGTAGTGTTCGGCTAAGGTAACAATAGTTAAAGGACAACAAAACTGAGTCTGACAGATGGACTAAGCGGGCTCGCCATTTGGCTTACAAACGTCTATAAACTAAAAGATAAAAAGAAAAGAACATAATTTAAATTAAATTTAAAAATGAATTGTGGATACGGGGGTATGAGAAGGTAAGTGTACTGTGTGTGTGTGGAAGTGTGCGTGTTGTTCGTGTTTGTGTGTTTTATGTATGAGTGTGTGCCTGTTTGTGTATGGACACTTATGTGATGTGTATAACACATTGGATGTGTGTGGGTGGTTGTGCATGTTAGTATCAGGCAATATATGCTAGTAGGGACTCCGTGTATGAATAGTCCCTCAGTAGGAGCCAGTCTGTTAATTTAGATTTTAATTCAAAAGTGTTTAGATTTATAATTTTTATATGTTTGTTAATTTTGCTGTATATATGAGAACTTAATGTATAATATTGGTGTTTTGCAAAGGTGGTCTTGTGTTGTGTGCTTGGTGGAAGAAATATACGCTTATTTGGATTTGCGGGTGGAAGGCTACTGTGCCTTTTGAGGGTGGATTGGAGCACAAAGAGTTGTCGAACAGTGAGAACTTTACAGAAAGAAAATAGTTCTGTAGTTGGAAACTTGTATGGCTTTTTTGTCATTACTTTGAGTATTGCTCTTTGTGCTCTCTCCACTCGTAGAAGGTTAGTTTTTGTAGCGCCCCCCCACGCAACTATGCAGTACCCAATCACTGATTGGCACAGTGCGAAGTAAACCTTTTTCAGTGTGTCAGGATTGGCCGATTTTCTCAGCGACTTGAAGGTATGAATGAGTCGCAATGTTCGGGTGGTGATGGCATCAATTTGTTTGTCCCACCTCAGACCATCATCTATCAGCACCCCCAGATACCTCACGGTGTCAGAACTTGTGAGTGGAGGGCAGGTGATGCAACTGGATGTGTTTGCGCACGAGTGAGCCGTTAAGGTAAAGGAAGGGGGTGGCTTATTGTTACGTCGGATAGCAAACGGAATGTATGTGGTTTTGCCTAGGTTAAGGGTAAGGAGATTTGTATTTAGCCACGACATTACCCCAGACATTGCAGTCTCCGCATTCATCCTAACCGTTTCCCAGGTAGGCCCATCTATGAGAATCGCGGTGTCGTCCGCGTATGCATAAATCTTACAGTGTGGGAGGCTCAACCTGCAGAGATCGTTGACGTATATTAGGAACAGCGTAGGGGAGAGTATGCCACCCTGGGGAACGCCGTAGGACACGGAAAACTCATCACTAAGGCTTGCTTCAATCTTAACACATTGTTTACGGTTGTGTAAGTAGTCCTTGAAAATTTTCAAAGGTGTTCCTCGGACTCCGATTCGTTCCAGTTTTGCAATGAGTGAGGGAACAGAAACTGTGTCAAATGCTTTTGAGAGATCTAGGAAGATGCCTAGACATTTACGCTTCTGATCTAGATTCAAAGCCACCTGTTGGGTGAGATCCAAGACCGCATCCTCCGTAGATAGTTTTGACCGGAAGCCATATTGGTTATTCGCAATGATCTGGTGTTTGTCAAGGAAGCTACGCAGACATTTGTTTAAGATTTTTTCGAGGATTTTAGACAGTGTGGATAAAACTGAAATCGGTCTGTAATTGTTGACACAGCTTCTGCTCCCACTCTTATATATAGGGTGAACTATGGCTTTTTTAAATGCGTTAGGAAACACACCCACCTGTAGGCATCGATTTAAAAGATGGGTAATATGTGGAACCAATATATGACGGCAGTTTTTCAGCATTATAGAAGATATACCGTCCCAACCAACAGCACAGTCGTTTCGTAACTGAAGAATTATAGCCTCAACTTCAGCTTCGTCTACCTCTAGTATGGTAAGAGAGTTTACAGGAGAGTTCTGAGCATCGGATAAAGGGGTAGACGGCAGGTCAGGAGCTGGGACTGTCATGGATTGTCTCTTCAATAGAATTTCCCCTGCTAGGTTTTTACCGACATTACTAAAGAACATGCCAACCTCATTAATCGATGATCTAGCATTGTTCTTTATACTGAGCAGTTCCACCGGGCTGTGTTTTGTTTTCGCAGTATTAGTGATCAGTTTGATTGTCTTCCACAGAGCTTTAGGATTTTTCTTGGCTTTCTCAAGTTCACTTGATTCATATGATCGTTTTAATTTCCTAAGTAGGTCACTACAGAAGTTGCGATAACGTAAGTATGTGGTTTTCAGGATGAGATTGTCTGGGGCTTTTTTACATTTCAAGTGCATTTTATCTCTGTTTTTTATACATTTTAAGAGCCCAGGTGTTATCCACGGTTTAATTATTCTCTTTTGTCTAGGGATTTGCACTTGTTTGGAATGTTTTAGTATTAATGTATTGATTATACTGATGAATTTATTAACAGCCGAGTTTATGTCGGATATTCGGTATATTTCCGTGAAATCTGTGGTTTCTAATTCCGGGATAAAAGTGTTATAGTTGTGACTTGTTTTTGTGTGTATTTTACGTGATAGTTTAGCATTTTGTAATGATAAGATTATAGGTTTGTGGTCAGTAATATGTGCCTCTAAAACTAATGTGGTGGTGGCTAACTGTGAGTTAACAAAAAAGTGATCCAGGCAGTTGTCTTGTCGAGTGGGAAAAGAGTGGGTTGTAATATATCACAATTAATTTTATATCAATCTTTAGTTATCATTATGTTTTCTCTTTAGTTATAAATAATTTTTTTTGGGATATGAGGAACACGGTTACAGTTCATTCATCCTCTATAGAAAGGCTAAGATCATCTGACCAGACGGATGTTGTGTCTGGCGGGCTAATGCCCAACGATTGATGTTGGAATCTTGTATATAATATATATGTCCATCGTGCGGTAAACTCGGATTGCGCGATGCAGGATTTTATGTGACGTCAAGATTTTGTATGACGTCGGGTCTTTGATGCGTAGTTGGCTTGTGGCGATGTAGAATTGTAGATGCCGCCACAATGTATTTGGAAGAGCGTGCCTAAGTACAAACGATAGTGGTCTTTGAAAACATAGAAGGAGAAACGAATTTGCAATCTTACAGCTTACGTCACTTAAGTTGGTTGAATTTTCTACAAAATAGAGTGGTTTATTAAATTGAACAGACTAACAGTAACACAGGGTGCTTGATGATGTATCAATCAGTCAATCAACCTAGCATTTTCCCAACTATAATGGAGTCGGCTTCCAATCTAACTGGTTGTAGCTTAATACCAGTAGTTTACACGGAGTGACTGCCTATCCGACCTCCACAACCCAGTAACTAGGTAATACGATGCCCCTTGGTAAGACCGGTTGTCAGACTTTCGGGCATCAGACGACCTTCTCATTCCCATCTGTATATGTTCATTAATTCTAATACAATTCTTTTCAATACTATGTCACTTATCACATAACCTTTTTTCCTCCAGTTGTGGCCGGCGTAGCATCTCTAGGAGGCACAGTATCAGTAGGAGTGGGCAGTTCCCTCCTGCTCGTGTGTCAGTGTGTGGGAGTGCCGCCACCTCGCACCGTGTGGTATCACAAACATAACATCATCACTCACCATCCTAGGTTCACGAGGAACCATGATGATAGCTTGCTGATTAACAGTAAGTACAGTTATTTTGATATTATTAAAATGTTAAACAAAATCTTGATTGGTCAAAAGCAAGATGGCGGAATGAACTGGGGGTCTAAAACGGCCACATTAGCAATTCCTCTAAAAGCATGTCATTTCCTGAATTTTCAGCTGTCATTAGCAATTCCTCTAATTTGACACAAAATCAATTCTAATATGTGGACCGTTTTACGAATCTCCATAGAAAACTGTGAAACAGATGAATTCTTTCGTAATATGAATCGCACGAAGATCATATTATGAATTGTCAGTTTGTGACATTTAACGATGATTCATAATATTTTCCTATTATGATTCTGCCAAATTGACTGTTTTAAGCCCCGAGCTCCAGTACAAGAAGATAAGCAAAAATATTTGCTCTGCGGTCAGACTTTATGAGCTAATAATGATAAGATTCCGAGGACTTTTCGTTAAAATGATGTTTCAAATTCAGCCTGTGTTATCCTGTAACTACAACGCCTTCTTTGCATTGTTTGCCAGGAAGGATCATAGTATGATTATATGATAAGATGAAAGATGCAAATCATCACAACTTGTCTTTAATGATAGACACTCTAAGTTTACATAAAACCTCGTACGGTTTTAAATATTGCATTTTTTCCTCAAAATAAATTACAATAATAAATCACTCACATTCCTTTTACCCAAAAAAATATTCATACCGCCTTTTAATTTAAACTATGTTTCTACCTAAGTACTTAGGTAGAAACATTATTACTCAGATAGTATTATTTAGATCGTGCTAGCTAAATGTTTTAAAGACGAGTGCTAGTTCTGTCAACAAACTGCCACGCAGTTTGGAAGGTTTATAAAATGTGTACAATGTTTATTCCAAATAAATGATTTATTTATTTAAAAAAAAATGCCTATTGACTTTTCAGCCTCTAATTTCAACTTCGACCATTTCCAGATATAGACCAATCCCTAAGCGGCAACTACACCTGCTTAGCCAAGAACCTGTACGGCTCGGACCAGGTGGACTACACAGTCGTGGTCCTGCCGCTGCCTGAAGCGCCGATACTCCGAGCGACGCCGTACAAGGACTCGATACTGGTGGAGTGGGAGCAGCCTTATTATTCTGTCAGCAACAGAAGTGCTACTCAGAAGATTAGTGAGTTGATTTTGTTTTTGGATATTAAATTGTATGGCAATCTGAATTTCTAAGGATACATACGTCTCTGCAATCAACCTGCAGAAAAATACAGTTTATACAATATACACACGCACACAGACACACCTTCACGGGCTCGCACTCACACATTCTTGTACCGTACTTTTATTTGTTCAAAATTATGTAACAGTCTAAGAAATACTCTTGTCCTATTTTCGGGAAATGAGGTCTGATTGTCCATAATACAGGCTACTAAGTAACCTAGCTAGGACATCAGATCGTAATATTGCATTGTTACCTAGTCATCTCAGATGTAAACTATTCCTAAGTTGTCATCCTACTTTGTAACAGACTGTACCACTTTTTATGAAATAAAGTATACTAGTATATTATACTAGCTTCGCCCCGCGGTTTCACCCGCGTAAGTCTCGATCCCGTGGGAATATCGGGATAAAAAGTATCCTGTGTTAATGCAGGATATAAACTATCTGTTTGCCAGATTTCATCCAAATCCATTCAGCTGTTTTTGCGTGATTGAGTAACAAACATCCAAACACACAAATACACAAACTTTCACATTATTGGTAGGATTATAATGTTTGAAGTAGTGGTTCTTTATCGTGGGCAAAGCGATTATTTTTGCAAATAACTTTAGGATGCCTGCTTCCCTGCAGTATTATAAATATAGAAGTCTGATAGTCATGGCTACTTCATGTTCACGATACCATCTTCTTAGAGCAGTGATGGTGGCCCAGTGGTAATGGTCCCGACTTACGAGTTGTAGGTCGTGGGTTCGAACCCAGACAGGCGCTTTACTTTGTCTACTGCCGGTTTCCTCACGATGTTTCCTTCACCATTTTGAGAGCAGTGGTGATGAAATTATGCATGTCCTAGACATGTGACGTCTACCAACACGTACTGGGCTCACATGGTAGATTACAGCCCAGTCCCAGTGACTCGGCAGTGGGAAGATTACAGGCTGATAACCTACCTCTTCTTACAAACTGCCTCAAAATGACTGCCGATGAGGGAGTATATAAATAAGTCTGAGTTCGTAAAATAAATCTTATGATTAGTTTTATACTGTACAGTATTTATGTCGAAGGACTAAACTAAACTACAACAGCAAAATCTTAATAAATAAAAATAAAATTTCAATAACTATTATATCACTATTTTGTATAAATCCCGATTTACATGGTGTGATTTAATTGCCATTAACATATCATAAGTTTGAAGCAAGAAACTTGCATCATGTAAATGGGACTTTAATCAAGCTTTTCTACAGGTTACAGCCTAACCTGGAAAGAAGCCAACAGTCCGTGGAGAGAAGCATGGCCAACCAACAAGTTGCCCAACTTATCGGGCGTCCAGAAACATGCCTTGACTGGTCTGAAGTGTGGCACTAAGTACTCTCTGAGGATCACTGCCACTAACAAAGTTGGGACCTCACAGCCTGCTTACTTGGATGTCAGTACTTTGGGTGGAGGTAAGATACCAATTTCCCTATTTCCCTCCTCTTTTCTTTACTTAAACCGGTAAACTACAGACCGGCGCACACGCAACGAATTAACTAATTAATTATTTAACAAAGTTGTTTACCGGCTAAGGGTCAATTCACACCGAGACACAACGCGACGCGCTCTTTTTTATGATCTAATACAATATCAAATTTATTTACTACGCAATAAGGTACACGCGCTGCGCAGCACCGCGCATCTCAGCGTACTTTGACACGCGTACACGTTCGCAGTGAAAAACTACCTTTTCGTGAAAAAAAATAGTTGTTGGGTAACTTGCACCACACATCACTAAATGCATTTAGCGCTAAACAAAGATATAACATCGTTCTGTCTCTGTCATCTTCACAACCGCTAAATACGTTTAGCCGTAAACGTGTTAATGTTTTTTCACACCCACTTTGCATTTTTCGCGATCACTGTTGCAGAGGCGAAATTTCAATTTTATTGAAAGAAATTATTTTCCTAACTGTCGCATAAAAGTCCCTTGCCGCCTGTGGGCGTTGCTCCGAGTAGTGCTTTCTGCTCTCGCATCAACCATACCTTATTAGTTAGTTAGTATGTATGTATAATTATATATTTTTTTATGTTAGCCTATTATATACTATCCCACTGCTGAGTAAAGGCCTCCCCCAAATCCTTCCAAACATCCTTTTCTAGGGCCACCTCGATCCAACCCTTGTGGTACGCGTCTAGATCGTCCCTCCATCTCTTCCTGGGCCGGCCTCGTCGGCGCCGTATGTATGTATGTATGTATCTTTGAGTCTAATCTTGCAAGCTTAATTAAAACCACTTCCTCTTATCCTACGGAGTTGAAATTTTACAAATTGGTTTAGTTTCGAAGACAATGAATTTTTATGATAAGCATGACTTGATTGGCTACCCAGGATTGACTCCAGACGAGAGAACTCCTCGACGGTCAACTCAGTACAGACACGAAATTTTATAGAACCTTTATTACAAGCTTTTATTTAACTTGCCTTATATTTATTTCAGTACCAATACCGCCGAGTACAAACGAGTGGCTGTGGAGCAACGCGTCCCACATGTACGTACAACTAGCCGGCTGGGACCACGGCGGGTGTGCGCTTACAGTGCTGGACGTGGACTATAAGCAGCTTGGGGCCCGGGCGTGGATCAGAGCTCATAATAATATGGTAAGACTGTATGGCTGGTTTAGTAAGAGACGTTGGATAATGTACATTTTGTGAACGAATTAATTTTTCAATGATCTCAAGGAGTTGTATTATTTTTATTTTACACTAGCTAATGCCCGCGGCTTCGCTCGCTGACAAATTTTATACTAAAACCTTCCTCGAGAACCACTCTATCCATTGGTGAAAACAGCATGAAAATCGGTGCAGGAGTTTTTGAATTTATCGCGAATAGGACGACAGACAAACGCGGCAGAGGACTTTGTTTTATAATATGTAAGGATAACATAACACCACGCCTTTATTCCCCGAAGGGTTGGGCAGAGATGTACCTTTTAGTACATCCACATTTCGCCAGTTTTGTTTCAGTCCCATCTATCAGAGGGCGAGCCTATTACCATCAACAAGGCACAAATCCAGACTCCGGCCTACTACTGAGAAATTACACATGGAATACCAAATACCTGTTTCCCCGACCTGGCAATTAAAACCGGGTCATGCTCAGCAGTAAGAGTAAGTGTCATGACTGTTGGTCCTTTGTCTCCCACAGCCGTACTCAGAGCTGTCATCCTGGAGCCTTCCATCTCTCTACCAGACAAAGATCCCGACGTACGCGATCTCCGAGCTCTCCCCCGGCACGTGGTACCAGCTGCGAGTGACAGCTGCTAATGAGGCTGGTAGTGTCACCACGACCTACAGCTATGCTACTAAGAATGAAGATGGCAGTAAGTTCATAGATGTATTTGCTTCTTTTTTTCCGTACTCAAACGGTAAAACGGGATCCTATTACTAAGGCTCCGCTGTCCCTCCGTCCGTCTGTCACCAGGCTGTGTCTCATGAACCGTGATAGTTAGATAGTTGAAATTTTCACAGATGATGCATTTCTGTTACTACATAACAACAAATACTAAAAAACAGAAGAAAATAAATATATAAGGGGGCTCCCATACCACAAACGTGATTGATGAACAATATTTTTATTTTTTTTAGACAATGTTGTCATCACTGTGTCTAGTTTTCTTTTATTGGTTCTATTTTTTTTTTGTGTATATTGGCTCCTTGTAGCTATTTATTAATGTAATTAGTTATTATTTAACCGTCTTTTTGTGCTGTCTTATGTGTGCACCAAATAAACGTTTTATCTATCTATCTATTTTTTTGCCGTTTTTATTGATAATAGTACGGAACCCTTCGTGCGCGAGTCCGACTCGCACTTGTTTCTACCTATTGAGACCAATGGGAAGGTGAAGTAAACACATTTATGTTAGCGCTTACCAGTAGACAGTTTGGCAGCAGTAGCAGCCTAATAGTGTATCCGTTGGACTGCCAAGTCAAAGGTCTCGAGTTCGAACCCAAGACACGCACTTCTGACTTTTCGGATTCATGTGCGTCATCATAGCCTTTTTCCAACTATGTTGGGGTCGGCTTCCAGTCTAACCAGATGCAGCTGAATACCAGTATTTTATAAGGAGCGACTGACAATCTGACCTCCACAACCCAGTAACTGGGTAATACGATACCCCTTGGTATGACTGGTTGTCAGACTTTCGGGCTTCTGACGACCCGTAACGACTGGCAAAGATACACAAATGACAGACGGGACCAATGGCTTAACGTGCTTTCCGAGGCACGGAGGAGTCTCTATGTAAAGATGGTCACCCATCCACAGACCAACCCCGGCAAGGATAGCTTAACCTGATGGATCGACCCATGCGGCTGTTATTACGTAGCCACGAGCATTCATGGCATTCATTTTGGATTCATGTGCGTATTGTCTAATTATATAAGCTGTTATTACTTAGCTCGTGGCTAAGTAATAACAGCCGCACGGGTCGATCCATCAGGTTAAGCTACGCTTGCCGGGGTTGGTCGGGTGACCATCTTTACATACCGAGACTCCTCCGTGCCTCGGAAAGCACGTTAAGCCGTTGGTCCCGGCTTTCATTTGTGCATCTTTGACAGTCGTTAGGGGTCGTCAGAAGCTCGAAAGTCTGACAACCAGTCTCACCAAGGGGTCTCATCGTATTACCCAGTTACTGGGTTGTGGAGGTCAGATAGGCAGTCGCTCCATGTAAAATGGTATTCAGCTGCATCCGGTTAGACTGGAAGCCGACCCCAACATAGTTGGGAAAAGGCTAGGCAGATGATTGTCCAATTATATAAATATAATATGAAAAATCCGTGGTGCGTGGCTTGGGTTCGAACTCAAGACCTATGCCTATTAACACTGCCTATTAACATACTTATCTACTTCCTCCAGGTGAAGTGGGACCTCCATCAGAGCTCTTCGACTTGAACATGGTTGTGATAATCTGCAGTTCAATACTGCTTACAATTTGCTTGCTGAGCTGTATCTACATACTTGTGAAGAGACAGAGGTAAAGTTAAATCATATTTTTTTTGAGGAAAAAGTAAAGCGTATTGATCAGAGGACCAGTTTTTCTCTCATGCCAGTTTTTAAGGTTCCGTAGTCAACAAGGAACCCTTATAGTTTCGCCATGTCCGTCTGTCCGTCTGTCCGCGGCTTAGCTCAGAGACGGTTGGTACTAGAAAGCTGTAATTTGTTATGGGTATACGTATAAATTACGCCAACAAAGTGGTAATATTAAATCGTGAAAAATATATTTTTTTAGGGTACCTACCTTCGTAAAGTGGGGATCGTTATTTTTTTTCTCGTCGATCCCATGGTGTCGATGTCGATGGAAAGGTCGTTTAAAAATAATGTGAGTTTCTGAAAACCATTTTTGGATTCAAGGATCCGTTTTGCGAAATATACGGAACCCTGCATTGTGCGTGGTTCGACATGCACTTGGCCGGTTTTACTAACGTTTGGCGATACCTAAACGATGCTTAAATAAAAACGTGTTGGATTTTCAACTTTCAGCGCAGCGCCGAGTGCTTAAAATCCAACAGCATCAGTCATCTTTACCTGTAATGCGCTACACCAAAACCTATAAATCCCATTCCATATAACCTTGTCATTTTATACTCCAAGTCATTTCTATGTTTCCAGGACCGGCAACCTAACAGAATACCGCGACTCATTAGCGGTGGACAACAAATCGGAGAGCGGCAACCTGACGGCAAACACCTCGCACACCAACTTAGCTAACGTTAAAGAGAACGCCCTGAACGCGCAGAACCGGATATACAGCGCTCCTATACATGTGAGGAATAACAGTAAACATGGTAAGATATTTTATATATTTAGCCTTTCTCATACACCCTTATCCGTATTCTGTAACTACTGCTTTTGCTTGCGGCCTCGCCCGTTTGAAAGCCGAAAATTATCCCACGAAAACGTAGGTACTATCGAGACAAAAAAATCTTATTCCAAAAAAAGTCGTTTGTTTTTTTTTGGAAAAAGATTTAATTTTTACTTTTTAGTTGTGGTACCTACCTACCCCAAACACATTCGAACACCACTACCTGCATTGTAAATAACTGTGATAGGAACTTAAAAACATCATCCATAAAGGCTAAGTGGGAAAAATATGTTTATTGAAGCTAACTCAAAAACTACGATAGCAAAGTTAATAAAAATTTATTTGGGACCACCTCTGAAGCATGACCTACTAAACAAAAAAGAATCATCAAAACCAATTAATAATTGGCGGAGTAATCGTGTAACAAACATACAAATAACATGAGATGAGACAGATAGATTGATAACGGCCGTCATGAAATTGATGGCAGCGGGGTTTGACTTTACGTGTCAAATAACGCTCTATATGAAAACATACCAACTAACTTTCATAAATAACATTTCACTGACGTCATTCGCCGGTAAATCGCGGACACAATGTGGCGGTCACCGCTTTTCTAGGAAACGGTAGCAAAAGGCGTGAAAAACTAGAAGGCAGAATTTTATGGCCTTATTTTCACAGAAAAATCGCTCTTATTTTAGTTTAGTGCAAATCGTTCATTGATAATAATTTTGGTCCAGTTCTAACCACATCTTACGTCACCGTTTGAAGGAAAATGATTAAACAATCCAATTAAATTCTATAGATTATGACGTAAAAAAAACGTAATAATGCGCAAGTAAGGCTATATCATATTGTTGCTAAGTGCAAAATCAGGCAACTTCATTGATAAGCAAATTGCCTGCCAAGTTAAATCGACCCTTTTTTATTTTATTTTTTGAGGGTGGGAAATCTTCCTATGACTTCTCCCGCTCTGGGCGGAGCGGAAGGGCGTGTCAGACTTTTACTGACTAACATCCACCCGTGTTCCTTCAGTTGCCTGTTGCCAAGGTCCCGGTATCCCTTTCGGACTTTCCCGCAACCCTGGCAGACATCAGTCCTAGCGGACCCCGCCAATTGTGCTGACATCTCTTTGAGGCGCGCGTGGAACACGACGCGCCATCGACCCGGGCCTGTTCCAAATCGGACGAAGTTAAATCGACCCTATATTCGAAACATAACTGTCATTCTTTGACAGTTATGTGAAATGGCTATAACTCGGTAAATTGACGAAGGGTGCCAATTTGGCAACAATTAATTCCCCTAATTGTACTTACCATTCAATCGTTGCATATTTGGAGCATTAAGTTAGCGTAAAGTTGCGTTTAAATACCTAGTTGAACCAATATAAAGGTTCCCACAAACAGGCGCGACCGGCAGCGCTACCCTTGTCGCGCCTGCGATATCGCACCAGTTTGCACGAGACTTAAAGGCAATAATTATAGGCTATCCGTAATTTAAATTGACCCTAATCCAGCTTAACTTTAGCCCTATTTTTATTAAACGCGGAGTATAGGTACTTATACCAAAATATATCATCGAAGAATGTATGGTAATAGTCAATCAATCAACTCAGCTTATCGCAGTTTCTTGCCCGTCATTTCATTTGTTTCATTTCATTTCATTTCATTGTTTCATTTCATTTCATTTCATTTGCTGGACATAGGCCTCTCCCAGGCTGCACCACAAAACCCTTCCGCATCCAGTCTGCCCCAGTCACCTTCTCAAGGTCGTCTGTTGATATAGCTGGGGGGCTATATCCCAGCTATATCAACAGACGACCTTGAGAAGGTAGTCCCACACTACGCTTTCCGCGGTCTCCTCTCCAGAACTCGTCTGTTCCATCGGCCATCGGTCCTTCGACAAACATGGCCAGTCCACTGCTACTTCAGCTTGATTATCCTGCTAGATATGTCGGTAACTCCAGCTCTTTTACGGATCATAATATAATTCTTGATTTTGAGGAATTCGTGGCTACGTAATAACAGCCGCACGGGTCGATCCATCAGGTTAAGCTACGCTTGCCGGGGTTTTTCCATGGATGGGTGACCATCTTTACATACCGAGACTCCTCCGTGCCTCGAAAAGCACGTTAAGCCGTTGCTTCCGGCTGTCATTTGTGGATCTTTGACAGTCGTTACGGGTCGTCGGAAGCCCGAATGTCTGACAACCAATCTTACCAAGGGGTATCGTATTACCCAATTACTGGGTTGTGGAGGTCAGATAGGCAGTCGCTCCATGTAAAATACTGGTATTCAGCTGCATCCGGTATGACTGGAAGCCGACCCCAACATAGTTGGGAAAAGGCTAGGCAGATGAGGAATATAATTCTTGATTTTATCCTTCAAAAGAACTCCGAGTATAGAAAGAAAAGAAAGAAAGAAAAATTGTTTATTCTGCACAAATTAAACGCACAATACAAAATAAAAAATTACATTTACTAGAACTACAAATTAGCCAAAAGCCTCGTATTTAAAAATCAGAAAATTAAAAAAATTGTCAAATCAAGCAATAGACAAATCTATTGCTTGATGAGAGCATAGTGTTATTAGTAGACAGTTATCTGTGGATGAGAGGCCAAAAACAAATTAGTTGCGTAATGTGTTGCGACATTATTTTATAGCACATTACATTATAGGACTCTACAGTGAGCTAAGCGACCAATAAGGTGAAGGAAAACAGATGCAACAACCGTGGTGGATTATGGCCCACTCTCTCTTAAGGAGACGAGACCTGTGGCCCAGCAGTAGGAAATTATAGGCTGATTATGCTTATTTCAAGAGAACCTACGTGCCAGCAACCACGAAACCAACCAGATATCTGATTATTACAGGATACTTTATATAAAACGTCAAATCGCTCTTAATAAGGAAAACCTAAAGTTGATAAATAAATAAATCAATTAATTAACAATTATGTGCCGTTTGTCATCATCTGCCTAAACTTTTCGTCGGTCGGCTTCCAGTCTAACCGGATGCAGCTAAATACCATTATTTTACATGGAGCGCCGAGCGACTGCCTATCTGACCTCCACAACCCAGTAACTGGGTAATACGATACCTCTTGGCAAGATTGGTTGTCAGAATTTCGGGCTTCTGACGACCCGTAACTTCTTTACGAGACACAGAGGAGTCTGATAAAGATGGTCACCTATCCACGGAACAACCCCGGCAAGCGTAGCTTAACCTGATGGATCGAGCCGTGCGGCTGTTATTACATAATTACAACCGCACGAGTCGACCCAGCCACGAGCTCGTCTATAAATATAATTATGTGACGTATGTTAGTTATAAAGTTACGCTTTTACGAATTAATTACCAAGATAAGGTCCGGAAATAAATTTTAAAACAGCTATTTATGTTGCATTGATAACGGGTACGTATAACTTCATACGTCATTTAAAACGGTATTAGAACGGAAGAAGGTAAATCTGCAGCCATTATTTATATGGCAAAGATTAAAAATTCGTCTGTAGTTGAAAACCCTCGAACACCATTTGAAAACTAGCGTCAAGCACTATTTTTCTGGCATTTTGCCGTATGATGAAATATTAATGCCACCATTTTGATGAAATATTAATGCCACCATTTTTCCAGTATGAGAGAGAGACGGAGCTAGACAAGGCCGCTAGCACCATCCTGTTTTCGCACTTCGATGATGTGCGAAAACGGGAAAAAATGATGGCATTAATCTTAATAATACTACCCCAGGGGGCCAACCACCACCTCTTATTTCAGTGTGAGAAAGAGATGGAGCTATAGAAAAATAAAAATAAACTTTTTACTTCAGATTAAAAATCCATAGATTGTTAGTACATTGAAACCTAGTGTAGTAGTTAAAATAAAAACATTATTGTTCAGTACTTATTTCCTAGTGTGGGTTTAACCCAGTGCGTATACATCCTGTATAGCTTCATCTCTTTCGCACTCTGAAGTAGCTAATATTATAATAATACTGCTCTAAGAGGTGGTGGTTTAACTCCTGCATGGCGCTTTCTATCTCTACGAAGAATAGACATAGCTTTTTCTATACACAGTGACAGTTCGTTTCTTCATTTTTGACATCGCACCGTATAAATATTTCTACAATCTGTCATTTTGACTTTCATTTCTAACCATCTCTGTCTAGGTCTTTTTGTAGGTAGACTATTTCGGAAGAAAGTTTTCTATCCTTACTGTCAAAATTACACTGACAACCGACATTTGTCTAAGATAGTGAAGACAATTTGATTTTTGAAAAAAAACCCTATGACAAAACAAAGAATTAATCTGAGTCGAATTATGTAAAAGAGTCAACTGCACTTTTCACGAAATTCACTCTACTCTTCCGTCGACAAAACGGTGCTCATGCTTTTGGCGCAGCAGCCGTGTGAGGTGAGGCACACATTTCTGCTCTTATAAGTGACTAGCTACCGCCAGCGGCTTCGCCCGCGTGGTATGTCGATAAAAAGTACCCTATGTCCTTCCCCAAGATCCCATTTCCGTGGTTTAGGCGTGACAAGGTGACATACAGACAGTCAGACTGATAGACAGACAGACAGAGTTACTTTCGAATTTATAATATTAGTTTGGATACATACCTACATACATAACATCACGCCTCGTTTCCCCGGACGGTGGGGCAGAGGTGTACCTTGAGTACACCCACATTTCGCCAGATATGTTTTTAATTCCTATGTGCCTATTGCATGTGCAGTTTGCGTGCATGTGTATATGTGATATATAGACATTTATTAATAACTACGCCCCGCGGGTTCACCCACGGAAGTCTCGATCGATGGGGATAAAAATGGTCTACCTCTGTGCCAAATTTCATCCAAATCCGTCCAGCCGTTTTCGCCTGAAAGCGTAACAAACAAACAAACAAATTCACTGTTGCATTTATAATATTAGTTAGGATAGTTGATAGCCACACTGGTGCCGATTCTCTTGTACACCGAACTAAACTAACTAAACTATCACTAAGATTCCTTACTTTTTACTATGAGAATCTTAGAGCTATTCTGCCAAAAAAAATCTCTAAATTTAAAAATTATTTTGACAGAACTAAAATCGAATTTGACAATCGCGACTCCACTACCAACCTACCTACTTATTACCTACTTACGTGCCTACCACGTGATTTTTTTTGAGCCGAAGAGGCGCGCAATGTGGCCGTGTCGACGAATTTTTATATGGAATTTTTCACTTTTTGGAATAAAACAAAAAAATTAAATTACCAACATGTTGAGTATTACGGGTTAGTGGTTGCAAAGGGGGTCAAAATTTTCATTATTTTTGCGATAGGACACACCGTTTTTGAGATATAAGCAAAAGAAAATAAAAAAAAGATACAGTAACGTTTTGCAACTGAATTCGAGGTGTTGATTTGAATTTTAGTTCATGACATCTAATTTTATTCCACATATTTTTAATCGTGATTAAAAATAGTCAGGGTTAGTTAGAGGATTTTAGATATAGAACAAAAATTTTGGGTAAAACGTCAAATTCAGAATAGCATTTTCACTAAATTAAAACTCAGTGCCATCTTAGTGCTGTCAAACTAAATTATAGTTAAGTTGTGTCACTTTAGTCTATTTTCAGAATAGGAAATCGTCGTTTGACAGGAATAAACTAAATTTTAGTGATTTTTAGTTTTGTTTAGAGAATTTGTGACAAGAGAATCGGCACCCCTGTCGCATTAGTCTAAGATCTGTAAAGATAAATAAATTTCTTACAACGGAATCCACTAACAACCATTAGTAAATCATTGTAATATAATTCTTATCTCTGTATGGTAAGGTATAAAGTACCCTATTACATGACTGAAAAAATACATAACGCGCAAAATTCTATGTGGGGTAACATCTTTCCAGCCTGCCTCTTCGGAACCTCGGAGATTATATTCTTTATCATGAAATTGTTTAAGCTCGTGGCTAAGTAACAACAGCCGCACGGTTCGATCCATCAGGTTAAGCTGCGCTTGCCGGGGCTGGTCCGTGGACGGGTGACCATCTTTACATATCGAGACTCCTCCGTGTTCTCGGAAAGCAAGTTAAGCCGTTGGTCCCAGCTGTCATTTGTGGATCTTTGACAGTCGTTACGGGTCGTCAGAAGCTCGAAAGTCTGACAACCAGTCTTATCGTATTACCCAGTTACTGGGTTGTGGAGGTCAGATAGGCAGTCGCTCCATGTAAAATACTGGTATTCGCTGCATCCGGTTAGACTGGAAGCCGACCTCAACATAGTTGGAAAAAGGCTAAACAGATGATGATCATGAGAATGTTTAAGTAACATGATTATCTAACAATAAATTCTTTATTAACTTTCAGAGCTATACGAGATAAGTCCTTACGCACAGTTCGCAGTGGGGTTCAGAACTTTCGGCCATGTGGAGAACCAGGACATGCCTAGTCGACACGCAAAACATAGATATGACACAGGTAATATACAGGGTGTAAAAAGACCCATCACATAGCCGTCAACTACTCATTCTGTACATCAAATTAAGTAACATTGCACAAAAATAATTGCTGGGAAATTACTTTTTTTTTGGTGTGAAAAATCGCTGTTTACGGTAGTGCGCAACGGAACGCACGCAAAACAACATGTGTTTATGGGCATGCAACGGTTCCCATGTTATAACCAAAATTAGGTTATAACATGATTAAACTTGCTTTCTTTAAAAAACGTCTGAAAAAGTTGGAACTTTGACCTTCAATATCTCCGTAACCAGAAGGTATGGTCCAGAACAAAAAATGATCACTATTTATTTATTTATTATACTTTATTGTACACCAGAAAATACATTGCGAAAATAAATAAATTTAACACTATAAAACATACAATGGGCGGCCTTATCGCTTTCTGCGATCTCTTCCAGGCAACCTTAGAATGGACAGTGATTTGAAATAAATTATTTGACTTTGACTTAACAAAGCCAAAAGTCACTTGTTATTCCCGTCATTGTGTTCCCCCATTTTTTATGTCGACATAAAAAATGGGGGAACACAAGTGTCTTTTTACACCCGTTACATTAGGTACAACTATTAACTATAGCCCATAACTACGAATTATGAATAAAGAAAAATTTTGTCATTGCTCCATTTTTAATTTTTAATTCTTTTTACCTATTGTAATTGTATTCTCGGTGCATCGTCTTCACATGTAATTATATAATTGATGTATACCAAATATTGTAAAACATTTTTTTTTAAAAGAGTAACGGTGGAGTTTCTTGCCCATTCTTCTCCATACGAAAACTACCTTTTGGAAGGGGCAACTAGAATCAGTTCTATTTCTATGTATTTGACGTTCAAAAGTGCCTTTAATGTGCCTACTTGAAATAAATTATTTGACTTTTGACTTTTTTTTGAATTCGTACGCCCTCAAGTAGATGCCGATCTCATCTAGCTTATATTTACTATTTTATAATATGACGTGTAAAAGTGATTCTGATATCCTATTTACAGAACAAACAATTTCATTTTATTCCATTAGATACTTTTCACCATTTTGTCGATTCTAACTATTGACACTGCGTCGTGACGTCAGCAAATAAATAACTAGAATTGACATTAAAACATCACGACGCAGTATTAGGAAGACTCAATCACAGTTTATAGTAATGTGTTACAAAAGCATTAAAGTGTTACAAAATGGGTGACTATCATGTTGTCACAATTTTCTGGTCTTTCAAATAATCGTCTGCTTAAGGGGGATGCGTTAGGGTGGCCCGCGAAATTTTCTTACGTTTTTTTGCAATTTGCAGGTCAGTATCAGGTTGTATGTTGATCTAAATATTATTAGCGCTCGTAACAAATATGGATTTACAGAAGCTCAGAATCAGCAAGACAACTCTCTAAGTTCATGTTAGTGCTTTGAATGACGATTTCATGAAATTTTCTTTCCATGGAAATTCGGAAATTGGAATTTCGCGGGCTACCCTAGCGCATCAACCTTAAGGAAACTTTTTTATTTTATGTAGATCTCACGGGAATTCCCGTAATCTTTACGAACTTCACATTCGCATCTCATTCGCTATCTGTCAAAAATACACAACACAAGCTTGACAGATTGTGAATTGATTTGAATGTAAGTAAACGTTTTTTAAGTAGGTACGAGAATTATTGGTCTTCGATCCCAAAATTGATAGTTTTCCAAAAATACTGTCTAATAACCAAATTCCAGCAGAGATAAAAGACGGACTAAATTATTATTTTCTTCTTCCAGAAACAAGTTTCCAAGTGTGTTCAGAGTCTGAAGATAGTGACAGCATATCAAAATCTACGCTAAAAAGTGTTCCAAGAAGTAAGTACCTACCTGACATTTTATTTATTAAAAATTAAAAATCAATATCGTAAAACTTTAATGCTTAAGTTACAATTTTAAATAAAATATACAATCTAATTCTAACATTATTAACATTAAAAATGTATGCACAAAAAAAAAATTGTACAGAGGCGGACTTAAAGCCTGAGGAATTTTTTACCAATCAACCTTAAGGTGATGCAGATTCCAGATCTGAGATTGGAGATATCAGATGATTTCCAAACCTCAAAAAAAAAAGGGTGATGCAGAGACCAAACATTATCATTATGATGATGATGTTAATTAATATTTCTAGCTTTTTAAACTTTTTATTTTTTCTTTAAGCACACAAATACAACTACTTTCGGACTTATATCTACTTAATAATAATAATATTTATATTTTTAAATGTTTTTTTAGGATTTCATAAAATTATTTAAAAATGTAAATATATAAGAAACTAAATAAATAAACGACACCATAATTATGTACAAGGGAAAATGATCAAAGGGCATCAAAAAATTCGTCTGCATCGCTGTCAACAGGAAAAGTGCCCAAAAGGCTGGCAGCACTGCCACGTTGTATAGCAATCCTGATTCTTTGGCCAAAAAATATTTAGGTTAGGAAATATTTAGTAAAATGGTATTTTCTTGATAAATTCCAAAGCATTAATCAATGTTTTTGTTTTTCAGAAGTCTGCAGAACTCCACACCATAGATAGCCAGACAAGGAAAAACTTTCGTTTTAAAACTAATTCGTCGCGAGGGACAAGTGACATAAAAACATTTAAGAATGTTATACTCAAATTACTCAACTTGAAAGTCAACAAACGTGACACTGCCAAAGCCGAATCGTTTTTTTTTTTGTTGGAAAAAACTCCATTTTTTGAACAAAAAAAAACAAATCTGTTCAGAGTTTAAGTCTGCATTTAAGAACCAATTGTTTCTTTTTTAATTAAAAACACATAACAGCATTCGCATAAAATACTGGTTATCAGCTGCATCCGGATGGACTGGAAGCCGACCCCAACTTGGTTGCGAAAATGCTAGGCAGATGATGATACCAGCATTCGCATACATTTCAGCCGACTAATCTGAGCAGTTAACATGAGCTATGACACCGTGTTAAACGAATTTATCCGTTATTTGGGTGTTAATTACCGCGAAACAGAACAGTCAAGCTACTGTTTCACGATACTTTTTCTAAATGAAAACCCTGCTTTAAGGGCGCACCCAATCACAAATTGCTTAGCATGATCCTCTGCCTTAGCATGACCTTATGCCGAAAATACTGCAGCATTCATTTTGAAATAAGTACATGTTAAAGTTGAGGATTAATGCTAGGTCTTATGTGAGGCGAAAACACGATTACATAAAAAAATTATCTATAGAAAATAATTCCAAAGTTACCTCTGCACAGAAATATAAACCGCTGGTATTAAAAAATTACTTCAAATTAGATCATGAAACTTTGCATGATAACTGAACTAACTATAAACCAGGTCTTATGTGTGCCATTTTTTTTCAATTACCATTATTTTTACCGTAAAAAGCAATTTTACCTAAACTTTTCGACGCTTTAGAGCCGCTAGCGCCCCACTCCGTCTCGTTCTCACTCAAGTCGTGAGTCGTATGGTGCGAGCGGGATAAAATCTGAGGTAGGATGCGCCCTTATTGTGAAACATATGTTTCAATTAATCACTCATTAGACAGATGCACTAAGAAATAACAAGCTTTTCGTAGGTAAGTCTGATACAGTGACGATTCACGATTTCCTCCAATGAAATTTGAGGTTTATTTCGTTTATTTATTTCAACATTTAAATTACAATATTGAAGTACCGTTGGTCCCAAACTAGGCGCAGCCTGTATCTTGGGCACCATTATATAAATATAAAATATAAAGTTGAAAGTTGAAATTGGCGAAGTTAGCCTCTACGAGACTGCAAAACTAAAAATTACAAGAATATAAATATAAATATAAACTAATTCCGGTGTGAAAACTAAAATAATTCATAAAGATAAGGTATCCGGAGATGCCGTCAGTGACAAAAGTCGATGAACACTGTATTCTTTTAAATCTTAATTATGGAGTTTTATATTTATTTAAAATCGGAACAGACGTTTTTATTAAGTCTTAACTATTATATGAAATTCTGAAAAACAACGTGTCAAATAATTTTGTGTCAATTTAGAATTTTAGATTATGTGTTAAAGCAATGTTCATCTTTTGTCGCTGACCCCGTACCTTTGCATGAAACAGACATTATGGTCAAAAAAGGTCAAAAAAGCCGTAAATCCCGATCAAAATATTTGACTACTAAATCAACCGACATTTTCCAAAAAAATAAGTCATGCTATTTTCGTCAATTTCTTCCTATTAAAATAATTACATCTATTAAACCTGTAGTTGGTTGATGTTGAAATGTTTTTGTAAAAAACATTGTTCATTATAAATTACCTACCTACTCGATAACTAAATACCGCTTTCATCAATCATTGATAGTGTGTTACAGAAGTAACAGTAGGTACGGGAAAAAACGCATTTATTACGTCATACTTTCATAATTTTACGTCATAAGTATGTCACTTACAAAACAGGATAAATAATACGATGTGCCAAAAATATTATGTTAGGTACCTAAGTATCCAACGCGTTGAATGAATAATTTTGGTACCATATTTTAATTTTGATAGTTTTAGTATTAGTAAGACTAACAAAACCCGTTAATGTGTTGAAGCCTAAAATCTTGTCAAAAGGGCTATCAAAATAAGAAGTTCCGCTAAGCGGAGTTCAGTCAACACAGTCAAATAAGGAGTTTTACTGAAAGAGACTTAGTTTAACCCAGCCAAAAAATATCCAAAATATATAATCCTTGTAAAAAAAAAGGGCGCAATCAACCCAGTCAAAATAAAGGAGCTAACTCCTTTATTTTGACTGGGTTGACTGCGCCCTGTAGTCCCAGCGGGGTCCAGTAGACCTAGCCAAAAATGCGCGAAAAAACGCGACTGCGCGCGTCAATTGTTTTAATGTTCAGGAAGTCAAGCAACAGGGCGGAATCAACCCAGTCAAAATATAGAGTTACTCCTAGCGGGGTCCAGTAGACCCAGCCAAAAATACGCGAAAAAACGTGACGCGCGCGTCAATTGTTTTAATGATTAGAAAGTCACGCGATTATTCGCACCAACTTGAAGACCTACCCGTTAGTTGACACAAACTTTCGCCCCTAATAGTACGCGGGTTTCGCTTCTTGGTCAAGGTACAAGAACGTCCGCAAGAGTTCAACCACTTGGGAAATATCAACAAAAAAAGCGTCTTAAAAGGAAGGTATAATCTCTGTTGAGTTTTGTTATATATTATTTATCATCCATTTATTTTATAGATTGTTAAGAATTTGTTGTTGTTTCCTTATAAGTATTTCAAAGGTATTATTATTTATTTATTAAAATACTGTTATAAGTATTCAGATATTTTTCTTGGAATTAAATCTAGCCAAGAAATAGATAATACCTAAATATGTCAAATCGAAACGAAGTAAGACAAAAATACTGTACAAGAAAATTTTTGTATTGTTACAAATTAAGCCTTGGAATATAAAAATATTTCTAAGTTTTACTTACTATCCCAGACAAAATTCACGAGATTCATTTTCTATCCACATTTGCCAGCTGATATATTGATAATAAGCTTAATTAATTTATCTTGAAACGAATATTATTATGGGTACATCACAACGAGCCACTTTGCTTATTATAACTTCGGGTAATGTGCATAGTATTAAAACTGGATTGTATAGTTAAATGTCTGGTGGATTTTGTCTGTAAAGCCTCCACAAAACCGTCACAAAACGAAAATATTTAAAAAAATATCGCGTTTTGATGCGGTAAGCGGTGCTGTGCTTATAAAGATTGGGTTTTTTTAAAGTGAAGTAAAGGCCCTTACATACTGGCGCGATTAGCCACGCGACGCGACGCCGCCGCATTGTTCGCCGAGAAGTTTTCTCAGAAATTGTTTTGTTAAAATTCGCGTCGCGCGGCGAATCGCGCCAGTTTGTAAGAGCCTTTAACTTATGTCTCAAAGACATCAAGTATTCTATTCTATTTTTGAATAAATGGCAATCAAAGCTGTTGTGGAATATTCTGCCAAAGATATAAAGTAAATTGACTGCTCAACACCAAATACACCTGTCTGAGACATCGCATTGTGACAACATCATATATAATAATATATCATAATTATGTTATTATTTGCTTGAGGAGTTCGCAAATAGTCGAGCATACCCGAATTAAGCTCAGGAGAAAAATGAGAAAGTCCTTAATTACCCCCATTGTCCTTATAATTTTATTTTTCATGGAACTTACTGAGGTACTTACGCTGCATGTAAAATACTGATGTTCAGCTGCATCCAGTTGGACTGGAAGCCGACCACAACATTGTTGGGAATAAGCTATTTAGATGACGATGATGCTTTTATCTTGATATTTATTATCGATCACCTCTAGCCATTTTACAAACAGTCGAGATTTAGTCATCTTTAAAAAAACCCAAGCTAAAAAACATTGTATATAATTGTCAATATAGTCATATTAACGTCGTTTCTAGTGATGTACTTTACTATTTATGAGTTTGCCTAAGAAGTGACTACACCCGACCGCGGCCAATGACGTACATTAACCGGTAAATGTCTACGATTCCAACTTTTGATAAAAATGGAAAACAAGCGTCATTTTAATGACATTTCCTTTTCACATGCACGTACCTATTATCCTAAATAATATTATAAATGTGAAAGTGAGTTTGTTTGTTTCGCTTCACGCTAAAACGGCTGAACGGATTTGGATGAAATTTGGCACAGACCAAGACCTGGGGAAGGACTATATAGGCTACTTTTTCTGGATCGCAGACGAAGTTGCGGGCAACCGCTGGTCTGGTTGGAATACATTTGTTTGATAGACCACATCCGTTAATTAGAATTAGGTTACCTAGGTAGCAGTCAGGTAGCAAAGAGTTATTGGGGTTTTCCATCAGGCATTCCTCAGTGACAAAAAAAAAACAAGTTAATCGCAGTGTTTTTTTTTATTAAATCGAATATTTTCTAGTCTGTTATGTAGGTAATAATTTTATCAATTTATTTCGGTCGCGTTTTCGAGACTCGAAAAGCAACAATGACGTCAAAAAAATTGGTCCTAAGGATCGCATGGTCGCAAATCTTGCCTGGTCGCATTTCTAGTCACTTGTTAAGCGAACCGCCTCTATTTTAAGTCGAATAACATAAAATTGTAGCGATGACTGCTAAAAAATATATCTACAAAAAGACTGATTATAATATTCATCTTAAACAAAATGTTTTTAACGAAACGAATAAATGTTAGATAAATAATGTTGTATTTTATTATTATCCTCTAATATATATTATTATCTATTTTTAATATGACGTGTAAAAGTGATTCCGATATCCTATTTACAGAATAAACAATTTCATTTTATTTCAATGATAAATTCATTAGAAATTTTCAGCAACTTAATTCACTACCATTCACCATTCATTCACCGTGATAACTTAGGTGAAGTAAGCTGTCATTAGCGTAAATCCCTAGCATCAATAGGGAATATGCATGTGATTCAAATATGGGTCAAATATTTTATATTATCTTATTACTTCAGAATTATGCCTCCATAAATATTTTTGAATAAAATTTCTTTTTGAGCGAGAAATTATTTTTTTAAAAGTCCCAAAAAACCGTGGGTAATTCAAATACTTGAAAAGCTAAGAGCGGATGTGACGTAACAATCCGGGATAGCAATCAAAATGTCAATGTCAAGTCAATCAACAAGTGTCAAGTCAATGTCAAACGCTCCTACAAAAAGGAGTGTTTGACGTTGACTTGACAGTTGCTTGTTTGTTTTCACGGTCTGTGACGTCACCACACCAAGCGCGCCAAATGGAGGGCGTTTAAACAGCCCGGATCGGTTGGATATTTTTAAACTTTTTTTTAAGTACTTTAAATTGCTTTTTTGCCGTTGATTTTTTTTTACTATTATTTGACGATGTATATTATCGAATAAAAATATTAAAAAAATACATGCATATTCCCTATTGGAATGACAGCTTTATTCAAGCACTTCACCTAAGTTTTCACTGTGATTTTTTTACAGAATACATCGGCAGTTTACACCACAAACCACGACATGTGTTTAGCGCCAAAAAATATTTGAAACATCATTCTGTCTCTTTCGTCTACAAACGATTGACAGAAACAGAACGGTGTTTTAAATTCGTTTAGCGCTAAACGTAGTTTTAGCGATTAGTGGTGCAAGCGCGTGTAATAAGAATGCGAGTCAAAAAAAATAATTTTGACATCAACAGATCAAATACAAGTTACATTTTTCATTGATCATTTTCAGTCTGCAGTGGTCATAATAGCCCATTTTCGGATTCAATTTAGTTGATGATATTTTTTTAATGTTCTCAATGAAAATGGACAAAGTAAGAAACGAGGACCTATAAAATGCAGTTTGGAAGTACGCGCCAGTGACTGAAAAGTTTAAAGGAAATCGTTTGGCTGTATATGGGGCATGTGAAGAGGAGAAGGGTACAGGGGCAAAACAAGGAATGTCACTAAAACAAGTTTTTGTGTAATTAACATTTTAATGTTTGAAAGTATATAACTTTGTCTTACATATTAAGTGTTTAGAAATTACTAATAGGAACTTTAGTTTACCTTACAGAGATCAGTTGTAGATACAAATAAACTTTTGGCAAATATTAACAAATATGTAAAATTAGAAAAAAGAAAGTAATTAACTATTATAAAGTACTAAAACATGAAATGTCCTTTAAAACCTTCTTTAAACTCTTCCTCTCTTTTTTCGCTTCTTCGTTTTTTTTACTAAATTCTGATTAATATCTTCATCGCTTTCACTTTTTCTATATTATTTAAATCTAAATTCGCAGTCACAACAACATAATCATAACCTCTCTTTAACTGACATTGACAGTTGGACATTCCATGTTATGTTCCGTTTCACTAGGGACATTCCCACTTTTGCACCTGTACAGGGTTTTGAAATATTAAAGATACGAAGGACTATGATTGTTTTTATGCTTTTTACACAATCCTACATAAAAATACGCGCGAAAACTAAAGTGTTGCCATACTTAATTTATATTTGAATTTTATGTGACATTCCTTGTTTTGCCCCTGTACCCTTCGTGACTAAAATAGTGATGTAAGTATACGTATATATAACAGACAGGGTCAGTCTGGCCCCAGGGCATACCGGGACTTTTCCCGGTGGCCCGGTCCCTCCGTGGGCCGGTCCGGTCCATTTTCCCTTCATTTTATTTAGAGCAAAGCCGTGATGAGTGAGATAATTATTATTTTATATCGAACCTCAAAAAATCCCGGTAGTTTTTTGGGTCCCAGACCGACGCTGTATATAAATGTTGATGAATGGAGGGGGAGAGGAAGGCCTAAAAAAAGATGGATGGATTGTGTGAGGAATGATATGAAAGAGAAGGGAGCGAATGTTTTAGATGATTTTTTCGAAAGGGCTATCTACCAGAGGTGAAAGAAGAAAAGAAAAACAGAAATTACTTTCAAAAAATGTATTAAAAACACATTTTTTATTTATTTATCCTTTTCTTTTCAATACATAACTTATTATTATAACTGTAGGAATATTATAACTATAGGAACATATTATTTTCTCTTTTGTTTTGGCACATTTACAAAGCTCACACAGTGAGCTAAAAATAGGAACATTTTCAAGCTACACTTACATAATTATAAATCACACTTATTTACACATTCGGGGTAATAAGTAGAAACATAAAGTTTTTACACATGATTTTTAGGAATTTTACCCTAAACTGACAAGAATATTATCTGAGTTTTCCTCCTTACATCTAGGTACTTACATAGCTTTTTTTAATAACATTATTGTTTTTGTTTATTTTAAAAAATATTTACATTCTTCTTTTTGGTTTTATCACTTTTTTATTTTCATAAGGCTTTTTTTTTACTCTCATGAATGTATGGTTTTTATTCAGAAATTTTGTATATTTTTACTACCTACATAAAATTATCTACTTAAGTATACAAATAGTAAAAAAGTAACGAAGTCAGAACTGCACATTCAATATTTTTTGCTATGAGGTATGGGAACGAGTCTGATGCCGAATTTTTGTACGGCAAACAGACAAACTGTTTGTCTGGATGCATGTTCCAGATTGGCGCAAAACCGGCTTGGATGAAATTTGGCACACAGATAAATTCTATCCTTGATTAACACATAGGGTACTTTTAATCCCGGCAGTAGGTTCTGGTGGGATATTTTCTAGGTTTTGCATGCGACCGCAGTTGCAGGCAAAAGCTAGTTTAAATTACATCAAACTCGTCGTACTCAGGCTTCTCATAGTTCCCGGAAAGAACATCTTCAACCCATGGCAGATGATCAGCCACATTAGTATAAAGTCCGGGGGAGTTCTTGGTCCCACAGCGGCTGTTCCCCGCACTAGTAACCCCCCACAACTCGGCCCTGCTCTTGACCCACACTAAAGGACCTCCGGAATCACCCCTACAGGTATCAATGCCCTCTTCACCCCCAGCACAGATTGCATTATCGGGAACTTTGAAGTTTTTGTACGCAGCCTCGCACTCGGCTTTCCCCCACAGCGGAAGAGGGATGATTTTCTTAGTACTGCTGTAGTACCCTCTCAAGGGAATTTCGCCCCAACCCGTGGCCGCGAAAACGGTGTCGCGTTGTAGTTCCCCAAATGGCAGGCAAATTGGACGGATGAAGTCTGTGAAAAAGAAAAAAGACATGAAATCAATCTGCATTTTTAACATCAGAAGTAAAATAAATTGCTTTTTAAGGATCAAAGGACCGGTTTTTTTGGTGGGAAATTATCAAATAACTTCTCCCGCTCTGGGCGGAGCGGGAGGGCGTGTCGGACTTTTACTGACTAAAACCCACCCGTGTTCCTTCAGGTGCCTGTAAGTTGCCAGAGGCCACGCTGTCCCTTTCGGACTTTCCCGCAACCCCGACAGGCCGTCGGCCCTAGCGGACCTCGTCAATTGTACTGAGTATGGAGTGAGGAATTGAGTTGGGTTGAGTAAACCCTTTCAGACCTGTATTTTTATGTTTTTCTCGTACGGATTTAAATAAATTTTCAGTGATAAAATGGGCATTCAATAAAATAAAAAACCTGGAAGTCAAATAGGGTTTTTTTTAATTTTTTATGTGAACTTAAGAATACAAACCCGTTTTCTGTACAAATAACCGAAATTAATATTTTTTAATAAATTATATTTTATGTCCTCAATTGTATTGTGCACGCCAGGTCTAAAAGGGTTAAGAAATCAAAACAAATCTTACCAGTATAAGGAGAATCCTTCTCCAGCCTCAAAACAGCAATGTCTTGACTCTTCCCATCATAGTCAGGGTGAACGATAATCTCTTCAACTTCTAACCTGACGATCGGATCAGCGCATACTCCACCGATGCAATCTTCTCTGCTGGCCAAGTCGTATTCTCCGAGACGGGCTACTAATCTGTTAAGAAGAACAGCAATGTTAAGAATATTTTAAGTAACTTCTTTTTAACCGTCTTCCAAAAACGAAGAGGTTCTATGTTCGTCTGTATGTCCTTTTTTTATATGTTCTTCGATATTTTCGCCAATTGTGAACCGATTAAAAAATCTTTGTTAGTTCGAAAGGATATACTCCCGAGGTGGTCCCATATAAATTTTACTAACTTTGCTTGCGTATTTTTTTAGTTAGCTGAATATTACGTATTTTTTTCCACTTAACCTTCGTGACCGCGCGCCATTTAGAAGACAAATGCCTCAAGCACGGACTGAATTGAAGTGACGAACGAGTCAAATAAAAAAAAAAAATTTTTTTTTGGTTTTGAATGATTAAGTTGACGAGAATGCCATAGACCCATAGACTTAAATTGCCATGGACGATTTAGACCCTTATTTATATGTAAAAATAGAGATTTTTACCGCGCGAACCCGCTGGTACAATATCGTACCAGCGCGGCTCATCATAAATATTCATCTGGTATGATGTCGTACCACCCATGTCATGTCAACGACGTTCTAAGTGACTCCCGTCACTGTTATTTGGGGCCCTACCATCAACTTTTAAAATACTTGCCAAGTACATGACAGGTCAACTTAGCAGGCTAACCTGACAGGTTTTCTATTTGTACCATGAGCATTTCCGTCTGACCTGCAATGTATCAACTTCAGACCTGCTACGTAACCGTTGACCGGTACGCCATATTATAAACAAACGTTCGGAAATACTTTTTCGCAATGTTACCGGTTTTACGGTTTTAAAGAATTAGATTAAATTAATTTAATAACAGTTTATAATGATCAAGAGAATTCTAAAAAAAAATATGTTTCTTAACAAAATATCTTATTTAACACGATTATGACACTGGAAACCCTTTTAGATACTTATGAAAATAATCTTGAAAGTTACCAAAGTTATTGCTATTGTCGAACGACTATCCTAGCCATTAAGTATAAAAAAAATATAGTTTTTGATTGCTTGTCAGTTTGACTCTAGTGATGTTACTCAGTCACTAACGGTCAGGCACTCGATTGTTCCGATTATCTAATTCAAGTACTCAATTCAAGTTGAATCTAAGGTAGGTACTAGAGGGAGGTTTCCAACAGCTTCGCACGTTTGAAACGCACACAAAAAAAAACAGAGAAAAGAATCATAGCCCGCTCCAAAATACAGCAACCGTTCCATATTGGTACATTGGGGTTTAAGTCAGTGACATTCGGGTAAGATCGGCTTTGTTCGACTTTGTAAAAAGCGCTTTCTCCACATTCCACTCTCAATCTGATAATCAATGATGATACAATGATGATTTTAATGACAAATTACAAGTTATCAACAGAAATCATTAACCCACAGTACATATATATATTTTTACTCTTATTGAAATTCTTTGACTCTACACAACATAGTATTTTGGTACCTTGAGAGAAAATGAAATCGAGTTTTTATTTTATACACTGCAGTAACGAGTTAAACAAAATTTAGCCGCATCACTATCTGACACTGTCAGAAAGACAAGTCAAGTCAAGGGACAACAACGCTTCAATAATTTATTTTTTCAGTTTCTTTCGAATTGCATCAATTTCATATATTTCTTTTTTCCTATGTGTTATTGAAGGAATATAATTAATATGGAATCTACAAGATGGTACAGCATTTACTCCAGATGGATGTTGTGTTATTTGTTCTTTGAGATTCCAACGCAATGTGCGAAGACATAGTCCGAAGCTATAGATGTGCGGTGAACGCTTTTGTATCAAATGCACGTCGTATAAAGATGAGAGGTGGAGCCTGGTGGAGCAACCTGCATCTTTTTTAGATGAAATATTATTTACTTCTAAGTCGTCTGACATTGAAATTGATACTTACAGTAATAAAAATGCTTTGTTTACTTATTGTGATTTTTGCTTTCATTTAAAACACCCTACGTTCCTACTATACATTCCTACGTTCATACATTACATTACGGGACAGTGCACTATTTTACTATACTACAATACCGATGAAGTGTAGGTTGGCCTACTCACTAAACAATTTTTTTTAAGTTATGATCGTATTTCTCAGTAACCTCGTTAGACAAAGTATAATTATTACTACCACTATAATCTAGAGATCATTATCAGAGTACATATTCACAAATGAACATGTACTTACGTATTTTATTTTAAATTAAAGAAAACAGTTCACTAAAAGTAAGTTTTACACGCCTGCTTAATATGACTGCAGGGCAGTTCAGTAGTCGAGTGTTTACATGTCAAAAAGGACTTGATGGTACAGCTTAACGCAGGTCAGACCAGTGAAATGTTGTCACGTGACCACTGACCGGCTTTAGTCACGTGATCGCTGGCTTGCCTGTTATTTGACATGTTCACGGTACAAAATAGCCCGACAGTTCACTTTCCGTCGAAAATTGACCTGCTATAAGAGTTCATGGTAAGCCCCCTGGTAGTGGTATTCGAATTCGTGTGGGGTAGATACCAAAACTAAAAAGTGAATATTAACTTTAATTTCGGAAGTCGATGGCAAAATACAAAAATTGAAAGGCAAAGCCAGCGACTTCCGAAATTAAAGTTATTTTTCACTTTTTAGTGTTTTTTTTTGGTTTCACGTATAATTAAAGATTTATAAGATACAAAAGAATGAAATGATCGTAAAGGAAATAAGATTTCGAATGTTATGCCAAATCTTTCTTCATTTTTTTCGAGTGGCTAACAAAGTTTTAGATTAATATTTAAAATTATTCCAAAAATCAGTAGTTAAGAAAAGCAACAACTAAACAATTCAATTTTATAAAAAAACGGTCAAATGTTTGTCACTAGGTAAATAAAACATTGCTATGGTAACACGGAATTCCCAAGACAGATAACTTATTTATACATAAAATACATACCTATTGACGACATTATTCAATAATTATGTTATATTTATAATGAGGGAATTCCTAGTGATGTAACTTTAATAATATTTTATAGCATTGATGACGTATGAATCTGAAGACGATTCAAAGAATAATAGGTTATTAACCTGAAATAACGGACAGCACTTGGAAAGCATGATGAAATTTAATGAAAGCTCATTAAAAATAATGAAATCTGAACCAAAAAAATAATTTTAGTTTCGTTTTTTTATCACTAGAAGTTACTCTATTTTTGATCAATTTTAAAGATGAACATAAGTAATCCAACGTTTACATTTTTAGAAGATTAATTACCAGATTAACTAAAATAAATTCTAATGTCCTAACTGTCAAATTTACTGCATGATATCGGCTTAACGCTCAATTAGGTAATTCTTTTTTCAGCTTTCATTATCATCACTATTTCCTTTGGATTTTTCCATGCCTGTTAAAACCTGGGAGGACCTGAAGGGCAATTCTCGTACTTATAAAACGTTCACATTCAAGTCGCAATCTGTCAAACTTGTCAAAAATGTTTGTAAACTGATTGTATTTTTGACAGATTGCGAATGAGATTAGAATCAGAACGTTCTTAAAAATGACGGGAATTGCGCCTCTGAATATTTACGAGCTAATAGATAGAGGCCTTTGCCCAGCAGTGGGAAAAACTATAGGCTAACAAAAAAAAAAAATTGAAGAGATGGACTCGAAACCAATTTCTCACTCAAATTTGGAACTTAGCAACTAATGAGAAATGAGACGTAAATAATTACCTGGTAAACTTAGGGGTCCTGATGCAATGGGCAGCCGTGATGAGATGCCTGCTGTCTACGAGGGTAGCAGCACACCTGATGTCAGTTCTGTGGTCTCCGCGCCAATATTCTATGTACACCAGCCACGGGTTGTGATGGATCAGGTTGGAACTTGCTTCTACGCCACAAATAGGCTCTGGGAATTAATTAATAATAAAATATTAATAAATCATACGAAAATTAAGCACAAAATTCGGAAAGTACTTAAAAGATGCACTTGATAATGGGTAATCCTATTAGTGATTGGCCAAAACAACGATGGGACAGCAAAAAAAAAAAAAAAAACTATTCTTAATTTTAGAAGAAAAATATCAGAAGAAAAAATTAAATTAAAATTTTGCATAATCCAAAGCAGTAAGAAAAAGTTTTAATTTTAAAAAACTTACCGTTCGTCAGTTTAAAAGCCAAAACGCCTACAGCACATGATAACAGCAATAATAAACGAATCATAGATGAGTTTAAAATCTCCACTGAATTTATTAAAAAATGCAATAAATTAAATTGCTCATAACGTTAGTTTCTGTCAATTTTACCTCGAATAATGAATTTATTTGATCGCTGTGCGCCTTTATATTCCTGTGGCATTTATAGGGAAAAATGCCGGCAATCCATCGCCCACTCATGAGTTTGAGGAGTGCTGACGACATTGAACGTCACTATCAAGCCGATTAAGCATGATAGGTGTAAGGGCTGGTCTTCGACCATGCACCCTTGGAACCAACCCCTAGTATGGAAAAAACTAAAGCAAAAAAAAAATTTTTTTGCGTCACATCACTAGTAAGACCATGACTTTTTTTTTTTCTTAAATTAATTTATGGAAAAAAAAATATGGAAGTGGTAGGTAATAGATTAAATAGTAAAATACATTATGGAAAAAACCCTGTCCGATCCGAAAGGGGCACATAGGTAACTGCAATAACTTTACCTGAAAAAAAAAATATTATTGAAAAAAAAGTTACTTAATGCAATTTGAAATTCACGCTTTATTTTATGTTAGTCACGCAAATCTACCCCAATTTCATTATAACTTAGCAAATTTTCTATAGAGGGCATATGTTATGGCTTGTAGACACCCACTAAACGACAGACGCCCGCTCCCCATGTAATAACCCGGAAAAAAAATCCCATTGAAAAAAAAATGCAGTGAATTTGTTTTTTTCGTTTTTCAGAAAAAAAACATAGACTAAATATGATTCTTAACAACACCTTTACGGATCGGACAGGGTTTTTATTACACGCTGTGTATTTGCTCTAGTGTCTTTACCCAAGGAGAAGCAGGGCAATCGCCCTCTTGGCATAAAATCTTAAGGCATAATATTTTTTGGCATAGTGTTTTCGAAAAACGTCCACTGCTGGACATAGGCCTTCCCAGGCATCGCTACTTCGATCGGTTCTGTGCTTCCCGCATCCAGCAAATTACTGCGGCACTTCATTTATTTACCTATTAATTTAATTATTTTAGTGCCATGTATTGTGGAGATCCTTAATAAATAACTATGGAGTTATTAGCAGCTTACCCCTAGGTCCGAAGGTTGGAATTGAGTAAATTGAAAATATTCGCGCTATTAAATTAACCTATCATTTGAAAAATTTGGGAAAGTACCTAGATTTAATGATTCACTGTTCATCATAATTATTATGAAATATTTCTACCGTACGTAATATAATAAATTATTATTAAATAATGTTTTGTTAGTTCCTAATCAAACTTTTCCTTTAAAACTTATATAATAATTAATTCTATGGAGAAATTGTCCGTGTGTGGTCATGCGTAGATAAGGTAAAATAAGCTCACCTGACACAATGAAACTTACCGATGGCTTCTCATTCTGGTAAGCCACTATTTGGCTGCCTTTCCACCAGAGATGAGCGAGGATGCGTAGCGAGGAATGTCCGAAAAAAATAGCCAATAACAACGCTAGCTTAGCTCAAGCTATGATAGTGAAGCAATGTTGTTGGTTAGTTTCACACACATCCCTCGCTACGCATCTTCGCTCATCTCTGGTGGAAACGCAGCCTTTTCGGGTCGGCCACCAGTCTTACTGGATGCAGATGAATACCAATAATATTACATGTATTGACTGCCTATTTGATCTGCACAACTCAGTTACTACATAATAGATACAGTAAGTACCCCTTGGAAATTCACCTATGTCTAAAGAAAAAATAATTACAATAATATTCGGAATTTCTAATTTCAGGCTTAATTTGTGATTCAGGCAAAATAAGGTTGAATTTAGATCGGATATGGGCAGTCCGTCAACCATAGAAAGACTTACACCTTTAATAAGTTAGGTACTTGGAATCGTATTTAATTATGGTAGAATTAATTTATAGTATTCATAAATACTTCCATAAAAAAAATCAAGTAATAAAAAATCATAACCCTCCTTTTTTCTTCGCCGTAGTCGGGTAAAAACTAAAACCCAACTACGACTTAAAAGGTATATACGTAATCTGTTCGATTTATGCCCTAACACGTGTGACTCCAGATTTTTAATTTGCCTGTCTGTGGTGACTTGTGTCTGTGGTGTCTGTAACCTTTTAAGTCGTAGTTGGGTTTTAGTTTTTATTACTTGATTTTATTTTAAATTCTTTTGGGGTTATAATATATATATTTTTGAAATGTGCTCATTAAGCCCTTTCATTTGATACCCAACATGGTACGATTAAACCATTTTTTTTTTTAAGTTCCTCGCTTTATGTCTTCTAGAGGGCGCTATTTTTAATTTAATGTGACTTCACATAGCCTATTTCCAGCGGACAATCACGACGCTTCTAACGATACCTCATTTGTCAAATTGTGATAAGTGGTTTGGAAGATAGGAGGGAACAGATGAACATACATACATACATACATACATACCGGTCAAAATCATAACCCTCCTTTTTTCTTCGCTGTAGTCGAGTAAAAATAATTTACGTTAATTTCCGGGTGACGTTTGAATGATAGGTAGTATTAGGTATACCTACGGTCAACCGTACGTCAATAGTACGACTTTGAATACGATAATCGCCCGTACGAAATAACGAGTGTAAAAAGACGCTTTTTTTAACGAAACTGAGAGTCCGTTGTTCTGCCCGTTATTGTGATCATTTTTTTGTACTGGACCATACCTGGGAACCTTCTGGTTACGGAGATATTTAAGGTCAAAGTTTCAACTCTTTCCTCACTCTAATAGTCCGATGGGACGGCAATCCGGCACCACCGAAGACGGCTTAACGTGCTTTCCGAACACAGGGGTATTACAGTGCCAACTTCCAAACTCCGGGCCGTTACTGAGAAATCCTAATGGAAAAACTCAATAACACTTTGCCCGACCTGGGAATCAAACCCAGGCATAATGCAGCAACGATAGACACACAAATTCAAATTACGCGCTGCTACTGAAAATATACATAAGCATAATCAGCCTAAATGTTCCTAATGCAAACTCAAAACTCAAACTCAAAGCATTTATTTCAAATAAACCAATTACAGGCACTTTTGAATTGTCAAAGGGTCGGTCAGTCAGAAAATATGAAGCTAGTTGCCCATTCCAAAGCGTAGTAGGTTCCTATGGAGAAGAACGGGCAAGAAACTCCACGGACACTCTTTTAAAATCAGAATATTGTTACAATATGTTGTTTACATCATTCAATGGAATGGATTTATGGAATCATACATGTGAGTACAACGTAGAAAAACGTGCAGGTTAAAAGAGTCCGTAAATAAAAGATAAAACGATACAAAACAATTCAAAAATTAAAATAAATCAAAATAAGCCGTGGCAGCTAATAGATGACCAGTCCCTACTGATGGCGCCCGTTCACGAACATGACGCATGGATCAGCACCATTCAGCTCAACCATTTTGAAGGGAACTTAATGATCCAACACACACGACACCACCAGCGAGACATTAAAGTGAGCATGACATGCTTTCAGCCGCCAGGGCACATTCAAGTCAATGAAAGAAGTACCTAGTAAATGGTAGCTTTAACGTACTTAGGTAAGTACATAGTGCTCACAAACATGTGCTATGCAGTTATACAATACTAGGAGATTGAATTTATACAATGTAAAGATAGTTTTTACAATCTTCAGCAGCTCCAACAATATTTTCATATGCTAATCAATTAGTTGTTGCGCCCTGTGGAGCTGGACCAGCGCTGAGACACTGGCTCTTTCTGTGGTCATAATCCATCCACCCCGCGGGCCCAGTGCGCGTTGGTAGGGTAGGACATCCGGGTTTCTCACAGTATAAATAATTATGGAAAACCCCAATATCACCTTGCCGTGACTACTAGACCGACCACTAGACGAGACAGTCTAGCTATTTGAGTCATCTATAAAATTAGGTCGTGTAGGGACTCTCCATAAACAACGTCATTCAATGTAAAGAAGGGACATTCCATAGAGTACGTATTGGACTGGTCATCACCGACCAAAGGTGAATAATTTGATGTCTAATAAAGTTCATGAATCGCTTTGAATGAGTGACTTCTACCTATTGTAGGTAACGTATACCTCTACGGTACAATATTTCAGGAGAATGGAAACTACATAACACCACGCATGTTAACCCCGAAGGGTTAGGCAGAGGTGTACCTATAGTAGGTACACCCACGTTTCGCCAGTTATGTTTAAGTCCCATGTAATAGGGGGCGAGTCTATTGCCATCAACCGGTCACATATATTTTATTTTTTGCTCAGTACAAAATACAGTACACGTAGATATATTTACATAGTAACCTATTCCGCTTGACTATTCTTCAAGAGTCATAAAAACCCTGTAAGAAATCGACATGTGTTTCATCTCTCAACGAGGCATCCTCAGGACGACGATTGACCATTGATCAAGCCATGAGCCAACGGACGTGGATTTAAAAAAAAACCAGTTTCCTGGTGACTCTGGGGCTTCGTATAGAAACCAGAATAAGCACAATCACCCTATAACGTTCCCACTGCTGGGACAGAGGCCTCCTCGCTGTGAGAGGGAGTGGGCTATAATCCACCACGCGGGCCCTGCGGGTTTGGTGGATGTTAGATGTCTTCGATTTTTTTGTACTAGGATATACCTATCAGGAATTATGATACAATATGTTATGCTGCCGGCTTTTGTTATCATGAGAATAACAAGCAGTGACGTTAATCTCGCCGTAACAACGTATTTTCGTGTTCTGTTGCGGTCACCCACTTTTTCCTTTTACTCATAAGACCTATTATGGACGTTTCCTGTTACGTAAGAAGAAAGTGTTGCTATTTTTTTATTGTTACGTGGGCAATTTTACATAGGTATTATGTGTTGTTACATACGTCATGCAAGCATTTATTTAGTAGGTACTTTCCGCCTAGGCACAGGGTTATTGTGCTACTGGCTGAAACTCTTGCAGTGGTAATTGCAGCATTGGTTTATTCAGCCTTTATCGTTCCCACTGCTAAATCACAGAGGCCTCTCTGTGAGAGGGACTGGACCATAATCCACCACCCGGGTCCAGGTAGGTAATGTCACATGTCTTCGTTTTCTCTGCTCTAGGACATGCCGGTTTCCTGGGCCACTGTTTCTATCACAGTTTATTGCGCTACTAGCCTAATTAATAGCCTAATTATTTGTTTTTTTTTATGGCGAATGGTCCAAATTGTGTGCCCGTTTTGTTACTTTTAAGTAGGTATAGCCAGCATTTGAATACACTATGATAGTAAGCTAAATCTTTTATTTCGTTCTATAGAGGGTTTAAATCTTACTCATCATTATGAACAACTATTCAATAAGGGACCAAATTAAAATAGCAAAAAAAAACTGCCGTGCAATTTGACGAGCTACGCGAACATTTTTTTTCGCGATTTCTGGTTTGAACTTACATATTTATATACAACTCCAGTGAAAATAAGGGTCTCATTAGAGTAAGTAAGAGTAGATTAGATTAGAAAACGTAAGAGTTGATTAGAAAACGTAATTAAAATTGCATCAGTGTTTGTTTGTGCCCAATTTAATAAGTCATCTGCAACAAAGATATCGAGTACCTACCTACCTAGGTACCTACAAATAACAAGTAGTGACGTACAGAATGACCAGTTTAAGTGTGCCGTTCACGGTGGCGCTGCTTGTCAAGGAAAAACGCAACAGGAGGACAAATTCGGTACATTAAGTTTTAGTTCTTTTTTTTGCCAACTGCACAGATACGTTGGACGCGCTTTAAAGCTGCTTTTGAACACAAAATCACACAGGTTTTCTCTGAATAGGGGGTGACACAGTCTTGATGAATTAGATAGGTAGTTACTGCAGATAGTGAGGTACTCACAACAGTGACGTTTTATACAACAGTTTTGGTTTTACTGTACTAGTGAACCAAAGGACAGTCAACAATTTGTTATCTATGGTAGAAAAATACTCTGTGTTCAGAATTAATGATTATTCCACTGCGAAAAAAGGATGGTGCTATCAGCCTTCTATAGCTCCGTCTCACTCTCATACTGGAAAAATGGTGGAATTAATACGTCGTAATGCGGCACCTTATGGTAACTATTAGCCTGTCAGCAAGGACCTGACTGTCTAGGGTACGCCACACGTGCCTCCTTTTAAAAATCACCACCATAAGGTTTTAGACTTAACCTACGGTTTCTTATAAGAGCAGTGGCCGGCACATAATCTCCGCAATTTACCAACGAATGAAGTCACTGAAACAGTAAGTTATGTGTGTTCCTAGAGAGCGTTTTTGACACGGTAAAGTCAAACCTCGCTGCCATCATTTTCATGACAGCTGTCACGGTGGCCGTCATATGGCGGCCACCACTCAGCTCTTTGCTAGAAGAGCGGTGGGGATATTGAAGTACAATGCGCTGTGGCCCGATAGCGCTGTATGCGGATGCGCTAAGCTTAGGATCACCACCAAATGATTTACAAGTACTACATCGATATTATTATTGAGGAGCTCCAGTCCATCAGGTTAATAATATAATATAATAATATATGCCCTGGCTGTCATTTGTGGATCTTTGACAGTCTGGCAACCAGTATTGTCAAGCGGTATCATATTACCCAGTTACTGGGTTGTGGAGTTCAGATAGGCAGTCGCTCCATGTAAAATACTGGTATTCAGCTGCATCCGGTTATACTGGATGCCGACCCCAATAGTTGGGAAAAGGCTAGGCAGATGATGATGATCGATATTATTATTGCATTAATTTTGCGATGTACGGGACAGTAGTTGCATCATCCAGTGACGGACATTCTGGGGAATAGGGCGACGGTGTGGCAGGCGCATCGGCCGGCACCATATTGCAACAGTTATGGCGTATTTAGTTTGTCAAGGTATCTATATCATCATCTTTGTAAACATCAGGTGTCCTATATGCTGGAATAAAATGTCCAAATTTCATTTTTTTTGACGACACGTTTGGCGCAGTGGTTGAGCGATGGACTGCTGCGCAACGTGTCGCGGGCTCGATCCCCGCACGGAACAAATATTTGTATGATCTGCAAGTAGTTGTTCCGGGTCTGGGCGTTAGTGTATGTGGGTTTCTATGTTTGTAAACGCACCCACGATACAGGAAGAAATTCCTAGTGTGGGGCAAAGATAATAAAAAAAAATTAAATAAAAATCGCGTTGACCACTAAAACCGACAACCGATATTATAAAACTATTATTTTGTTGACATATTTTATCTACATAACGTCATCCTGTCAGTATAGTACCTAAAACGGGTAGGCAAAGGTGTAATCAATACCTACATTTACTGACAGGGCTCATATTGAGAATTTTTTGTTGGAATAACCTAATAACACTTCGCTCAAGTCAGGGATCGAACCCAGGCCCTCACGCTTAGCAGGCGCATTTGCGGTAGGCAAAGCAGGCAGTCAATAAATCTGTGATTGAGAACTAAGTGCTCATACACACGAGGGGCACGTCAACTGCAGGGGCAACAGCAGCCGTCGACACGCGTCAACTGCAGCCGTCGACACGCGTCAACTGCAGCCGTCGACACGTGTCAACTGCAGCCGTCGTACACGTGTAGACCGCGGCCGTTGACCCGTGCCGCTTGTGTGTATGAACGCTAAACTGCAGGCCCTATCTCATACTGCATTTTTTCAGTAAAGATCTCACCGTGAAAACTTAGGTGAAGTGAGCTGTCAAAAGTGATCCGATAAAAATAAAGGACAGATCACATCAAGCTCACTTCACCTTAAGTTTTAACGGAGATTTTTACAGAATAGAGCTCTTCTCTTTAAAATGCTGGGGCCACACTAACGGTCAACGTCAATGCCCATCATCGCCATAAACAACGCGATAATTATAGCGATAAATTGAGTAGCCACACTTGAACGGTCAACATCAATGCTCATTTGCCCCCACCCAACTAACGTCAAACGCCAATGTGATTGCCGTTGTCAAATTCTCGCAATAAGTTGTGGCTACACCTACGGCTAAAGTAGATCATCGCGATAATCAACGGCGTTTCCTGTTGGCACGGCCCCAGCATGTAAGACAGCATTGGCGTAAAAGCGTTGAATAGCAGGCGGCACTAACTGAAACTCAATAAATTAAATACTATCTATCGACTTTATAAGTAATAAAAAAAAATCTAGCCTTCGCTGTCCCACTCCTGGGCAAAGGCTTCAACTGCGCACGTTCGTCTTTTAGTTAGGATGGAACCTATCCAGTTCGTCCTGCCATCTCCTACGTGGCCTGTCGCAATCCCGGGTATTACTTAAGGACGGTAAATTACTTATGTCATGGTAAAAAGATTATATATCGTTTGCAAGGTGAGGCCAGTGTATACACACTAAAATAATAAAAGCAGGGATTAAGCTGAAAGAAAGTAAAATTAATTAGAAATAAAAGATAGTTTTTGGTTATAGTCACACTTTAATGTCTGTGGTCGGACTTTTTTTAATTTGTAAATGATTTTCTATTTAAACTTTCACTAATTTACATAATATAGCAAGACACTTTTTTTATAAAAATACTTTTTATTTAAATTCCCATCTGACAAGAATATTTTAAATTCCCAATTTACAATTATTAATGAATAATTTATTAAAGGTAATCTAAATCTAGTGGATAGGAATCTTTTTTCCATATTGTACTTCTTATAGATTATAAAATTATTGGAACAGATTGACAAAATGTCTGCAAAGGCAAGATGATAATTTACATAATGTAGTAAGGCACTTTTATAACAACACTTTTTATAAATTGTTCAAATTCCCATCTGACAAGAATATTTTAAATTCCCAATTTACAATTATTAATGAATAATTTATTAAAGGTAATCTAAATCTAGTGGATAGGAATCTTTTTTCCATATTGTACTTCTTATAGATTATAAAATTATTGGAACAGATTGACAAAATGTCTGCAAAGGCAAGATGATAATTTACATAATGTAGTAAGGCACTTTTATAACAACACTTTTTATAAATTGTTCAAATTCCCATCTGACAAGAATATTTTAAATTCCCAATTTACAATGATTAATAAATAATTTAATAAAGGTAATCTAAATCTAGTAGATAGGAATCTTTTTTCTATGCCGTACTTCTTAAATATTTTGAAAATAATTGGAACAGATTGAGAAAATGTTTGCAAAGGCAAGATGATTATTTACATAAGGCACTTTTATAAAAACACTTTTTTTAATTGTTTAAATTCCCATCTGACAAGAATATTTTAAATTACCAATTTACAATTAATAATAAATAATTCTATTAAAGGTAATTTAAATCTAGTGGATAGGAATCTTTTCTCTATGCCGTACTTCTTAAATATTATGAAATAATTTAAACAGATTGGCAAAATATTCGGATGGCAAGATGAAACAGAGATTTAGAAAAAAATATGAAAATATTTTGTAAAACCCATACCTAATTAAAATGACATCTCGACTTTGCAAAAGAAAAATAATTATTAGTTATTTACAACACTGTCAATTATAAAACATGGAAATTGTAAGTACCTACAGTTAATAAAATAGTTAGGAATGCATGGTTTAAAATAAACATCATGGTTGCACTTAACTTTTAAAAAGTTAGCGATACAAAAAATAAAGAATTAAAAAGAATTGTAGCACCAAATCTGCCTGCATATTTATTTCTTTTTTTAACTGTACTTGATACACCAAACAATTAAAAAGTATTTTACAGTTATTGTAATGCAGATTTTATGGCATTTTATTAGTACACAATTTTTAGCAATAAAACCACTAGCTTTGGCAGTTAGGTATGTCCTTTGTAATACGACTGGGTTGATAAACCCTAATAAATAAAATATCGTTATTTTACAATGTTAATGTACTAAAGCTATTTGTGAGACAACATCTATAGGCTTTGAACCTTAGCAATATTAAATGTCAGACTTTCTGATTAGCGGAAAAAACCTATTTGTTTTGTTGTAAATAAAATAGTAATAATAGAAGAGAAATAGTCAATAGTCTATAATAGAAGAGCTTCATATGAAACCTACACCTACTTATTATGTGAAATCAAAGTGAATCATTATTTACTTTTCTAAACGAAAACCGAAACAACGTTTTAAGTATTCATTTCATATATGTTTTTTTTTGTAATATGCCATTTAAAAAACGAATTATTTTTGTCATGGAATGTCATTTCATAAAACATAAATGCAAATACTTCATTTAAATTGAAATTAATCTACATTTAAATGTAATATTGAAAATATAATTTAAATAAAAAATATTTACTTTTTAAAATTAAAGAGATCATTGGTCAGTTTTTAAATATTAAACTTTAACTTATTTTTTTTTTACATTTTGTCACATTGCTGTCATAGAAGTATTATTTACATTTACAGAACGAACCATTTCAACAGAGCCTTTGTCAATTAATTTTCCACTTCAGAATCGAGAACAGTCTGAATCCAATCCATGTGGTCAGCTACGTTAGTGTAGATGCCGGGGGAGTCTTTGGTACCACAGTGAACATTACCGTGGCTGGTCACCCCCCACAATTCGATGGTATCCTTCACCAGAGTCAGAGGGCCACCAGAATCGCCCCTACAAGTATCAATGCCTTCTTCTCCACCGGCACAGATGACGTATTCCGGGATGACGTTGTATTTATAAGCGGCCTTGCACTCTTCCCTGGACCAGTAGGGGAGACGAATCATTTTCTTCACGTGGGCGTAGTATCCTTTCATGGGAATCTCACCCCAACCAGCTGCGTAGAACTCGGTATCTTTTTTGAGGTCTCCAGTTGGTAAGCAGATCGGGCGGATGAAGTCTGTAAATAATAATGATTGGTTTATTAGTACTGACATACTTGAAACATAGTCTGATGAATCTGATAATGTCAATCTAATCGTAAGTGACCATTCTAAACGATCAATTAGTACTTGGTTCTTTACTGCCTATAGCTATACTACTAGAGCTAGGCCAGTAGATTATCTGTTATCAATGGAACTAGAATATTGGTATGCATATCCCTAAATACTCAAAAGGGATTTAACTTTAAAACTTTCATTAAATTTTTTTTGTCACTATCATAGGTATATCTTTTAAGTAACAGAAACATTAGCTTTGAATTTGAGATTTGTTTGAGGATAGAACCGAAACAAATGAAGGCGCACCCACGATTAACTTATAATAACAGCCGGTCTATTCTGTAACCATCTCACCGTGAAAACGTAGGTGAAGTGAGCTTGGAGTCAGCTGTCATTGTCATCGATACCTACTGATGCGAAGGCAGTGACTCACTCGCACCCTCACTTCACCTAAATTTTCACGGTGAGATGGTAACAGAATAGCAATGCTGATGCGACTTGATTGGCCGTTAGAGTTTTTATGATCAACAGTTTTGAGTTTTGAGGTTCGTTGTCTGGTTTTAAATGTTCTGTTTGATGGTATTTTCAAAATTAAAATACATACCGGTATAAGGGGCATCTTCCTCCAGCGTCAGGATAGCGATATCGTGAGTCTTGTCGCCGTAACCAGGGTGCACAATGATGTGCGCAACGTTAATCCTGACGACTGGATCAGCGCACACACCCCGAACGCAGTCCTCCTTAGAATATAAGTCGTATTCGCCAAGACGGGCGACTAAACTGGAAGAAGAGAGAAAACTTCATTAGCATTTTTGCAACGACGATTTGGATGGCAATATCTGGTACGATTCTGGTTTCCTGTTCACATTCGTCTTTACAGGACATCCATGCACTTTCCATGCATTTTGTACACCAGGGAACCAAATGTAATTTCTTCTTTCGAGAATCTAAACGATATTTTATATTTCAGCCATTGCGTAATTGTCCGATCGCAATGTTAACCAGCGATTTCAGACCGCCAAATATTCTTCACGGTATTTTTTATGTGCGCGTTTTGCGCAATTCATAATGGCTTCTTTTCCCAACTATTTTGGGATCAGCTTTCAGTCTAACTAGATGCAACTAAATATAGTATTTTACATGGAGCGACTGCCCATCTGAGCTCCACAGCCCCGTTACTGGCCAAAACAATAATCCTTGGTAAGACTGGTTGGTGGACTTTCGGGGACATCAAATTATGTACGAATTCCAAATGATGCTTACCGACTGAACTTCAGAGTCCTCACGCAATGGGCAGCGGTGATGATATGCTTGCTGTCAATCAGAGTACCGGCGCATCTGATTTCAGTATCAGTATCACCACGCCAGTACTCGATGTAGACCAGCCAGGGGTTGTGGTGGACCAGGTTAGTGCTGGCTTCAACACCGCATTTGGCTTCGGCTGAAACAAAGGAAACAATCATAAGAAAAACGGAAAATCAAGAAATAAATATGACTAATCTGGGAGAAAACTATTCGAATTCTGATATCGTTATTTTGATTTTAAATTATAAACCAGTTACTCAGCCCTACTTTGCAGGAGTGAAAAAACCTGCATTATTCTGTCTAAATTTTCACAATAAATTCTCTAAATGATTCAAGTAGTTTAGAAGTACAGGATACATACACAGGCTAACGATTTTGTTTTTTAATACCTAGACATTGTTTTAAGAAAGCTGTTCAATATTCACACTTCACAATTTTCCTCGTTTATAAATAAGTCGCTATGGATTGGATAGAAAATGTAACAGTAGTTTTATGTGTCATATATTACATGTAGACGTCATAATGAATTGTTTACCTAAATTAAATAAACCAACATTATTTTCTGAGAATCTTGAATTAAAAAATAATATTTTAAATAGTTATTTTACATAATTTTAATTAAACCACAGCCTAAATTGGTTAACGTAATGCAACTATAATACTGGCATATGTTGCCAAAACATAAGAAATCCATTTTTTTTTCCAAAGGTTTAATTATCAGACTTATTTTTCATTATTATACAGATTTCATGAATGAACGAGTGTTGACCCTTATGAAATCACGTTAGGTTAGTATTGGAGTAAATAAATCCATTTATTTCCAAATGAACTTGAACACAGCTTATAACTAGTTAATAATTATTTAATTGATTTATTTACATATATTTCCTTCCCGTTTTTATTTGACGTGTATTACGTAGATAAATACCTAATTAACATGCAACTGCATATTTAACCCTGCGCATACCGTATTCGATAATCAATTGATTACTTTTGCCATTTAGATTAGCGATAGTTTCTTGATGGAAAAGTTTAGTGTTTCTCATGCCACAAGAGGTATTGATTGACACACTTTTCTCTTCTCACAATTTATTGCAAAACAAAGATTTAAGAAGCCTCTTCAAAAACGTACATAATTTTTCTTAGTCAGTGGTTTTTCTTTACCCAGAACCAATAAATTGTAATAGCTTTGTATCCGGACCAAATACAGGAAAACGCATGCCATATATATTAATGAACAGCCGACCTACGTCACTACAGCAGGAAATATTGAGAAAAGTCGATGTGGGAATTTACAATATATGCTATATTTTGATTTGTTTTGTGCGCAAGCGACTCTTGGATGTAGTTATATTTATGAACATCGATCAATATATAATGCTATAAGATCGATTTATAGTCAAAAGTCAGTCAAGACTAAATACTAGAATTAACAACATTTAGAAAATTTGTTGATTATGTGTTATGAAATTTTTATCACAAACTACATAAACATTCTATTGTTCTCTAGGGTGTGGTTTCACAGAATTGTTTACAGCTGCGATTAATGAAAACACGACGCGATTGGCTGCCGTCGGTCCAATAGGCGTTTGCGATTAATTGCGTCATGATAGCTGGAAGATTCATTGGTTGGTTACTGAAAAACTTTGATAATGGAACGAAAAGTTTTATAGGGCTTTGGATATAAGTTCCTTATCACAATATTGTAAGTACATAATAGGTATTCTTATCTCTTTTCAAAGTATCATACCAATAATAATATCGCGGTCTCTATTTTGTCACCCAGATTGGATAGGTAATTTCATTGTTGCATCATTGTTTTAGTAATTTGAATACTAAATTATTATTATTTTTAATATATTTGTCCAACAGTTATTGATACTATCCAAAAACTATGCAATACAATAATACAGTACAGTAGTAGGTACTTATATTACAATTGATCAGGGGCCTAGTCTACTAATTTACAAACGTGACAGTGGTCTCACAATGATCAGTTTTTGACAGATTTTGTATGGCATATCTGTCAAAAACTCATCATTGTGAGACCACTGACACGTTTGTAAATTAGAAGACTTGGCCCCCAGGTAAGATCTCCCTTCAATTATTTCAACATTATTGTATCTTTGATTCATCTTTGGCCGAATCGTCAGTTTTTAGTTTGACGAAAACAATACAGAAAAGATTACTTTACTATTTTTGTATGATTGAATTGTAATAACAAAGTCTTATTTCTTAACTAAGATAGTTTTTACATACGTAAGAGGGACGATCAAATAAGTAAACAATAAATTATTAACTGTAAACTGTCATAATCATAATTGAAAATAAATTTACTTTCACAGATATAATTTAAAATTAAATTAAAAACCATTTAATAAACAAATATTTTAACTTCTAAACAAATAAATAATAAATTAAATCGATAACATACCTTTATTCCACCATGATTTGAAATTGACACTCCTCACTCCAGTAATCAGAACACATAATAGGAAACACAGCACAAGAGACGCCATTTTTTTTTAATCTTTAAGATTTATTCATTAAAAATGTAGGAACTATTATCCTGGACCTTAAAAAGTCTAAAGGATAAGATTGCCGGTTCAACTGCAAGGTACCGAAGCCTTGTATAGTTGACCGCACAATCCGAGGTGCGACGAGCGAATGAGCGATGTTCACTATTTCATTCAAGTTTTAAATAGCGCCCGCGCAAGGAATTTTTTTTCCTTATTTCAACACATACGTGAATTAAAGAGTGCGTGTCATGTGTGATTTATCCTTAAGAATTATTTTATCAATAACAATAATTAGCTACGTTAAATTTTAAAAGAAATTTAAGAAAAAAGTACTTAATTTTTATAATTAAGTACTTTTTTCTTAAATTTAAGTAAAACAGGAATTTTTTTATTATTTTTTACTAATTATTTTATTCACTAACTAAGAAAAAATCCAAGCACTTATTTTCAAGATACACTCACAAAATACTGTCAGAACGTCCAAATAAACACTAACGGATGGAAGACCTTAACTGTAGTATATAATACATCGGACAAACAACTTGCCATATAACAAGATACAATGCGATGCAGACATTGGCTAGCAATGGAAGGTACGACAAAAACAACAATAACTAGGTATTATATGTATATTTTCATGATAAACTCTTGCAATGACTAAAAAGTGATGTAATCTTTTGGTTTTTAACATTGAATTACTTTGATAGGAATAATTATGATATCAATTGCTCGTGTCTCCTATAATAATTATGCAATATTATTTTTGCTCCCAAAAATCTGAGTTTTAATAGACGTTATGTTAGGTATAACATTTACAGTAAGTAGGTAACTAACTACCAGCCAGGTGTACTAAAAATATCCATATTTAAGTCAACACCGGGAAGACAATAAGCAAAAAATGTTTTAGTAATCGTTTGATAAGTAAACCGCTCTAATTTAAAGTTTACATTAATAAAAATCATTTTCCAAATTCTTTTTACTGTTACCAAAATTACAAAAAGCGCAAAAACCGCTTTACCATAACAGCTACGAGCATTAATATATTACTAATATATTACTTAAGTTTGCAACGTACAAATTGTAAAGTAATAGTGTACTCATTGTTGAAGGGCCTAATATTAAATAAATAAATAAATACTATGAACATTGGACACCTCGGCAATAATATCTTTTTTTTTTGTGTGTGGGAAATTATCCAATGATTTCTCCCGCTCTGGGTGGAGCGGAAGGACGTGTCAGACATTTACTGACTAAAATCCACCCGTGTTCCTTCAGTTGCCTGTTGCCGAGGTCCCGGTATCCCTTTCGGACTTTCCCGCAACCCTGGCAGGTCGGCAATAATATCTGGTTTCATAATTCATTCGTCGTCAAGATGGCTATCTGGGCATCTGGCGAGACAAGCGACTCCAAAATATAGGATGCTGCATCGGCTGAATCATAAAATCAGATATGATTACCGAGATGTTCGTAGTCATACTTTTATGTTCTTGACTGTACATATTTTCACTTGGCACACATACTATTCAAACTGAAACAAGGCAGTGTTGTTTGGGACAACTTAAAAATAATTCTTCCCTAGACGTGCACCATTTTGGATTGCTTATAGCATCAGTTTTAAAAGCAAGTCTTAGAGAATGGTAGTTAGGATGAGACCATAAAAATGATGACCATAAAGCATTTCAAAAAGGTTACAATTTTGTATCAATCACCCTATTTTTAAACATAAAATTATGAACAAAGTGAACAGCCGACTAGTCGGGTTTTTTGCCAACTAGTTCCCGACTGCAAATATGCCCGGACAGTCAGTTTGCTGTCCCGACTAGTACATAAGTATATCTCTAGTATTTAATACATTTACAAGTCCCAGTTTTTGATTAGGTAACGAAAAAAACGATTAAACGGACCCCGCAGCTCATCAGAGAGTTCTCGATGAGTAAAAACAGTACAGTTTTCATTCATACCTATCAGTTTTTGCAATAAAGCGCCGTATTCATGGTAAACATTTGTTTAGCAACAAAGTTGAATCAACGTGTTGCGGAGTTGCTGTCAAGATGTTGCTGGCAACACTGCGTGTTGCAGAGTTGATAGCGTCATGTTGACAAGCTCTCGCCCGACAAGCGTAAACATCAGTTTAGCGAAAATTGTTGACGTGTGTGAACGTGTTTGCAACAGTTTATAAACAGTTTATAAACAGTTTATAAACATCAGATACAGAGAACACCACAACACTACCTCCTCTGGCAACATTTTAACGCAGACTGGCGTGTGGACAACCTGTATTGATTTAAACATAGTTGCTAGCAACATTCTCGCCGCTCACCAACAATGTTGATCAACTGTTCCTAAACAAATGTTTACCATGAATACGGGGCTTTAGTATGCTTAGATAACTTGCGTCAGACGTAAGAATGATATGAAACATGTTTTTTTCCACGCTTTTAGACGGCATGGCGCCTGGGTAGCACTGATAAAGTATTATAAACCTTATTCTAATTCATTTAGAACATTCTTTAGATGGTGTCGTTTATGGAGGCTTTAAGCAAACCTCTATGACTAGGATGAATGACTCAGAGTGTTCATTGCAACTGAACCTAGGTAACTATGATGGGGATGACTGAACTCTAGGTATACCTAACTGACCTTTGAGGCCCTGACTGACCGACACTGCACAGCCCGCCTGTCCACCTGTCTAACCACTTAAGATTGTATACACATACAAACGTCGGAGGATTTATTAGAGCAGGAATACCTTTTAATCTAGCACCAATTAAAAGCTCTCTCTGACTAAGTGACTTCAGCAGGAAAATTTCTACCACTCTATGCGGAGAAATCAGGTTTTAAACTGTATTTAAAATACACTTATCGACGCAGAATCGGGTTGAGCCGCGAGCCAGTCAAAAAGAGTTTTATGTTCCGTTAGATTCCGCGTGGATCGCTCCATGTAAAATACTGGTATTCAGCTGCATCCGGTCAGAGTGGATGCCGACCCCAACATAGTTGGGAAAAGGCTAGGCAGATTGATTGATGATTCCGCGTCAATAAGTATGGTCAGATGGTCACTCCAGACAGTTAATTGATTCAGGCGTGACTTTGAGGAAATCCTAACTAATATTATTAATGTGAAAATGAGTTTGTTTGTTTTTTACGCTTTCACGCTAAAACAGCTGAACGGATTTGGATGAAATTTGGCATAGCGATAGACCATGATCTGGAATAGGACATAAGATATTATGTCGTATTACCCAGTTACTGGCTGTGCAGGTCAGATAGGCAGTCGCTCTATGTAAAATACTGGTATTCTGCTGCATCCGGTTAGACTGGAAGCCGACCCCAACATAGTTGGGAAAAGGCTAGGCAGATTGATTCACTATAAGTCCTGGTTTCCTTACGATGTTTTGCCTTCACCGATGTCAATGGTATCCAAGATTAACTAAGAATTTAAATTTCACATTGGCACTTGCCCGGATTTGATCCCACAACCTCGTGCATGCGAGACGAGGTCTGTGGTTACACTGGGCCATCACGACCCTCAGTATTTGCCAATCCCGACTTTATCCTAACTAATATTATAAAGCCGAAAGTGAGTTTGTTTCGCTTTCACGCTAAAACGGCTAAACGGATTTGGATGAAATTTGGCATGTGGATAGACCATGACCTGGGTTAGGACATAGGACACTTTTTATCCCGATATTCCCACGGGATCGAGACTTACGCGGCTGAAACCGCGGGGTGCAGCTAGTCCATTATAAAATACAATAGACGTAGATATATTTAGTAAACTTGATGCCACACCGAGCGCTGGACGCAGAGTCAAAGACAGAGTTCTCTGCGTCCAGCGCTCGGTGTGGCAACACGTCGTGTTCTGGTTTGCAATTGGTCAATCGTCAACGTGAGGATACCTCGTTTAGGGTTGAAACACGTGTCGATTTCTTACAGGGTTTTTATGACTCTTGAAGAATAGTTAAGCGGAATAGGTTACTAAATATCTACATCTATTGTATTTTATGGACACTCCCTTACTCGATAACCTAGACCTAATTCTAGATTCAATGATATGCATTGAGATGCCAATAACTTGGAAAAACCGGACTAAGTCAACCTCCTACGTCACACAGTCTGCAATATTCTTGATGCATACGTCAGAGAACTAGTTTTACTACGTGAGATAATAAATATGTCTATTTTATTTATCTAGCTATCTCGCTCTTTTTATATCGTACCTTATATGGCTCCGTCATCGTCAGTGGCAATTAAATGTAGCGGAAGGGAAGGCAAAACGGGCCACAAGCAAGAACTAATGTAGAAAAAAATATCATTTTATTGGGACGTCATTTATTTATTTATTTATTTGCATATTGTACACTCAGGTACAGGCTAGGCTACAACTTATGAGTACATGACCCTGTTAGGGCGCAGCAAGTATTATTACATTTAACTTAAATATATTTAGAAGTGAACATTATAATTTGCATATGTAACTACTAGATGTCAATATCACAACATTCATTATTATTACTAATATTTTGATCTCTTTCTAACATTATTTTAATTAATTAAAGTTATTTGAAATATATGTAATTATGTAGTAATATTAATAAAATCATTTTATACACAGAGATATATAACATTTGTGCTTCATATTAGCTTCGTATCTTCCATAAACTCTTTAATACTGGGTATAACCTTACATCTAAAATCATACCCGCTTACAGGCCCACCTATGCAATGCTGAAATGCAGAGCAGAGTTCAATTTGGTTCTTCCTCTTCTCTGGTATCAGAGCAAACTACATGAGTAGGTACGGTACAAGCTATACTCATTTATTTTTTTATATTTATATATACTTTATTGTACACCAGAAAATATATTGCGAAAATAAATAAATTTAACACTATAAAACATACAATGGGCGGCCTTATCGCTTTCTGTGATCTCTTCCAGGCAACCTTAGAATGGACAGTGATTGCGTGGACATAAAAAATGGGGTTGTCATTGGTGCAAAATAATAAGTAGGTACTTAAACTTACCAATAGATACAATATACTATAATAGATATATATATATATATATTTATATATATATGCTATATAATAGATACATAAATACATACATACTGACTTTAAAAGAATATATACGTAAGCAACGAAAAATAAATGACGAGTACAGATTATTACAGCTATGAGAACAAGATCACAACAACAAGTAATGCTCCTTCACAAGTCTCTTAAATACAGGTAACGATTGAGCGCGTTTTATTTGAACTGGCAATGAACTGGCAATCATATTAATGCTGTGGTAAAATAATAGCAGTCAATACGAGTATGGCCCAGAAAGTAGTGGTGGACCAGTGGTAATGGCCCCGTCTCATCAGTCGTGAGGGCGCTTTACTTTGTGTAAATATTTTCATCACCACTGCTCTCCAAGCGATGAAGGAAAACATCGTGAGGAAACTGACATGTCCTAGAACCAAAACTTCGAAGACGGCCCGCGTGGTGGATTACATCCCACTCCCTTTCAAAAAGAGGAGGTCTGTGTCCCAGCTGTGGGACCATCATAGGCTATTTATGCCGTAAGAGAGTAGCTGGAATGACTGCCCTGGTTGCAACGGAGATTATTTTACTATGAGCAATGATATTACATATCATTGACTATAAGGCTTTGTCCGGTAGCATCAATACACAGCGAACAATGTTCTTTTCTTCTCGACCAGAGAAGAGGCAGTTTTATTTATCCGTACTTCTGCGGGTACGAGAAAAAATGATTCATGAAAAGTTTAATTTTAGAAGTGTAATGTTTACAAGTTAAAATAATGACGTAGTGACTTTTGCAAGTAAATAATTATTTACTTATGATGACTAGTTTAGTAGAATTTTAACCGCCTCATGACGAATAGTTTGATTCAAAGGTTCAAAAGACTAACAGGGTTACCCCCTTTCTCATAAAAACAAGCCTTATTACCACAAAACCGTGTTTTTCAGTTTAACCTAAACACCTCTTAAAAACGACATTTCTGTATGGAATTTGACATAAAACTGACATTAGATGTGTTGAACAAGTGTCTAAGTTTTTGTGGTAAAGCCCATAGGTGTTTGTAGACACTTTCTAAATATCCAATTGTCTTTGTAAGGCCCAGAACTGAGTCAAGACTGCCAAGTCAGAAAATCCTTTAGTGATAACAATGACGGGACCCACACCGCAATAAAAAAAATCTAGAATCAAAACAAAAACAACTGTTTTGTCTTACAAGCTTCGTCTTGTATTATACATATTTCATCTGCTAGTTTACCAAAACAAAATTAAACATTCATTTATATAATGTCGGTTTAACTTCATGTTAGTTTAGTTGACACACCTCATTTACCTGCCTTTACTTAAACAATCCTCCAGGGGGCCAAGTCTACTAATTTACAAATGTGTCAGTGATCTCACAATGATGAGTTTTTAACAGATTTTGTATGGCAAATCTGTCAAAAACTCATCATTACGAGACCACTGACACACTGGTCTCACAATGATCAGTTTTTGACAGATTTTGTATGGCAAATCTGTCAAAAACTCATCATTGCGAGACCACTGACACGTTTGTAAATTAGTAGACTTGGCCCCCAGGTTAGTCGCTAGCCAAACGAAAAGAAGAGGACTTAACATAACAAACGAGAAAAGGTAAAACGCCATGCAAATATCTAGGGAATCCCATCACGATTCGACTCGTGCTTAGGTACAACCTTACGTCATAAATCAATAACATTTAATTTCCCATATTATGTGTAACATCATAACAATAACGTAATGAAAAGTAGGTACTTAGGTAGTTTTGCTATCGCAGTTAATATCCTCGCCATAATCTCTGTTGAAAGAATTTCAAAGGCCTGCAAGTAGGGTTACAATGCATCCGGATTTGTTGAGCCCTGTCCGGCTTTTTAGCTCCCATTATTTAACTTAAGGGGGATTCCTTTGAGAAAAATAAAAACCGGCCAAGTGCGAGTCGGTCTCGCGCACGATAAGTTCCGTACCATTATCTATAAAAACGGCAAAACAATCACGTTTGTTGTATGGAAGTCCCCTTAAATATTTATTTTATTCTGTTTTTTAGTATTTGTTGTTATAACGGCAACAGAAATACATCATCTGTTCAACTGTCTAACTATCACGGTTCATGAGATACAGCCTGGTGACAGACGGACGGACGGACGGACTGACGAAAAGCGGAGCCTTAGTAATAGGGTCCCGTTTTACCTTTTGGGTATGGAACCCTAAAAAGATATGAAATCAAAATGGTAACCGTAACCCTATGGATCTCCACAACAATCGATCCTGTGCTTCCCGCATCCAACGGATTTCCGTAACCTACCCGAAGTCGTCAGCCCACCTTGTCGAGAGTCCGACCAAGCTGAACCATCAGGTTCGCCACTCGAGGACTTTGCAGACCCATTGGGTTTTAAAAGAGACCTCTGAGTTTGTTTCGGCATTTCTTCTCAAGGAGCAGTCAGCTAGGAAGAGCCGGCACCATATCGTTTTAAAATATTTGCCAAAACATTGACCTGTGGTAAAAGTGTCTTAGCTGATTTATTACCTACCAGAAATGACCATAATTTCATATCATTTCATCTGGTCGGCATCCATCTATTTTAGAATATGCCATCTGATCTGAGCAACCCAATTAGTGTGAAATTGCGGTTTTCTCAGGTTAGCTCAACTGTCAGACTTTCGGACGTCAGACTTTCGGACTTCATATTATAGATATTTTAATGAATATGATGGATGACTATGGTAGAAACCCTTATTTTGCTGTATTTTTATTACGACGAAAGTATTTTTAATTATGGAAAGTCTGCGTTACGTATATTTTCAAAATTACAAATACACCATGAACAACTGTACAATAACATACGAGTAACAATATATAAAATTATTAATAAAGTTTACTCAACAATTTGAGTAAACTTAATAAGTTCGGTGAAAGAATTTCCCGTTCCTTTTCATTTATAGCCACATTCCACAATTCTCATTTCACTTTTACCGTAAAAATGCATTTATAAATAATAATTAAGTATTATGTCTTGGTTTCGTAGTCTAATTCACACGCATTCCACTACTGCATGGATTTTCCTTATGTCAGTAGTCAGTAGTTATGACGCAGTGGACCCGCTTTCCAACCGATGTAGCAGGTTCGAAAACAGACAAGTGTTTTTTTTCAAATTCATATACAGTCGGAATTTGAAAAATCACTGTTTTATCTGAAATCGCCAATCCAAGCGTAGTGACCAATGCTCATGCCTTGTCTGTATGAAGAAATGCTTTTAATCTGCAGTGGTACAATGAAGGCTTCACTGAAACCTTTGTAAAGTGAAGCTAAGTACACGTATACCTACTTAGCTAGACTTTGTACGAAAATGTAGCCGGGATCAAACACTGCGACACACGGCCACGCTACGCAGGGATGCGTGGCTGCAATCAAATGTACCGCGCAGCTAACGTGACAATCGTCTCATTGCACATTCAACATAACATGGGCGGTCGACATTATTATGTCTATTTATTAATTGAAAACTGAGCAGTGAGACTGCCAAGTCATAGGTCTCAAGTTACCCAGTAGACCATTTCGGACCTCTAACTTTTCGGATTCATGTACGTATAATTATCACTTGCTTCAAAAACGGTGAAGGAAAATATCGTAAGAAAACCGTAATGCCTGAGAGATATTTCTCGACGGCATATGAAGCCAAGTTAGAGGCCTATGGGCGGCTTTAAGACTTTGGCACCATTTAAGTCACTAACCACACGAAAAGATGAAGAATTGAAAAGGTCTATTCACCTATCGCAGGAATGATGGAAAAGATTGAAAGAAAGTACGTGTAAAAAGACGCTCCTCTGCAGTGTCGGCTTATCTTCGGAAGATAAGTGTCATTAATGAAACCGAGAGTGACTTGTTCTTCCCGTAATTGTGATAATTTTATTTGTACTGACTGGGATCGTTCCGGTTATGGAGATATCGAAGGTCAAAGTTCCACTTCAGTTTCACTTTTTCTGACGGTTTATCAAGTTTTCCATGTTCAAATTAACTTTACATACCCCACGACCCCAGGGGGCCAAGTCTACTAATTTACAAACGTGTCAGTGGTCTAACAATGATCAGTTTTTGACAGATATGCCATACACAATCTGTCAAAAAGACATCATTGCGAGACCACTGACACGTTTGTAAATTAGTAGACTTGGCCCCAGGACCATCACATGCACAATGTTTTGTGTGCGTTACATTGACCGCTACCGTAAACAGCAATTTTTCACACCAAAAATTACTTTTATGCAATGTTGCTTAGTTTCATGTAGGTACAGAATACGTAGATGACGGGTATGGTATGTATGTGTGTACATAAACTGTAAAATAAACAAGTAAATAAAGTGGGCTTTTCCAAATAATAAATCATTAGAGTCGACAAAATCGTTACTCATACGCACCTGTAACATACTGACGCACCTTGTGGGCATATAAGGAGTTTGTTTAATAAAATAATTTCTAATTTCCTTCACAATTAATTGATGTGGTCAGTATTAATTAGACAATGGGCATTGTCCAAGTCCATAAGCGCTTACGGAGAGTAAGCGCTTAAGGAAAATCTATTAGCGCCTTTAATTTGTCTTTTTAGCCGTAACCCAAAGGTATAGCCGTACAAGGAACTTTACACATCTATCAAAAACATATAAAATCTGTCAAAAACTCATCATTGCGAGACCACTGACAGGTTTGTAAATTAGTAGACTTGGCCCCCTGGGGGCTTAAAACTTTGGTAGAATCAAATATTATTATGAATCATGCATTCGCAATCTATAAAAAACACCACCAATTTACCAAAGTTTCATTTAAAAAAAAAAATACGTTCGTTTTTTATGTAAGAGAAATGGCTCAGTTGCAATTTTTTTTTATTACGAACTTTGACCTAATTCATAAGATATAAATCTTGTTTTGTGAAAGATCGGGAGGAAATGAATTCCAAATCTTTAAAAAAAAATGTTAAGACTAATTTAGCCTGCCCTGGCAACATCAATTTGCATATATTTTCAAATCACATCGTCCAGTGAAAGCTAGGTATTTATGCCTATTTTGCCAATAAAATGTCTAGATTTTAATGTTATTTAATAATATTTTCCTCTTTTGAGGAATGAGGAAAAACATGCAAGCTAGTCGTTTATTTGATTTGAAATTATCTAATGTTAAGGAAATACAGAGATGTTATTAAATCATAATAATATGGGATTTCTATAGGGATTTGTAGCCTACAAAGGATATGTAGGTAGGTTTGTGATCAATATAATGACACGTTATGTGCACATGTTTACATGCTTATTATATTTGAAAACTCCGACAAGTCACGAGAGCTTTAAGTTTGCCAACGAGCTTTCAATTGATCTAAGTACTGGAGCTATCAATATGACCGCACGATCTATCAATATGACCGAACGATCTATCAATTTGACCGCATGATCTATCAATTTGACCGCATGACATTCATATTTGTAGTTTTTCTCTTCGTCGTGACGTCAGTGGGTGTCAAATACCTAGCATGTGTTTCCCAAGTTATTCGCGGGTGTATCATCGGCTTAGCTTATGCTCAAGTAAGTATTTCAGGAGACATCGTTAATTGACTTTTATGTCGTTCTTTTAAGGTTTAAAATGTAATGAATGGCGCTCTGTCGTGAAATGCGACGACGCGACGCGGAACGGGGAAAACCAATGGTTTTGCAGTCAATTGTTTAAGGAATTGAAAATTGAAATGCAGATGTCCTTGTCCTGTCCACACTAGGTCATTGATCCGATGTAGGGCAAAGGCCACTTCTCATACATAATAAGGTACACATAGAAAAAGCAAGAAGGTACAATTATCAAAGTTATGTTAAGGCTAGCGTAGAATGTGTCGGGCTGCGCCGGAACCCAAAGCATTGCAAAAATCTTACCTTCATCAATTCACTTTCGCACACTTTCTTTGAACCAACGCATCATCCTACCGCCACCGCACCGCAATTTTTGTATTAAAATTAGTATTTATTTAACCATGTTTCCTTTGCCGCTGTAATGTGTGAATAATTGCTGATAAATATTATCTTTGAATATTTTGTAAGATGTCTGAAAGTTGAAAGCAAGGAAAAGACAGCCAACCCAAGTGGATTTAGATACAGAACGGATTCCGAGATTCAATCACAATTAGCGAATATTTTTTTAATGTAATAAAGTGAATTTACACCAACCGAGTACCAAGTATGCATTGTTTAATACAAAAAGGTAGGTACATAGTACCTACGTGATTAATTTATTACATCCGCCATTACTGAATTTCCTGTGACGCTACATATTCTGGATCAAAACAATTCGCCAAAGAAGGCGGGCCAGTAGGTACGTACAAGGTAACAAATTGTTTACTGTATTTATTTACTAAATTGCTGCATGCGGCTTCGCCCGCTCGTACACTAATTCTTTTTCTAAAATAAAAGTTATTTCTCATAACATCAGCTATCCGCCATTGAAAGTTCCGTCAAAATCGGTCCAGCCGTTTCGGAGATTAACCGAAACGACAAGCAAAACAATTTTCGTATTTATTTTCATACACATTTAGGAACCGCTACGAAAATGTTTTCCAAGTGGAAAAACAACAGCTTGTTTTTCCACTCGGAAAATATTTTCGTAGCGGTGTACTAAATTTTCCTTGGTGACTGTCTATTCCTACGGAAAAATACGGGATTTCAAACTCAACTCAAACTCAAAGCATTTATTTCAAATAAACCAATTACAGGCACTTTTGAATTGTCAAGGGGTCGGTCAGTCAGAAAGATGAAGCTAGTTGCCCATTCCAAAGCGTAGTAGGTTCCTATGGAGAAGAACGGGCAAGAAACTCCACGGACACTTGATTGATTTGATATGTTTTAATAATAAGTACTAGGCGAACATGAGCCGCGATGAGGTACTTTGCAATCGATCGATGGGTCAAGCAAAATATTGGGATGGGTTTTCCATTGAAAGTTTTTCATCAGCAGTGACCAGATTTTTCCCTGGCAGTCGCCAGTGGGTAGGCAGTCGCCTACCCACCTACGGAAAAATACAAACGTAATTTGATATGCTTTAATACTTTGACACTAGCCGAGCGAAAATTAAGCAAATTGTCTGAAAAGACAGGACAAAGAGAGCTAAGCAACTAAATAATATTATAGAATAAGTACCTATTAAAAAAAATGTAAAACTGTAATTAAGTTGAATAAATAGAAGGCCATTTATTTATATGAAGCATGTACGAGCCGCGTGCAAGCCTGCCAGACGTTAGGTACTTACTACGTCACGCCGAGTTTATCCAACGTTCATAATGGCGTGTAAGTGTCAGTGGGTTGCGCCCGCGCAGGTCGCGGCTCGCGCTTTTTAATTGGTAGGGACATTCAGCTGTGGGCTTGTGTGGTGGGTTAGTCACTAGGAGGTCAATCTATATAGACTTTGTTGTAAACTACAGAATATTTAGGCAGAAGTCGAACCATTTGTGAAATTGCTTTTTCGGGGTTTTGGCTTCGGTTTTGTTTTTTGCTTTACCTGTGGTCCACATTAGCCCTGGATAGCAAGAACTGGGGAGAGGGATGATATAGGGAGGGAGGGATGATAGAGGGATGATACTCAGTAGAGGGATGATACAGGCTAACAATGTCAGTAACAGTAGATAAGTTAAAAAAAACTTTTAATCAATTTCAAGACCATTTCAAAATCTACTAAAGAATTATCTATTCTCTAGCTAGTTGAAGCATTAGTTCACCATTTTTGTTTTATCGTGCTTCCGTACGTTTGCACTGGCGAAATCTCTAGTTCCTGTCAAAAATTGTATGGAACATTGACAGAAAAATAGAGATTTCAACATGTTTTGTCTTGAATATTTCGCCAGTGCAAACGCACGGTAAAGCTAACAAAATAAAAAGTGCTAAGTAGCAAAGTATAAAGTAGTGTTAAGAATAACGTTTTGCTTTTGCTACCCAATCTTTAACTTTAACCAGGTAAAATAAGTTGGATGGAAACTGCCGTCATCCGGACTTATTTTACCTGGTTAAAGTGTACCTAGTGTAGTTTATCAACTACACTTATAGGTTAACTTAGAAATTGATATTGTTAACCCTGGTAACCAGGGTTAACGGTTAAAACTGTGGTTACAGACCATATCACATTAAAATAGGTATTCACTGGAATTAATAAAGGTACACACGGCTACACATCTAGCTATACATTTCCAGTTTATGCTGATCTCACATTGTATAGGATTTCTGTACAATGCGAGGTCAGCTTATACTGGAAATTTATAGCTTGATGTGTAGCCGTGTGTACTCACCTACAATAGAACTAGTATTTTTTTTTAGAAGGCTGTTGAATTAATTACCGATGCTAGTACTTAAACCTGGAAACTTTTAAACAACAAACTCGTTATTGTTTCATAGAAATAGGTAACGCCAGCGTAACCATAGGGTTATGGCATTAGGTATTAGATCAAAACAAAAAGCGATCTAGTAATATTTTCCTCATTAAAATAAGTAATGTTGAAGGTATGCGAATTAAACACAGATTTGATTATTTATTCTTGTGATGACTGAATAGTAACAGTCGTAACTGTGGCGGATAAAATCTCTAGATACCTATTGTTAATATGCTGCTAATTAACCATTTAAATAATAATATACTGAAGTAATGAAGTTTTCCTTCTACAGCCGTACGTAAAATGCGCGTTTGGGCGTGGAGTTCTCACAATGATCAGTTTTTGACAGATTTTGTATGGCATATCTGTCAAAAACTCATCATTGTGAGACCACGGACACGTTTGTAAATTAGTAGACTTGGCCCCCTGCTCAAAATACAGAAAAAACTGCCTAGCCTTTTCCCAACTATGATAATCGGCTTCCAGTCTAACCTGATGCAGCTGAATAATACGAGTTCAAAATACAATATATTTACACAAAAATAAAATACAATTTACACAAGGTAAACAATTAACAAAAGTTAACGGCGAAAAAGGAACAATTAAACACTATCGAAGATTTATTGTAAAGCTAGAACTTATGGTTAAAGTAAACATACAGGCAAGTACCGTAAGCGGGGTAATTGCGTAGCACACTTACCATAGTTATGCACTTTTTATGCGTGCCTGCGTGCCGCAAAGCCGAACACACCGGTGTACATCTCCCGCCTGCACTACACCACTAAGGCGGAGGACATCGTGGAGTACGTGCGCCAGAAGATCAAGTACGCCGAGGGTGCAGTTGCTGGAATCGCACCGGAACGTCAACTTCAAGGCGTTCGTGGTGCGTGTACCAAATTGTTATCTGCCCCTCGTCATGGAAGAAGAATTTTGGCCGCAGGACGTGGTGTTCCGTCGCTTCCGCGGACAAGTACCACAGGACAGCACAAAGTTAAGCTAGTGCAAAGTGAAGTGCTACTAACATAGTCTTAAGCCTTATTTATTAACACAAGTTTTATAAAAGTATGTATGTCTAGGTTAAGGTATTTTTCTATGGGCCTGTGTCGCCTGAAATAAATGGTATATTATTATTATTATAATTTCTAATATGGCATCATGGTAACACAGGGAAGTAAAATGTATGGAAATATATGAAAATAAGTAACATCACGCCTTGTTTCCCCGAAGGGTTGGGCAGAGGTGTACCACAGGCGGGGTCCGAGGGGGGTCATGACCCCCCCCAAAATCATTCAAGCTGTCGAGAGATTGAATGATTTCTAAATAGCTCACTCGTCGAACTTGTCAATTCTCCCGTTAAGTGCCACACACCATTTTCCAAACTGTACACCCTCACTTCTGGACCTTCTTATTGTTTCCTCTCCTCAACATGTCAGCAAGCATGGTCAATGCTCTGCTGACATGTTTTCTTACCATGACCTATTATTCCTCTCCTACAAAATTCGCCCACCTAAGGCAAAACCAAAAATTCTCCTGCAGCGCAACTTTAGTGGCATGAATATAGATGACCTCAGAAGAGATGCTAACAGCATTGACTGGTCTCCTTTAGTCAGTGTGGGGTCGATTGACGATAAAGTCAAACTGCTGACAGACAACCTTGTGCAGCAGTACGATGTCCACGCTCCCATTCGTGCTATTAAAATTAAACATCTTCCAGCACCATGGCTTACAGACGATATTAGAAGTATCATGCACAGGAAGGTTGTAACCAAAACTAAATTTAAGTGTCGGCCCTCGCCGTCAAACCGGCAGAACCTTGTGGTTGCTTGCAATCGCTGCAATAAGGTGTGTAGAGATGCCCAACGCCGCCATATCCACACGTCAGTTGAAAACGGAGATCCAGCTAAAGTCTGGAAATTTCTAAAATCCTTGGGAGTTGGAAAATCGCGGCAAGAATCGATTCCTAAAAACCTAGATATTGATCTACTGAATCAACATTTCTCATCTTCGCCCCACTGTAACGGGACCATGAAGGCAGCTACAATAAACTATCTTTCAAACCTTCCAACTCCGGAACATTTCCCATTTATTTTTAGTCAATTCTCTGATTGTGATGTTAAGAAGAGCGTAGTTTCAATCACATCTAACGCAGTTGGTAGTGATTGCGTAAGTCGAAAAATGATACTCCCTGTCCTCGACGAAATCCTTCCTATCCTGTGCTATATCCTAAACTACTCAATTACCTATGGTGTTTTTCCATCGATGTGGAAAGAGGCCAAAATCACCCCTTTACCCAAAAAATCAAATCCTACGTCCTTTTCCGAATACCGTCCTATCTCTATCTTGCCTTTCCTATCTAAAGTCCTAGAACGGCTTGTCCACAGTCAGCTTAGTGCTTTTCTTTGTAAGAACAGTCTGCTGAATCCTTTCCAATCTGGTTTTCGTCCTGGTCACAGCACCGCTACAGCCTTAGTTAACGTCACTGATGACATACGGTTAGACATGGAAGGAGGAAATCTGACGGTTCTTTGCCTACTAGATTTTAGTAACGCATTTAACACTGTAGATTTCGATATCCTGCTTGGCATGCTTCGCTCACTTAACATATCTCCAACGGCGATTGACTGGTTTCGTAGTTACCTGTATGGCCGCCGGCAACGTGTATGCATAGAAGAGTCTTGCTCTTCTTGGTGTTGTACTTCTGCTGGTGTACCTCAGGGTGGCGTTTTATCTCCTTTACTTTTCGCAATTTTTATAAATTCAATTTCCAAAAAACTTCTTTCTTCCTACCACCTTTATGCAGATGATTTGCAAATTTATAAACAAGCTGCCCTTTCGGATTTGGCCGATGCAATTAATTGCATAAACAAGGATTTGGATTCAATTTGCGAGTGGAGTGAGGCACATGGGTTGCAGGTTAATCCATCAAAGACTCAGGTTATTGTTGTTGGCAGCTCAAGGATGATCCCCAAAATAAACTGGTTGCAACTTCCCCAAGTTCAATTTAACGGAACTGCTATTCCTGTTAGTGAAAAGGTTAAGAACCTCGGAGTTTGGGTTGACAAACATCTTTCTTGGGGTCCCCAGCTACAGGATGTAAGCCGCAAAATTTTTGCATCTGGTAAGTCCCTGAGGCGATTGCGGAACTTTCTTCTAACTGCCACTAAAACTGCGCTTGCACAATCCCTTTTACTTCCCATCCTTGACTATGCTGATGTCAGTTATCTTGATCTCACTGAGGCACAACTAGATAAACTTGAGCGACTTCAAAACTTTTGCATAAGATTTATATTTGGCTTGCGCAAATATGATCATATTTCTGAATTTCGTACAAAGCTCAAGTGGCTTCCCATACGTCTACGCCGGAATTCTCATATCTTATTTCAGCTTTACAGTATTCTGTTCAATCCTACAACCCCCTCTTATCTTAAAGAACGGTTCAAGTTCCTTCATGACACACATAATAGATATCTGAGGTCATCGGAAAACTTGAGACTAGAAATGCCGATGCATTCGACCAGTTTTTATGACAAGTCTTTTACAGTTCAAGCAGTACGGTTATGGAATGCCTTGCCCGTGTCGATAAAGCGTGCTCAAACTTTGTCCACTTTTAAAATTCTGGTAAAAAAACACTTCCTCTCTCCTTAAACATCGTCATTAAATATAGCTCTTTCCTCCTGTTTCATGTTTATTATTGTATTGTTTATATATATATATATTTATATAGATATATTTATATAGATAAGTATATGCTTTATGTATGTATGTATTTATTGTATATGTAAATGGTACACCACTGACTACCTGCAGTATGATCTCTCCTTCGCGCTTTAATCCATCCAAAGGTTGTCTGTAAAAGATCGCTCTTAGCGATAAGACCGCCCATTGTGTCACCCTATGTTAAATTTCTACATTTGTATCTGTATTTTTTATGGTGTACATAATAAAGAGTATTCTATCTATCTAAAAATATTCCTCAGCGCCCACCATGGTGACCCCTACCAAATCTTGGGCTGCGACCGCAGCTGGTGTACCTCTAGTACACATTTCGCCAGTCATGTTTAAGTCACCTAGTCTGCCTATTGCAGGAAATCCAGACTCCGGGCTACTACCTACTACGATTATCGAGAAACTACGTCACACACACGGAATGTCATCCTCAGCATTTTGTTGGACACAAACAATACGCACTGCAATGCCCTTTGCTCATAAAAGACACGTGTGTTTTCAGTGCAAGCGCTCTTGTTCCACTCTGAAAGACTAAGAACCAATTTCCCATCGACTTTTGTGTAAACTACAGTATAATAACGTCAAGGATTCTTTGGTCGCACGTGCGAGAAATCCAAATGACGTACGTTGTTAAGTAAAACTAATTAAAACTGGGCTTTGTCCTCCTGAGAATATCGTAGGCTTTTCGTGTGTAGTTAAATCTATACTAATACTATAAAGAGAAAAGATTTGTATTTTTGTTTGTAATGAATTAACTCTAAAATTAATGGACCGATTTAAAAAAAATTGTTTCACCAGTAGAATGTTATATTAACACTGAGTAACATAGGCACAAAATAAAAAATGACGATATGACGATATGATTATAAAGATATGACGCGGGCGAGAGCCGCTGGCGGAAGCTAGTCGCTAACTCACGTAATTGTTTTTTTTTAATATAACACTACCATTTTCCTAGTGTTGCCCAGTAAATGAGTTGTGGAGGTCAGATAGGCAGTCGCTCCATGTAAAATACTGATATTTAGCTGCATCCGGTTAGATTGGAAGCCGACCCCCACTTAGTTTGGAAAAAACTAGGCAGTAAAGAGCCTGTCTGCATGGGTTCGAACTTACGACCTACTCGTGGGTCGGGGCCGATACCACTGCTCTTCGTTTGCCGCTAACCGGACAGAACTCCAAATCCTGATGGAAAAACCTAATAACACTTTGCCCGACCCAGGAACCGAACCTAGAACCCTACGCTTAGCAGTCACACTTACGAGCTCTAGATTAACGGCGCAATCATAATAATTCACTTAACATAATTAAAACAAGAACAATTTGACCACATTTAAATAATCAGCTGGCACAGCAGGACCCATTTCAAAACTGAGAATGTCTGTCTAACTGTCTGTCAACAGGCTCTATCATAAGAAATTTCCATTTTCTTTACTAGTAGGTGATTCCCCCACTAAAGCTTATAATAATTGCCACAATTTCTATAATTTCCTTATTTATGAAAGACTGTTATAGAAGGGAATTAACCGTAATGACTAAGTTAGGTACCGGCCAGTCAATTGTTTTACTTTCATTAGCTCCATGGTGATGACGCTCAGATTGAGGAAGTGGCCCGTGGTGGGATTTCGGAGCGATCGTATGAAACATAACATTTGTAATGACCTACATAACCCTTTGTTTATACCCTTAGATGTGTAATATAAGTTGTGTTGTCGTGTATAAAACATGTATCATACATGTATTGATGTTGTTACAGACATGTTTTGTTAACTATATTGTTAATGTTTCGTATAAAAAGTTTCCCAAATTTTTTTTTAAACAAAACAATGTTTTTTTTTTTTGTTTTCTTTGCTGCTCATTAGTGCCCGTAAGTGTATACTCCAACACCTAAAACTCCGCCCCTAAAACGACCCACTGACCCAACTAAGTGTTTAAAACTTATTTTAGGTATACGTAAATGATAAAAGAAACTAGTAGACACAAAGTCTAAAAAATACTTGTTTTTTTCCTTGGTGTAAGTAGTGCAAGTAAGATCAGTGAGGAGTCTGGGTGTTCTAATGTGTATGGGTTGTGTGGAATGCTACAGAAAAGAAATAAGTGAAAAAGCTCTGCGTCTGTCGAAAATCATAAGAGGAAAATAGAACATTTTCTTAACAGCAGACTGATGTTATAATAATAATACCAACCTGTAACTGACTCGCGTCAAGGCAAAGGCCTCTTGACATACAGAAAAGGCCCGGGCATTAATCACCACGCTTGCAAGTAAAACTTAGTCAGGTGGGGGCACGCCTACGAGCCACAGTGCGACTGTGGAGCCACATCGCAAATGCCTGTCTCACCTAATGTCGTGCCTTCTGCACATCTGCACTATCGAAGACCTTTGTGAGGCCAATGATAACGCTGGCGTAGCGTCAAAGCTTATTTTAAATTATATCAATGGAATCATCGATGCGACAAAGAAAGAAACACACGCTTGCTCAACGTGGATTGGTGACAGACTTAAATCACTTCACAATACAAAACAAAGTCCTCCCGCCGCGTCTGTCTAAATGCGATGAACTCAAAAATTCCCGAACGGATTTTCATACAGTTTTCACCAATGGAGGGAGTGATTCATAAGGAAGGTTTATATGTATAATTAATTAAAGTTTTGTTTAATTGGCTGAAATATGACGATGATTGTTGAAGATGTCGGAAAAAATCATGCCGACTGGGAGCTTTAATGTCGTGCACCGCGTAATCCAATAGAATTATGTATAAGAAAACAAAGCGACAAATATAACTTTTGGCTAAGTTAAAAAAAAAATAGTGGTAATTTCTGCTAACAATATGAGGAGTCATTTTTGAGGGATTTTTTATGTTTAAAAAAACTATAAGTAATAAGGTTATTTTACTATTGGTAGTTGTCTATGATGGTCATTATTCGATTTAATACCAAGCATTTTATGAATATTTTAAATCATAGAAGTGACGAGGTTCTCTATTTGTGAGAAAAAAACGCCAATTTGACCCAACACTTAATAACCATGCTTAGTAATGAGAATGCTATCTGGTTCGTATGAATATTGACACATAGGACGTTACTGTCATCCTGTACCTACACAATAATCGTAGGTTTTCCCAAAGGACCTGCACCTAGGCAACGTGGAATCCATACCTTGAATAGAAGGTTATTAATAGAATATTAATAATGTGTTATGCTAGGAGCATCAAACTTTATTCCGTTATGTAGAGCTAATGTAGAAGCCAAAGTATGTTCGTCACTTTATTTTTGTCTGTTCATTGCACGATAGAATCTGATTTACCGACTCATCATCTTCCTGCCCTTATCCCATGTTACTTGTGGTCGGCGCAACACGTTTTCTTTTTCCACTCTCCCCTGTCAACCGTCACGCTATCATTCACTCCCTTCTCTTTCATATCATTCCTCACACAATCCATCCATCTTTTCTTTGGCCTCTCCCGCTCCATCCATCAACATTTATATTCATCACTTTTATAGTCACATGCGTTACCGACTCAACATTTAAAAATGTTCAGGGTGTAAGGGACGTCGACGCACATAATGTTAACATGAATTCAGTACCTACATGAATGATAGACGACCTACAAGAGTACTTCTTCGCAATTTTAACGTTGGTCCCATATAGAGCACAAACCAGTGGCCACTAAAGGAGCACAAACCAGTGGCCACTTAAGGAGCACAAACCAGTGGCCACTAAAGGAGCACAAACCAGTGGCAACTAAAGGAGCACAAACCAGTGGCCACTAAAAGTGCACAAATCAGTCTATAGACGTCTACGGATCGCCAGTTCGATGGTCTAAAATACCTCATATAGTTTGTAAAGTTATTTATAAACACCATATAAAGAGGAGATGGAAAATAGCTCGCACGATGACATAATATTTCAACGAATGGGAAACCCAATGCCACTTGCAGGGAAAGTACCTTTCATTATGGAAAAGGCTTTTACTCAATTTAGAATCTGTTTCTTTGTATTGGCTAAGGGGTAGCAGGCGTGGGGTTCTGTATCTGGGATCTATCCCATCAGAAAATTCTCAGTCCATAGTGTAGATTTGTTTGCGGTGTAAGGCAATGTTACTTCTCTCGTCTTTTATATCATCATAAATCCTTGACACTTGTTAAGGGCAGTCAAAAAATTCGCTCTAGCGGAATGTCCCATGGCCAGGCGGTAACAAAGGTATTACGTAGTTCTAATATTGATAAATATAATGTAACCTATTACGTAGAAATTAAACCTTTCCTTATAAGTACCATTGTTGACGTATTTCACACATGGTTATTTGATATACTAACCTACATACTGTGTTTATAATTAAGTAGGTACTCGTACGTAATTAATTTGTGTTGCGTATGCTAATTATTCAGAAACTTGGAAGCTGTTATTCAGAAATTCACTTACGTAGAAACTTACAAGTTTCCAACCACAATTTAAACCATTTTTGTTAAGGAGTTTTTCTAATTTATGTGAAAGTAGAGTTTTAGTGCGAATTGGTTGATCGTTCGTTTTAATTGAAAATTAGGTACAGTTTCAGTTGAGTAAGAGAAAGTGCAAACAGTGTTTTGTTTTGTTTGATATTGAAACGTGAAAAAATAAGGTTGATTTATGAAAAAATCATGATGATGAATTGTAGGTATTTTTAGAGTTCCGTACCCGAAGGATGCCAAACGGAACCCTCTTATAAGCCTCCGCTGTTCATCCGTCTGTCTGTCAGGCTGTATCTCATGAACCATAATAGGTAGACCGTTTAAATTTTCACATATTTTGTATTTCTATTGCCGCTATATCAATAAATAATAAAAATTAAACGAAACGTGTTTTTTTTGGCGTCTTTTGCTCGGTCCTAATAAGGTACGGAACCCTTTGTGTGCGAGACCGACTCGCACTTGGCCGGTTTTTTAAATTAAATGAGATGGTAATCAGCTCGTGGCTAAGTAAGCAGAGCAGAGTAAGTCAGCAGAAGAGCTCGTGGCTAAGTAATAACAGCCGCACAGGTCGATCCATCAGGTTAAGCTACGCTTGCCGGGGTTGGTCCGTGGATGGGTGACCATCTTTACATATCGAGACTCCTCCGTGCCTCGGAAAGCACGTTAAGCCGTTGGTCCCGGCTGTCATTCGAGCCTCTTTGACAGTCGTTACGGGTCGTCAGAAGCCCGAAAGTCTGACAACCAGTCTTACCAAGGGGTATCGTATTACCCAGTTACTGGGTTGTAGAGGTCAGATAGGCAGTCGCTCCATGTAAAATATTGGTATTCAGCTGCATCCGGTTAGACTGGAAGCCGACCCCAACATAGTCCGGAAAAGGCTAGGCAGATTGATTGGTAATCAGCCTTGTGGGTATTTTTTTTGTATAAAATCATTAAAACGGGTTTGGTTTATGTTGCTCAATCCTGAAGCCTTCTGTAATAGCAGCAGCAGTTACTAAGTTCTTAGTAGGTATTATAAAATTAATGCTTTGTTATTCAATTCAATTAATGCTTTGTCATTAATTCCTGAAATCCTTTTTACTAATTAATTAATTTATTTATTATACTTACCTTAATTACCAAACCTACGTGATATAATACATGTTTCCTTTATTACATTATAATATATGCTATTATTTATTGATTGCATAACTTTATGTACCTACTTAGTTACATTTATGTACACATATCTTTGGAAAAACCCCAAATACAACGAATATTAAAAAAAGTACAAAAAATTGTAGCCTACCAGTTTCGGGGAAAGAGTTCAAGCTACCAGTGGCCTGGGCTCATGAGAGTGGAACCTCCTAACTATACGCAGCGTGTCCAGAAGTACCGCTTTCTGAAACAAGCCCTTGATCCAGCTGCCTAACGAGAGCCTCCTCAGTTGTTGATCGAGGCTCTTTGCTATTATTCCATTGGCCGTTACAACTGTTGGCACAATTACTGCTGTATCCACATCCCACATGTCGACAACCTTGCGTGACAGGTCAAGGTACTTCGGGAGACACGGCCCAACATACGCTGGAGGAGTGCTCAGCTTGGGCCCAACAGCGCTGTGCCCTCGTCTCAACACTTGGTGCGGGTGATCTTTCGCTTCCGGTCGTGATTCAGTCCATGGTCGGAAGCGAAAACGCGTGGGATGCTGTCGCCTCTTTTTGCGAGGAGGCAATGCATGCAAAGGAGGCGGCGGAGAGGGAGAGAGAGCATCCCTCTCATTCCACCCGCACCAGAAGAGCAGCCGGGCGTCGATGATCTCCGGCCACCATAAGGAGGGCCCTGCGGGCGGCGAAATTGGGGGCTGTGTCGTCGCCGAACAGTCAGGTCCAAAGAGGTGGCACGCAGCACATCATGCGTGCCTTTATAGGAGGACGTGCGGTCGTGGGATCGGCCGCACTTTGTGATGAGGCCCGCTAGGCATGGCCGCCTGATACCAGTCGCAGGTGCGGCGCATGTACAAGTATCTCCCGGGCCCCCGACTTTGGTAGAAGGAGGAACAGTAGGATTTTAGTCGGTAGGAGTCCGACATAACATCCATGAGGATTTCCCCACGGAAAAAAACAAAAAAGGTCAAGGTACTTCAATTTGCTTATCTCTCTTAGCTTTTCATGAGGTTCTCGTCACGAGGGGCATATCAACAATCATTGTGCGACGCTCTAATAGATCTATCACCACTAAGTCAGGCTTATTAGCATCCTACTACATGTTTATTATTATTCAATAACTATTTATTTATTTCCTTTCGATAACTATGACCGCATACCACGTCACAGTGAGGGTCAATTCACGGATAAAATGTAAACTGAATTATGACGAAACGTGTGACGTGAAGTGACGACAAAGTGTGATGCATCTAGCTCGGCCTTTGGGAGTACGTGACTTTAGACAGGTTTTCAATATTCAGGCTTTTTTTACTCTTTGATAAAAATTTGAATGTAATGTCACGAGATGTTTTCGATTCCAGTTTCCTTTTACTTGAAATCAGGTCGTCGGTAATACTATATATTAGTAGGTAGGTACTTTAACACGTTTGATGACAAGTCATGTGACAAAAGATGACTGCACGGGTGTAGGTAGTATGTACTTCATGACTCGTGCTGATTCAGAATAATCACTTTTTAATTGTCTTTGTTAATGAGGATTGTAGCTGATAAATTGATATTTGCGGAGCAGCTTGGTTGACTTAACCAGTATAATCCGAGAGTGATCTATTCAAACTTAATGGCGGCTCGGAAGTTAGCTTTTCGCTGCGCAGTAGCCACTCCTCACACCCACGAAATTGTTACTGCGCAGCGATTCGCCTCATGTTCCGAGGCGCCATTAAGATTGAATCGAACTGTAATTTGTGTTAAAGTAGGTATTCCTTTGACGGCGTGTGATTGTTGTGAAGACGTTAAATTAGGAGGTAGATCTTAGGTTTATTACAATATAACTTGGATTTTCCGTACCTACCTACCTAAAAAGAGTTATAGGTAGGTAATACCTATGTTGGGATAAATTCGGGTCTAGGATAATATCGTACGAATCAAATTCCCGGCCAATTTGGCAATATATTTTAATGCTGACAACATAATGATATGAAAATAAAGTAGCGCATATTTTTATTCGTACGGTTTCATCCCAGCGCCGAACTTAGCCCAACATACTCTACTTGCACTCGGTGGAAACCAATCGGTCTCAAATAAGCCTTCACTTTTGGTGCCCAATTTCACTCAATAATCTTGCAGAATTACGCTTTAAGGGTAGTTTTAATAACAGTATATTGTTGCCGTAAATATGGCACTTCGAAACTTCAATCATGACCGCGAACTGAATGTACCTTATACAACCTTATTTTTTGTTTATGCTAAACCCGAAAAGGGGTCATTGTACTCATCATTTTGAACAACTTTTTTTATGGGACCAACCTTGAAATCGAGAAAAAAAAATCTGCTGTTCCATACATTTGTGTTCACTTAAATCGACAAAATGTATGGAACAGCAGATTTTTTTTTACGCGATTGACATACTTCGTGGTACCTACAGGTAAGGTACCTAGTCTTCTCGTATAAATAGTAGGTACGGTACTGTTAGACCTTTGTCACTGCTTGTACCTACATTGGCTTATGATTAACAGGATATAATATAGTACAAAACAAGTTCTACTACTTACCAAGTTATTTTTATCTTGATTCGGATCATATTAGTCATTCAATAAGTGCTATGACGTAGACTTACAGATATTTAGGTACCTACGTAGATGTAGGAAAATGCGGTTTTAGTAAATGTGCAACATAGCATTAATTTCATGTTGTGAAATGTTAAAAAGTATCATGGTTTAGTCACACAAATTCTACTTAATGGTGTAAAGTTATTCATAGGTATTATTATCTGTTTACCTGGGTGCATAATATGAAGCCTGTTTTCCCCTTATGGGTACGCAGAAAGAGATGTAGGTAGGTATAGTAGCTACTTTGGAGGAGGAGGCGAGACTATCGCCATAAATCGGGTACAAATCCAGACTTCAGCATCAATTTAAGAATCTCTTATGTTAGGTTTTGAAATAATTACTAAATCGTTAAATTGTCTTGGTCCCAATAGTCGACTAAGATTTCTTACACTGGCAACACTAGCTTTTTGGACGACTGGCTTTTGGGGATGGAGGTTAACGACGAGCATAGTCTCGGCCTATTGGCTCGGGGCTCGGGGCCAGCATCGAATGCGGACCGGGTGGTCTTAAATAAAACTACCTTTCGATCATTCATGTGAGTATGATTTTACTTATTATACTTAGAACTATGAGGAGGCGCACGGGTCGATTAATTTACGCTTGCCGGGGCTGGTGACCATCTTTACATATCGAAACTCCTCCATGCCTCGGAAAGCACGTTAAGCCGTTGGTCCCGGCTGTCATTTGTGGATCTTTGACAGTCGTTACGGGTCGTCAGAAGCCCGAAAGTCTGACAACATATTACCCAGTTCCTGGGTTGTGCAGGTCAGATAGGCAGTCGCTCCATGTAAAATACTGGTATTCAGCTGCATCCGGTAAGACTGGAAGCCGACCCCAACTTGGTTGGGAAAAATGCTAGGCAGATGCAAAGGATGACTTAGAACTATGAGGCGTTTCCATGAAGTCGGCACAAGATTCTAGACACCCCAGAGTCGTATTTTTTTGTAAAACAAGTACTCCCCGGCGGTGTCTCTTTATTACACAGGCCCTACAGTCTTTAGTAGGTTTCTTGAGCGAGATAATCGTTGATACCTGTACCTACTCCATTTGAAATAAGATTAACAGTCCATTCAAGCGATTTTGACATCTATACCGTAGGCACAACGATGGCATTAAAAGCAACAAAGTTACACAGTACCAACTGTCTACTGCAGCTGCCATTTGTCGTGCCACCAACGCCATAGAAGTCAAAATCGGTTGAACGGACTGTACAAAAGGCTTATTTACTAATCTTATTTCAAATGGAGTATAGTCGCTTCCTCGTCGGCGGCGGCGGGACAGGTGCCTTAAGGTAGGTTTATACAAGCCCAGTAGTATGACAGTACTTACAGTAAGTCAGTCCAGAGCTGACTTGCAACTGGGCTCATGTACACACTATTTTCAACCCAGTCCTGTGCCGACTTCGCGGCCTCAAGTCAGTCCAGTTGACTAACGTACCCCGTCTATTTTCGGGTCAGTACCTTCCCCTGACTTACTGCCGATCTCGTCTACATAAACCCATTCACTGGGTCCGAAATTCCGAATCACGGGGTTCAGTCACTGCCATCGTATAAACCAGGGGGCCAAGTCTACTAATTTTCAAACGTATCAGTGGTCTCGCAATGATGAGTTTTTGACAGATTTTGAATGGCATATCTGTCAAAAACTAATGAAATGAAATGAAATTGTTTATTCTGTAAATAGGATATTGGAATCACTTTTACACGTCATATTAAAAAGTTGTAAAAATAAGCTAGATGAGGTCGGCGTTTCCTATCTGACTACTCTGAGAAGAAAGGCCGAAACAAACTCAGAGGTCACCGTGTCCTTTAAAGTCCAGACATAATCTTGGTCAGGCCATATGAGGACCATGTAGATAAGAGTCTGAAATGGTCTTTTGAGGAAAGATCCACACAGATTTGAGTGGACCTGTCCAGTCAGTGCAAGCATTTGTCAGTAATAGTGGAGCTCAACTCAGAACTCAATCATTGCGAGACCATTGACACGTTTGTTAATTAGTAGACTTGGCCCCCTGGCCTTTGAGTGATAATGACAATCACTCGATCGACTGTAAAATGGACTTCCCACATTAGCTTAGTAACCAAACATAACTTTATAATAACTAGGTATTGTTTCCTCAGTTTCGTTACCTAGAAACAAATATTTTGATTGGTAACCGATCTATTGAGAGGAAAACAATAATTTAAATTATATAATTTATCCCACTGGGATATTTAATGATGTAATGTGTACCTAACTTATTGTTTTTCTAAAAAAAATATAATTGTCAACCTAAATGATTTTAGATAAATAAAATAAACATCAGGACGTATTTTCCCCGTTTGACCGAACAAAGGGCCATTCTATTAAAGAGAATATATTTCTTTCATCTCAACTTCCAAGTCAATGATGTATTTAGGTACAAATAATGAACTCAGAAATCACCCCCAGGAAATAAGATTAAGTCCATATTTGCGTAAAAACTCGTGCCTATTCTCATAGGCAGGCATAGGCACGAGTTTTTACGCAAATATCAACAGTAAGAACAGGCTCACTAGGTGCATTTTAGAATAACAAAGTATAGTTATTTGTATCATTTTCATTGCAATTTTATTGAAAGTGAACTGTGGTGTGTGGTATTCAAATTCAATCGCATGTTTTTATGTAAATAACACCTGTTTTCATAAACTTGGGAGGATTCGACATATAGAAAGTTTGACTAAGACAGAAAATACATTATTAAATATTGAATATTTTACTAATTAACTCAATGAATCAGAGGGACTGTTCTCTCCCCTGTAACATAGCCTGATATTAGGATGACACTTTGACGAATATTCCCAGTCGCCCCCACATTTGCCACCCTGTGGCAACTGGGAATTTTATTCCCGATTGCCAACATGTGGGGGCGACTGAGAATATTCGCTCTTTGGTAGTTAGGTAGGACTACCAAAGATTTATCATCCATTGAATTATGAATATTTAATATATTCCTTTACCTTTATTAGGAATATATTAAATATTCATAATTTAATTAGCAAGTAGGTATTTTTACTGGTATATTTTTATTTGGTCAATTTTTTTTCACCATTATATATGCCAAAAAAACGTTTTTTCGTCAAAAATGTTTAATTTGGTACTTATCATATATTTAAGGATAGGTACTTGAATAAAACAAACATTTGGGGGACATAATATTGTTATAATTTTCACCATTTTATAATCAATTACATACGTATTCTCTTAACTAATAGTTTAGTAAGTCGGAAGTCTCTAGAAGATCTGTTTTAGTGGAAATTACCTTTAAATCAACACAAAATATCAGTGAACTTTGTTTTTATTGGGTGATTCTGCAATTCTCTTTACTGTGATTGGCCTTTTCTGTAATCTTCTTGGCTCTGATTGGTTGATAAGTTATAAGAAGACCACTGATATTTATATGTAGGTAGGTTGTAGCCGACCCCAACAGAGTTGGGAAAAGGCTAGGCAGATTGATTTTTGATATTTATATGTAGGTATAAATATATGCAAGGAGAATAAATATTTAAAGCTTATATTTTAATTACCTTGATTGAGTTATACATTATGAGGATATTAACGTACAGACTGTTGATTTAGTTACCTGAAATGTTAAAGGGATTTTTTTCACGCATTTGGTATCGATTATAAGAATTTCATAGGGAAAGTTATGCCAGTATGACGGGTAGAATTACCTCATCTATACATTATTATAAATTAAAGTCGCTTTTCGTGTATGTCTGTGGGACCGCGTTGATCTTCTAAACTACGCAACGTATTTGTTGTTTCCCAGAAGGGTTGGGCAGAGGTGTACCTATAGTACACCCACATTTCGCCAGTTATGTTTAAGTACCATGCAATGGGGGGCGAGCCTATTGCCATCAACCGGGCACAAATTTATACTCCGGGCTACTACCGAGAAATTCCATATAAGGAAAAGCCAATAACACTTTGCCCAACCTGGGATTCCAACCCAAGACCCCATGCTCAGCAGTACCGCTTGCGAACACTAGACCAACGAGGCAGTCGAGGTGTTTTATAAAACAGCGTATTATGTCGGATAAATATGTTTCCAAGACCTTTGTTTTTACGATCTTATTACTCTAGCTTTACTTCAATTTTGGTAGATGGCTGATATTATAAAACGTTGAAAACTTTATGATGACATGTGTAAAATTCAATGGAAATACATTTAATCGACAGCTAAACTATGTTTGCAAAGCTGATGGCGGTCACATTCTGAGTATGTCGATAATAGAGTAATAGAGCCATGGTAATCTAGACTCTAATTTCTAGGCAATAAAGATTTAGATAGAACAGTTATAGTATGTACCCGCATGGAAAAGTTTTATAATATATTAAGTTTTATATTGTGCATCTATGTAGGTATGCTCTAGTCATTACGGGTACCTAGTCAGAAACCAAGCCAACCAAGGGGTATCGTGTTACCCAGTAACTGGCTTGTGGAGGTCAGTTACGCACTCACATTTAAATACTGGTCTTCGGTTGGACTGGACGTAGACCCCAACATAGTTGGGAAAAGGCAGATGATGTAAGATCTATTGAAATCCAATTCAATTGTTTCTAATCTTGATGTTATTTCCACTTAAACAAAAATAAACTTTATGTAAGTATAAATGAAGTCGATTTTAGACTAACTAGTACCGTTAAAAAGTCATCAAAACATGAAGTTGTAGCGCAAACTGGACCTTATGTGTAAGCAATACAGTTGTTTTTCCTAAAACTCGTGTTTGTTTACATGTTTGGCAAATAAATTACGATCGCACAATACATAATTATTTATGCTCTAGCTACAGTGACTGCTCTTATAGTTTTGTACATTAAGGCCCACTTGCGCGTTCATGGGTTAGCTAAATAACTCGGAGTTAACAGCTAACTCAGGGTTAATCCAAAGAGAATTATTGGATTAACCCTGAGTTAGCTGTTAATGCGCAAGTGGGCTTAAGTAGACTGCTCTAGAACAGTATTAGGCATGCTACATACTTGTTCGAGTGTCGCATTGATCGACATAGCCGGATAGCAATCTCAAATAAGTTATGGAAGCAGTAATTGCTTCGGGTCGGCTTTGTTGTTCAAGAAATACTACAGAATCGTACAGTACGTACAACTTAGATGTAGCATAAATTCGAAAATTTGCATTCATTAATTTAAACTTTACGAATGTATTTGGATAAACACTTTAAAAGTTATTGCGGTTGCGTAAAGATCATTTTCACCTAAAGCAGTAATAAAGATTGGTGATTTTAAAGGCGCACTCGGTTCGGATGCTTATCGGTTTTACGACGTTGCTGATGCTACATCTAACTTGTGTCGTACTGTAACACGCCTGATTTACGTGAGACCTTTCTCCTGTTTAGCACAATTATGCGTAGGGAATATCAGAACATACCAATGGGTAATTTCTTCCTTTTCTCTTTACCATAAAGGACAAATCATAATTCTACATGACGAACCACAACTGAAATTATTTCCTTGTAGCTACGTATATTCGAGTAGGTATAAGTAATAAACTTTTTAAATTCTTACCAGGAAAGTAATTAAATACTATAAAATAAATTAAACAATGGGACAATAAAACATTTTACAACAATTTTAAATTATTAAGAAGCACTGAATCAGTAACGAATACTCTTTCAAATTGAATGACGACCTACATGACACATCCTTTTTAACTTCTTTAATCGTTAAATCTATATCTCGCTATCGACTTTAGCATCGATAATCGAATAACCAACAATCGAATGACGCTACAGCTTTTTTAAGTAAATGTCATGTTAACCATCAAAAAAATAATGAGTAGTGCTAATTACAAATTATTGCGAAATGTGGTTCGCATTATGTGCAACTGTTGCAACTGTCATAGTTTTATTTTACATGCAATGAAATCCAAGATGGCGGTTTTAGTTCCCATGGGTTACTCAGCTTGTTTTAGTTACAATTCAGTTACGAATCCAAGGAATACTCATTAAATTCAACAGCAGTTAAAGGCTTGTGTAACAAGTGGGAATTAAACTAATTAAAGAAGAAAAATTTTAGCTGCCCCAAAAACTTTCATTAAAAGTGAAACTGTTATTAAGGTACGTAATATTTTACATTACATACATAATCAGCCTATAATGTTCCCACTGCTGGGACACAGGCCTCCTCTCTATGAGAGGGAGTGGGCCGTAATCCACCACGCAGGCCCAGCGCGGGTTGGTAGATGTCACATGTCTTCGAATTTTTGGTTCTAAGACATGCCGGTTTCCTCACGATGTTTTCCTTCACCGTTTTGAGAGCAGTGGTGATGAAATTATATACACAAAGTAAAGGGCCTGTCGGGGTTCGAACCTACGACCTACAACTCGTAAGTCGCGGCCGTTACCACTGGGCCACCACTGCTCTATTTATTTCACATTCTTAATCATAAAATCAGATAGGCCCGTATATTGGAATCCATATCAAATAAATATCTGTCTGTTTTGATGTAAACTAGCTGTCAAATCTTGGCTGCTGTCATTGGTTGACATTAACCAATCATAAAAGACCAATTATCACACTGGCTATTCCAACTCTCTTTAGAAATTGGCAGAATGGTCGGCATCGGCTTTGCTAGCCATATTAAAAAAAATAGAACCAAATTGAACAGGCGTTCAATATTCGAGGGTTAACCTATCAAGCGAATATCTATTCATTATTACGAGACTACCTGGGGTCATTCGTCTGATGAATGTAATATATTTTGATGTAATTTCCACTAAAACAAAAATAACAAACAAGAGGAAGTTAATTCGGTGACATTAAAATGGACGTTCATACAATTCAACTCAGATATGTGAACATCTACCCTACACAGCTATAAACACGCTTACACTATATTACATATAAACTAGCATTCAGTACTGCTCGTTGCAAAGTATAGAAAAGAGATAAAAATCAAACGAGCGAATAGTTTCTAAGATATATATAAAACTATGTTTTTATTTAATGAAATGTTAGCCTCCTGCCGTTATACATTCACGCTCTGGAAATCCAATTTTAAGGGCTATTTAGGCCTTAAAGTCGGAACTGTGTCGCCTTTAAGGGCTAACTGTAGTGTAGACCTTAAAGTCGCATTTACTGTAAATAGGTAGCACTTAAGCAACCCATGTTTCTCGCTGAAACTTACATGTCTATAAGCTATTTTTACCTTTACATGCAGCGTGAAAACATTGTCTACCTAAAAAACTACAATATTGATCTATAAAACGCTATATTTAAATATATATGTATAATATATTATAAACATTGTGACATATAATGTATGTTAATGTATGCAAAGACATTTATTTCACAGACACTCAATTTTAAAGGTTGGTTTCATTGATGCGATTATGTGGACTTCAGCTCGCTTGTCAGTCAAGTGAGTTGTCAAAGATATGTGTATGAGAGTTCTGTTTTAATCTTAAAATACTAAGGTTTAAACTATGATTAAACTTTATAAAATATAACAGAATAATTATGATAGGTAAATAGTAAATAAAATTGTGCTCTACACAATTGTATCAAAATCTTTTGTAAATTATTCAAAAACACACAAAAATTTTGCAGTTTTTAGTCGCACAATCGCATTAGTGAAACCCCTTACTAAGAAGAGACATTTTCAAGTCAAAGATATGTTGTTAGTGTATATTTCTCAAAGAATTCTCACATTAGATAATAGTATACTACAAAATGTTAGAAAACACGAACATTGACAGATTTGGAAACGATCAATTACGATTGACAATTTGATTAATTTCAATTGAAACAATTTTTTCATTGAATTCTTCTCTCAATTACAATTGATGTTTTCATTCCAATACATTTTACGGACAACAGTAAAGTCTATAAAATTGGTAGACTATTATTATTTATTAAAAAAATATTTGAATAGCAAAAAAGAGAATCATTTCAATACAATGTTAACAATTGATATTATTTTTCTTATAATCTAATAATTTATATTTTGAAAATCTTATAAACTATTGTCCAGAAACCTTTAGTTTTTAGGGATATTTTTTACTATGAAAACAATGAATACGAATTTTCGGAGTTATTCGTAAATTATGGACAGTTGAAAATATTGAAGAGTAGAGAATTATATAAGGATTTTGAAGCAATATTTCTCAATGTAGTATGCAACTTTGAACCCATCACAACGTTACCAACATTCTAGTGGCATAATAGTTGCTTTATGTAACGGCACCATCGCTAGGTGTTGCTATGTATAATATGTTTTATACCGTCTAAGAGAATCTTACAAACAACAACAAAAAAACTCAAGACATTGTTAGTCATTCACTTATTCAAAAGAGCAAGAATCATTATGAATTGCATAAAACTATCATCATTATTAAGCAAAAATTAAAACACGTTTTCATAATTTCATATTATCATGACTAAGCAACATCTTATACCCTACTTTCCCAAAAATTCGTATCCTATTTTTCATAGTAAATCTTTATGTCCTATTTTGTATACATTTTTTTTCGATAATATTTCGAAAACTCGGTATACTTACTTGCGATGTCCGGTGAAAATTATTTGCCGTAGAATGTTGCAGCATTCTTGAATGTCTCATTCATCCTGTTAACAAAATTGTTTTTTATTAATAAAATTAATAAATTAGCAAGCGAAACTCCACAGACATCATCTCATCATCATCATCTTCCTAGCCTTTTCCCAACTATGTTGGGGTCGGCTTCCAGTCTAGAGATGCAGCTGAATACCAGTATTTTACATGGAGCGACTGCCTATCTGACCTCCACGACCCAGTAACTGGGTAATACGATACCCCTTGGTAAGACTGGTTGTCAGACTTTCGGGCTTCTGACGACCCGTAGCGACGGTCAAAGAACCACGAATGACAGCCGGGACCAACGGCTTAACGTGCTTTCCGAGGCACGGAGGAGTCTCGATATGTAAAGATGGTCACCCATCCACGGACCAACCCCGGCAAGCGTAGCTTAACCTGATGGATCGACACGTGCGGCTGTTATTACGTAGCCACGAGCTCCTCCACAATCCACACACAAAGACAAACCAGAAAGATCTAAAAATCCTCCAATAAATCTCACAGAAAAATCATCAAGATTTTTTTTTCATATTTAGAATTTTAGATACTTATCAATACCCATCGTGGTTGACCCTATAATGATGAATTATATTGATGGCAAGAAGCTCGCCGCCATTACATGGGACTTAAACAAAGTTACTATTCACCCCTGCCTAAACCCTGGGCGTGATTTTAATAACCAAATTAGTTATACAAAAAACATCGCTTTAACAAGACTGTGTGTACTGGCTTTACTATTCGTTCTAGATTACATTATTCTTTCCACGGAAGAAATAATGTTGTAATCCGTCGGTAAAATGACCGAACTACCTACCTATAAAGAAAAGTGCGCCGCAATTATTCGATGTACTCAATGACTGTCGATATAAACCACATTATACTATTATGTTTATAACAAAAGATTGCGCAATAAAGTAAGAGAGTGTAGATATTATGAAATCATTATTTTATAATAGGAAACTATCCAACGTAAAATTTATTTAAAATACAGTAAATAATAAAAACTAGCTGCACCCCGCGGTTTCACCCGCATAAGTCTCGATCCCGTGGGAATATTGGGATAAAAAGTGTTCTATGTCCTAACCCAGGTCATGGTCTACCCACGTGCCAAATTTCATACAAATCTGTTCAGCCGTTTTAGCGTGAAAGCGAAACAAACTTACTTTCGCCTTTATAATATTAGCCGCTCAACTGTCGATTGGCCTTCTAATGGCCGATAACAATTAAAATTCTATTGTGTCTCGTTAATGACAATTGGAGGTTTATTTAGGATAAAGTTGGGATTGGCAAATACGGTCGTGATAGCCCAGTTTAACCACAGGCCTCGTCTCTCATGCACGAGGTTGTGGGATCAAATCCGGGCAAGTGCCAAATTGAAATTTCAATTCTTAGTTAATCTTGGACACCATTGACATCGGTGAAGGCAAAACATCGTGAGGAAACCAGGACTTATAGTGAATCAATCTGCCTAGCCTTTTACCAACTATGTTGGGGTCGGCTTCCAGTCTAACCGGATGCAGCTTAATACCACTATTTTACATGGAGCTACTGTCTATCTGGCCTCCACAACCCAGTAACTGGGTAATATGATACCCCTTGGTAAGACTGGTTGTCAGACTTTCGGGCTTCTGACGACCCGAAACGACTGTCAAAGATCCACGAATGACAGCCGGGACCAACGGCTTAGCGTGCTTTCCGAGGCACGGAGGATTCTAGACTTATAGTGAATATAAGTTTGAAATTGCCAACCTGTCTTGAGCAAGTGTGATGATCAATGCTCGTGCCTTCTCTGTATGAGAAGAGGTTTTTTCCCTACAGTGGGACAATCATAGGCTAGTATTATTAATGCTAAGGGCGTTTTTTGCATCTAGTGTTCCGTCAAGGAAAAAATATGATAACCGTGAGGTTAATTTTAGCTAAAGTTCGGTCGCGAAGCAGAAATAATTTCGTATAATGACCCCCCACTACCCATCTCCATCGCTCGCGCCCAAATGTATTGCCGTCGCGCTCGCGATAAGGGCGGTCCTTCTAATGTGTGAGCGCGACGGCAATATACATTTGAGCGCGAGCGACAGAGACAAGCAATGAAGGGTCATTGTACACACGGCTACACATCAAACTATACATTTCCAGTATAAACTGACCTCGCATTGTAGGGAATTCCTATACAATGCGAGATCAGTATAAACTGGAAATGTATAGCTTGATGTGTAGCCGTGTGTACAAAATTCTTTTTGCTTCGCTACCGGACTTTAGCAACTTATTATTTTTCCGTGAATGAAAAGAAATGAACATGACATTTCGAAAAGGTGACATACGTCTGGAATGAGGAAATGGAATTTGTTTGTAAATTACTTAACATTATCGGCCCCTGACACAGCCACCGCCTCTGTCTGAACAACGCATTATATGACTTTGTAATCTTTTTCATGGACATGCTGACATCATTATTACGTAGTGATACGTGCAGTATTGTGCTGTTCCAGCAAATATCGGGAAAACTTGTTGAATTACTAGGAATATTGAGAATATTGGGTATTTAATAAGTAGGTGAATAAACGTTTATCCAATATTCTCGGGAATGGTAAATCAGTGGTTTACCAATATTTGTGAAAGGTTTTCAGAATCTGTACATATAATAACACTTTAAAGTTTATTTCAACGCGCTAACCTCTGGAACACACGACCAGTCGGATTAAAAAAAAGACCTTTTTGCCCGGACCTGACGTCTCAGTGCTGCCACCTAGTGAACGTCATTTCAGAAAACCGTCATTCCCGTAGCTAATCGTTTCTAAAAACGATCTGAATCTAGTCGCAATCTCATCTCAGCTACAATCATTGTCAAGAAAAATAATAACTCATGTGTGTACGTATTTTCTTTCTTTTTCTTTATAAATAATAAAGTAAATAACAGTCCCGCATGACGGGAACCTCGTGAAAGCCGAGAAAGATAAACAAATCAAGTATCTTGACTTGGCTCACGAGGTTGTCGACATGTGGGATGTGGACTCTGCGATCATTGTGCCGATAGTCGTATCAGCCAATGGCTTAATTGCCAAGAGCCTCGACCAACACCTAAGGAGGCTCTCGTTGGGCAGCTGGATTAAGGGCTTGATTCAGAAAGCTGTACTCCTGGACACGGCTCGCATCGTTAGGAGGTCGGTCCGCCGCCGGTAGCTTGGACCCTGTTCCCGATACCGGTGGGCTACTATTTTTTATATTTTTAAATGTTTTATATAATTTTTTTATTCTAATATTTAAAAATATAATTTATAAGTATGGAAAATGAAATAAAGGAATAATAAGTAAATAAAAATGAATCTGTTTAGCCTTTTTCTAACTATGTTGGGGTCGGCTTCCAGTCTAACCGGATGCAGCTGAATACCAATATTTACATGGAACACTTATCTGACGTCCAATCCCGTAACTCGGTAATATGATAGGTTCCCCTTGGTAAGAGTGGTTGTCAGACTTTCGGGCTTCTGACGACCCGGAACGACTGACACGAATGACAGCCGGGATCAATTGCTTAACGTGCTTTCCAAAACACGGAGGAGTCTCGGTATACAGGGATAAGGGTAAACACTCCTATCATTCAAACCATGGGTAGTCGACTTAAATATAAAAATAAATGACCAAACAATACAAAAAAAAACCGTTATTTTCATTAAAAGATTTTAAAAAGTTTGAATCCGACACCGTGCTCGCTAGCGAAACAGCTGACTGACTGAGGGAGGGGTCGCGTTCGCGGCCGGTCAAGTCACGTTGCGCACCCCCCGCCCGTGTTGAGACGCAAGTTCGTTGCCCTAGCGCATAGGGCAACGAACTTGCGTCTCTTGTGGTAAAATGTAGATTTAAAAAAATAAAAAAACTTGTAATTTCCCATTGATTTTACGTTCTATAAGTGAAACCAAATCACTGGTTCAAAGTCAAAGGATAGCGATTGCAAAGATAACGATGTTTACCCTAACATATAAACCTGTATAAAGATATTGTCACCCATTCACGGATCACCCCCGGCAAGCGTAGCTTGACCTCTTGGATTGACCCATGCGGCTGTTATTACTTAGCCACGAGCTCCTCTTAAACTTAATACAATATAAATAGGATATTACAATGCATTTCGTAACACTAACTTCTTTCCTCCATTATTACACCAGTAAATACTAGGAACTGTATAATGTGGTCAACTGTTCAGTTAATCAGTTTGCGGCGTAATTTCGCTGTACATGGATATAGAGAGGAAAATACCTAATATATTTTCCATGAAATATGTACTCACTTATAGTGAGACTTACAAAATTATTTCATATGCTTCTTCAATGAATGTTTAAGGTTGATGCGCTAGGGTAGCCCTAAAACAAAATTTATGAAATCGTCATTCAATGCACTTACATGAACTTAGAGAGTTGTATTGCTGATTCTAATGTTTATAATTCTGTAAATACATATTTGTTACGAGCGCTAAAAATATTTAGATTAACATACAACCTGATACTGAACTGCAAATTGCAAAAAACGTAAGAAAATTTGAATTTCGCGGGCCACCCTAGCATATAAAAACATAAAACATTCTTTATTCATGAATGTGAGACAACCATACAGAGTAACTTAATAATAAGCCCAAGATAGACAAAAATCGTTTAAGGTTATTTTGACAGTAAAATTTAGGCAGGTCAACAGTTGGAGAATGTGAAATGAAGATTGTAAAACTGGTTTGGTTGTCTTCAGACTGATTCGCCTTATCCCCTCGTACTAGTATAAAAGCGCATCCCCCTTAAGGTCTTCTAAATGAATGCTGTCCCAAAATTATAATTTTTTCATTTTGCTGATCTTTTTTGAAATGGTCTTTCATACAAGCTACCAGTGCCAACAGTCGATTCAGAAATAAACGCGATGGGAACGTAAGACGTAGTAGGCAACTAACATGGTTGAGTTACTAACCTCTTTAGAGAAGGGGGCCGCTGGCCCAGTGCGGGTTGATGGATGCCACATATGTCTTAGAATTATTGGACATGCATTTTCCTTCACCGAATAATCTTGCTTATTATTAGAAACTCTGGAAACGATTATTTTGTGACAATTCTACTTAAAAACATGAAAAACAATCCTCAGGTAGTGTTACGTCTCTATTACGTATAGCTTTGATTAAGTTCTCATAGCATGTAGACCAATATACGACTCTAAAAGCATGATATCTAAGTATATTATTGTATGCAGTAGTATGATAATAATACACAATAAATGTATTATACTTTTGTTATGCGAATATCAACTTAAACACCCTGAGAATTAAGACTATGTTGTACTTGTTGTGCTGTGTGTCATTATAATATGGTTCTTTATTGTTATTTGTAACATGTATGTATTTTCTAGTTAACGTTGTTTCTATTGAATAATAATATAATTATCAATTTCAGAAGAATGTTTACTTGAATGTATTTCAGGTTAAAATAATGTTGGGATTTTGTTGAGAGCAATACATTGTATGTAGGTAATTTAGGCAGAAACGTTATCATCTGACTAATGTCATAGGAATGTTTGATGTTGTTGTCGCAAACATTTCAATAAAGACTATTAGGCATGAATACACTACAATAACAAATTCAAAGAATTTTAGTTATCTAAGAACATAACTAAAATTCTTTGAATTTGTTATTTCAACAATGCATTATACTTATACAATACTTCATTTTGTCATGTGATGCACCTGACTAGGAAGTAAATCAATTTAAAAAAATATTGGAATTACTGCGGTAATGTTTTTGCTACTTTTCTCAACTAATATTATAATAAAGAAAATTGATTAGATTTTTGTTTGTTTGTTTGTTGCGCTTTCCACGCTAAAACGACTAGGTAACGATTTGGATGAAAATATGGCTCATAAGTAGACCATGACCAGCAGGCGTAGCATGGCGCTTTCTATCTCTACGAAGAATAGACATAGCTTTTTCTATACAAAGTGACAGTTCGTTTCTTCATTTTTGACATCCACCGTAGAAATCTTTCTACAATATGTCATTTTGTCTTTCATTTTTAACGATCTTTGTCTAGGTCTTTTTATATGTAGACTATTTCGGAAGAAAGTTTTCTATCCTTACTGTCAAAATCACACTGACAACCGATAAATCCTATGATAAAACAAAGAATTCTGAGTCGAATTATGTAAAAGAGTGAATTTCGTAAAAAGTGCAGTTGACTCTTTCTACTTTGCTGCCGTCTCGTACTGTCTACTGTCTACAGGAAACGTCATTTTTGTCGACTCTTCCGTCGACAAAACGGTGCTCATGCTACGCCTGCTGGGTTGAGACATAGGACATTCATCCTGATATTCCCACGGGATCGAGACTTTTGCTGGTGAAACCGCGGGCGCATCTAGAATACCATGTTAACATACATGGCAACCATAATGGAATTTAAAATATTTATATTTTTACATTCTGTTACAATTCCTGAAACATGTAGATAGGTACTATCTAGATAATATTCACCTAATCATGTTATCCGCTAGTTGGGATAGATACTTTTTTTTGTACACCGACTGTAATTAGATTTTCAACTTTCGCCGATCAGCCGAGCGTTGGAAATCAAACAACGCGGTTTTATTTAGGCATTAATTTGAGTGTCGCTTAGAGTTGCGTACGCACGGAGAAAATAAAAATAAAAGTACTGACGTAAGGCTACATAGTTTATTAATAAATTTCCTACTATTTATTGTAATTGTAATAAATAAAAATACAAAAACAAACTTTGGAAAACCCCATAATTGATAGGTTGGTCTTTTGGCAATAGTCTCTGTTCATGGAAAAAAATATTACTGTGTTACACTAACAATTAAATTAAAGCTTATGAGACAAAAATACTAAAACTTCCTTAGTCTATTCTGGAACATAATATTGTACGTTTATAATTTACTTGGTAAGACTTCTTCACAAGACGGTCACTTCTTCCCAGATAACGCACTAGAGTGGTTAAGGGCGTTTTGAGTGTAAAGTGATGATTCTCCGCCTCATTTGAATAAAATATTTTTGTTTTTTTTTTATATTAATCAATACCGAAAGAGTAACTACAATGTTCTATATGTTTATTTTTTTCTGAGAAATTGAATAGTCAGATCCTACTTACCTACTGACTAGTAATAATACTTTCAAGTAAAACCAGTCTTGTAATTTAAATCCTTATGGCTATGACATATATATAGAATTAGCAATACAAGTCCTTATGTTAGAATTGGCCTCAAATGCCATGATTTCATGAAACAGTCATTCAAATCAATCTGCCTAGCCTTTTCCCAACTATGTTGGGGTCGGCTCCCAGTCTAGCCGAATGCAGCTGAATACCAGTATTTTACAAGGAGCGACTGCCTATCTGACCTCCACGACACAGTAACTGGGTAATACGATACCCCTTGGTAAGACTGGTTTTGTCAGCCTTTGGGGCTTTTGACGACTCGTAACGACTGTCAAAGATCCTCGAATGACAGCCGGAACCAACGGCTTAATGTGCTTTCTGAGGCACGGAGGAATCTGGATATGTAAACCGCGGCACGTGATGGATCGACCCGTGCGGCTGTTATTACTAAGCCACGAGCTCCTCCTGAAATAGTCGTTAAGCCGTTGGTCCCGGCTGTCATTCGTTGATCTTTGACAGTCGTTACGGGTCGTCAGAAGCTCGAAAGTCTGACAACCAGTCTTACCAAGGGGTATCGTATTACCCAGTTACTGGGTTGTGGAGGTCAGATAGGCAGTCGCTCCATATAAAATACTGGTATTCAGCTGCATCCGGTTAGACTGGAAGCCGACCCAAATATAGTTGGGAAAATGCTAGGCAGATTGATTGGACATTGATCTTAGGAAGCCGACCCCAATATAGTTGGGAAAATGCTAGGCAGATTGATTGGACATTGATCTTACTTCCAACTTGGTCGACAGGTCGTATATCAATCGTAGCCATTTAACGCGTCACACCGAACATCAAAGGAATTCTGACAGGTCAACTCAACGCACATAAAAACAAATTAGTCAAGCCTCCATCCAGAAAATAATATTTATATAGGGTTTCACAAATCATAAGTTCCTCGTATAAATAAACGTCACAGATTGATGTAGGCTATGTGTATTTAGGAAGATGTGGCGTCACGAGGCTAAATAACTTGTACCTAAACATGTAAGTATGTCTTCCTTATAAATGCCTCAGAGAACGTAACCCAAATCATCGGGATTTGACTTACTCATAATTTGTAGGTAGATAAGGCGTTGATGTTTACCTACCTCAATCTTTATTAAAAAATCTCTATTAAAAAATCTAAATATAAATCAAATCTAATCTAATATAAATCTCTATTAAAATTATCTTTATTAAAAAATCAGCCACACATGGTGTTATTTGCTGACGATACTTCCTTAATTTTTAAGGTAGATAGACGTGCTACAAATTTTGACGAAGTAAATAACGCCCTACTGCAGGTCCAAAATTGGTTCACTGCTAATAATTTAGTATTAAATCGAAAAAAAACTAAGTGCATAAAATTTTCTTTACCAAATGTCAAAAGTAGGGATTGTGTGATTATATTGAATCAAGAGAAACTAGAATTCGTCGATAAAACTGTTTTCCTAGGGATCACGCTCGACTCAAGGCTACAATGGGGTTCTCATTTAACATCTCTTGCAGGACGGCTAAGTTCAGCAGCATATGCTGTCAGAAAAATCCGTCAATTTACTGATGTAGATACCGCGAGGCTAGTCTATTTTAGTTACTTTCATAGCATCATGTCTTACGGTATTTTACTATGGGGACGGGCTGCAGACATCGAGTCTATATTTATTCTGCAGAAAAGAGCGTTTAGAGCCATTTATAATCTCCGCAGGCGCGATTCTTTAAGGGAACTGTTTAAGGATATTAACATCATGACGGTTGCTTGCCAATATATCTATGAAAACATCATACACGTAAGAAAAAATTTACATCTTTTTAGTGAAAGAGGTGATAGACATAACTATAGTACTAGAAATAGGGACCTATTAGTTCAACCAGGTTTCAGACTGGCTAAAGTAGACTCATCTTTCATGGGGTACTGTTTAAAATGTTACAATAAAATTCCTCCCCACATACTTCAACTGAACGAGACGAAATTCAAAACTTGTATAAAACGCACACTATGCAGGCAGGCATGTTATAAGTTGGACGATTACATTTCTGACAAAAATGCTTGGCTTAATGCTGGTCCTGCTCCACAACCACAACTTACTAATTAACATTCGAAAATAATGTTGGAGCTGCTGAAGATTGTAAGACCATCTTTGCATTGTATAAACTCAATTTCCTTTGTATTATATAATTGCATAGCACAGGTGAGTACTATGTACTATAGAGCCATTTACCGGGTAATTTGTCTTTAATTGACTTGAATGTGCCCTGGCGGCTGGGAATGTCATGCTCACTCAAATGTCTCGCTGATGGTGGCGCGTGTGTTGGATCATTTAGCTCCCTTCAAAATGGTTGAGCTGAATGGTGCTGATCCATGCGTCATGTTCGTGAACGGGCGCCGTCAGTTGTGACTGGTCATCTCTTAGCTGCCGTGGCTTATTTTAATTTTTGATTTGTTTTTATGTTATAATTGCGGACGCTTTTAAAGTGCTTTCTACATTGTTCTCACATGTATAATTTCAACATGAATGATGTAACCAATATTTTGTAACAATATTTTGATTCAAAAGAGTGTCCGTGGAGTTTCTTGCCCGTTCTTCTCCATAGGTACCTACTACGCTTTGGAATGGGCAACTAGCTGCATATTTCTGACTGACCGACTCCTTGACAATTCAAAAGTGCCTGTAAATGGTTTAATTGAAATAAATGCTTTGAGTTTGAGTTTGAGTTTGAGTTTCTTACCAATACTGAAATTCTTAGTAATGGCAACTTGTTTTACCAAGAATAATATTTAAGCATAACGCTTAACGTTCCCAGTGTTGGGACACAGGCGTCCTCTCTTTGAGAAGGGGCCATAATCTACCACGCGGGCCCAGTTGATGATGTCTGATATCTAGTAATAAAATAAGGTAATTTTTAGTTTCCTCACGAATGTTTTATTTTCCTTCACCATTTTGAGGAAAGTGTCGATAAAATAGATTACACAAATAACCTAAATGAAAGTACTTACATACTTATCTAATTTTCTGGGATAAAAAGTAATTTGAAGCTACAAATCAATTTAGTTCAGAGAATATTTTTTCAGTTCAAAAGAATAGCATATTGAAACCTATTGACATAGTTGTGTTATGTCGTGATCCCTTCTGACGTAGTGTTAGCCAATCAAAACTCGTTGTGATGTGACGAACTTCAGAACGGATTCTTTTTATTGGTGCATCCCATATCACGACACAGTAGGCCTCTTTCACACAGCGATGATCAGTATAATATATTTTATTATAATTCGTTTATTTATTTTCTTTCTTATTTATTTACATTTTTAAATATTTTTGTAAAATCATAAAAAAAAAACATTAAAAAATATAAAAAATAGGAGCCCACCGGTATCGGGAACAGGTTTTATTATTATTATTTAACCATTTATGTGAACATATTACTATAAAATAAACAGACAAGAAGAAAAAAACAGAAAAAAATACGTACAAAAGTGATGCTTATTTGTAAAGAAATTTCTTCCAGCATACCATAGATAGGAAAGTAGATAAATAGATATAGACAACGAGAAAGTAAAATATTTAAAATTATGTGAATTGTTTCTTTTTTTATAAAAAAAAAAAATCACATAAGTATGATAAAATAAAACAAATAATATTAGAATATATTCTCTCACACATCTGTCTTATGTAATTTTGACATTTGATTTGATATTTTACTCTATAATTTTGGGATCACATGACAGTGTAAGCATTAGTTTTTAACCATTTAAAGAGTAGGATGCTAACGTGTGATCCCAACTTTTTTTAACCGTAAAATATGGTACAGTGCAGCACCGTGTGAACGGAGCCTAATAAGCCGGTCGATTAGTTTTCCGAAGAGTTACACCACATATTTCAGTTAATTCAAATTCTCAGTAGCATGCATTTTGACGTCAGCCTTTCCTAATTTTATTGAACTTCAATCAAAATGGACGTCATTCCGCACGTCATTAAAAAACATTGTCAATGGATTCCGTATTATTAAAATACTCTTAAGTAACTCAAACTCAAAGCATTTATTTCAAATAAACCAATTACAGGCACTTTTGAATTGTCAAAGGGTCGGTCAGTCAGAAAACATGAAGCTAGTTACCCATTCCACAGCGTAGGTTCCTATGGAAAAGAACGGGCAAGAAACTCCACGGACACTCTTTTAACCATACCAACACTACGTGTTAACCATGACAACATAACGTTATCAATTCGCTTTGTTATTCAAAAGTTCTCGAAAGCATTAAGGATGAATTTCAACAATTAAACTGAAGAGGTCTGTGAGGTTTAAACCGCGTTTAAAAGCTGTCAGTGTCGTCATTGTTTTAGAATATTGGCACGGACAGCTCTTGAACGCGAAACGGGTGAAATTCGCCCTTAGACTAAGCTAACCCCATCATAATCAAGGAAATTACTATGATTCTCCTTTTCGTGGTATGAACAATTATAAGCATAGCTCATTCTGTGTTAAAAATAATTGGCACTCAGCAAGGTGATAGCTGAACTTACTATAAAGTGCGCGGCAGAAAAAGATAGCAATTTCACATAAATTCATTTATTGGAACAGTGGTGGCCCAGTGGTAACAGCCTCGACTTACAATTCGGTCGTAAGTTCAAACCCAGACAGGCGCTTTACTTTGTGTAATTTATTTCATCACCACTACCCTCAAAACGGTGAAGGAAAACATTGTGAGAAAACCGGCATGTTCTAGAACCAAATTTGAAGGCAAAGTGACATCTACCAACCCGCACTGGGCCCACGTGGTAGATTACAGCCCACTCCCTCTCACAGAGAAGAGTCCGTGTTCCAAATGTGGGAACATTATATATTCTGATTATGTTTACATACATTCATTGCCCACATACCTATCCTCCATTTGAAATAAGATTAGAAATTTAAACAAACCTTTTTACAGTCCGTTCAACTGATTTTGATTTCTATACGGTAGGCATAAGGATGGCATTAAAAGCAAAAAAGGTTACACAATACCAACGGTCTACTGCAGCTGGCATTTGTCATGCCACCAACGCAATAGAAGTCAAAATCGGTTGAACGGAGTGTAAAAAAGGCTTATTTAAATTTCTTATCTTATTTCAAATGGAGTGTACTACATACCATCCGTTCGAACAGTAAAAACTTACCTAAAGGTGCATAACATTTTTTTTTCTGCGTTTTGTGTTAGTTAATAATGTATGAGACTGCTGTATTTATCCTGTTTTTATGCTGTTAATAATAAGTAACTGCTACACCGATTGTTAACCTAGTAAGTACGTGATAATAAGAAAATGCTGTATTTACCTATAATTGTTTGTTACATTTAGTTCTTTATTTTTCTGTTGCTACTAGTAATTTCTGTAGTATATACGAACGTTGGTAAATCTAAATAAATAAATAACCTTTCATTCCTCGACTGTAAATTGTCGCTACTCATTGAGGCCATCAAAATGCTGATGACTATGTTTTAAATCTGTACTATGGGGACGCCCATTAAGCTGGTCAATCGTACATCCCAAATGATAAGAAGGAATGACTCCTGAATCTTACGTCATAATAATTAAACATAGACAATCTTTGGTACAGTTTTAATGTGGGAATACCGGTTCGTACGAAAATAGTAATGAGGAAAAAGGGAAGTTTATGTTTATATTGTATTGTTGACAGTGACGACGGTTTATTCGGTTCCTATTTGCATAACGAATGGTTTTACAATAGCCAGTTAAAAATACTTCGAAAAGAAGTAAAACTTGGCGTATCTTACCGGTCTAAGCCCATACATAGTGTAATAATGAACGTATTTTGAGTGTGTGATACGTTGACACTTGACAATGACACTTAGGTTATAAGATCTGTACAAAAAACAATGTAATTCAATAAACGTTTGATTTGACTTGATTTGATTCAATCAGTCTGGATTATATATTTTACTAAGTATGTTTAACCCATAGACATAGAGAATGGTCTGAGCGTTCCGTATTCAGTTGTGCAGTGAATACAGACCGAAAGTACGATAGAGACAAAAAAAGAAAATGCGGCCAGTAGTTGTCTCCCTGTCTCTTTCTCCGCCTTGCCTGCAGCTTGCAGAAAATAGACAGATATTGGCCGCATAGTGGCTTTGTCTCTTTTTAGAGATTGATCACTTTTTTGTGGCTAAATCTCAGTGCATTCTGTATGTCTATGGTTTAACCAGTGTCCAAGTTTCTACTAACTAAAAAGTATTTCACCAATGTAACTGAACGCTGTCTGTATCAAGATTCCACAGAAAATAATGACACTGACAGCCCTTAACGTAGTTTATGTGCCGCGTTCAGTTTCTTTGGTGAAATTTTACAAATACAGAGCGAACATTCGCTCATTAAATTTACATAATTAACATTTAAATTCACATAAAAACATACGAAATGTTGCTACTTAGCACGTTGCCTTGCATGTTGTATTCCTAATGTGGTATTGAATTTAATCATTACCTGATTAAATTGAATTTAATATAACGTAACGTTTTATGTAGCGCTACATGTAACGTTACATCATTACTAACAGCTAAAAATAATAAAAGTATAGTCACCTAACGTATTTTAGGCGCAGATCTATCGTTGCAATGCTTGTTGCGGCGTAACGTTGCGCCGCGTTTGATTTGTTCCATCAGCGATGTGTGGCAGATTCGAGGGTCGGGCTGGAAATAAAGAATAGACAATTTAAATAAATATTTTATTTTTAGTCATTAAGGGTCAGTTCATAGAGGAGCTCGTGGCTAAGTAATACAGCCGCACGGGTCGATCCATCAAGTTAAGCTACGCTTGCCGGGGTTGGTCCGTGGATGGGTGACCATCTTTACATACCGAGACTCCTCCGTGCTTCGGAAAGCACGTTAAGCCGATGGTCCCGGCTGTCATTTGTGGATTTTTGACAGTCGTTACGGGTCGTCAGAAGCTCGAAAGTCTGGCAACCAGTCTTACTAAGAGGTATCTTACTACCCAGTTACTGGGTTGTAGAGGTCAAATAGGCAGTCGCTCCATGTAAAATACTGGTATTCAGCTGCATCCGTTTAGACTGGAAGCTGACCCCAACATAGTTGGGAAAAGGCTAGGCAGATGATGAAGAGTCAGCTCATACCGAGACGCGACACGACGCGCACTCTTTATCCGATACAATATCGAATTTATTTACTACACAATAAGGTACACGCACCGCACATCTCAGCGTACTTTGACACGTTTCAACTCTCGCACCGAAATTATACCTTTTTGTGAAGAAAATAAGTTCGATTATTGTTAAAAAGTGCGCGCAGCGTCGCGTTGCTTCACGTCCCGGTCTGTACTGACCCTAAGACTTTAATACAGGGTGTTAGGGTAAACAACGTTATCCTTGCAACCAGTGGTTTGGTTTCATTTATAGAACGTAAAATCAATGGAAAATTACAACTCTTTTTTTAATTTTTTTAGATCTAAATTTTACCACAAGAGACGCAAGTTCGTTGCCCTATGCGCTAGGGCAACGAACTTGCGTCTCAACACGGGCGGGGGGTACGGGATGCGACCTGACCGGCAGCGAGCGCGATCCCTCCCTTAGTCAGTCAGCTGTTTCGCTAGCAAGCACGGTGTCAGATAGAAACTTTTTAAAATCTTTTAATGAACATAACGTTTTTTTTTTGTTGTGTTCGGCCATTTATTTTTATATTTAAGTAAACTACCCATGGTTTGAATGACAAGAGTGTTTACCCTTACATCCTGTATATCTATTTTATTCATATCTGTATCTGCCCGTGAAATCCCAGCGGACCCTATCAGAATACGAGCGCTGCGACATTTATTTTTAAACTAGCTCTTGCCCTACAACTTTGTCTGCGATCCAACGAAAAGTAGCCTTTGTCATTCTCCAGGTTATGGTCTGCTCAGGTTCCAAATTTTATCTAAATCCGTTCAGCCGTTTTACTGTGAAAACTTAACAAAAAAGACTAACTTCCGCATTTATAATATTAAGTTAGGATAATTCAATATGCGTCACTAAACCGTTTCAATTCGCTAACTTTCGCATTTCTAATATTAGTTAGGATAGTTAATTGATTCAGGCGTGAATTTGCGGAAATCCATAATAAAATACAATAGACGCTGATATATAATTATAAGCTTTGTTGCGATTGTTCGCCCCTTATCGCGCTTATCGCACTGATAACGGTCCTAGCCAATCAGCGCCGAGCAGCAATCCTATATAAGTGGGGGTGTCGGGCGATTTGATTCACTCCACTCTGTTCTGAATGCACGAAGCAAATTGTCACTCAAGTGCAAATTGCGTACCTACACGGCGTGCATTCGTCCCATCATGACCTATGCGGGGTCCGTCTTTGCTCACGCAAAGCCCCTATATCCATAGGATGCAAACCCTACAGAACCGTTTCCTACGTAAAATCACGTCAGCCCCCTGGTTCGTTGGTAACGAGATCCTCCATCTCGACTTAAAGATCCCCACAATCCGCCAGTTCCTAAAACGCCTTTCCAAGCGTTATTTCGATAAAGCCGCCAAACAACGCAACCCCTCTGGTTGTCGAGGCCGCTAACTGTGCCCCCTCTCAGATGATCCCATAACCTTCCTCCAGGAGAGCAATAGGGCCACCAGTACAGTTCTCAAACACAAACACAGACGCCTACCGTCATTCCGACCTCGCCGCCGAGGTCCAGCACGACCGCGATCCCGATTAAATTCGTCCCCCCGTCCCTTGTCCGATGATGTGCCAGCCCGCGCCGTAGCTGAGCACGTAGCTTTAAATTCCCCATATAATAATAATAATGATCCTATATTGATCCAGCCTGTCCCATCTTGCTGTCCTCCCGTCAGTGACGCCCTAAGCCGACGTTCGTACCCCACAGGGGGTGCCCTTAGCGAGCGTTCACTTAGTTTTAATTTAGAATAGTCATATGCCCCTGGCTGGAGGCCCTGAGTGTAGTAGCTTAAGGCAGCCACAGGAAAGTCCGGTTAAATAGTTACGATTTTCATCTAAAATCAACTATGAGATGCCCTAGACAAAAAAAAAAAAAAAAACGATTTGATTCACTCTGCGCCCAGCGCTCGGTGTGGTAACACGTCGCGTTCTGGCTTGCAATTGGTCAATCGTCACCCTGAAGATGCCTCGTTGAGAGGTGAAACACGTGTCGATTTCTTACAGGGTTTTTATGACTCTTGAAGAATAGTCAAGCGGAATAGGTTACTAAATATATCAGCGTCTATTGTATTTTATTAGTTAGGATTTCCGCCTCGTACAGGACTTTGTTATCCATACTAATATTATAAATCCGAAAGTAACTCTGTCTGTCTGTCTGTCTGTATGTTACCTTTTCACGCCTAAACGACTGAACGGATTTCGATAAAATTTGGCAAGGCAATAGATGGTATCCCGGGGAAGGACATGGGCTACTTTTTATCGACATACCACGCGGACGAAGCCGCGGGCGGAGGCTAGTTTTATATACTTTTCGTATATATTCTATACGTTTCTATTTATTTTCATGTTTGTATTGATTTTGTCATTCTATTTAGTTTTTGATTTCTGAGAAAATTCTTTCTTTTGGCTACTTTTTATCGACATACGACGCGGACAAAGCCGCGAGCGGAAGCTAGTATCGATATAAAGTACGAATGGCATCATAACTTTTTCGTCAAGGACTGACATCGCAAAAACGACTTATATTTGTTTTTTGTCTAAACCGTTACATTTTGTACAAATTTCGTTAAATATGGGGTACAAGACCCCGACAGGCTTACAAAAAAGAAACGATACAGAAAATCCTTTCACCGCATACTTCCTTAACCTTCTTACAAATACATGACATGTCACGCTTGTCATGTCAACTCTTCATTTTTTTATTACTAGTCATCAATCGAGTCACTACGGCTCTTGTTCTGTGGGTAAAACCTAAAATGTGACGTATATTACTTTTCATGAAGAAACTGGCCGTTAATACTAGCACAGATATTATAATACTACGTACAGATACCCAATCCCATACAAAGAAATGACACCACCCTAAGTCTAATTGAGCTGGCTATTTTTCTTCCTACATTTTTTTAACAGATGGCAGCATTAGCGACTCACTAATTGCCAGAGCCTGTAGTTTTACAACGCCATCTAGGAGTCTTGCCTAGATACTACGCAAGACTCCTAGATGTTTTTTTTCCTTTTTTACGTTTTTTCTTCCTAGATGTTCAATTTTTATATTTCTACGTAAAGTACTAGATAAAAAAAAATGTTGTTTGATTTTTCTTAATAAAAAGACTTAAACGCAAGTTTTAAGTGACCCTGTCATCACTTGAGTAAAACGCCATCTATTGCAACGAGCTCTCAACAAAATGATTAACAGATGGCTACTTGATCATTCTAAAGGTTCGAATTGTAGTAAACGTCTTAATTTAAGTTTTTTGTTGAAAATACGAGATTTATGAGTGAAAATACATAAATCTGCATTAAACGAAGATGTTTTGATTTTTACTAATATTACCTCGGCCAAAATTTGCCGTATAACTTTTTTAGTGATTGTTAATTTCATAAATTGTTACTTATGCTGCCATCTATGATTTTTTTTCAAGACTAATTATAATTTGTTCGAGTTGAGACCCCATGGTACTAGCGATACCAAAAATTTTGTGTAACATTACCTGCGCATGTTGGTTGATCATGTCCCGCACACTCTTGGCGCGCGTGGTCTCGAGCTGGCGCCGCTGTTGTTGTATCGTTGCCGATAGCTTGTCTAGGAACGCGGGCTGCACTGGGATCGTTCCTAAATAGAAAATAATAATAATAAATAAGGCCCCGGAAGACACTTCTCTTAAAAAATGATATTTTATTTATTGTCGGTTGCGGGAATCGGCTGGATCTGGTTGACAAAGTCTAAGTATTTGACTTAAATTTTGAAATCCAGATCCAGCGAATTATGTCAATTAGGCACATAAAAGGCACTGTTGAATGTCAAAAATTTACAAAAACATTGAATTGCAATCAATTCAATGTTTTTGTAAATTTTGTTTTTAGTCGCCCCTTCCAAAAGGTAGTTTTCGTATGGAGAAGAATGAAGAAGAATCGTATGGTGAAGGATACTTCCGGCAGGAGACGTCTTTCAGCTGAATGATGATTTTATTTAATTATCATAATATTTTAATTTAATTCTTAAACTTACAGTTTTAGAGGTAAATATGTGCTTTCAAACAGACACGAAGCGCTGATTTTAATAGTTTTTTTTTTTTTTGTGAAACATTGAATTTTTATTTCCCCAGTCAACCAATTAAAAACAACTAATTAAATCAATACCTATTACTACTACAGACCGTTCACTATAACTTGTCCCTTGCGGTCATGTTGGCACCATGGCTTGTCAAGCTTAATTTCAATACTAATAGAGTTCAAAATGGCGATTAAAAGAACAGTGCTACCAATCGCAGCACGGGACAAGTTATAATTAACGCACTTGTATTGTGGCACGCTTTGCTGGTCGTTTTGACATCTTAATACGTGTTTGACACATTTCAAATACTTAAGTAAAAAAAAAGCTAGTCAAGTGTGAGTCGTATAACTTTTGAATAAAGAAGTTTTAATTAGCAATCTGACATTTGAAACTGTATAGATACAAGCAAGTAAGCTAAGAGAGTAGAGCTAAGTAATAACAGCCGCACGGGTCGATCCATCAGGTTAAGCTACGCTTGCCGGGGTTGGTCCGTGGATGGGTGACTATATTAACATACCGAGACTTCTCCGTGCCTCGGAAAGCACGTTAAGCCGTTGGCCCCTGCTGTCATTCGTGGATCTTTGGCAGTCGTTACGGGTCGTCAGAAGCCCGAAAGTCTGACAACCAGTCTTACCAAGGGGTTTCGTAATGCCCAGTTACTGGATTGTGGAGGTCAGATAGGCAGTCGCTCCATGTAAAATACTGGTATTCAGCTGCATAGTTGGGAAAAGGCTATAAGCAGATTGATTGATAGACAAAATAGAGTTTTCGCACCTTTCCCCTTGGCAGGCGGCTCGGCGGCGCGGCGCGGCGCGCGCGGCGACAGCTGCGGGGCCAGCGCCGCGCTCAGCTGCGCGATGAGCCCGCCTTCTGGGGACAAGCATACAAGAGTGAAGGCGTGTATTCATCGGAAACAGGTGTGTATACTGTATACGCCACACTAGCTAGCAAAACTTCACAGACGTGATGAGTATCGATATTTAAACAAGATAAAAATGAAAAAGAAAGCTGTTTTGGTGATTTTCCTTTTGAGGTCAACGACTGTAGTTCGAGTTGTTGGTACTTGAAATATAATTTTAAAAAACATTTTTTTTTTTCATGATAGACTTTCCTAAAATTCTTGGGATAAATTGTTGTGTTGTTGTAATTTCTTGGGTTAAATTTTTGGGATTTCCTAAAATTAATAAAAGTCTTCGTGGTCAAAGGTTCCAGTCCGGTGAAGAAGCAGTCGACGCTTTCAAGTCAGCCATTTTGAACACCCCCACTTTAGAGTGGAATAAATGTTATAATAACTGGTTTGAGCGAATGGAAAAGTGTATTAAGCTACGTGGTGAATACTTTGAAAAACAATAAAAAGTACTATAAGGTTCTAGTTGTGTTTTGACAAAACTTAAAAGGCATGCCTCGTACTACAGTAAAAATGAAACATTATGTATTTTTTAGAGTTCTTTACTACTTCAGTATGATACTTTCAACCAGTCAGTATTGTAAGGGATGCTACAGATGCTCGGGTCGGCACATTCGATTCGGCAGTATTTTTGAACAACAACGCCGACCCGAACATTGATTGTAGCACCCCTCAATTAGACACGAGCCCCTGGTAAAAGGTAAAGCTTTATGAAGGCTAAATAAAAAGGGGCTCACGTTCGAGATGATGTCTGTCAGCGCTGTGCGACCTGGCTGCGATGTTCTTCCTCATCGCTAGAGGACTGAGTGTGTCGTGTCGCGACATGTTGTTGAAGCCGGCTATTATTTCCGATGGCTGTGCGTAGATCGTATTCTGGCCGTATTTCTTGTCTTGCTGCATTTTGAAGCCTGTAAGATATTCATGAGTTATACCTATGGTCTGTTCCTAAATTATCTGAATACTTAAACCCGAAATTCTAATTTTAATCACCTTAAATATGTTTTTCGTTCGATAATTGAGGTTAATTCTATGAACTCAATTTTCGTCGATGAAGTTTGAATTCAAATTTAAAAACTTTATTTAAACAATAATTGTTGGAAAAGTGGTAAGATATAAAGTTAAAATCTTCTGAACACACGAGTAATTTATGCGGGAAAGCGCATAAATTACTCGTAACAAACAAACTCACTTTCGCATTTATAATATTAGTTAGAATTATAATTAATTAATAAAATATAAATAAAAAGCCTTTTATTTCTTGCACTGTACGAAAACTACCTTTTGGGAGGGGCAACTAGAATCAATTCTATTTCTTTGTTTTGACGTTCAAAAGTGCCTTATGTGCCTATTTGAAATAAATTATTTGACTTTGACTTTGACTTTGCAAGAAAGTTACAGAGTCTGATAACGAAAAAAAGAGAAAGAATTTTAGTGTTTACACTATTATTGAAAAAAATATATTTTTTTAAATCTTATGCAAGAACCCCTCTCCTCAGGCGAAGATGAAGGCCTCCTCTAAATAAGTCCATTTGTCTCTATCTTGAGCTATTTGCGGCCAGCGACCAGCTATTTTTGTTATTAAACACACTTTTGCGCATAAGTGCAGTCCTACTACTATGCAGACAGAGCTGACTTTGATCTCGCCTGTTTCTAGGAAATTTATCTGCCATTCGCGAAAATAAATTACTATTCTGCACTTATGCGCAAAAGTGTGTTTTGCATGACCCCCATTATTAATAATAAATAATAAGTTACCGAAAACTTGGAGAGAGCCTAGTGATATACAATTGAAGAAACAACTTAAGTCATTTCTAGCTGACAAGGCATACTATAATATTAAGGAATTTTTGACAGAACCATTTATTTTGACATAGATTTTATGAATTATTTTTATTTACTGTTGACATTTATAATTTACTAAAGTTTGCTAAATTAACATAATGACTTGACTACCGAAATTTTATTATAAACAATCACAATTATTCATATTTGCACGCCATAATATGTGGCAAACATGTCTGAACCTGTATTTTTTAAATGTTATCCTGCACGCACGTTTTTATTTCTGTATGTGTACACATGTTTGAGCAAATAAATTTATCTTATCTATCTTATCTTCGTCTGCCCATCTCGTATGATTAGTTAGGATTAATTCTCCATTTGATTTATCAATGGAACTTAACTATACATAAATCTCACCAGTCTGTCCGTAATGTGACTCGTTAGACATTCTCGGTCCGAAACTAGAGAACGAGTTATTTTCTCCGTAAATCGGTGTAGAGGGAGACGAACCGTGTGGCGAGCCGCGACCTTCGGCGTATATACCTGCAATGATACAATCTATATCAAAATCGGAATAGAACCGGAGTTAACGACACGAGACATACTCTGCAAAGTGGCAGTGGGCTGGCCATGTTTGTCGAAGGACCGATAGACCGACCGCGTATCGGCGTAGTGTGGGACGCGCCTAGCGACAATGGACCGACGTCCTTTTAAAAAGTTGTCTGGGACAGACTGGATGCGGAGGACAGGGTGTTGTGGCACAGCCTGGGAGAGGCGTAAGTCCAGCAGTGGACTGCGGTAGGCTGAGTTGATTTATTGGTTGCATAATGTAAATGATTTTGCATACTTTTGTATAGAATCATATTTTTTTTTCTAACTGAACAGACAGCTGTGCTGCTGGGGAGTTTGTTGCGCCACTTCTTCTTCCCAGCTAAAGCACTAGGAAGTGGTGAAGGGTGGGCGTTTTTGGGGGACTGTCTTATGTAATTTTGACGTTCGAAAAGTGCTGATTCTCAGCCTAGTTTGAATAAATGACTTTTGATTTTGATTTTGGTTGATACAAAAAAACACAAAAAAAAATTCTGTTCGCTCAAACTCAAACTCAAAGCATTTATTTCAATTAAACCATTTACAGGCACTTTTGAATTGTCAAAGAATCGGTCAGTTAGTCAAAAAGTTGAAGCTAGTTGCCCATTCCAAATCGTAGATCTCTATGGAGAAGAACGGGCAAGAAACTCCAAGGACACTCTTTTAAAAATGGATATAGATATTACAAAATCCTGGGTACAGTATTCTTGGTGCTTCTATATGTGAGAACAATGTCAAATGAAAAATAATCAAAAACAATTCAAAATATAAGATTAAAAATAAGCCCTGGCAGATGAGAGATGACCAGTCTCAACTGACAGCGCCCGTTCACGAACATGACACGTGGATCAGCACCATCCAGCTCAACCATTTTGTAGGGAACCGCATCACTTGAAAATAGCTTAACCAATATGTATATTAACAAAAATGTTTTAAAATATTCTAGTCTAAATAAGGTTATTATAGAAAGAAAATTTGAAAATGTTTCACGGATTTTTTTTTAAATCAGGATAGACTGAGCTTTTTCTATGGGATTTTTGTATAAATTATTGAAATTTGGACAGGACAACAGTCTGTCGTGTCGGGTCAGCTGGTAAAAAATATTTATTAGTTTCTAACAGTAAAGGCACGGAGTTTTACTATGGACCAGCTTAAACATTTTTGTAAAATATCACACTGGATCTTGGAAATCACTGAGTGAATGTGATTTATTATTATACATTAAGGGCGACTCATGTCCAGCAGTAGATCATGACAATGATTTTAAAGCTAACAAAAAGTGCTTAAAACCTCATAATTTTGAGATAGTTAATTGATTCAGGCGTGACTTTGCGGAAATCCATTATAAAATACAATAGACGCTGATATATTTAGTAACCTATTCCGCTTGACTATTCTTCAAGAGTCATAAAAACCCTGTAAGAAATCGACACGTGTTTCACCTCTCAACGAGGCATCTTCAGGTTGGTCAATCGTCATCCTGAAGATGCCTCGTTGAGAGGTGAAACACGTGTCGATTTCTTACAGGGTTTTTATGACTCTTGAAGAATAGTCAAGCGGAATAGGTTACTAAATATATCAGCGTCTATTGTATCTCATAATTTTGAATAATATTATTTGACAGAATACCTACTTCAATGGTTTATAAACTACAGACCGTTCACTATAACTTGTCCCTTGCCGTCATGTTGGCACCATTGCTTGTCAAGCTTAGTTTCAATACTAATAAAGTTCAAAATCGCGACTGACAAAACAGAGCTACCAATCACATGACTTCAAAATTCAGAGCTTTCAATCGCGCCACGGGTCAAGTTATAATGAATGCACTGTACCTGAGTGTACCTACTGCAATCTAATTCTGAAAAATCTGTCTTGAGGTTTACAATACTGCAATATTGTGCCTATATTATCAAAATAAACTAAAAATCAACTCACCAGCATTTATCAAATCCGAATTGGAGCTGTTCATGCTGTTCTTCCTCACATACATAGAATTCTCCACATATGCCATTATTCTATGACCAGTTTGCCCATATATAGGGTTCAAATTCCCCGTACTATTCAAACTAGTTGACGAAGAGAAGTTACTTTTCGCTTGTTGAAACGTGCTAAGTGACGGTGTTGTTGGGGACTGTTGTTGTTGTTGTTGTTGTGGGTTCGCGTTGTTGGTTGTGGTCAACTGTTGGAGACTGCGGCGAACGATTCCGGGCGATGCGGGCATGTGTTTTAGTTCCGTTAGTTGTTTTACTGTTTCGGCTACGTTGATATGAGCTGGAAAGGAAAAGTTGGTTAGTTAATATCGGGAGGTAATCTGTCTTATTTTTAGGACTGGCAAATAGAATTAAAGATTTTTTTTTAACTCAGTTTGAAGAGTTCCTCCTGTTTCATGATTCCATTTACTAAACTCACAATGATTAGAATATCTCAAGGCTATTTAAAAATGTTGAGGGATCGAGCCCGCGAATCTTATGTAAAACAGAAATCAATTGCTACATCAAGAAACATGATAAAACTGGATCATTTTTTATTTTAGATTGTAGGAATCATCAAATGACTTCTCCCGCTCTGGGCGGAGCGGGACGGCGTGTCAGACTTTTACTGACTAAAACCCACCCGTGTTCCTTCGGTTGCCTGTTGCCAGGGCCCCGGTATCCCTTAGGACTTTCGGACTTTCCCGCAGCCCTGGTTGATAAAACTGGACCCACATTGTCTTATCTGTTTTCTCAACATTTCTTGTCAAATTGCTTATTTTAACGATGTCTAAATTGAAGTGCGTCAAGCCAGCGTGTGTCGCATTGGTGCGTTTAAGCTTTTACGCAGTGCACGCAATAAGAATCAGCTTATGTGTAAACTTAGCGCTTCGATATTTTGTATGGAGAACGTGAATTATGTGATTCATGCTGTTAAGTATTTCTTGCAGTAAAATAGCCAAATTACTGTAATTCAACTAGCTGTTGTCCGCGACTTCCTCAACAATCCAACATGAAAAGTAGCCTATAATAGTTAGTAAAGCTCACTTTCGCATTTGATCATTCAATATGCGTTATCATAACCCCTGAACCGTTTCAATTCAGCTACACATTTAAATACGTAAAAAATCTTCTTTTCGGGTGGTTAGGGACTAACCTGGTGTCAGACTTTTAAAAGCCGCCCATGGGCCTCTGACTTGGCTTCACATGCCGTCGAGAAATATGTCTCAGGCATATTTCCGCACGATGTTTTCTACTAACTAATAATAACTAAATGATAATAATAGTGCATAAAGTTCAATACAGTCATAATCACCGGCTGCGTCGCCGTCGGGCTGCAGCAGGAAGGCGGGCGGGGGCGGCAAGTTGTCCGCGTCTGTTGAACACATCTGGGGGTTTTGTGAGTTCTGTGGATAAATAGCATTAGTTAGTTTGTTGACTATCACAAGGGTACTAACTAAAGTCTGTTTATTTAATCTCATAGACTAACTTGACATTTCAAGTGATTGTTGTTTGTTTTTTAGGGTTCCGTAGCCAAAGGGTACAACGGGACCCAATTACTAAGGCTCAGCTGTCCGACCGTCCGTCCGTCCGTCTGTCACCAGGCTGTATCTCATGAACCGTTTTGATTGTGTGTGTAAACTTTTTGAGCTTATGGCTTAGGAGAGTGACGTAAAAGGATTGTTGACTACTGAAAACACTCCCAATTTTGTAGTTGCAAGTTATCTGCCTGTCTATCAAATAGCTTGTTGTACATGTTTCTTTACATTTTTTTTTGTCATTACTCGCCACACCTACACGTATAAAAGCGGGTTATAATTTCTTCAGTAGAACACATCCATCTCCCACAGTGCACTTTCAAGATGTGCCACTTCACTTTAAAGTAACGTTGACCTTAGGCTAACTTAGATGGTACTTCAATGTTTTATAAGGTTACTAAAATGGTAACTTACTTGCACATAAGGCGGTCGCTGTGGCCTCGATATGGAAGAAGAGCGTCGCACCGGCGGCGGCGGCTTGCCCAGCGAGCTGGACGAGCCGCGACGGGACCACACGGTCGCTGGAGGAACAGGAATGAGGTTAGGACGGGTTTACGAAAGAAAATTCTCAAAATTGACTTGCTATTTTTTCGATGCAATACAATCGCTTGGTTATAAAACCGTTTTTAATGGAAAATAATACAGTTTGTCAAAAGTTTAGGCTTAAGGCTCTTACATACTGGCGCGATTCGCCACGCGACGCGAATTTTAACAAAACAATTTTCGAGAAAACTTCACGGCGAACAAGCGTTCGCGCGCGGCAGTCGTCCAAACGCAGCGCGGCAGCCACGCACGATTGCCGCTCAATGTATTGTACCTTTACACCCGATGTGTTTTTGCCTGTTCAAAAAAGTTAATTCATTGAGTGTATAGTCACTCCAAAGTTTCTAACTACTTTGGAATGGACCCGTATCTACGTTGAGGGACGTAGAGATTAGACACTACCTACCTTGATACCTTGATTCACAAATAAACTCTGGAATCCGCACAGACCCCACGTGACTAACAGTGTGTTTATTTTGGCGCGACTAGCTAAAGGTTAAAAGTTTGTGCTCGCGAGGTCTACTGTTCGCAGAACTACTAGTTTACGTTGTTGAGACATTATTTTCATATGAAGCAATGGATTAGCAATATCCTTCAAAATGATTCAGATTATGATTGGTCGTGTGTTACGCAATTAGGATGCAGGTAAATAGTTCCGTTAACTCTTTAGAGTACATGCCTGTGTTTTTTTGAATTTATCGGCAAAACTCTTTCATTTTCGGATCAAATAATTCTTCTCAGGGATCAGTAACAACACATGTGTTTCATTGATTTATGATAATGGTAGGGGAGCCCAAGCGGGGATTTCGGGAGTTACTCGAGCGCGGTAGAATAACATACGGGGGGCAACCTTGTACCTTGTGAAGTACTCCCACCATACCTGAGCCCTGTACATAGGGGCTTAGATTAGTAAAAACTCTCCCATTTCCTTATTTCACGCTTAAATTGTCAGATTATTAAAATGCACACTTTTCTGCATGTAACCAACTTATCATACCTTAATCTGACGCGCTCGAGTTTTTCTAACGATCGATTTTTTTTTACTAATCTGATCGGCTGCCCTAGGCGTTTGCCCCTATGTACAGGGGTCAGGTATGGTGGGAGTACTTCACAAGGTACAAGGTTGCCCCCCGTATGTTATTCTGCCGCGCTCGAGTAACTCCCGAAATCCCCGCTAGGGCTCCCCTACCATAGACGCTCCCCCCACCAGTGAAAGGGTATACTTCACATAAGTAACCTTTTTTTTTAAGCATCTAATCTTCACAATCCAATAGGTCCCCACGACGCTCGAGTAAATCCCCATTTAGCATCATTGCCTCCCCTACTATAATCGTATATAAAAGAAATCTTCAAAATCATAATAAAATCGAGCTTAACCAAACAATATTAACATAGCTCATGCACATTAAAATTCAGAGTAATATAAACTTACTTCCTTGTTATTGTTGCCGAACATTTTGTTATTTTAACAACATACATACAGCATACTGAATGGTGGTAACCAAATTATTTGTATAATGAATTGTTGTCATAATATACCTTTTCATTCGGAAACTTACTCGAACTGCCTGACGATGACGCGATAAGCAAAAGTTATCTTACACCAAGTTTAAGTTATCATACTTACTTTATATTCCGATATTTCTCTCCTTATCATTTCGATTCTTACCCCCTATAACTCCAATTTTATTCTCATCAGTCATAGACACAGGTCTTGAGATGTCACTATAACATTGTTCCAACGGTGCTCTTACACTTTCACTTTGCAATTTCTATACAATCTTGGAATTGGGACTGGCTTTCCTGGAATGATGTTTTGAAAAAACCTGTCCATACTTTTCAACCACCACCTATTTGCTGCTCATGTCCTTACCAGTCATAGACACAGGTCTACGTTTTGGCACGGCAGGTTTCTTCCCGATGGTCGCGAACGCCGGCGTCTCGCTGGCCTCGTCCAACGACCTCACGGCCTCTTCCAGCGACCCGAGAGATATGGAGAAGCTCTCCCGAGCGGCCGCGACCGAAGCTTCGCTGTCACGCCGAAGAGTTACGATCTCGGATTCGACTAATAGCATGCGAAGCGGTATTACAACATAAAAAGTGATACAACAAAATTACAAAAAAAGTGTGGTGAATGGTTTAAATGTCAAAACAAAATAGGTGTTTGGGGAATTTTACAATAAAAAAAAAATTAAGGCAAAGACAATAATCTACTCAAGGCATAGACAAATTTCACACAGCACACTGCTAAATTACAAGATTAAAAGTAGGTATCAAAATTGAGAAAACAATAAAAACGTCGAAAGATGGACTGCACTATGACGTGTGCGTTACCCCAGCAAATTAATGTCGAAAACGTTTGCCTTATCCCAGCAAAATAATGTCGAAAACGTTTGCGTTATCCCAGCAAAATAATGTCGAAAACGTTTGCGTTATTCCAGCAAAATAATGTCGAAAACGTTTGCGTTATCCCAGCAAAATAATGTCGAAAACGTTTGCGTTATCCCAGCAAAATAATGTCGAAAATAGTCATTTCAATCTTATAGATAATGAGTTGCCCAGCTTCTGTAATTGTTGCGCACATTTTTTAATTTGTTGCACTTACGCTGGAGTAAGATTTAAGAGAGAGAGGATTAAAATCATATTTTGAACCGATTTTTTATCGAAGTTATTTTATGGATTTAGGAACAACAAAACTTAAACACGCTGTAATGCAACTTTTTATTTTGTGCTTACTTAAGTTTTAGAGCTTACTCCAAATCCAATATTTTAAAGAAACGATATTTTTTCTTTACATTATAAGTTCCAGAGTTTTGAGCAACTTATGCAATACTATCATTTAGACAAGTAACTACACACAAGTTTTAGTTACATAAGATGGTCTTGGTTTCGATTCCCGGGTCGGGTAAAAAAAACTAGCCAAGTCAAATCTTGGAATCATCAAATCAAATTGTGTTTTACATTTATTTTAGAATGTTGTATGTTCTTATAAATACATTTCAGGATTATCTACAGAACTTGTCACCCATTTACATCTCAATTCTTTTGTCGGCCAAGTCGACAACTACACATATTCTTAATATTGAACGGCTCCTATTTTCACTTTTATGTTTTTGATGTGATGCAGATGTTACTTTACCCTAATTTCTCTCGTGCTTTATGTCGCCATAATGCAGTCCATTACAACACAAGTAACACAACACATTACTCCTCTAAATACAGTCCTACGCTACACACATAAGATTGACTTTCGCTCACCATCCGCGTGTTGGATCTGATGCTGCAAAGCATGGTCTTCTGCTGCAAAGGCACCTTGACTTCCGTAGCCACTTGAGGATTCTAAGGACGATTCGCTGGCACTGCTTTCTGAGCAGACCTGGGTTAAAGAGAAATAAAAGTTAATAAGATGCGAGAAGCCAAGAACCGGTTGAAGTGGCGGTGCTTGGGGGAGGCCTTTGTCCAGCAGTGGACGTCTTTCTGCTGAAATGAATGAATGAAAAGTCAATAAAGAAAGAAAGACAAAATATTTATCCTACACAAACGACGCACAATATAAAATAAACACTAATACAAAGTAGCTAAAAGTCTAGTAAAATACACCTTCTTTCTATACTCCGTGAATACACCCTTTGGCAAAAAAAACAGGCGGTTTTGATTTTTGTACATTATTGGTAATTGTTTAGTTGTAAAGAGGTTTTAATAGCCAAACTATGTTACTGGCACTTAATAAAGAGTCTGGGTAAGAAAAAAAGTTAATTCCAAATTCGAAACTTTTGTTTAAAAACAATAATAATCCCGTTTTCCGTTTGTGACTTTTACTAACATTTTGCAGGTTTGCGGTTAGATGTAAAATAATTTATGTTTGTCGCATAATCCAGCCTTATTGTGACTAAAAAGTGATATCTTTGTGTCGATTGTAATGGCAGAAAAATCAATAAGAGCTAATAAAATTGTAGCGCTGTTGGAAGAGGAGTGTAGCCAAAAAACTATATTCTTATTGATTATGACAAATTAGTAGTCATTTATGCTAATGACATAGTAAAAATATTAATATTATCCATACAAAAGCCAATGCCTGTTAAGGTGCCCGTTTTTTTTGCAAAGGGGTGTATAAACAGAAATTTTTAAAGTTTTACAATATTGATAGAGTTCTTATAAATAAATCTAGGACCATTTAATATAGGTACCCTTGTTTGTTTAACAATGAAATATCCTATTTGTAGATTTTATTCTCATAATTATTATGTAGCAGAAGCTTGTGGGGTTGACCCCAGGCGGGGACTTTACTTAGTCACTGTCATTGTTCTGTCATTAATTACAAATCTGACCACTACTCTCTCGTCACAGTTGAAAAGTATCATAGTAGTCAGTATATAAGTATTTCGAAGATTAGCCGGAACAAACAGGCAGACAGACAAACATTAAAAAAAACATTTTTTTGTTACGGAACGGTAACGTAAGTACCGTTTATACTTTCATATACATAGTAAAAGCTGACATTACAAACAGACACTTCAATTTTATTTATTTAATTTAAATAGTAGTAGCGGTTTGTCGGCCCTATTTTGTGAACTATGAACTTACCCTACGGAGTATGGTCCATGAAATGAACGGAGTATAATGGACAAATCATCTTTGGCCAGCTAGTGAATCTGTTATAAGTACAAGGCAAAATAATTTGATTCCCAAGTGTTGTGTATGTTTGCATATGTTCCCAAGCCGAAAATCAAAAGGCATATTAGTATACAATTGTCATTGTGACAAAGTTATACAAACAAAACCTATGTTTTGTGCTCCACACACTCTCCGTGCTATACGGTGGTATTTAATCAAAGTTTCCACGCCCAGAACAATGATATGTACAGTAACGTGTAGTAAATAGTTGGATGCAACGGTTTTGATACTTTGAAGAAACTACTTCAAAGCAAATTCAAATTGATATTTTACTATAGAAACCTTAGGTCCGGGGTTTTGAGATTTTCATGTCAAAACGCATCACCATCATCATCTTCCTGCTCTTGTCCTATGTTACTCTCTACACGTTTTCTTTTTTCATTCGGGTAGAATGGAAGAAGAAATCGTGTCAAGCTATGTCAAAACACATAATTATGACAAACCGTCTGACAACTAGTCTTACCAAGGGGTATCGTGTTCCCTAGTAACTGGATTATGGAGGTCAGATAGGCAGTCGCTTCATGTAAAATACTCGTATTCAGCTGCATCCGACTGGTATCAGCTGGTTTCCAACTGGTATTCAGTGGTTAGACTGGAAGCCAACCCCAACATAGTTGGGAAAAGGCATGCTTTTTACACAGTACAAGCAAACTGGTGGATTAACACAATAAAATTGTCAAACAACAGAAAGTGGACAATTAAAACCTTAATACTGAGCTGCCATATTTTAATGACACGCAATGATCAAGACACCTCAATCCTTTCACACGCCCGATTTCATTGAAGGGCCAAGCAATATAACTCAGTGTTGCGCATTTAACATCACGTAACAAATCGCTGGTCAGTCGAGTGCTATCGTGCAGTGGAACGTAACGCGTTAAGTCAAGTTAGCGATGATGACTACGGCGTTCAAAGTCTTGGTTAATTTGTTGTGAGTATTTTTTAAGTTATTTTTTTTTGTAGGTACTCGTTTGTTTCTTAACTAATTAAGTTTTAAAATGAGTTCTTTATTTCCGAAAAATAGTACACTTATACCCAATTAACCCTATCACACAAGAAATAAAAATTCAATTTTTTTTAATGAAAAACTTGTGAAGATCACACATCGTAAACATTTAGAACTAATCATCCTTTAGAAATGTTTATCCCCATTAATAAACAAACGAATGATCCTACAAACTATCTGAGCTAAGTCAACCGAATAAAGCCCAAAACTTTTTGGTCCTTTGGTCCTGGTTTTACGTAAGGGACCAAAAATTTTAAAAGTTTCTCCAATATTGTGAAATAGATTTGATTATTATTTCGTTTATTCATCTTATATCTTATCTGATCACATTTATGATTATATGTTAAAAAAAAACATAAAAAAATATCAATAATAAATAGAGGTCTGCCGGTGTCGGAAGCAGGGTCCAAGCTACCGGTGGTTAAGGCTGCAGAGACAGGAACCTCCTCACAATGCGAGCCGTATCGCGGAGTACTTCGAGAGCCTTCGGAATCAGGCCCTTGATCCAACCGCCTAACGAAAGCCTCAAGAGATGTTGATCGAGGCTTTCGGCCATCAGGCCATTGGCCGTTACAATCGGCACATCGTTACTTTTCTTACCTGACATCGTGTCAGTTGATAAACCACTATCAGGAAGCAAACTTGATCTCGCAACTTGGTATCAAAACAATAGATAGTTATCGTTAGCTCATACAGCACACTCACATTTCACCAGTTATGTCGTTAAGTCCGATGTAAAAGATGGCGAGCTTATTTTCATTAACTGTAGACAAAACTAGACTCCGAGTTGCTACTGACAATTTCCTAAAAGAAAAACACATGAACACTACTCGATCCGAGGATTCAACCCTCAACCCCTGTATTAGACGAAAGAGGAAGTCTAGCAACATTGCAAGACTGCCAAATTGGTCTAGTTGTTGGTAGGCTCATCATCTGCCTAACCTTTTCGCAACTATACTAGCTACTACTATATAACTATGCGGGCCATAGATGTGCAAGTCATTTGATCAAACAGGCTGGTTCAAACAGTTTTTGACTACTTGTAAAGTCTGCCTCTGTCAAAGATCTACAAATGAGAGCCGAGAACAAACGCATAACGTTCTTTCCAAGCCACGGAGAAGTCTCGGCATTGGATGAGTAGTTAACCATATTCACGAACCGACCGAAGCATGCTTCATCTTTATCGATTGACCCGAAGTGCGCCTTAGAATAGAATATAATAGAATAGTTCTTTATTTGCACAGAAAGTAGCTACAAGTTACAGATGTTAAGTTTAATTATGATCTATAAAGTAACTACCTTAACTAAGGCATGCAAACAGTTTTGAGCTATAATAATAACTCTTTTCATATTTATATTATTAACACATTCAATCAAAATATAAATGATTTACTAAACCTTTCATTGTCATTATATAATTTTAAGTTCAATTAGATTTTATAAATATATTAATATGATAAACCGTTATTTTTCGTGCATGTGGTGTTAACCTTTAATTAATTGTTGCACGTGCTAATGTTACCCTAGTCATTAAGTCAGAAATGTATGTAGTGTAAACAGTTGTTGGTTAACCTAAATAAATAAATAAATAAATCAGATCAATACAAGTTTACCATGCTTAGTAAGTAATTTGAAATAGGAAATATACGAAATGTCAAGTTTAATAAAATGGGATTATAAATTCGTCAAGATCGAGGTCAATACAGTTAAATTAAAATATAAATGATTTACTTAGCCACGAGCCCCTTAGCCGTTGGTAAACAACGTAAACCTTTTCTTAGGCATAAGATGTTTGACAAGTAGTTCCTGTTTAACTACAGTGAGAAGACGAAACAGAATAATGGGATCTTGTCTTGTCGATGTGATTCGACAATCATGTGAATTTACATTCATTGTTAAGTACTACAGGAGATCTAAAGCAAAAGATGTTTGTATCGCACACGACACAAGAAATCTTTGAAGCTTGAAATTGCTTGATATCTTTTCAGCTTTTATGAAGAGGACACGTAGGTAGCTTGTTTTTTAGCGGGAAATGTAATATACTGGGTCGCATGGGACATTAACACGCAAGCTGTTACCATCATGATTCTGAAACGGGGGGTCCAGAATCTTTCTGTAGGTTATAAACAAAAAATTACTGTTCCATACATTTTGAATGCGTAGGTATTGCACAGGGAGCAGTGGTGGCCCAGTTGAGTGGCAACGGCCCCGACTTACGAGTCGTAGGTCGTGGGTTCAAGCCCAGGCAGGTGCTTTACTTTGTGCAAATAATTTCATCACCACTGCTCTCAAAACGGTGAAGGAAACCGGCATGACCTAGAACCAAAAATTCGAAGACATGTGACATCTACCAACCCGCACTGGGCCCGCGTGGTAGATTACGGCTCACTCCCTCTCGAAGAGAGGAGGCCTATGGCCCAACAGTGGGAAAATTACACCCTGATTACGTAAGTATTGCAGTTTAATGTAGGATACATAAAGCAATTTTTTTAAATAAAGGCCCAAAATTTTCGACGCAGTTGGGTTCAGAATCATTAACCGAAGCCATTGTAACAGGCTGCGCATCGATAGTCCCTACCAGCTTGTATATTCTTCTAGTAAATCCACTGGTATCAAGTATACATAATTTATATTTTATTTGTAACAGAAATAATTGTGGTTGAACTACTTTCTTATCTTTCCGCTAAATTGAAGAAATTCAATAACAAAATCTTGTTGCTTATTGGCGAACATAGCTTTAAAACTGGCTAATTCTTAACAGAGCACTATGCTAAAACGTATATGCTACATAGAAATCATTTTCCCTGACTTTAAGTAGCAGCAAACTACCTCGTTGGTCTATTTATTTATTTATTTAACCATTTATGCACACACATGTAAATACAGACAAGAAGAAAGGAACACAAAAATACGTACAGTCACGGACTTTAATTGATGAGCCACCTGGCACTGTTCGTATTTTAGCCGTGTAATGCAAATCGGGTTTATTCGGTTCCCGACACGCAGTCATGTCTTCGTATTAGAAGAAGAAAATTATATTTCATATCTTTACCGGTTGGCTAACCTGAGAGCCAGAACTACAAACTTGACAGCAGATTAGAGTGACTACCCAAAGTCAACCAATTGCAGGTCTAGCAACAGTAACCCAGCAACGATTGTTTATCGTTGCTAGTTTACTGTTGCGATAGTAACGTTAGCGTATGGATAAATATTAAAAGTCATTTCGACAAGTTCGAAAGTAACGTCTCTGACATCGTTACTTCAACTGTCACTGTCTTCAGTTAAGTTTTCAGAATTATCGATTCAAAGGAGGTCGGTATCAAATAGATTTGATAAACTTAATGCAACATTGTATTTATTTTTATCATTTAGAACTTATTAGTCAACCTCTATGGATAAGACTTATTTCCGATTAAAAGTAATTTATTTGTCATCTTGTTTACGAGCATGCGATTTGAGTTCGTGTTTAATCGTGTAATCTCGTGAATGTATGAAACTGCGAAATTCAAAAGTTTGAAGGTGGCTCGTCAATTAAAGTCCGTGGCTGTACAAAGGTAATGCTTATTTCTAAAGAAATCTCTTCCAGCATACCTGCGATAGGAAAGTAGATAAAAGAGATCTATTTTAGTGATCGCAAGCGCTACTGCAGAGCATAAGGTCCTGGGCTTGATTCCCAGGTTGCGCAAAATGTTATTGGGTTTTTCCTTCAGGAACTTCTCAGTAGCTGGACGGATTATGGGACTTAAACATAACTGGCGAAATGTGGCTGTACTATAGGTACCTACATCTCAGCCTAACCTTTCGGGGATTATAGGCGTGATGGTACCTTATGTTTATGACGTCTTGAACAATATTTCATTAATTAGAACAAAACACAATTTAAATATTAGTTTTCTAGAAGTAGTGTGTGCAATAAGCGATTGGATTCACGTTTCAATTTGTGCGTGTCGATAATTATTTCATTCATTCAATACGGGTGAAATACTTGCTTTTCTTTTTTAGTACTTGAACTATAAATATTCAGTTTATTAAATATTATTCCGTTAGTTGGTTACATAATGTAACACTTTTACTTGACAAAATGTGACATGAAAGTATCTTTTAAATTCTGACATTTTGGATCAGAAAACTATTGGAAATGGGCATGGGATACACACTAAATTAGCGATAACAATAAAATATACCTTGTCTTTTCCCTACTATGTTGGGGTCAGCTTCCAATCTAATCGGATGCAGCTGAATACCAGTACTTTACTGGAGCGACTGCCTATCTGATCTAAATATCTACGTTAGCTATAACAAAGACCCTTTTTTTAGGAAAACTAAAAACTAACATAACTTCACGCTTTGTTTTCCCGTAGGGTTGGGCAGAGGTGTACCTATAGTACACCCAATACTATTTACTACTGCTTTAACAAAATCACTAAGTCTAGCTAGTGCAGTGTGAAGTACTACTAAGGTAGTCTAAGCTGAATGTTTAGGTTAAGGTATTTTTCTATGGGCCTGTGTCGCCTGCAATAAATGGTTTGTTATTATTATTATTTAACCAAGTTTTTTCTCCATTCTTTTCTCAGAATAGCAGTAAACATACAGAAAATCGGATCATGGTGAGTCAAACAACTTATTTTTATAGTGAATCGATTGATAAGGTCGGATTACGTGTTTAATTGGAATTTTGACGATCCTGCGAAATGAGGACAATATAAGCACTACTGTGATTCATAAAGTTCTTTATGTCCCAGGCGTTTAGAACAGTTTTAAGTTAATAATTTTTAATGTCCGGTAGATTAAATAAGAGCAGTGGCAGTGCAGTGGTAACGGTCCCGATTTATGAGTTGTAGGGCTTGCTGAGCGAGAACTCGCTTTGATAGCTCTAGTCGCTGCGACAAACGAGTACTTGCCGGCTGCGTGAACAGAGACCTTAGTGCGAGTTTCTTTTAACTATCTTCACTTTACGCATCGACCGCGTTCGGCGCTCCGATTGGCCCTTCACCAGTGAAGGCCAGTGAAGGGCCAATCGGAGCGCAGCGCTCAGTTGGCGATCAAATATACCTTTATGTATCTCTTTTACTTACACGCGACCTACAATCTTTTGTGCGTTTCTTGAGCAAGAAAAAGTTGATGGCTATTCGCGTCCTTATCAGCGGTGTGACAGTTACCTAAAGGGCAATCTTAAAAACATCTGTTGAAATCGCTTCACCTTTTTTTATAACTGAAATAATCAATTTGCTTTATACTTTCGAAAACAAAAACCCGTTTAATTTAATCAGATAATCAATCTTAGTTTATGAAGCGTTCCTTTCTTAGAAATCACGACTTTATCGATTTTTATTACTGAAAACATTCGAGTTTTTAGTATGGAAATTCCCAAGTTGCGGATATTTACGTAAGGCGTATGATGGAAAAACCCAAAGTATATAAATGTCGTATTAATCTATCCTACTATAGAGGGTTAAAATAAATTAGCGAGCGAAACTCCGGAAACGTGGAAGGTATCCATATCTAACATGATAAATGAAAATAAATTAATTTGATGATGTTTTTTTGGGGTTATCAACCTCCGGTAGTCTTTCTAATACTAGTGTAGACAAAAGACTAATCAATCAATCTATCTAGCCTTTTCCCAACTATGTTGGGGTCGGCTTGCAGCCTTACCGGATGCAGCTAATTACCAGTATTTTACATGGAGCGATTGCCTATCTGACCCCTTGGTAAGAATGGTTGTCAGACTTTCGGGCTTCTGACGACCCATAACGACTGTCAAAGTTCCACTAATGACAGCCGGGACCAACTGCTTAACGTGCTTTCCGAAGCATAGAGGAGTCTCGGTATGTAAAGATAGTCACTTATACACGGACCAACCCTAGCAAGCGTAGGCTTAACCTGATGAATCGGACTCGTGCGGCTGTTATTACTTAGCCACGAGCTCCTCTAGACAACAAACCAATATTGATTCATATTCTTCATTCTCTAATTCCAGTCCCCTAGAAGACCTTATCCAAACAGAATTGAAAGCTGCCTACAAATCCGGTGAGATCTCCGATGGTCAGGAACCACCAATAACGTTGGAGAAAATAAAGACCAAGTTGAGAGAGAGTGAGATCTTCAACTGGGAGGACCCCACCCTCAGTGACAGAGAGAAGAAAGAGCTGAGCAAGCTGTTTGATGCTGTTGAGATTATGGTGAGAGATTGTATATAACTCAAGTGAATCGGCAATCGTAGCATATAAAGCGGCGACCTTTAGGGCGCACCCTTCCTCAGATTATAAAATCTGAGGAAGGGTGCGCCCCCGCTCGCACCATACTACTCGCAACCTGAGTGAGAACGAGACGGACTGAGGCGCTAGCGGCTTTAAAGCGTCGAAAAGTTTAGGTAATTGCTTTTTACGGGGAAAATAATGGTAATTAAAAAAAATTACACACATAAGACCTGCTTTATAGTTAGTTCAGTTATCATGCAAAGTTTCATGATCTACTTTGAAGTATTTTTTGAATACCAGCGGTTTATAATTCTGTGCAGAGGTAACTTTGGAATTTCTTTCTATCGAGAAAATTTTATGTATTCGTGATTTCGCCTCACATAAGACCTAGCATCAATCCTCAATTTTAACATATATTTATTTCAAAATTAATGCTGCAGTATTTTCGGCATAACAGAGGATCATGCTAAGCAATTTGTGATTGGGTGCGCCCTTAAGGTAGATGCGCTAAGGTAGCCCACGATATAAAAATTTTCTTACGTTTTTTGCTATTTGCAGGTCAGGATCAGGTTGTAAGTTGATCTAAATATTATACTCCTTAAGCTCATGTAAGTGCATTGAATAACTATTTCAATCGTCATTCAATGCACTTTCATGAACTTAGAGAGTTGTATTGCTGATTCTAAAGTTTATAATTCTGTAAATCCATATTTGTTACGGTCGCAAATAATATTTAGATCAACATACAAACTGATATTGACCTGCAAATTCCAAGAAACGTAAGAATATTTGAATTTCGCGGGCCATCTTAGCGCGTCCCCTTTATATAGCCTTTTCGGAACTATATTGGGGCCGGCTTCCAGTCTAACCGGATGCAGCAGAATATCAGTATTTTATATGGAGCGACTGCCTATCTAACCTCCACAACCCATTTACTTTGTAACACAATACAAGGGGTATTGTGTTACAAAGTAACAGAACTAAGACTGGTTTTCAGACTTTTAGGCTTCTGACTACCCGTAACTGTAAAATATCTACAAAATTGACAGCCGGGACCATCAGCTTACCACTAAAGCGTCCGGCAACCATAGTAGCCCCAACGCTAAACTGGGGCGCTTGAGTGCTAACGTGCTTTCCGAGGCACGGAGGGGTCTCGATATGTAATGGATGGTCACCCATCCACTAACCAATCGCGGCAAAGGTAGCTTAACCTTCGATGAAGCCGTGCGGCTGTTATTATTGAGCCACGATTAAAAGGTGGAGATCTGTGTATTGTGTCCATATTTGGGAGAGGCCTATGTCCAGCAGTGGACTGCGATAGGGTGAGCTGACGAACAAATATTTTCTCAAACATGCTTGGAAATTCGAGCATTATTTTGACAATCTTCTTCGAGATAAATAGAAATTGCCGTACTGTTCAAAAACAAATAACGATGCGGCCGGCAAAGTAACTATGAAAATCCATATCTGTCATGTTTAGCGGCCAAATAAATTACTATGAAAACTCATATCTGTTGTGTTATTTAAAAATGGAACGAACTGTTTACTTCAGCGCATCAAAGATTTTATTTAATTTTCGATTTGGCTGCAAATAGAGCTGTAATAAAGAAGAAACAAATGAACATATTTTATTGGCGCGTGAAAAATTATCGTTGTTCGTCATTGATTCTGGAAATTATAATTAATTTACTTAGTTTGAATTTCCGCACATTGTTTGAGAAAAGTACTATACAAGCCTTGTCCGCAACCAGCTATTGATGGACTCACGTTTATCAATAGCCCAGTTGCAGGCCGCGACAGTAATGTACTATTAATGTAACACGTCTTTACACGCCTTTGATAGATGTATATATTTAGCGGGAACTAAACTATACTTACAATCTTACATTTCTTATCGATGCGAAATAACTTAACGCTAAACAAAAACTAACGAAGTTAACCGCACGTTACTCAAATGTTTAGGTAAATATTATATTATAGTTGTTACCTTTAAGAGTTATTGTGATGCCTAATACCAACCAATGACTGAAACGATTGTAGTGCCTATAGTGAAAAATGTAACTGGTGACGTCACGGATAAAAACAACTATAGGCCGATATCTCTTGCGACTGTGATTGCAAAGATCTTTGATAGTCTATTGGATGCACAACTTGGCAAGCATATTCAGCCTCACGATGCGCAGTTTGGCTTTCGTGAGAACCTGTCGACCGAATGTGCTATCTTGACACTGAAACATACCGTCAACTACTATGTTAATAGAAAAACACCTGTCTATGCTTGCTTCCTGGACTTGTCGAAGGCCTTTGACCTGGTGGATTACAACAGGCTCTGGACCAAACTTGGAGAGGTAGGGGCTCCCACTGAACTTATTAAGATCTTGTCCTTCTGGTGCAACCATCAGAAAAACTATGTGAAGTGGGGGAATGTGCTTTCGGATGGGTATGCACTTGAATGCGGTGTCAGACAGGGAGGCCTGTCCTTTCCTAGACTATTTAACTTGTATGTTAATCAGCTGATTGAGGAGCTCAGTAACAGCCACGTTGGTTGTCATATAGATGACGTCTGCGTTAACAACATCAATTACGCTGACGACATGGTGTTGCTGAGTCCGTCACTCAGTGGCTTGAGAAAGCTGCTGGGTATCTGTGAGTCATATGCGGAAGCTCAGGGTCTGAAGTACAACGAGAAGAAAAGTGAGTTTATGGTTATTAGAGGGAAGAATAAGTCACCGGAGCATGTACCCTCAGTCTATATGAACGGAGTACCTCTAGAACGTGTCTCTCAGTTTAAGTACCTAGGACACATAGTGACTGAGACCCTTAATGATAATACAGATATTGAGCGGGAGCGAAGGGCGTTGTCGGTTCGTGCTAATATGTTGGTACATAGGTTCGCAAGGTGTACAGTAGATGTAAAAGTGACACTGTTCAGGGCCTACTGCCAAAGCTTTTACACCAGCGCTCTATGGACCAGCTACACGCAACGAACCTACAACGCTCTTCGCGTACAATATAACAATGCCTTCAGGATTCTGGTGGGGCTCCCACGTTTCTATAGCGCTTCAGGCATGTTTGCTGACGCAAGAGTCGACGATTTTTATGCCATAATGCGTAAAAAAGCATCATCTCTGATGTGTAGGATCAGGGGGAGCGCCAACGGAATTCTGAAGATGATATCAGAAAGGCCAGAGTCTGCAGTGCTAGGGAGGCTTATTCGGCTTTACGTGACAAGATGACGCAATATTTTTATTTTTGTTTCTTTGTATTGTTTTTGACATTAATGGGATTTGTATGGGATTTATGTTTTATTTTTGTAATTCGAGAATGCTACATTACTAACATAGTTGTTTAAGACCTTTATTACTAACATTATATGGACATTTTCTTAGTCTGAAATAAATGAAATTAATTAATAAAGACTGCCTGGTTTGTCCAGCGGTCGCAAGCGCTACTGCTAAACATGAGGTGCTGGATTCGATTCCCAGGTCGGACAAAGTGTGCCCGGTTGATGGCAATAGGCTCGCCCCTTATTACATGAACAAAGAAAGTGATTTAACTATAGGCGCCATCTCCACAGGGGAGAAAATCGCGGCGATAATCTCGCAGTACCAGCAAATTCAATAGAAACTCTATGAACCAATCTCCATACGGTGATATCATCTGTGTGATTATCGCTGCGATTCCCTCGTCGGTGGAGATGGCGCCTTAGTCAAAGCTAAAACCTTCGAGCCATTTTTGTTTTAAAACTTTATTCCAACAAAATGTAAAGTTCCTGATACAACATCGATAATGATAACTTAGACTCTGTTCAAAAGTGAATTTTTGTATTAAGAACTTTACGTTTTTCAGAATGAAGTTAAAAATACAATAACTAGTTCGAAATTTTGGGCTTGAACAAAAAATATACTTAACTCGTTTCGCAATGTGACGGTAAAAGAATAAACTACAACCTACTGAACTTCAATTCAGAGTGTTAGATAATATGAAAGTTTTGTCACAAGCGTTATCGCTAGCCAAACTTCTCCAAACTCATGACACGTATCAACATGACATAAACCATTGATAATAGGTATAATTAATCGTATAATGTAAACATTACAGGTAAGTTCCCGCAGCCGCCAGCCGTCTTCGGTTCAGAACATGTTCTCAAACTTGCGTCTGGTCGAGAGAGCGGTTAAGAAACAACTGAAGGAGGGACAGATATCTGAGGTGCTTGCTGGCAAGTTCAACTGGGATAAATTGTGAGTTCTTCCACAGATTTTATGGTGTTATCTTAAATATGATAGTAATTTAGCGGTCATTTTACCGGCTTCATTGCTCTCATTGTGTGATTGGTGCAAAACATCGATTTAATAAGGTCAGGGGGCATACCACCATCGCTTTCAGCAGTATTATTTTAATCTTACTCAGTGGGGGAAGGAGTTGGAGCTATACGTCTTGTAGAGCTTCATCTCTTTCCTACACTGAAGTAATATTAAAATGATACTGCTGTAAGAGCTGCGGGTAGGAGTCCTGATTTTCGAATAATCAGGTAACTCTTTATCTGAGGAATAAATATTACGGTTTGACAGCAATATGACAATTTTACCACATAAAAATATGGTAAAATTGTCATATTTATTCGTATATGAATAAATTCTCGAAATTATGGTGAAACCCGCATCAAAATCCATTGTGGAGTTAAGAAAAACAACGCGGCGCAAACAGTCTCCAAAAACGACTATAATTTACAATATAAATATAGATGAATCTGAAATTGCCAACCTGTCCTGAGCAAGCGTGGTGATAAATGCTCGTGCCTTTTCTGTTTGAGAAGAGGCCCTTTGCCCCGCAATGGGACAGTAATAGGCTGGTATTATAAATACATTATTTATTACTCAATACTTGTTAGAGTCCACATCCTTTGACATCAGAGGGCCTAGACAAGTGACCATCGCTTCGAAAGCGTTTCGTATTACTACAACGACTTTCAAAAGTTTTTTTTTTTTTTTTTTTTTTTTTTAAACGTTGCCCCACACTAAGAATTTCTTCCTGTATCGTGGGTGCGTTTACAAACATAGAAACTCACATACACTAACACCCAGACCCGGAACAACTACTTGCAGATCATACAAATATTTGTTCCGTGCGGGGATCGAACCCGCGACACGTTGCGCAGCAGTCCATCGCTCAGCCACTGCGCCAACCATGCCGTCAAAAAATTGAATTGACATAAACTTTTCGATAGCTTATGTATTAGTCCTATACATTTTTGCCTTTTCCATCATCATTATCCCTGGTAGAATGTCACTTTTTCTAGGGCCTCAGTATAGCGTTAATTAGAAGCCGTTTTTGTTATTTAAATGCTGACAAAAAAATTATTTCCCAGAAAATTTGTTCCCAGATCAAACCGACAACGGCGGGATCAACCACTATTCACATTGAACAATACTACCAACATGAGACACTTTAAGTTGAACTAATATTTCAATATTTATAGGTTAAAACTTTAAGCTATAGCGCTACAAGGTTCTTTTGGCGCGCGGCCAAAATCGGAACTAACGTCGCCATCTTGTTTTTTTAATACATTTCGCAAAAAAATTGCACAAATGTTTACCAACAGCGCCGCCTTGTAAGCGACATTCGAGCGCCAAAACATCTTTGTAGCAGTAGACAATAAGAAATATCTCGGTCGGCCGAAAGTCGGCCGATACGCCATCTTGGTTGGCTGCTTGTAATTGTTTAGATTAGTTATTTTTATTTTTAATATTTAAATCAGCATTTTATTTCACATTATTTTTTTACACATTTTAAGATCGCCATTTTTTGTTACCACATTATTTATTTATAAAAACCAGCGCTTAGTATTTAAAAACTAGAAAGGTTGCCGGAAGGGTCACCATGTCAGTAACATGATAACCCTTCCGGCAACCCTTTAACACTTCGCATAACGGAAAAAAAAATATGTGTATGGTTAAACTTTACACCGTTGCTCAAATACCAGTGCAGTATTTTCCTAATTGAGACAAGTCTCGACCGGGGAATTCGGCACCTAATTGCATCAATTATAATTTAAAAAAAAAAACGTCTTTTTGTCAGACCTGCTTCCGCGGTCCTTGGTAATGTTATCTATTAATGTAAATTGTAAAAAAACCTTGTTACTCTAATGCTGGGGCTACATTGTCCTGTTATCGCGAACTATACTTCGCCCGCTCTCTGTTGCTCAGCGAGACATCGAGCGGTGTGCGAGAGAGAGCGCGCCAAGTCCAATTCGCGATAACGCGACAATGTAGCCCCAGCATAACAAATTAAAACTTTAAAGATTTGGTATAAATGACATAATATATTTAGCATTTAATCCGTCCGAACTAAGTAATATCAGTTTAAATACAGGTTGTTTTATTGTGAGGCAATGTGGGTTAAATTAATAAACTTTGAGTAGTAGAGCAAAATGCATTACCTTATTCTGAGAACAATAAAACTACAGTTTTAGTTTCCTTTAAAATTGAGCACATTTTCTTCTGCCATTAATTTCGGAATTGACCCTAAAGTCCAATCTCATAAAATCAGCCTGTATACACTGATATAAAGACTGACCGAGTTTTAAACTTTACCGCGATAATGAAATCATCTGTTATGCTATGTTCTACTTAATTTACAAAGATTCGTAAATTTATTATAACATCAGGCCTGTTTTCCCTAAAGGGTTAGGCAGAGATTCGAAAAGGGTCGCAGAAAATAAAGGCACACTTCTTTTGGTCTTCTGATTGAACTATGTATTGTTATTGGATATATATGCTTAAAATGTAAGTCGTAAAAATGTCAACTAATAATTATTGACCGTATATAATTTATTTATTGTGTATGTAAAATGGCGGTTATCGACCAAATACCTATAAAATAGTTCTAGGTTGGTGCAAAATGGTAACATATTTTAATTTTTTGACTGATGTATGATATTTTTTTTACATAATAAATAAAGTGGAATAAAAACAAGTGACGGCTTTTATTTAAATGGCTTTGGTACTTAGAAACTCGCTTTCGTCGTGAGGTCAATCTTCGTAGACTGCATCATTTTATCTCAAAGTAGCTGCGCCCCGCGGTTTCACCCGCGTAAGTCTCGATCCCGTGGAAATATCGGGATAAAAAGTATCATATATGTTAATCCAAGTTATAAACTATCTGTTTGCCAAATTTCATCCAAATCTATTCAGCCGTTTTTAAGTGAAAGAGTAACAAACATCCATCCATGCATACTTACAAACTTTCGCGTTTATAATATAAGTTAGATGTCGTCGATCGACTTCTGTCTTCTTGTTTAGACCTTTTTTCGGAGCTGGCGGTATAAAGATAATAAAAATAATGTTAAAGACTAACCTTCTCCTGTTGTGGATGTTCGGCGTTATGTTGCTGTTGTTGTTGCTGTTGCGCGCGCGACGCCGCTAGTGTTGCGAGCTCCGACATGTTCACGTACAGGGCTTGTGGCATTTCTGAGAAGAGATAAATAAACATGAGTGATTCAAGATGTTACATAGAAATAATATTAATATACACATAACATGTATTATTTTATGATTCCGCAAATAAATGCTTGTTGGCCCCAATAATAATACTCGACAAGGAATGCATCAAGCAAGTTTCCTAGGCAAAGGTCTTGCTTGAAGGTTTGATGGTGCTTCATCATCGACGACCACTGCTGGACATAGGCTTCCCTCAAGCACCGGTTCTGTGCCTCTCACATCCCGCGCATTCCCGCGGCCTTCACCAAGTCATCGCGCCACCTTGTGGGGCCAGCACAGCACGTGCGCCCGCGCGCCTCCAGCACGTGTCGGCCGCACCGGCCATCAAGTTGAGTTTCGAGTCTGTTTGCATATATATATATATGGAGACTAAGAACTGGGAAGCAGTTTTTGAGTCCATAAATAAGGCACGAAGTCAAAGCCACGACCGTATAGTCGACCTCGTAAATTGCGTACAACTTATGAAAAAAAATTGGGTTCCCACTAAGGTTGAAACTATCAATATAGGTATCACAATGGTCTTTACGTAAAAGAGTGTGATGTTTTATGACGCGAGTGATATTCGTCCATAGGGTGATATAGCAACGAGGTCCAATATGTTTTAATATGGACCTCTAAATTTGTTTTAGGGCTTTTTTTTGAGGTATTATATATATATAGTAACCTTTAGTAAGATGCGGCGGTAAAGACGAAGGTTTGCTCGGCTTGAACTCCTGCTGGCAAGTGTTCGCGTTGCCCGACTTGTTGGGCACTGCCGGACGCTCGAGGGATGAACATCTCTGGATAAGCAATAAGGATACAAATTAGTTACATTCAAATCAAGAATTTTTTACTATTACTAATGAATAATTATATGTCTAGCTAGGCATAGGTACGAGAATTTCTAGTTCAATGTATGGGAGGCAGGTAGTCTAGCATTGCGGGCAGCTGTCCTGCTCAGCCCCTCATCACGTAGTGCTGACAGTACGACATTATGCGCCCGCACGTAGTGCTGACAGTACGACATTATGCACCCGCACGTAGTGCTGACAGTACGACATTATGCACCCGCACGTAGTGCTGACAGTACGACATTATGCGCCCGCACGTAGTGCTGACAGTACGACATTATGCACCCGCACGTAGTGCTGACAGTACGACATTATGCACCCGCACGTAGTGCTGACAGTACGACATTATGCGCCCGCACGTAGTGCTGACAGTACGACATTATGCACCCGCACGTAGTGCTGACAGTACGACATTATGCGCCTGCACGTAGTGCTGACAGTACGACAGTATGCGCCCGCACGTAGTGCTGAAAGTACGACATTATGCGCCTGCAGGTAGTGCTGACTGTACGACATTATGCGCCTGCACGTAGTGCTGACAGTACGACAGTATGCGCCCGCACGTAGTGCTGACAGTACGACATTATGCGCCTGCAGGTAGTGCTAACAGTACGACATTATGCGCCCGCACGTAGTGCTGACAGTACGTCATTATGCGCCTGCAGGTAGTGCTGACAGTACGACATTATGCGCCCGCACTTAGTGCTGACAGTACGTCATTATCCGCCCGCACGTAGTGCTGACAGTACGACAGTATGTGCCCGCACAGTGCTGACAGTACGACAGTATGCGCCCGCACAGTGCTGACAGTACGACAGTATGCGCCCGCACAGTGCTGACAGTACGACAGTATGCGCCTGCACAGTGCTGACAGTACGAGAGTATGCGCCCGCACAGTGCTGACAGTACGACAGTATGCGCCCGCACAGTGCTGACAGTACGAGAGTATGCGCCCGCACTGTGCTGACAGTACGACAGTATGCGCCTGCACAGTGCTGACAGTACGAGAGTATGCGCCCGCACAGTGCTGACAGTACGACAGTATGCGCCCGCACAGTGCTGACAGTACGACAGTATGCGCCCGCACAGTGCTGACAGTACGACAGTATGCGCCTGCACAGTGCTGACAGTACGAGAGTATGCGCCCGCACAGTGCTGACAGTACGACAGTATGCGCCCGCACAGTGCTGACAGTACGAGAGTATGCGCCCGCACAGTGCTGACAGTACGAGAGTATGCGCCCGCACAGTGCTGACAGTACGAGAGTATGCGCCCGCACAGTGCTGACAGTACGACAGTATGCGCCCGCACAGTGCTGACAGTACGAGAGTATGCGCCCGCACAGTGCTGACAGTACGACAGTATGCGCCCGTACGTAGTGCTGACAGTATGACTCACAGTGGGTAGCGGCGGGCGCGCGTATATCTGCGCGTCGCGCTGCACGTCGTGCTCCGAGTGCGTGAACGTGTGCACGCTGAGGGCCGGCCGCGGGTGGCCGCGCTCGTACGCTGCGGACGAAAACAAAAATGTGAGATATTAATAAATAAAAAACACGAAACTAAAAACACTGCTACTGTTTACTAATTTAATACAAATTCTACTTATTGTTAAGACAAGTGTGTATGTTCATGTAATATTTCCGTGTTACTAAAAGTCATACCTGCAGAAATAGTGTGAGGTCTGCCACCCATGATGGCGGAAGCCGCCCTCTCGAATTGTGCTGTGTCCTTTAGATCCGGCCAAGTTGCCGATGCTGTGAAATTACAAAGAAAATGTTAACCAACAATAGTCAATCGCACAAAATATTTTGGCAACACGTTCATTGTGCGTACAGCTGGAAACAGGCGCACGCACTCATAGACGAGCACGTACGGCGATCTCAAACAAATGAAGCATGTCTGTGGTTGATTCTACATGACGTCACGCAAAGTCCTGCATCGCGCAAGCAAAGTTTACCGCGCGAATTATTTATATAAACAACGTCCTGACATCAATCTTTTGGCAGATCAAGATTCTCCCTTTTCTATGGAGGATGAGTGAACTTTACACCAACATCCGGACAAACCTATTGAGGTTGTTGTGATGTCCCTGCAAAATTCAGAGTGCTACCAATCGCGTCACGGGTCAAGTCTTAATGAACGCACTGTAGAGTAAATAGGTTACTTCTAGGAATGCGATGTGCCATAATAACCGTTCCGTGGTGTGTTTATATGGTGCTCACCTGCATTGCTGATGACGTCATGCACGTCGTCGGACTGGTCGTCTTCGATATGACTCTTCGCCTGAGTTATACATTCGCTGCTAACGCTCTGATTGTCGGAACCCTGGAATGTTATCAGTTAAATAATTAATTATTTAATAATTAATAATTTTATTAATTATATTAATAATTACTTTATTTTTATTAATTGTTTTAATTATTTTTTAGGAGCTCGTGGCTATGTAATAACAGCCGCTCGGGTCGATCCATCAGGTTAAGCTACGCTTGCCAGGGTTGGTCCGTGGATGGGTGACCATTTTCACATATCGAGACTCCTCCGTGCCTCGGAAAGTACGTTAAGCCGTTGGTCCCGGCTGTCATTTGTGGATCTTTGACAGTCGTTACGAGTCGTCAGAAGCACGAAAGTCTGACAACCAGTCTTACCAAGGGGTATCGTATTACCCAGTTACTGGGTTGTGGAGGTCAGATAAGCAGTCGCTCCATGTAAAATACTGGTATTCAGCTGCATCCGGTTAGACTGGAAGCCGACCCCAACATAGTTGGGAAAAGGCTAGGCAGATGATGATGTTTTAATTATTTTTGTTAGCATCTAAATAATGATTCATCATTATTACACTGGGAAGTGAAGAATTCTCTCTTGCTCCAAAAAAGTCAATTAATATTTCTCAAATCAGTGAATTTATAATTATAACTCGACTTCAATCAACCAATCATTTAATCAATCAGTCTACAACTAAGATCTAAAGAAAATAATAATTTAACTAAAAAATAAAACTGCAAAATAGAATAAAGAGGCAACATAATTTATACTACTTAAATCTAACCTTACCTGTCTTCATCGTCACTAGCTCCAGTAAGTTGACTACCATTTTATAAAAATTACGAATATTTCACTCAATAATTTTCATAGATTTTATGAAGTCAAATACAGGATGTAAGGGTAAACACTCTTGTCATTAAAACCATGGGTAGTTGACTTAAATATAAAAATAAATGACCGAAAACAACAAAAAAAAAAACGTTATTTTCATTGACAAATTTTAAAAAGTTTATATCCGACACCGGGCTCTCTAGCGAAAAGCTGACTGACTGAGGGAGGGGTCGCGCTCGCGCGTGGTCAGGTCACATCCCGCACCCAACGCCCGTGTTGAGACGCAAGTTCATTGCCCTAGCGCGTAGGGCAACGCACTTGCGTCTCCTGGGTTAAAATGTAGATTAAAAAAAAAAAAAAAAAGTTTTAATTTTCCATTGATTTTACGTTCTATAAATGAAACCAAACCACTGGTTGCAAGGATAACGGTGTTTACCCTAACACCCTGTATGTGATCTAGTTGGTGATGTTCTTCAAAAAGGTCAGGTGATTAAGTACTCGCAACCGGCGTGCGTGCATGACCAGGTGTATGAACGTATTGAACGTAAACGAGGCAAAAGGAGTATCTAAGGATCGTAGCAGGTGGCGTTTTGTATCTGCCTACCCTCATGGGAATCATGCGTGAGTTTATGTATGTAAGTAAATCTGTGTTATTTTAATGATTCTGGTTTTGGTGATTCATTATACCGAACTAAGCAACAAATCAAATCACACTAATAATAAATATATGTCCCGAAAAACTACAATTAAAATATTATTTGTTATTTCTATTTGCGCCGCCTGCTAAAACACTGAGCAAACAGTATCCCTGCGTATTTACATTGTCAACGTAGAGCGAGCGTCGCAGGAGCGCGTCCTGCGATCGGAAGCCGGAGTCTGCGCTGCACACACTTGACAGCCGGAACGGGGGCTAAGAGGAAATAATAGCAACATAATATTGTGTACAAGCAAAAAAAATAAATGTGGAATAAGCAAAACTGACAAAAAAAAATATAACAAAAAATGTCTAAGTAATAATAAGTTAACAGTTGCAAAATGTCTACATCAAACACAATCATGTTTTCTAATTAGGAGCTAAATTGTCCTCAATACTTGATCACAATACATGTCTTTTCTAGCTGCGCTCCGCGGTTTCACCCGCGTAAATCTCGATCCCGTGGGAATATCGGGATAAAAAGTATCCTATGTGTTAATCCAGGTTATAAACTATCTGTTTGCCAAATTTCATCCAAATCCATTCAGTAGTTTTTACGTGAAAGAGTAAAAAACCATCTATCCATCCATCCATACTTACAAACTCGCGTTTATAATATTAGTTAGATTAGATTAGATTACTGTAAAGTGGATCCACAAAGGTAGCCCACGATTCAAATTTTTTTTACGTTTTTTTGCAATTTGCAGGTCAGTGTCATGTTGCACCTAGAGCAAAATATGATACACGAACATAACAAATATGTATGTATAGAATTAGAATCATTAATACATCATTGGTCCATTGAATAACTTTTTCATGAAATCATGACATTTGTGAACAAATCTAACTTACATAACGTCGGGTCAGCTGGTTAAAATTAATTGTAAACATTTTGCAACTGACGACAATGCAAGACAAAGAACAAAAATATATGGACGCTGAATTTTGTCCTTTAAAAAAGTACCTATTTAAGACAATTACGAATTATCTTCTACTATCAATGATATTATACGTAAAAAATCGTTGGGCAGTTGCTCGCCAGACACAACACCCGTCTGGTCGGAGGATTTTCTATAGAGGATGAGTGAACTTAACACCCTGTTCCTAATACCTCTAAATTACTAGCATTTACATGACTGCAAAATTCAGTGCAGCCACGGGACAAAATATAATAAACGCACTGTACGTGCGATTTGCAAAGCGCGTATAATTTATATACCTCTTTTTACTAATAATATCATTGTCTACAATCTATAAAACGTGAAATTTACTTCTACAAAGCTGTCACTCCAGATTACATTACGCTATACATACCTGTGACAGACAGTGTTGCGAATCGCTGTTGGGTGCAGGAATGGTGCCAGAGGATGACGCGTTCGATATCGGAGTGGAGCAACTCACTGTGGAGCCCGATACACCTGGACCAGTACAGATAATACAATACAACACAATACATACAAATAAATAAATACAATTGAAGTGTCTGTTTGTTATGTCACAATAACAGCGTTTAAATAAATGATTAGGAAATTTTTTATACGGTACTCGGTACTTATATATTTTGTTATGTTTTGTCTTTCTGTTTGTTCCGGCTAATTCCCGAAATAGCTGATCCATTTTGACGGGAGTTTCACTGGCATATAGATGATTTTATAAGGAGGACCTCAGGCAACTTTTAGTTTAGAAGTAAAAATTGAAATTTCAGCGGCAACGATGCAGCGGTATCCTTAGGCATGCCGCGACGTCCTTAGGCATCACCATTGAATTTTCAATTTTATTGTCATACAATTAAGGTACATTTCTATTCGTCATATTAAAATCCCTTGCTGTGCCATGCCGCCAATGTGCGCCGAGCCTTAGGGCCGGCGCACACCTGGTATATCGCAGCGCGGCGCGGTTGTCACTGTTAAGCAAATATCAACGCTGCGTGCCTAAAAATAAAGTTGAGAATAGATAACCTGAGACGCCCGCCTCTTGCCGCCTACGGCGCGCTCTCGAGCTGATGGAAGTTTATTTATTATCAACTTTATTTCAAGTGATACAAGGTAGATATTTGTTTGGCAGTGACGAATGCGCTGCGCTGCGCCTTACCAAATGTGCGCCGGCCCTTAGGGTCCTCGCAAGGGAAGCCGTAGCCAGCAGCTAGTTTTTTTATATAAAGTGTATGAAAAAACTGCTATTAGGCTGACTTCAAAGGGAAAAGGCGCGAGTTTGTTAGTTTATGTAAATGTGGTATTCAAAATAGTCGCTATGGACGGTCACAGAAAATATTCAAATAGGTTTAATCACTTATCACCCTACGTCACTCAAATGTCTTTTAATATCACTGATGACACTTCAAGTCAGTCAGTTCAATTGACAGTCCAGTCTAGTGACTGCAAGTACGTGTTGTGTTGTCAAGCCTATTCGTACTATACAGTACAGATGATAGATAACCAGTCTAACCAAGAGGTTGAAGGAGGTCGGATAGGCAGATGCTCTATATAAAATACTGGTATTCAGCTGCATCCGGCAGCTATGTGGGGTCGGCCCCAACACCAACATAGTTGGGAAAAGCTACGCAGATGATGTTGCATGCCATACGGCAGAATGTACTGGATCCTTTTGTTTTTCTTTTTTACACCATCAAAACTATGTTTTGTTACCTATATCCTTGCAAATAAATGATTTCTGATTGTGATGATGAATGTCTTTCTTACCATGCTGCTGGTCGGAACACTGCGAGTTCAGCGAGGATATGGACGTGAGCGAGGACTTGCGGCTCCCGAGGCGAGAGGACGCGGACGGAGAGTGCGGCGCGGACCCGCTCTCTGCCCAGCCGGAGTAGCACGACTTTATGTCGCATATCACCTGGAAATGTAAGGTCTTGGATCAGCTTTTTGTTTGTGAAGTAAAGAACATCCTCTGGAGGGGCTTGTGGCTAAGTAATAACAACCGCACGGGTCGATCGATCAGGTTAAGCTACGCTTGCCGCGGTTGGTCCGTGGATGGGTGACCATCTTTACATACCAAGACCTCTCCGTGGCTCGGAAAGCACGTTAAGCCGTTGGTCCCGCTGTCATTTGTAGATCTTTGACAGTTTTTACGGGTCGTCAGACCCCGATACCCCTCGGTAAGACTGTTTGTCAGCCCGAAAGTCTAACAACCAGTCTTACCAAGGGGTATCGTGTTACCCGGTTACTGGAATGTGAAGGTGAGATAGGCAGTCGCTCCATGTAAAATACTGGTATTTAGCTGCATCCGGTTAGACTGGAAGCCGAGCCCAACATAGTTGGGAAAAGGCTAGGCAGATGATGATGAAGTAAAGAACATCCTCAAAATACTAAAACCAGTATTCAAACTAGGCTGATAATCGTAATTTGGCGCCAAAACGCACTCTTCTCAAAGTTTTCTAATATGGGCAAGAGTGGCGCAACAAACTCCCAAGCAATCTGCCTCTACCTCCGGTTTTTGAATGCTGTAAAATCAAATTTTAGCAGAAATAACAACAACAAACCCTTGGCATCGTAATAGACTAAGAAATAGAATTTAAGAGGAGGTTAATTGATTGTCAACGATCATCGACTAGAAATCACTAGTCTCCACCTAAAAAATTGTCATTAAATAATTAAATAAAATTGATAAATTAAGTACCTGTAAACTGGCAGCGGGTAATGTCCTAGGCTCGGCTGTATGTCTGATGAGCTGCTCGGTACCTTCCTGTAGGTGACCGACCTCCGCTAGCATTGCCACTTCCGATTCCTGAAAACATTGGTACATATTTTAATGTCAATAAAGAAATATACCACCTTCTCCCTATCGGTGGTTCACGAGAATACGATGAAGGGTTTATTTCTAAAATACCCATCCCAGAAAGACCGGAATGTACCAGCACTCAAGCGCCCCAGTTTAGCGTTAGGACAATACTGAGTGCCCCAACGCTAAACTGGGGCCCCAAAATAATATGGTTGGGGCAACACTGGTTGCCCCAACGCAAAACTGTAGCGCTAAACTGGGGCCCCAAAATAGTATGGTTGGGGCAACACTGGTTGCCCCAACGCTTAACTGTGGCGCTAAACTGGGGTCCTAAAATAGTATGGTTGGGGCAACACTGGTTGCCCAATTTTGGGGCCACCATGGTTGCCGGTCGCTTGAGTGGAAGTACAGTAGAAAAACAAGAAGTTTAATCAATTGTCAGAAACATCATTTTTAAACCGCATGGTGGGCACATGTTATTTGCCATGTCATAATGTTAAGAAGGTACATTCGAACGAAGAGCCAAATAAACAGGCAACTAACTAGCAGGTACTTTTAAATAATGTTTTGCTTGTGCTGGAACTTATTGACGTCGCACTTCTATCGGTTATTATGCGCGCAATGAAAATGAATATTGGGACCAAATAAAAAACCAAGACGGACCGCTGCGAACAATACAGTGAAGCATGCCAAAACTACACCACCGCTCTCTGCATACACGCTCACACGCACACATTTACAATCAAACTACACCAAAATATGTGCACACATGTTTATGAAACCGGCCTCACGTCACTGTTGACAGCGCTCTGTCTTGGTTGGGACCTAATCTTCCAAACTCTGTGTTTGACTGCACGTAGACGGAAAAATAATGTATCTCAGCACCTGTGGATAAATAGCCCTAGGGCGGGGGGTTCACGGCGATGACTCGTGGCAGGCTCTAAAAACTTCTTTCATTTGTTTTCTCCGAAATTGCTGTCACAAGACGCGTATCGCTCACGGCCAGAGGGTTAAGGCGCAAACCCTTTTCATTAATCGACTGTACTCACCACTACGGGGTTCAGCAACGACACGAAGTGACAGAAGCGGCTTCGTTCCTCGATTAGCGCGGCCTTCACCGCCTTCTCCTCCATTTCTTCCAACTGCTGCTTGCGTTCCTGTATGTCCTGGAATTTAAGGTTATAATCTGAACCGAATGTGTTTACATAAAGACTGGTATTCAGTGGGCAACAGATACTCTGCTTCAAGTTGAATCTGAGTTCTCACGCACAGTTGTATTCTCGAGCTTGCTCGCGGCATGTTTCAACTTGATGAAAAAAACATGCGGGGCAGTCCAAAGACTGCCCCGCATGTTTTGCCGATAGAAGCGAAAACTAAGCAACATTGCGTAACCTCAACGTAATTCAAACGGTAGACGGTAAATGGCGCTAAAAACATTTCTTCAAGCGTGACGGTGACGATGATGCGAGTTCCATGATTTTTGTTCAACCAAAAAGTGCTCAACGTGCCTAAAGACGTTTTCACTTCAAAAAATTTAGACGCACCGCTTAAAATCGTGCGAGTTTCTTATGGCTTTACGAACCTACTTCTAAACCTTCATTATCAGCGTATAATTTTCCCAGAGCAGGGACAGAGGCCTCCTCTCTGTGAAAAGGAGTGGGCCGTAATGAACCACGCGGATCCAGACCCAGCGAGTTAATTGATATTGGACCTTTCCTACTTGATAATATTGTATTGTATTCTTCCCTCACCTGCATGCACACGTCAGCGCGACGCTTAGCATCAGGCGGGGCTCTCCTTGCCTTCCTCGCGTGCCTCTGCGCCTCAGTGACTCGACGCCTAAGCTCTGCACGAGCACGCTTGCATTCTCGAGCATGCTCACGGCTAAGAGCGCCGGTTGAGCAGGCGCCGCGACGCCATTCGTCTGCTCGCTCCGATAGTGGTGTTATTAGCGTGTCCATGAGGGCGCTAGAAAAAAGATATCCAATACTTTATTGCTGAACTAAGTAGTTTATATAGATAAATTGAAACATGTTGGGTGAATGTGCAGTAAAAGTTAGCCTTTATAATCTCTTTTGGGTTATTTATTTGCTCACTAGGTGAGCCCCGCGGTTTCACCTGCATAAGTCTCGATCATGTGGGAATATCGGGATAAAAGTATCCTGTGTCCTAACCCAGGTCTACCCATGTGCCAAATTCCATCCAAATCCGTTCAGCCGTTGTAGCGTGAAAGCGAAAACAACAAACCCACTTTCGCATTTATAATATTAGTTAAGGATTACATGTTATGGTAAATAAAAGACTTTAGGTTCCTTTATATGTACAACTTATGAAAGATTTTACACGGAGACAGCTCATTTTTAAATGTTTCATAAGTTATCACGATGTTATACGGTGTCACGGATACATAATGTGTAGATGTGATGTTATGTTATAATGTCTAGGGAATAAGCAAACTGCGACTTATTTGGAAAGTGATAGTCTTAATGTGTGTCCAAACATTGAGAGGCAAGAGCGCGGCAGCACCACGCGGCATTTGCAGGACACATTTCTGCCGCGCTCTTATGTGCGGCAGGTAGAAAAAAGCGTTCGCGCGCGGCTGCTGCGCCCGATTGCCGCTTTACGACTCTTACATACTGGGGCCATTCGTCGCGCGACGCGACGCCGCCGCATTGTTCGCCGTGAAGTTTTCCCAGAAATTGTTTTGTTAAAATTCGCGTTAAGAGCCTTTATGTTGGACGCACCTTTAGATGTCGAGTGATTTATTGGAGGTATTTTAACAACTAGAAACTGAAAATTGACATCCCTCTCTCTACGTTCTGTAATAAGACACCAGGGTTTAAGTTTAACAGATATGAAAGGTGTACCTACTCCGCGCAGTTTCCTGTAACAGCAACTACTATTAATAAACATGGGAAAACCTTCATATGCGACTGCAGTGCTGAAAACCCATTATATATCCAGTAGGACAACGTTAAAATGCAATCAAACAATATACGCGAGGTAAACCCGTATGGCAGGCAGATAATATCAATGGTATGTTCGCATCTGGACAGGAAAAAACAATGTTTATTGTTGTTTCTACAGTTCATGTCGAAACTTGGTGCTTTGTGTGTGAAAAACTTGAGTCATTTTGCATAACTCGTTAAATTACTTTATGACCGCAGGCAAAGTTTGCGCCCTCACGCCCCTAACCGCCGCCGTTGGAGACGCCCTGGGCGACGGGAATCCCAGGCGGATTCCTGGCCACCATAGGTACGGGCTTGCGGATTTAGGACCAGGCCCGGGTCGATGGCGCGTCGTGTTCCACGCGCGCCTCATAGAGATGTCAGCACAATTGGCGGGGTCCGCTAGGACCGATGCCTGCCAGGGTTGCGGGTTAGTCCGAAAGGGATACCGGGACCTTGGCAACAGGCAACTGAAGGAACACGGGTGGGTTTTAGTCAGTAAAAGTCTGACACGCCCTTCCGCTCCGCCCAGAGCGGGAGAAGTCATTGGATGATTTCCCACACACAAAAAAACAAAAAAAAGGTAAACCAATTTGACAAGTGACAATATCCTAATGTGAGTTTGTTTATTTGTTACGCTTTCACGCTAAAACGGCTGAACGGATTTGGAGGAAATTTGGCACAGGGGTAAAGCATGACCTGGAATAGGACATGGGATACTTTTTATCCCGATATTGCCGCGGGATCGAGTCTTACGCGGCTGAAACCGGAGCGCAGCTAGTAATTAATAAAATAAAAAAGATCCATGAGAGGATGATATGGCTTTTTTTTTTGAGGTTGGGAAATCATCAAATGACTTCTCTCGCTTTGGGCGTTGCAGGAGAGCGTGTCAGGCTTTTACTGACTAAAACCCACCCGTGTTCCCTTAGTTGCCTGTTGCCAAGGTCCCGGTATCCCTTTCGGACTAACCCGCAACCCTGGCAGACTTTGCCTGACCTGAAAATCGAATCCAGGACTTCGTGCTCAGCAGGAACGCTTGCGACCAATGAGGCCAGTACTTAGTAACTCAAAACAAAGACATGAGAAAACGCGTAAATAACATCTCATCGAGACCTATTAAAGAAAAACTCATTCCTTTGTGTTGATAATAAAGTGGTACTTAGTAGGTACAGGAAAATATTGAACCGGTAAAACATGTAGGTAAGCGTTGTTTGCGGTAGGTACCGGTTTTCAAGATGCGTTTATGTTTTCCCTATAAACGTAATTTTTGCAAATTGTAGGTATTTTTTTAATGAATTCGTAAAGGCATTCACACAATGATATTAAATTAACAGATATGTTATAAGCGCGCAATCGTGAAGACTCGAAAACATTCCAATTGTAAAGTTTTTACTTGTAGTGAAATGTAAAAATGAATGAAACGTGGGTATGTGTGCCGCTGCTGCGCGGAACACTTTTTTCGGTTGTTTTGTGAGTGTATAACATATCTGTTAATATAATATCATTGCATTCACAATTGAGCCGCGTCTAGACTCCCGCAGACAGGCGCGACGCGACTAGTAGAACAATTTCTATGAAAACTTCATGGAAATCGTTCTACTTAGCAGAATTGCGTCGCACCGTCGCACAATGGAACGAATGTATGGGAGAGGTTGGACTTACGCACTTCCGAGAAAAAAGAGTCTAATTTTGAAAAACGAATAATGCCATCGTGTTTAGTTATCAAATGCCTTCAATACTTGTGCTGACAAATTTCTTTCTACCTCTCGTATTTCGGGAGTTAATTGAGAAAATGAGAAATTTTACTATGAAAATGACTGTATCGAGCTCTCTGCCGTCTGATTCCGGTCTCGTTTCAAGTTGTGGGCTTTACTATCGTATTACGCATAGCAAAAGCTACATTTACTGCTAAGACACATGGTGCGCCAAACGTGCACCTTCTGAGATATAGGGTGATCTATTTTTTAACTGAATCGAGCTTTCTACCTCCTAAATCTGATCCTATTTTAAGTTGTAGTTTTTACTATCATAATACACATACCAAGAGCTGCATTTAGTGCTTAGACACCTGGTGCGCCAAACGTACACCTTCTGACTTATAGGGTGATGTATTATTTTACTGAATCGAGCTTTCTGCCTCCTAAATCTGGGTCCTGTTTCAAGTTGTACTGTTGTAGTTGATACTGTTAAACTTTACGCAGATTTGTACCCATGATATTGCCTTCTTCTCTTAATAAACTTGGTATACACGGGCCAGACATACAAGCATTCGTTCGACAATTCTTCTTCTACTTTTTATGACCTAACGGATTCCGAAAATAATGACCCCGAATTTGTCTTCTTCTTCTCGAATTTGTTTATGTCAATGATTTAGCAAATATAATTCCGAATCTGAATCGAATATTGATGACAAAGATGATGATGAGGAGGATGATTAAAATTTGATTTTGAAATGTTCTTAAATCATCCCTTGCTTAGTTATCAAATGCCTTCAATACTTGTGCTGACAAATTTCTTTCTACCTCTCGTATTTCGGGAGTTAATTGAGAAAATGAGAAATTTTACTATGAAAATGACTGTATCGAGCTCTCTGCCGTCTGATTCCGGTCTCGTTTCAAGTTGTGGTCCTCACTATCATAATACACATACCAAGAGCTGCATTTAGTGCTAAGACACATGATGCGCCAAACGTGCACCTTCTGAGATACAGGTTGTCATCAATATTCGATTCAGATTCTGAATTATATTTGCTAAATCAGTAGCATCAACTACAACAGTACAACTTGAAACAGGACCCAGATTTAGGAGGCAGAAAGCTCGATTCAGTAAAATAATACATCACCCTATAATTCAGAAGGTGTACGTTTGGCGCACCAGATGTCTTAACACTAAATGCAGCTCTTGGTATGTGTATTATTATAGTAAAGACTACAACTTAAAATAGGATCAGATTTAGGAGGTAGAAAGCTCGATACAATTAAAAAATAGATCACCCATTATGTCAGAAGGTGCACGTTTGGCGCACCATGTGTCTTAGCAGTAAATGTAGCTTTTGCTATGCGTAATACGATAGTAAATCCCACAACTTGAAACCAGACCGGAATCAGACGGCAGAGAGCTCGATACAGTCATTTTCATAGTAAAATTTCACATTTTCTCAATTAACTCCCGTAATACGAGAGGTAGAAAGAAATTTGTTAGGACTAGTATTGAAGGCATTTAATAACTTAATACGATGGCATTATTCGTTTACCAAAATTAGACTTTTTTTCTCAGAAATGCCTAAGTCCAACCTCTCCCATACATTCGTTCCACTGTGCGTCGCGGCATCATCGAGTCGCGTCGCGCCTGTCTGCGGTTCAGTTGAGAAAAATCAACATGAACGTCATTGAAGTAATTTTATTAAGTTCACACCACAACATACCGTTGTACAGACGTAGTTTGTGTGACGCGTCAATGCGTAGGAACATTATGTAGATCTAAGATTTATTACTAGTACCTGTGACTGTACGACATACGCACGGTCTCTGAATTGAGAATTTGAAGTTGAGAACTTGTCAAACCCTAGGTACTTTAGCAACCTAATTAGATGATTCCTTCAATGTAACCCGATAAATTAAAACCTTCTTACGTTTTTTGAAAATGTAGATGCAAGTAAATATTTTTCTAGAAAAACAACCGCAAAGACACCGCTATTTATTTTATTATACGTCACGCTAATTAAAATTATTACATATTTTATTATTTTCCATTCTTTACCTGACTGCGAAGAAGCCCGAAAGTAGGATAATTTTCGTGACGCATGAGCACATCCGAATTGTTTACGCTTTTGACATAAAATGCGCGCTCGTGGGTAAATAATAATGGCCGCACGGGTCGATCGAATGTGTTTACGCTTGCCGCGGTCGGTTCGTGGATGGGTGACCAACCATTACATATCGTGACGTGACCCCTCCGCGCCTTAGAAAGCATTCGTTGATCTTTGATAGTCGAATAGTCAGAAGCACAATAGTAACTGGGTTGTGGAGGTCAGATAGGCAGTCGCTCCATGTAAAATACTGGTATTCAGCTGCATTCAGCACTGACAGCCGACCCCAACGTAGTTGGAAAAAGACTAGGCAGATTGATTGACGTAAGGTACCTAGGTATAACATATTATAAGATAAAATCAAGAGGAAGAATATCCTAAGCTAAATGACGTCATAACGTGTATAAATGCTCACCTTATGAACGTCTTCATCCTGGTCTCGATAGCTCTGTGACGTAGGCAGACGCGCGTCAATGCTGTGCCGATCTCCTTCGTAGCACCTGTAAATAAGGAAATGGTATGTTAATTATTGAGAATAACATAACACATAAATAACATCACGCAGGCATCGGGGCATAGGTGTACCTATAGTACACCCACTTTTCGCCAGTTATGTTTAAGTCTCATGTAATAGGGGGCGAGCCTATTGCAATCAGGCACAAATCCAGACTATTATAATATATTATTGATTATTGAGGTTATTTTACAATATTGCTTCTTCTACCTCGTACCGAGAGGCACTGAGAGAAGCTTATGCCGTGGTTAAAATATTAGCCAGCCAGCATGGTGGGTAGCGGGACTAGCGGGGCTGACTGATAAGGTTATTCCAACAGTTTTTTTTTTGAGGGTTGGAAATCATCAAATGACTTCTCCCCGAGAAGTCATTTGATGATTGTGACGTGTCAGACTATTACTAACTAAATTCCACCCGTGTTCCTTGAGTTGCCTATTGCCAAAGGTCCCGGTATCCCTTATCGTGTCGGACTTTCCCGCAACCCTGGCAGTAGGCTATTGTAACCTACTTCGACAATCTTCGTTTTGGCCAAAAGCGAAAACCACCAAAATAGTCGAGATGACTCGTGCGATCTTGTTCCATACATTACTATCAGTCGCAAAGAAGCATTATTATCGTTCCCAATAATTATCATTCATCATTTCTTCGGTCTTCGAATACTCTTCCATTTCCATCTACATCCATACTCAAACTGTTTATTAAGACATCTGTGAGGTTGTAAAACAAATACAAAATACTAGTTTTTTAATATTTTTGAAACCAGTTTTCTTGCAAATATTTTTATCAACAAACACAAAAAAAAAATGTTGTAGCTGATTTAAATTTGCGTGTTTTGATACATCAATTTTCTCGTTTTTCTTTAAAGGATTTTTGGCGTATAAATATAAATATCTTGCAAATATTTTTATCAACAAAGACTTAAAAAAAAAAATGTGTTGTTAGCTGATTTAAATTTGTGTGTTTTGATACATCAATTTCCTTGTTTTTTTTTTTAAAGGGTTTTTGGCATATAAATATAAATATTAAATGGAGTTACGCATCAAAGCTTTCATTAAAATATCAAAACAATGCTCTTGCTATTGTGTATTATTTTTTTAAAGCTAGGCTGGAGAATAGATTCCTAGCCCGAACAACAAGCATAGGTATTCAGCCTATAATGTTCCCACTGCTAGGATACAGGCCTCTCTTCGAGAGGGAGTGGGCCCAGTGCGGGGTGGTAGAAGTCACATGTCTTCGAATTTTTTATTCTCGAACAACAAGCAAAATACTAGGTATAAAGGTCACCTTTTTCCTATCACCATTAAAGAAGTATTGTTTTTACTGCGATATGTGAGCGTATTTGAAACAAAACAATTAACTATCTTGACATAATAGGTTTCTATGGGACTGGATACATATTTGACGTTTTAAAAGTACCTTTAAATGATTTGACTTTGACTTATGACCACCACTGTACTCTTGGTAAGTAGGACCCTGTATGTAGCATTGATCGAAATTAAACAGCCAACGACTCGGCTTTAGTTTCCAAGTACATCTTGGAAACTAAAGGCCGATGGCTTAGCTAAGAAAAAAAAATAAGACATTCAACATCACTCACCATAAAATCTTTGTACAATACAATTTTTAAATGATTCATACTTCAGTAATATATTAACACCTTATTTGTCATACTTTAATGCAATTATATTTCACAACATAGTGTAGATGTTTTTTCTTTTATTGTTATTTTCCTCAACACTTTTTCCCTTTACGATAACATAATTTATTTATTTATTTATTCAATAGTTTAAGAACACAAAATATGTACAGTCACGGACTTTAATTGATGAGCCACTTGCAAACTTTTCAATTTTGCAGTTTCATAAATTGGGTTTAGTCCACGTTCAACCCCTACAATCTTTACCACCGACCATGTTAAACCCCTAAATGTTGTCCATGTTCGACCCCTGGGGGTTGTAAAAGTGAGCACAGAATAAATTCACGAGACTACACGATTAAATACGAACTCTTTATATAATTGTAATCTGTGCACTAACTCAAACCGCATGCTCATAAACAAGATGACAAATTACTATATTCGGAAAGTCTTATCCATACCGGTTGAAGATTGACTAAATGTTGTCAATGATAAATTAATACAATATTGCATTACGTTTATTCAATCTATTTGATACTGACCTCCTTTGAATCAGAAGACAGTGACAGTTGAAATATCGATGTCAGAGAAATTGTCGAAATGATTTCTCCCTAAATAACGTTACTATCGCTACGCTAAAACAATCGTCGCTAAGTTACGGTTACTAGACCTGCAATCGGTTGACTTTGGGTAGTCACTCTGCTGTCAAGTTTGTAGTTCTGGCTTTCCGGTTAGCCAACTGGTAAAGATATTAAATGTAATTTTCTTCTTCTATAATACAAAGACGTATGACTTTCCGTATCTGGATGTACGAGTATAACCGACTAAACCCGATTTGCATTACACGGCTAAAATACGAACAGTGCCAAGTGGCTCATCGATTAAAGTCCGTGACTGTACATAGGCGGACTTAATGTCATAAGGATTTTCTGCCAGTCAACTTTTGAGCCATGCAAAGACAAACAGTGGTAGGTTACAGACAATAACGAAACTTATGGAATAAATATTTATTGAAATATAAGGACATACATTATACAATCTCAGGAATGAATTTTAAAGTAAAAAACTTTAAAATGAATTCCTGAGATTTCCCGTTTTAGCCATTTTACCTTTCCACCGTCGATATAAGCATAAGCATTTTTTTTTTAATTACCATTATTTTCACCGGGAAAAGCAAATACCTAAACTATTTGAGGCTTGAGAGCCGCCAGCACCCCCCTCCGTCTCGCTTTCCCTCAGGCCGCGAGTAGTATGGTGCGAGCGAGATAAAACTCAGATTTTATCTCGCTCGCACCATACTACTGGCGGCCGTAAGTACGGCCTTAATCAGTAAACCTACAATAAGTGTAGTTAAACATGTGTCCAATGATTGCCAAATTACCGAAGTTGTCAGTATATCGGCGACAACACAACAGTTTCATTGGTTCAGAAAATTGAATTATTCACAGTTACATTGCGTTATACTGTTAGTACAAATATCATGTAGTTTTTCATTAATAACTACAAGAAATAACGAAGGTGTTGATTCTAAAAGTTGGTAACGTCACAAATAACTGTCAACCATTTACCTATTTTTATTATTTTGGCAATATTACTGTATGGAACTATGAAATATCGCTAACTAACTTACTAGAATATGAATAAATTGCAATTATAACAGTGAATTTAAGTTGTTACCGGCTTTAGGTGTAAAAAGGCATTTGGAAAGTTTCCAATCCCCTTTTTTACAACTAAAACTAAATATTCGGTATTACGATATTATTTATTGGATTTCATAATCAATATATTAGTCAACTCTGTAGCCATATTTTTTATATTTCCATACAGTAATATTGGCAAATTAACCAAAACAGCAAAATATTTGAAATCTACAGGCTGTAAGGGTAAACACTCTTGTCATTCAAACCATGGGTAGTTGACTTAAATATAAAAATAAATGACCGAACACAACAAAAAAAAAACGTCATTTTCATTAAAAGATTTTAAAAAGTTTCTATCCGACACCGTGCTCTCTAGCGAAACAGCTGACTGACTGAGGGAGGGGTCGCGCTCGCGGCCGGTCAGGTCACATCGCGCACACCCCGCCCGTGTTGAGACGCAAGTTCGTTGCCCTAGCGCATAGGGCAACGAACTTGCGTCTCTTGTGGTAAAATGTATATTTAAAAAAAAGAAAAAAAAGTTGTAATTTTCCATTGGCTTTACGTTCTATAAATGAAACCAAACCACTGGTTTCAAGGATAACGGTGTTTACACTAACACCCTGTATTTGCGACGTTGCCCACTTTCACACAATGATCCGCTACCAATCGAAACTACTCAAACTTTTTACAAGGCATACAAAGCTGTTTCCTATGCTTGAATTGACCTTGTAATTAACTTAAGGGTGCACCCCACCTCAAATTGATTAGCGTGATCCTCCGTTATGCCCAAAATACTGCAGCATTAATTTTGAAATAAATATATGTTAAAGTTGAGGATTGATGCTAGGTCCTATGTTTGGCGAAAACACGATTACATAAACAAAAATCGATTGAAAAAAAATCCAAAGTTACCTCTAAACAGAACTATAAACCGCTGGTATTCAAAAGATACTTCAAATTAGATCATGAAACTTTGCATTAATAACTGAACTATCTATTAAAGCAGGTCTTATGCTTTTTATTTTTTTTAAATTACCATTATTTTTGCCATAAAAAATATAGGTATAGCTGGATGAATCAGTCGAAAAGGAAAATGCAATTAATAGTCATAAATTAAATCGTAATTCTTAGTAATTTTCATTCTATATTAAAATTACTATGACATTAAGGAAAATATGCAAAAGCTTGATGTTTTAATGAAGAGGTAAGCTGGACGTTACGAAGAAATGGACTACCGCTACCCTTGAAATTGCACGCAGGTTTTTTATTGTCTAGCTATACAGATACTATAGCTTAAGTAGATAAAGCGCTGGAAGAAAAGCTTATTTCACATAAGCATTCAAAGAACTCATTGAAAGAAACATTTATGTTTATATACAGCCAGACATTTCCGATAAAGGCTCTTACATACTGGGGCGATACGTCGCGCGACGCGAATTTTAACAAAACAATTTCTGAGAAATCTACACGGCGAACAATGCGGCGGCGTCGCGTCTTGTGGCGAATGACGTGTACACTACTTTCATCCCCATAAATGTCATCTTCCTGACCTTATCCCAATTATTTCGGGTCGTCAGTGATCGTGGTCCTTTACCATTAACCTCTATCAGTCGTCCTTTCAGTGTTCACTTTTCACCTAGCCATATCATCTTTCACACAATGCAAACATCTTTTCTATGCTGTCTTTTTTTAATCGACTTCTTCAAAAAGGAGGAGGTTCTCAATTCGTCTGTTTTTTTTTTTTTTGAATTATCTTCTGTAAATTACGTATTTTTCCCACTTTGCGTATGTAGACGATATCTTAGTTGACTCCGTCACTGTTATTTACATAGCAGATATCGGTATACGAATTTGTGTGGGGTAGTTAGGTAGGTACACACGGCTACACATCAAGCTATACATTTCCAGTTTATGCTGATCTCGCATTGTAAAAGATTTCCGTGCAATGCGAGGTTAGCTTATACTGGAAATGTATAGCTTGATGTGTAGCCGTGTGTACCACAACTAAAAAGTGAAAAATAAAAACTTTTTACAAAAAAAAAACAACTGACTTAAAAAAAACCACAAAAAAAAATAAAAATAACTTTAATTTCGGAAGTCGGTGTCTTTGCTTGTCAAAGCAAAGACACCTTCTTATAGCCATCTTCACACCTTTCTTTTGACTTCCTATTTCTTCCTTTCCCGTTGAAACTGTTAGGAAAACAAGCTATAGAACTTCACCTCATTTAGTTACATGAAGTTATTTCGCATTTAGAACAATATGTCTAATTATATGAACATAATTACACGATTGCTTTGCTGTTGAGATTGTAGGGGCGTGGGTCAAGCTGTGTTAACGATCGATAATCTTTGATTAGTACATTTGTAAAATTTACAGATTAGTATTAAGCGTTTGAAAATTACAGTTTTTGCAATATTTCGGTTTATTAAAATTGAAACTGCCATGTCCTTTGATTTAACACATGATGTTTTTTGCAGTATTTGATCTTTATTCTAATTATATTGTTTAGTACGATAAGTCTTGTTTTTGCAGAAATTATCGGGTTCGATTCCTGGTTGAAAGTTTAATTTTAGTCTTTCTTTGCCTAATATAACCTACGCCGAGTAACTAAAATCGGTTGCTGATTACCAAAGGTTTGAAATGCGAGGTAGCAATGCTAGCATAGACAATAGAACTGAGGCCCTAGACAAAGTGACATTCTATCAGCGATAACGATGGTGGAAAAGGCAAAAATGTATAGGACTGACATAAGCTATCGAAAAGCTTATGTCAATTCTGTTGAAAGTCGTTGTAGAAATACGAAACGCTTTCGAAGCGATTTTCACTTGTCTAGGCCCTCTGTTCTAAAAGGTGAACAAGAATGACAAAAAAAACAAATATAAAGGATCACTGCTAATATACGCACCCAGGAAATTACTTATACCTATTATAGTTACATTAAACGAAAACGGTCCATATAATAAAGCCACTAGACCGTAAACAAACACTGACATAGGAATTGGACATTCCAAGAATCTGTATGAAATCACAGCTATACCAGTTCTACATACAAGTTCATCATCATTACTGAGTCGGCTTATGCAATTAGCAAATGTTCCAACAAAGGAATAGAGGTAAGAATCGCTTGGAGGATTATTGTCCCTCGATGACCGTGCGACATTGTCAGTCGGTAAAACATATTGGGCATTGGTTTGTCCGCTCACAGTTCGGCTGACCACGGACCGGCACAGACGGGTTGAAAGTGCTTGTGTATAATGCTGTGATATTCCCAATTTAAATTAATAATGAATTTAATATTTTTTGCTGTTTTCGCCGTGTGCGCCTGCTTCGTTAATGGACGTAAGTTGTTGTTGTTTTGTTATTAAAAGTTACACACACGGTTTTCTTTAAGGAAAACTGTGTTAAAATCGTTATTATGTAAATACGGCTTAAAATTCTGTGTGCGAACACAATTCTTGTGTTTAAAAAATATATATACAGGTTTTTGCAGTTTCTATAATTTACGTCTAACCTACGCAAGTTTTAATAAGTGTCTTAAAGTTTACATCCGTTTTTTTTTAAGTGACAAGTTTAATAGTTATTGATGTGCATTTTTACCTTGCTGTGATTAAACTAATAGTATTCTAACAGGTAGGTGTCATAATGAATAGTTCAATTCATGAATAATCACCATAATAATAAATTAATTGAATATGTCTTTATACGTTAATTACATAGAATGCTTACAATTATAAATATGTAGATGAAGATAAGTGTTATCATCGACTTAATTACCTATACTTAACTACTTGAATATTGATGAAACATTTATCAAAGAGCATATTTTTAGGACAAAGTGTTTGAAAACAAATGTTTAGTTTATACTTTTATAAGGTACTAAGTCGGTATGGCTCAGGTATTTTTCCTTGTAGACCTCTAAGTTAAAGGTACTTTTATACGTGAAGTCATTATCATCATCCAAAGCCTTTAATATCCCACTGCTGGGGATATGCTTCCACCAAATTATCATTTCTTTCAAAGCGTCTAACGGGTATCTGCGAGGTGGCTTCGGTCCTACTGCTGACCGGCTTGGAAGGCGTGCCAGGACGCCTTCTAAAGGTCCGAGACCCCAGGGTCCCGAGATATGTCAAAGACACTTTAAATTTAAATAATAATAATCAGCCAGAAAAAATAAACTTCATAAAAGTGAAAACCAGGCAGCAGCCACCATGTCGAGTAATCAACAACACAACATTTTAAGGAAATCCATTTTATTGAACATGTCTACATCATTTGCTATTTGATTGAACATGACCGAAACACGAGGCAAATAAACGGTTATTTGATGTACTAATTTTATATTTACACTTTTTTGCTCAAAATCGATGTGCATTACATTAAATAAAACAACCGACTTCCAAAAAAAACACAAAAAAGTGAAAACTTACTTTAATTTCGGAAGTCGGTGTCTTTGCTTTTCAATTTTCGTTTTTTGACTTCCGAAATGAAAGTAATTTTTCACTTTTTTAGTGTTTTATTTGGAAATCGGTTGTTTTTTTTTTTGTAAATAGTTTTTATTTTTCACTTTTTAGTTGTGGTACCTACCTACCCCACACAAATTAGAATACCACTACCTGCTACGTAAATAACAATGACAGGGTCAAATAAAATACTACATAGACAAAGTGGGAAAAATACGTAATTATTGAAGCTAACTAAAGTTAATAAAATTTATATGGGACCACCTCTGAAGCATGACCTACCAAACAAAAAAAGAATCATCAAAATCGATTCATAATTGGCGGATTAACCGCGTAAGACAGGTACACAGAAAAAAAAAAAACGTGTGGACGAATTGAGAACCTCCTCCTTTTTGAACAATAAGTAAGGACGCCTGGTGTATCCTGGGCAGTTCGCCTTGCTGACTGGTTTACCTTTCACGATATGAGTGATCGTCGAATTATGGTGCCGAAACCGACATATATGGCTTCAGAAAGCCTATCCTCGTAAGCTAAAAAACTTTCCAAATGAATTCCCATCTCAGCGACAATTAATGTACTTGCATTGTAGATAAATTAAAGAAAGAAAGAAAATACGTTTATTTGCGGCAAACATGACGCTAACAAAGAACAAATACACGAAAAGGTATTTTTGACAAATTGAGACTGAACCCCAGATTTCTATACGAATTTTTCAAGTGTTATAGAAGGCTCAGTGTGATGACGTATTTATCTAACATAGTTAAATTAGTTTTTTTCCACAATATGTTAGTCGGTTAAGGTGCCTAATAAATAATATTCTTTCCATAAAATATACAACGTTGTCGTCCTCTCGAAAACCAGACGCGACGGAATTGGATAGGTGATTTGGAAATTCCATACTATAAATTAATTAAAAGTATTGACAGCCTTTAGCGTCGTTTTCCCGACAACCTATCGACCTCTCTGAGCCTTAAATCTGCAATAAAAATCTTTGTTTTGGTTTTTTAATAGAAGATAATAAAATTATACCAACTAATCATAAGATGACTGAAAATTAGATTAAAATAAAGAGGTTTTCACAAAACGTACACTTCCAAAACCCAAAGATGTGTTTTTTCTTAACGACAAATTAAACTATCTATCTATTACCAAACGTACCAATACAAAAATGAAAATCAACATTGTATAAACCGACGAACATAATTGACTGAACACCTTCATTAAAACAGGTAATAATTACCATAAATATGATCAAAAACTATAATAAACCGGTCAGACGAATGCATATTATTGGCGCTAGTAAACATCTACAGCGTGTTTACCTTTAAGCGGTTACTACCCGGTGAAGGTCTTTTGACGATGAGTGAACATACGATAATAACTCAAGAGGAAATCCTTCGTGACGAAGATGCGTCATTCTTTGCAGATTTTGATGGACATACAACTTAAAGCAACACATGTTATAAGAAAGTTACGGATAATGTTATATTCACAGTTAACTTCTGGGTTGACACAGTTAGGTTTGACATTGACACGCATAAAAGAAGATGAGAAGCATATATATACTTCTCCAGACCGTATTTCGGCCATGGCGGCCAATATCAATCTTCGGCGCGGGAGATATTATAGTGCACAAGTGTGTGTGCAGACACAGGTACACTATCTCTTTCCTCACTAACATAGTCCGATGGAACGGCCATCTGACACGACCGGAGAGAGATCAGGCGCAGGATACCGCCAACTTCCAAACTTCAGGCTGTTACAAAGAAATCCCTAATGAAAATACCCAATAACGCGCTCGACCTGGGAATCGAACACAGGACCCCACGCTCAGCAGACGCGCTTGCGATCACGAGACCAACGGGCAGTTAAGCATAAAACATAGCCCTCAATCACTTTTTAGTGCTAGATGAAATGGCAACAAGCTTCCCAGTAACAAATAATATAAGAACGTTGGTAAAGATAAAAGCAATCCCCAATATAATTGTGAAAAGCTTATAATGATTAAGATAAACAAAAATAGAAAACCATAGAATTAGAACCGTTCAGGATTTGTGCTGTGACATTCAAGTCTCCTAACAACTGTGCTGGACGATCGCTTAATAAACAAAAGTTCTTATGGGTCAGTATAACTAACAACCTTGCCATCGTTTTATGACAAATCTAATGACGCACTAATAAGCTTTCCTAGATCCAGTAAGATTTGATGTCAAACGTTAACCTCAATGACCGCATAATCTAAGGATCTCTCCGGTCTAATGATCCTATAAAGCAAAGAATCTTGAAATCTTTAAATAAACTGCATACAAGGAATTTGCAGTAAAAATGCATCTCATTTACGTTTACCCAGCTACCTTTAATGACAAACTAGAGATGGACGCAACTCATAAAGATAAAGATCATTTAGCATGCTAGGGTTTTCACAAATAGCAATGAAAATCCTGAAAGCTAAACGAACCATTATTAAGGTGAGGTAAATGTAGGAAAACCTGATATATTTGCTAAAATAATAGAAGTAAAAGCTGCATCTTTGTTATTCTTTATAGAGCATACTGCCCTATCGGCAAAAGGTTGTTTGTTAGTATGGACCTTATGTTCAGTTGATAAGTTTGATTTACGTAATTCTAATTCGCAAGGGTCTTTAAACTATGCAGCTATCTTCTAGATTTATCATCGTATCTATAAGGCACACATTACTTTTTTTCTTTTTCGTTACGACAGCCATTAGAAGATCCTACAGTAATTGTTTCATAAACGAGAAATATGTATGAAATTCCAAATTTAGATGTTTGAGATGATGACACGAATAAAATAACAAAACGTCTATTAAATAAATACAACAACAAATAAGACGCCACTTATATAAACAGGTTAGGTATATGACTTTGATACTAACTAATCGAAGACCGGTCCTAACAACATTATTAAAATGTAATTTTACGCGCGATTATGATACGAATCTATGCATGTACTAATAACAGTGTGACATTATTAAAATATGTATATCGAAGTTTGAGCATTGTTTAATGTCGGTAAGGAATTTAATTTGCGTATCAAACATAATAATCAATTTGTCGCTAGCTTGGATGATAAACACGTTCGTATTATATTCAAGTTATTTTTGGCAAAACCCGTTTACGCGTATTAAATATTGGTATGTATTTATAAATTGTAATATAGCATAAACTCAAGAATTAAGTTGTGTAAATTTTAAAATCCAGCTTCATTATACTTCATTAGCATTATAGTTTCTGTACAATGAGAGGGTCAATCAACTCAGCCTATCGCAGTCCACTGCTGGACATAGGTCTCTCCCAGGCTGAGCCACAAGACCATATCCTCCGCCATTCGCATCCAATCTGCCCCAACAACCTTTTTAAGGTCGTCGGTCCATCTAGCTGGGGGGCGTCCCACACTACGCTACTACGCGTCTTTAAGGCCTTTTTTTCTTCATCAAAAGCCAGCTTTTTTGATGAAGGAACTGGCCGTAAGAGAGGTTAGCTTACACTAGAAATGTAAAGGAATATATGTCGTCGTGTTTACACTGACAAAACGGCAATATAGCATTTTTATGTCGGCCACGACCATGCCTTTTGAAAATTATACGTACGATCAAAATACAGTTACAAAAGCTATTCATTTCCACCTGCTTAGATTTGAACGCGGTGCGTACAAAGTACCATTTGTTACTACTTACATAAATTCTTATTAAACCATGCGAAATCTAAAACCGCTACGAGCAAAAATTGATTTCTGCGTGCAATTTTTATTATTTCTCGCTTAGACCATAAAATGAATACTTCGAATAAATGTATAGCAAGAGGTCGTCAAGAGAATAAATAAAAAACCTATATAAAGAACCTGTTACCCTTTAAAACAGGACCATTTGCGACTCGTCAGAACCCGGTAAGTAGCAGGCTACACATAGACAGACATACCTATTTACTTGAAGATAGTGTAATACACATGGATAAATAAGATACGCAAATGGATAGACCGCTGCAACAACACACATAAAGATGTAGAAAATAAAACATAAATGAAAATAGCAACAAATAATACGATTTTTCAACTATTTTTATATAATTTTCTTGATGCCAGTACTGGAATTTGACATGAAGCTATAGATCAAACGACAGAAAAATAATTGACAAAGAATTTTATTTCGAACCTACCTTTACTATTAGAATTTCATTTACTTAAGCCCAAACGTAGCTGGTAGACAATGCTTTATGGCATTAAGCCATGAATGCCACCATTGTGCATTAAAGTGTAAATATAACAACATCTGCAAAGCAACGTGCCAGAAAAGGATGTTTTTCGAAAACTTTATAATCCAAAATCTCATTTCAAAACTCGTCGGTCAACCGGATCTTAAAAAACACGCTTCAAGATGACTTTACCTCATCATTGTCCAAAACTCGTTGCAATTTTGAGGCGAATAGGTCAAATGAAAAAGTCACCATCAGTAATAACGAAAATATGAGTAAAAATATAGATGGCATTTCCACATTAAACTAATGATTTAGTCCTTTAACTTGGAAGATTGTATATAATTGGAAAGTTCATTTCAAATGCTGATGAAATCTCGATAAGATCCATTGTATGGACTAGTTATTAATGAAGTTCAAACAGCTAATACAATGTTTTGTTCTAAGAAAATAGTGTAACATAGAACCTATTATAGTAGCCAATAGTAGGTACAAAGATCACCTCTAAATAGTCAAATCCAAAGTCAAGTCCAGACCCGGACAGGTTGTAGAAAAACCTAGACAAGCTTGCAAAATATAGACCACGCAAAGGAACAAAAAATTAACTCCAAAAAGGACTTAAAAACCTCAATTTCTCAGACAATTAGAAATAGTCAAAAGACCACAGTCATAAAACATTACGTTCGAGGAAATTTAAATGGATGATTTTTCACAATTCAATGACCTCTCCTCTTAGAAATGTGACTCATTTTAATGAAATATACGTATAGTGTGATATTCATACATAAAAAACTGTTACTAAGGTCTTCTTTACTGCATGAAGACGGAGTCGGTATGTGAGGTAGATTATGTTAAAGATAAAATAGGCACACAGATGTATTAAAATTATCATTTGATTATTACTAGTCTACGCTGCGCTGCGGTGTTGGTATATATGTTTTACTATAATCAAAAAACACAAAGCCAGTATTATAAAAAAAAACAAGTTTTACAACAATCTATAGAGACTGCAGAAAATCAATCGATCAAAATTTTATCCTGAGACCAAATGAGAATTACGATAATCATCAATACAAACATACATTTGCAAATCACGACTCGACCCGTGCCGATCCCACAATATGTTCCTTCGTTTACTCTTCGCAACCTGACGAGATAACAAGACGCAAGTCAAAACAACAACAATCGTAAAAAAAAGACAGTCAAGGCCAAATATTGACGACGTTTATATCTGCTGAGGTTACAGACGGTTCAAAGATTGCAGGAGGAAATGCATAAATTTATTGAACTTCGATATCTTTATTCGCACGATGATATATCAAGCTGCACTCACAACCTAACCTAAAGTTACCTTGTATAGTCTTTTTGCACAAAGACAGTTCAGCTTATACTGGAAATGGGTAATGGATAATGTCGGGCGAATGGGTAGTTAAATAAACACCGTCAACTGGGTTTTCGTCCGTCAATTCCATAATAACTGAATCTCTTGTTTTTCTGAAATCAGCTGTTGTAATGGAGGTATACAATTTCAACAACTGATTTCAAATCATTGTCATGTGTGACTAAGGTACATTTTCTTTTGGCAGATTACCATTTCTATAATAGTCTGAGGATTCTTGAGAGTGAGGGTGAGTTAAGAAATAATAGTAATGAAATGCACAAAGTTTTGGCCTAGCCTTCGACACTATAAATTCCGGGCAGGATTAAAAGAAAACTGGTTAGCTAAACACCTGTGACCAGGAATTAGTTTCGGTAATGTTTTTGTATGAGGTTTAAATAAGTTTTTCTTCTGCCAGAACAAACTCCTACAACTGAATCCTCGACTGACGGTAAGGGATTACTTGTTGAATAGGTTATATATACATATTATACTTGCCTGTTTTCAACGGGCATAAAGCAAACAATTTTGGTAAAGTAAATAATTCTGAATCAATTTTGTTTGAAGTATGGAGCGAAGCTTTTATGAGGTTTTTCATCGCTATAACTTTGTATCGTTTGAATGCATAGATTTGATTTTATACTGACATTTTATCAATCTCGTGAGGATTTCTTTTCAGATCAAAATACAATTGATGGTAATTTTCTACTTATTTATTTAGTAACATGATTATTTTGCCTTTTTTTGGATATATTCTTACTTGATTATTAAGATAAAATTATTTTGATTGTCAGACGAAAATAGCACGGGTGAAATAACAAGCGAAGGTAAGTTCAATTTTATTTTATTTTGTGCTTGCTGTTAATCTTTCAGATGAATTGCTCATTGATATGCCGTGTATACGAATGAATGGAATAAAAATTAAATTTATTTTCTACAGATGATGACTTGGGTAAGTTCCACTTTAAAAATAACAAGCTTCCTCGATGAACAGAATTTTTGGAATCAACAGTCTATCTAGTTGATTTAAATTTAATTCATTGACCTACTTTTCATTTTTGAGATATTTTCTTTTGACAGACCAAAAAGTCGAGCATTATTTAAACATTTTAGGTAAGATCTTAATTTCTTAGTTGACAAAGTACATTGAATTCATCTTACAAAGATAGACTTTATACTGTATTTAATTTGTCAGGACAAGATACTCTGGGTGATATAACCGGTAAGACACGATCAACTAAATAAGCTTTTTAAATAAAAATACCTGCAAAATATTCTTCGCCCAGTAGGCAATGTCTCGGTTTATCGATGTTGAAAAGCTTAATTCGAAGACTGTTATAATAGCAAAGACAGTCAATGAGGACCATATGAGTAACCATATGACCATAAGAGAAAACGGGAGGGCTATATTTGCAGATCGACAAGGTTCATCAAGCAAAGAAGAAGTGTATACAAAATGTTAGTGGGGTGATTTATAAATCTACAAGGATAACAAGGCGGAAGTATCAATACATCAGTATAAGATAATTATGTTCATATTATAAAAGCATATGGGTGCGGCTTTTGACCAGTTTTGGGACAGTACAAATTACAAAAAATATATCTTGATATACTCGTGAGTCTTCGTAGCTATTTATGTTTTCGAATTTAATGTGAAATAAATATTATTGAAACATTTACTTTTACCGTCTATATATATGGTCACATTTTTGGCAGGAACTTCAACACCCGCACATGATGAATCGATCCTTGAAGGTGAGTGTTCATTAATAAATCCGAAATTATCTTAAATAGTACATCTATCATTATCGATCGATTATTTATACATGTCACATAATTCAATATGATAATGATGAAGTTAAACTTTCTAAAGATAGAGCTAGAGGTAGTTAGGAAATCATTAGTAATGTCTACCCGAAGACCCTTCGTAGGAATCTTCCTACGAAGGGTCTTCGGGTAGAGGGAAAAGGAGCTAATATTGCAATGTTTTCTTTGACAGATAAAACTTTTAAATATTGGCCACAAATTGTAATCATTAAGCCCATGGGTGAGTTGTTAGTTATATTAATTTCATGAGATATTTTCAAAACTTTTACATTTCTCTTCTTTCCCAGGTGTGTCTCCTTTTTAGCAGCATTATGCCAAGATTCACTTTTCTTTGGAAAATTCTATACTTCGTTCTCCAAGGAAAGTTCTTTAGAATCTTTGCAAATTCATCAGTGAACTTGTGATGAACGTGTGATGCTTTCAATTATTTTCTACTTGAAGGAAGTCTTAGAATGTTCAGAGTATACAGAATCTACTGGAAAAGATCCTCACGGCTATCATGGTTTGAGTAATTCGTCAACTAGTCCAACATGCTTACGGCCCATTTAGGACGTTCTTTTGATTTTCTGCATGCCGGCTCCTTAATGGGCCGTAGGCATGTAGGACGAGTTGACGAATTATTCGTGTTCCGATTTTTATTCTTATAAGCTCTATTCCTGTCACCTGCCAGAATTTTACCTACGAAAAAGTCTACACTTCAATAAAACTTGGGTTACGATTATTCATTAATTAATTATTTTATACCAGTTGATCAATTTTTGCTAATATTATTTGAATTTGTTTTAACAGAAAATCGGCCTATGCCGTATGGTTTGGGTAAGTCGTTGTTCATTATTTAACTTTATGTTTTTTATTTATTTGGAAAGATATGAGAAATTATCTTTTACTTAGTTTCACGTATTCGACTTTTAGAGTAAATCTTTTTTTTTCTTTTGACAGGGCATTTACTTCCTCATGCTAATATATTTCGTCCACCAAATGGTAAGTTTTTAATAAATATTGGCTTGGATTCATTGATGGCAAGTATTATGTTCCAGAAATTAGTAATCGCGCTAAAGAAGTCGGAGGAAATGCTAAAAAAAGAGTAAAAAAAGGTGGTAAGAGGCGAATAAAAAAAAAATCTACCGGTAAATATGAAACCGAATGTTTTAGAAATAATATTACGATAAATGTTTTGAGCGAACATTTCTATAGACGCATCACAATTTTAATTTCTATGTTAATATTTTAACAGGATACCCCAATCCGCATGAATTTACAAGTAAGTTATTTTCAAATCGAAATACAAATTGTATTGAATAAATAATTCAGTTTGTCTGCTTCGTGTTGTTCTAAAGAATAAGTTCCAAATGATTCTGATTGAGTTTTCTATTGACAGCAAAAAAAGTAAAACCTAGTAGGCCAACACCAGGCAGTAAGTTTATACGTTTGAATATAAATCATGGGCTTTATATATCAAAATTCCATTCGCTGATATCATTAATCGATGTGATTCAATCACAACAGGCTTAATTAGTCTTTAAGCTACCAGGAGATCGGCGTGGCTACAGAAAACAAAGCCTCTCCCGACAACTAAGATTAGAACCTAGAGTAATAATACCAATTCTTTTGACAGTGCAAACTCAGAAAACTATCAGGCCGACTTCTTTTACGACGTTTTCTACAACAACACATCATTCATTTAGTACACATCGACCTGAGAGTGAGTTTTTGTTAATATATCATTATTACATTATTTTATGGAACTGCAACAGTGCTGTTCCAAACAGTGACAGTAATACTTGGACCACTACTGAATTTATGAAAATCCCTGCCCCCTTTAGCATTGCCGAGTTTCCTGCCAGGGTTGCGGGAAAGTCCGAAAGGGATACCAGAACCTTGGCAAGAGGCAACTGAAAGAACACGGGTGGGTTTTAGTCAGTAAAAGTCTGACACGCCCTTCCGCTCCACCCAGAGCGGGAGAAGTCATTTGATGATTTCCTACACTCAAAAAATAAATAAAAAAGCATTGCCGAGTTTCGGTTTGGAGGATATGGATTCAAGTGTCTTTCCGGACACATATGAACACACGAGTGACTTTTGTCACCGGCAGAATTTCTTGACTTTGACAGTCATGGGATCCATCCTCCCATAGTCGATGGTTGGTGGTTGTGACATAACGCGAATCTCCATAAATGCTTTTGAATTGTGTCTTTGGATGACAGACGTATATACCTAATTATACACGTTTTGTATACGGAAAAAATGGTTTAATATAATGGTATAATGGTTTAATTTAAATACGATATCATGAAACTAGCAATAAGAATTATACATATATAAAAAAAATACTGTCAGGAAATCCCATTATTAATTTGATAGATTTTTTACCAAATCGGTTCAGCACGTTGCGTTAGCCGTGATATCAATGAACAGATAGATTAACTATAGCATATCTGTAGTGTATATCATAGCTGTATTTGTATGGTATATGGATATATGATTTAGCAATAATAATGTATCAACAGAGAAAGTGATTCCAACACAAACGGAACCTGACCTCGAAGCTAGGGGTGAGTGCATGAATGATTAAAATACATAATTTAAAAACAATATCATATTATCAAAGTCTTATTCTATACAGGGTGTTAGGGTAAACACCGTTATCCTTGCAACCAGTGGTTTGGTTTCATTCATAGAACGTAGAATCAATGGAAAATTACAACTTTTTTTTTCTTTTTTTTTAATCTACATTTTACCACAAGAGACACAAGTTCGTTGCCCTATGCGCAACGGCAACGAACTTGCATCTCAACACGGGCGGGGGGTGCGCGATGTGACCTGACAGGCCGCGAGCGCGACCCCTCCCTCAGTCAGTCAGCTGTTTCGCTAGAGAGCACGGTGTCGGATAGAAACTTTTTAAAATCTTTTAATGAAAATAACGTTTTTTTTTTGTTGTGTTCGGTCATTTATTTTTATATTTAAGTCAACTACCCATAGTTTGAATGACAAGAGTGTTTACCCTTACAGCCTGTATACAATGGGACTAAAATATAACAGGCGAAATGAGGGTGTACTATTACGTACACTTTTGTCCAACCCTTCAGGGAAACACACATGACGTTATGTCTCTATACAATGTGCTTCGAAGAAATGATGATCATGTGAGAAAAGCATATGTTTAGTATGAATATGGATAAGAAAAGAGGCATCAAAGAAAAGATGGATTGTGTAGAATATATTATACAATTGAAACTGTAATTTTGACTATTCTTCCGTCGACAAAACCCGTTTCTAATACACGGTGGTCATGCTACGAGTGCTGATAAGAGATATTTTATGCGGTAGAAGAAGATGTAGGTACAGTACGGAAAAAATCCCAAATAAAGATGTAGTAGAATTATGACAAGATCCTCAAAGGATAATTCATATTAATGATTCATTATTTTAATTTGACAGAACATGAGACTGATGATGAAATTGCCGGTAAGTTATTTAAACTAGAGTTTTTAGATTTATTAGTACCATCGTTATTTCATTAGAGAACAATAAATGACCTAATCACTATAAAGCGATAAGTAGTACAGCTTGAAAACCAGGAGATTTCTCTCAGAGATACTCTAGCTATACATATATAAAATATGTTATTTTATGAAAATAAACAAAAATCGTTTTGTTAATATTTTTTATTGGAAAGATACTTAGATGATTTTATATTAATAAATATTCACATTAAAGTAAAATTTTTGTATCGACAGAAAACGAGGCTGAAAATACTGGTAAGCTACTAATTTTTTCTAGTCCTATTGCACCTTTCAGTATGGAACCTTCATTAGCTACCTATATAAATCAATTCAGCCTATCACTGTCAATTTCTGAACATGACATCTCGCTATTACCATTAATGATATTAAACAAACTTTAGAATCAGAACCAGAAACTGAAGCTAGTACTGGTAAGCCATTAATTAGGTACTAGTATTATTGAATTTATTGGCACAAAATTGAAAGGTCTCCAAACTTCGTCTCCATACGACGTGACTATGCACAGCGAGTGCAAGAGTGCTCGCGACTAGCATTCGTTTGATATCGCTGGTGTACGTGCGCCTGTTTTCGCTTGTTTTATGAAAGCCAGCATATACATATTTGTGCTATCAGTAACGTAGCTAAATTTTTTTTCTAATTTTTGCTGGTATTAATCTACTCTCCTGTCCTCATAAATATTAATGAAACTACTTATGCACACTTTAGAACCGTCCAATGAATTAATTAGTGGTGAGCTGTTAATTTTATTGAATTTATCAGTACAGTAGCTTCTTCTTATTTGCATCAATCTACTATACTCTCGTCATTAACATTAATTTATAATATACGCACTTTAGAAACACCGTACACTGAAGCTAGTACTGGTAAGCCATCAATTGAACGAATGTTTTTGAATTTATCAGTACAGTAGCTTTTTTTTTGTCTAATTGTTATTTGCATAAATCTACACTACTCTCATCATTAATATTAATATTAATTTATAATATACGCACTTTAGAAACACCGTACACTGAAGCTAGTACTGGTAAGCTATCAATTGATCTAATGTTTTTGAATTTATTAGTACAGTAGCTTATATTTTTGTCCAATTGTTATTTGCATAAATCTACACTACTTTCGTCATTAATATTAATTTATAATATACGCACTTTAGAAACACCGTACACTGAAGCTTATACTGGTAAGCTGTCAATTGAATGAATGTTTTTGAATTTATCAGTACAGTAGCTTATATTTTTGTCTAATTGTTATTTGCATAAATCTACACTACTTATTAATTTATAATATACGCACTTTAGAAACACCGTACACTGAAGCTTATACTGGTAAGCTGTCAATTGAATGAATGTTTTTGAATTTATCAGTACAGTAGCTTATATTTTTGTCTAATTGTTATTTGCATAAATCTACACTACTCTCGTCATTAATATTAATTTATAATATACGCACTTTAGAAACACCGTACACTGAAGCTTATACTGGTAAGCTGTCAATTGAACTAATGTTTTTGAATTTATCAGTACAGTAGCTTACTTTTTGTCTAATTGTTATTTGCATCGATCTACACTACTCTCGTCATTAATATTAATTAATATTAAACGCACTTTAGAATCACCGTACACTGAAGCTAGTACTGGTAAGCTGTCAATTGAACTAATATTTTGAATTTATCAGTACAGTAGCTTATTTTTTATTTTTTGTCTAATTGTTATATGCATCGATCTACTCTTCACCAGCCGTTAATATTAATGATACTATACGCACTTTAGAATCACCGTACACTGAAGCTAGTCCTGGTAAGCTATTCATTGAACTAGACATATTGAATTTTTCAGTACCGTAATTCTATTTGAATGAAAGACGTGACCTCTGAGCTTGTCGGTCTTTCTTCTCAGAGAAGTCAGTTAGGAAACACCGAACTAATCTAGTTTAAAAAAAAATAGTTTAATTTTGACGTGTAAAACACTTTTTATGAACCAATTTACAGCAAAAAAAACAATTTTTCATTAAAATCAAGTCTCTTCTGGTCATTAACAGTAATGATACTCTACGATCTTTAGAATCGCCGAACACTGAAGCTAATATTGGTATGCTATTCATTATACTATTATTAAATTTAATCAGTACTATAGTTTTATTCTTTGTCGAATTTTACCCTCATCGATCAATGTAATTACTCTCATTTTGCCATTACTTATGATTACTATGAATGATACTTATGATTATTTATCTGCTAATACTTTACGAACTCTAGAATCGCCAGAAATTAAAGAAACCGTTGGTAAGCTATTTGGACTCTTTCTATTGCAAAGTATTTCAATCAGAGCCTGTTTTACAGAACCCTGATTTGCACTAACTACCAGTTTTCGAAAATGTAACAGATATTTTTATTTTGTATTATTATTTATGTACAAACTGATGCGACTTAAGAATGTCGAGTACAAAGGTACTCCAAACTTATAAATGTAATTTATCTGTAACTGTGTGTAACTTACTTGTATGTTAAAAAAAATCTACCAGTTATAAAACAAATTCAGGTTTCTTAGCCTGCTCTGCTGCCTCAGACATTATTACGATAAAATGAGCAAATCCAACAAGTCTTGATCATTTGTTACTCTGATAACTATCAACTTTATGGTAAGCAAACTGGTGTATTGACAGAAACTGAGAACCATAGCACGGGTCAGTTATTATTCTCCGATATATATACAGGCTGTAAGGGTAAATAGTCTTGTCATTCAAACGATGGGTAGTTGACTTAAATCTAAAAATAAATGACCGAAAACAACAACAAAAAACCGTTATTTTCTTTAAAAGATTTTAAGAAGTTTCTTTCCGGCACCGTGCTCGCTAGCGAAAAAGCTGTCAAACTGAGGGAGGATTTTTTTTAAATCGCATTTGTCTATGAATTTGCATATTATGTAAATAAACGTTCGAACTTTGTCGACGAATTACATTCGGGAGTTGGCCTAGAGACGCAACCAGCATAGCACTTAATTAAAATTGACAAATGGAATTAAGGACTTAAATATTATCCAATATCAAAATAAATTAAGACATTTATTATTGTAAAAATGTTATTATTCTATTGACGAATTCCTTAATGACAAATGGTAAGTTATTTGACATTGATATTTATTTAATTTTGACAATTATATTTATTTCCATTCATTATTTAATCAATTGTTTATGTTTGCTTGTTTTCTCTGTTATAAGTTATGATGTGTTTCGCTGTAATTATTTTATTTTATTATGTTGATTATTTTTTTTATATAATAGTTACTAATTGATGATGATGACAATGATGTGAAAGAGTGTACCTCTAAGGTAGATTTTTGAGGAACCAATTTTTTATTAATAAGATCTCATGTAAAATGTACCAAACATCACACCAATAAATGAATTTGAATTTTGAATTTGAATTTGAATTTGACATGACGTCAGAATCTGATGTTTATCTTTAAGCTTCAACACTTAATTAATTTCTATTAATATTGAAAACTTTCCGCAAAATGAACAAACTTTATACCCTTCAATGTAGCAATAATATGCAGAATACCAGTATCTTGTAATGATACAAAAAAGCTAACAAATGCTTGACCTTTGTTATGCTCTTTGGAGAATTGTGTGACTTCACTGTTTTGTCAATTCTATAATTAATGTTTTTATAAAGGTGCCTTTGCATCTGTCGTGGTTGTTACGTCGATGCTATGCTAGCGTTGCATAGACCAAATTATATAGAAAATTTGCTTCGTTGACGCAGTCCTTATCCTCAAACAAATTCTCTGGGTCACAATAATTTGAATTTGTTATTACACTCTTCAAAAGCGCTTTAATTTCACCAAGGCAAATATAGGGGCCACCTTTGATCACGTAAACTGGAAAGAATTATCCTTCCTAAATTGACAAATTTTCTCATTTATTACAGAAGATCCGTGCACAACTCCTAGCGGTGGCAGTGGGCAGTGCATATCAGTCTTCAACTGTCAAGTGCTGCTAGACCTGCTGAATAAGAAGGATCGTACGAGCCAGGACATCGATCTGCTGAAGAGGTCGCAATGCGGGTACCAGGGGACTTCACCGGCTGTAAGTATCTGCATTATGACTAACTTTTTCAACAATAGATGGGTATTATAATTTTTCATTGATGAATAATTTGTCATTTTTGTCGTTTCTGAACTTCCTAAGTACGGTAAGCCACTGATACCAAAACTTCTATAAGCTTGTCTTTTATACTATTGAAATTCGGTACTACGCTAGACCAGCTCAAATTATTACCATTGACGTGTAGCCTGTTGTACATGGTTGGTGGTAGATCGAGGCCTAAAGCAGTATCTATAGTTTAGGTACTGCCTTTTTCTTAGAAAGAAGAATTCATATAAATATGCATTGCAATTGAATTTACATGCTTTATTATCTCTAGCGATACTTTAGTCACTTTAACTAAGCAATTTCAACCGAACTAATTGGAATTTTACCAATTCGATAGTTATTTCAGTAATAAAAAGGAAAATTGTGTAAAATACAGAAAACCTATCTAAACCACAAGACTGTGATTTGTACAGGAAAACTAAGAAATGGACGTCATAAACAGTTATAAATAAGTTACTCATTATGACGACACTGCTAGTGTCTTCGGAATAAAGAGCAATAGAGATAAAGTTATGGTCCATAATATGTTTTCCATAGTAAAGAAAAAAGGTTGCACTTCTCTATTGGATGAATTTGTTATTCACTATCATAGTTAAAAATTAGCCATATTCTCTTTGCCTAACGTTAAAAGGGCCACAGAGATAGATACTGCTCTAATTTCATTAAACAGTTCTTGATTTTGTTAAAACTGATACTGCAGCAGTGTTTCTTCTAGCACCTAAAAATAAGTGCCATATTAAATCAAATTCTTAGCAATATTTAAAACCGTATCCTACTTACTTTCAACATTAATATCAACGGTATTATCCTCTAAGAAGGACCAATCAATTTACTGGCTGTCTACAAAACGCCACGTCTCTAGAGAGTAAGGCTGAATGAATCGAGCATCATCGATTACACTTCTTATACTACCCTCTTTGATTTCCAATTCAGAGATTTCCTCAAATAAAAATCACTTTGAGAAGGTTTCGAGCGCTTTTATACATATACGTTTTAGTTGAGATTTGTTTCTTTTTCGTCAATATTGGGGCGAGGTTCTGCTGTATTATATATATGACCATCTGAAGGGTTTTGCAGCAAATTAGCTCAACAATCAAAGCCAATTTGAAAAATAATCAAAACTCAAGTAAAAAGAATCTTAAAACTAACAAAATCATGAAAACAATAATAAAAAAAGAATATTAAAACTCACAAAATAGTGAAAACAAAAAAGAGAAGAAAAAAAGTCCTGTGCGAGGCCAAAAAGACTCCTATCTCAACATGATGGTACGATATATAAAAAAAAAAACAAATAACGCAGCGCTGGTACTATAAAACCGTTCTCTATTTGAAGGAAACTAAACTAAGATCGAGATTGATAAACGTTTCTTAGCATGTACTTTGGCTAGTCATAATTCCTCTCTCTGTCGCACAACTGTCAATTTAAAAATGCAACATAGATACGGGAGTATAATTATCTAAGCCAAAGCATGTAATGTTTATCAAAATCAGCCTAACATTTATTAACTTTAGTAAAATTTAAAAATTACTATCTCTTTTCTTCCAGGTGTGCTGTCCAAGACAGACACAGCAACCACAAGGGAACTGCTACACTCCTGAAGGGAAGGTTGGACAATGCATCAGTTTGTACTCTTGCTCGCATCTCGCGAACATGCTCAAACCACCTGTGCCTAGTGAGAACATCGCCTATGTGCAGAAGTCCAAGTGAGTACATCATTTAAGCGTTGAATATTTTTTACCCAAAAATTAATAGACTGAAAAGAAAAAAAAACACATCACGCCTGTCCTCTCTGAAAGGTTAGGCAGAGGTGTACAGACCTATAGTAGGTACACCCATATGACTCCAGTTATGATTAAGTCTCATGCAATAGGGGACGAGCCGGGACGACCGGGCTGCTACTATGAAATTCCCGAAGTAAAAATCCAATAACACTTTGCTGACCTGGGAATCGAACCCAAGACCTTATGTTCAGCAGTAGCGCTTGCGACGGTAGACCAACGCGGCAGTCACAAGACAAATAAACCACCAAAAAACATAAATCCGAAAAGGAGGGTCAAGTTCGGTACAAAGAGAGTACAGGATAGTCTGCTTCGCCGAAAAAAGGAGACCAAATTGAGTGTCAAGTTCTATGGAGGTGAAAGAAGGTTTCTTACTACTCAATATGTATCTTAGCAAGATTTCTAAAGTTACATCAACAGTTACAAATAAACAAAAAAAAAACAATCGACTTCCAAAAAGTCTTCCAAGAAGTCGGTTGTATTTTTTTTTGTTACTTAATTTTTTTTTTTGCTGTGTAAATAACGTTCACGGAGGCAACTAAGATAATAATATCGTCTACATAGGCAAAGTGGAAAAAATACGTAATTATTGAAGCTAACTCAAAAACTACGCAAGTAAAAGTAATAAAATTTATATGGGGCCATCTCTGAAGCATGACCAAACAAAAAACAATAATCAAAATCGATTCATAATTGACGGAGTAATGGCGTAACATACTTAAATTTAAAAAAACATACAGTCGAATTGAGAACCTCCTCCTTTTTGAAGAAGGCGGTTAATAATTGACATAAAACAATAGTATCGGTATGAATCATTTTGCCACAACGAGTTTTTATTCTAGTAGAATAAAAACTCGTTGCCTTCAGTTTAAGGTAATGTACTATCAAGATTATCATCATCACATGGAAGAGGAATTCTTCGTACTAGATCTTAATGACGTAATCACAGTTAATACTACACTGCAAGTCACAAAGAATCATTGCAGTAACAATTATGAAACTTCTTGGACCAGTGTAGGAATGTCAAGGACTTTTGGTATCTTCAATAATGAATACAATTTCGAAGATGTCTGAATTTTGCATTTTGAGAATTTATAACAAAAATAAATTGACATCTACATCTGTGTTTGGTTAGACGAAGATGTAAAGATAGGATATCAAATCTAGAAGTCACTATTTTATTTATTAAAGTAATACGTGTTGTACAAGTATCAAGATCAAACATCTACCTGCTGTCCTTCTGCTCTTATCCCAATACATGTCGGCGATGCATGTTTTATTCGTCCATACATTTATATCAGACGTCATTTAAGTATTCGCTGTGTAGCCATATCATATTTCTTTTCGCACAATGCATCTATCGTTTCATTGGTCTTCCCCTACATAAGTATATAGCCTCGAGCGTCTACCACTATAATAATATGGTCGACTAACTTGTTTGAAATCACTTGAGTCATTTCACGCGTAAAACGCTATATGATAAGATCTACTATTATAAACCAGACATGTTTTTTATGAGTAAATAATAAATACATAAATCTATGAACGATTTACGTATTATGTATATCCTCAGTAACCTGTTTACGAGTTGAGACAATTGAGGAAAATCGTTCATAATTGTTTGTGTTGTAAGACTTTTGTATGACGTACCATCAATTATTTATTATGTAATTAAATGGTTTAGAAGAATAATCTACAACTATGGAAGGGTTCAAAGTGTAAAGGCTCTAATCTAATAAGCCATTAAAAGCCAGAACGTAACAAAATCAAATTGTCATTTTCAGATGCGAGGGAACAGAACAATACAGCGTCTGCTGCGGTCCACCTCCGGATCGCAACCACCAGACGATGATAGTTCCATCAGGAAACTGCGATGCACAAATGACTGCTTACCCGCCTGATCCTCGCACGGAATGCTGCGGTGTTGACAGCAGAGTCGGAAACAAGATTGTGGGTCAGTATTTATTAATTTCTAAATATATGATCTGTTCCTGAAGGCGCAGTGTTTAAAGGGCTTCCACAAGACCCGCAACTGTCACCACGGCCACTGAATCGACTAACGGCGAGAAGCTAAGGACCGTTTGATATGGCGAAACTTCAGGGAGGCCTATGTACAGTAGTGAACGTCTTTCGGCTGAAATGACGGTGGCATGAACTGTTCGACCCAGTGATAATACATAGTTAAAACCGGCGTATATGTGGCTGGGACTTGTGATCATAATAGAAATTGAAAGAGGGATTTTCCAAGCATTAACACTTTTTATCATCATCATAATCAGCCTATAATATTCCCATTGCTGCGACACAGGCCTCCTCTCGCGAGAGGGGGTAACACCGGTTGCGTCTTTTTAATATTTGCATTCTTTCCACAAAGCTAAACTTGTTGATACTGAAAACTGAAGAAGCTTATATGAAATGGTTATTGTTGATCCTCAAAATATGCGTTTCTTCAATATAAACTGCTCCTCCTTGCTAAAAGATTTACTTGAATTTTTCAGGTGGTAACGCGACAACAGTAGACCAGTACCCATGGCTGGTGATGATAGAGTACGTGCAAGGGGGAGTTACGAAGCTGCTTTGTGGTGGTGTTCTGATCAGTGGGAAATACGTTCTGACTGCAGGCCATTGTGTAGCTGGACAAGTGCTGACCATCGGCACACCGTGAGTTTTGGCACTTCTCTTTTATGTTACTTCATTGCCAATGCAAGGGTTGGAATTGGCTGACAGTTACACTAACAATTTTCATTATGTTTTGTTTAGCTATAAAGTCTCCAAAGAACTTAAATGAGTAAATAAATAAATATGCTTAAACCCAAAATACAAGCCAAAATCGACCAAAAACAGGGTAAACACTTTTGGAATATACCTATTCCAAAAGTGTCTAATGAAAGTGCAAACGAACCCTGTTCTGGTTAATCTTGCGTAATCACTCACGAAAGTGAAATAAATAGTAACGAATTCATCTGTATTTAGTTGGTTTCAACTATAATATTACCACCATTGTAATTGAAGAATCATACACAAAATTGGTTTATGAAATTCACCTCAATTGTCAAATGAAAAACATCTTAAAGGTGTAAAAATAGCGGATTGTATTCAGATAATCAAATCAACTGTTAGTGGCAGCACAAATTGGCATCCACAGGCACATTTTCTGATACATTTATTTATATTTTCATCAGATTATTTTGGAACCGATAATAGTTCGTTCCGGAAACTGTGTGTACAGTATGAGCGCAATAGACTATTTGCTAAAACATTAGCAAATAACGACCGAGATTAGAGAACTATTTTGTGACCCTTACATGACTTTATGATGCTTTTTCCAGTAAGAGAGTACGTCTGGGAGAATACAACATTTCTCACGAAGGCCCAGACTGTGCACCTGTCGAAGCAGGCGGCGAGGACTGCACTGAAGGAGTCACTAGGATCCTTATTGAGAAGGTCATTCCCCATCCGCAGTACAACCCTGTCAGTGCCTTGAAGAGGAACGACATTGCTTTGTTGAGACTAAAGGATGCAGCTCCGTTTACAGGTTAGTTGAAATTGATTTTTGAATCCAGGCTGGAAACAGTGTAGTAGAAACAACGAGAATAAACTTATACATATTATATGAACCCATCTTTTTAACCTGATTTTGAGTCTCCTTTTGGGGTTGTGAGAATCTTGCAATCAATACAAACTTTGTCAAATAATGTTATCTGGGAAAAGAAAACATGATTCTGCCAACTTTGAATAACATATTATTTTGCTTGTAAGGACAGTCTTGTCAATAGAATTTACCAAGGTGTTCGAGTCTTACGCTTCCACATACATGAAGATTAACTATGTTTTTTTGTTTTTTCAGACTTCATTCGTCCTATCTGCTTGCCAGATAAAGACCTGACTGAGCCGTCGAACATCCCAACTAACTTTTCACTGTACGCAGCCGGTTGGGGCGCTGTGAGCGATAGGAAATCCTACAGCGAAGTGAAACTGCATGTGGAGCTACCATTCGTCAGTGCCGATGTAAGTTATCAGAAAGCCAATAAGGAGGCGGGAAGTCATTTTAAGTCATTATCATAGTCATTCTCCTGCTTTTATCCAAATTTATTAGTGGTCGTAGCAACACGTCTTTTTCTCTCATTCATCTCTCAACTTAGCCTAGCCTTTTCCCAACTATGTTGGGTTCGGCTTCCAGTCCGGATACAGCTGAATACCAGTATTTTACATAGAGCGACTGCCTATCTGACCTCCACAACTAACTGGGTAATACGATACCCCTTGGTAAGACTGGTTGTCAGACTTTCGGGCTTCTGACGACCCGTTACGACTGTCAAAGATCCAAGAATGACAGCCGGGGCCAACGGCTTAACGTGCTTTCCGAGGCACGGAGGAGTCTCAGTATGTAAAGATGGTCACCCATCCACGGAACAGCCCCGGCAAGCGTAGCTTTACCTGATGAATCGACCCGTGCGGCTGTTATTGCTTAGCCACGAGCTCCACTTCTCTCATTCGTCTCTATTAGACGTAATCTGTCACTCCCTCCTTATTCAGACAAGTAGTAGGCACAAGGGATCGGCGTAGATTTTGCTATGAATTTGTTGATGGTCTACATTTTTACTGGCAGAATTCAGAACAAGAAGTCAAGGTACGGCGAGGTATTCCTAAGCGGGCTTACTTTGTCGAATCAATCAATAGGTATTCAAAGTTTATCTATTATTTGCACCATGAGGTATGGGTCAAAGGAAAATATATAATTTTTCGCAAAACATAAACAAAACCTTTCATAATTGCCATTATTAATTGTGTGACGATGCAGTTGATGCATAGCCACATATCCATAATTTTATAGTACTAATAATCATTCTTAATACCCTATAATCCTTCCCACAGAAATGCCAACCAGTCTACAGTTTCCCTGGCCGCAGTGTCCCACTTTGGAAAGCTCAGATGTGCGCCGGTGGTGTCACAGGCAAGGATTCATGCAAAGGTGACTCTGGTGGTCCTCTCATGTACGAAGACGGAAGAACTTATGAAGTCATCGGCATCGTCAGTTTTGGACCAGTCCCTTGTGGGATGGAAGGCGTTCCTGGAGTCTACAGCAAAGTATACGAATATCTTGACTGGATTAAGAACACCATTGTCCCTTAAATTGTTTTAAATTCGACGTTGAGTGATCTAATTTGATTTATTTTGGTACACATCTGCTAACTGCTCATTACCTTATTACCTACCTTGCTTGCTTTGCTACCTTTAACTTTAAGATTGATTGAAAATAAAAGTAAAGGCCACAGTAGGATCTTTAAGCATAATACTTAGTAATAAGTTATATCTTAGTCAAGCGGAATAGGTTACTAAATATATCAGCGTCTATTGTATTTTAAGTTAATATCTGTTTGAATTAGGTCACTATCAATGTTTGCGAATATCGTTTTAAAAAGACTTGTCTTGTCCATGACTCAATTTCATCTTTCGACTAGCAATATTATAACTGTCATTTCTAAAAAGTTGTTCAATTTCACGAGTATGTCACCCGTTAAATATTTGTGTACCTTTCTTTTATACCTTGCATACTAGTTATAAACATGTTTTGCTCAATTTTTCAGTAGTCACAGTCTAAATTAGCTTCGTGTCAACAGTAAAATTAAGATTAACATAGATTTAAATTGGTAACATTTATTGAAAATTTCAATATTTTAAGCCATTATATGCTTGTTGTTGAACGCGTTCGGAGTGACGGTTGATAGTTAATTTATTATAACGATACTTTAACGGACATTGTATTAATTTTATACATGGTTGTTTGTAAAAGTTCAAAGACTTGTTGGATATCAGTATCTTATAGCGTCAGTGAAGCTTCGTGAAGTATTGTAACGAGACCATGTTTTTTGTCAGATTTAGGTTCAAATCAATGTTTAATTAATTAACTATCAACCTCTTTCCTGCTTTGTATTACAACACGAGTGATGTAAAGATCTCAAGGCTGCTGAGCTGGTTCAGATCTGAATAGTTCGTAAGTCAAAACATCGACTATTGAGATTATTTTGAAAATAAATAATTGTGAAGATTTTTCACAATATTATATTGTTTTATTATGTTCATCGGGGCCGTAAATATTAGTTAACAGTTGCCAAGACCAAATAATAGATGTCGCCACTGTTGAGTGCCAAATCATCATTAACATCATCAGCTCTCATTCTTCAACAGCTATTAATGAACTGATTGATAATATTACTCCCGTACCTACAACACCACACTAGAACACAAAGTGATTCCACCACGTCAAAAACATTAAAACGAAATCCTCACATATTTATTCCAGTGTATAAAATAAAAAACTGAGTTCACTTACCCCTAGCGTTAGTGGCTGCGTCTGCGATCTTCTGGAAGGCATCCAGGAAAGCGGCAATCGCTACCAAGGCTGACCTGCCAAATGATAAAACGTATTTGAGATTGATGTCTTTGTTGTAGTTGTACTAGATTTTGAGGAAGGAAATATGAAATGAATCAAAGTTCTGAAACTGTGTTAGCTAGTGGTAGAACATGCTGTAAGAGCGTTACATTTTGTTGGTAAATTGCGAACCTATATCAGTAGAAAATGTAGTTGGAATAGGTAGATATAGCGTTGCAATGTAGAATATAGACTGATGATGACCTGAAAACGTGCATGCAATGCATCTCCATCAATCCCATCTCAAATTGATCTCACATTCTCAACTGCAGCCCTGACCTCCACGAATGAAATATTTACAACACAAGACACATAACAATAACTTTTTATTATCAGATCACATGTAGCCATATCATTGTCAATTTGCGAGTCAACGGCCACTCAATTGTCATTAAATGACTGACTGTAGTCGAGTTACGATGCATCGTATATGAAGGTTAACTTTTCGTACCTAATATGATACTTATGCATTTGAATAAGAGTTAATAATTTTATGTGCAAAAGATAATTTATTTACAGCAGCAAATGGATCCTGGCTGAAAAGTTGTGCGGAAATCGGTAGTCATAGTATGGGCACGTGATGCGAAGGAATGAGGTAAGTTTTGGGTATGAATGTCGATGGCTATAAAAGTAGGGAAAGACCAAAGAAACGATGGATGGACTGTGTGAAAGATGATATGGCTAGAAAGAGGGTGACTATCGAGATGACGGCTAATAGAGAAGTATGGAAGAAAGGGACATGTTGCGCCGACCCCAAATAAATTGGGATAAGGACAGGAGAATGATGAAATGGATCCTGGCTATTTTTGATCGAATGCAATCCGCAGGTTGTGGATCAAATTTAATCACAAGGCATTTGTTGTTAGTGGCATTTATTAATGCACAAATATGGGGCTATTCTAATACCAGGGTTACAAAAATAGCAGTAAAAGCTGTTATTGGAAAAATGTGTCGAACTCTTTGGCTTGCAAATATATTTGTGGCGATTGCTTTATTTCTCGCATTCACTCTACTCCACATCTTCATCAGTTTTTCCATCTCTTGTAAACAGACTCCCCGAATATAAAATCTCATTTACTTGCTCCACACTCGTTATGATTTCTTTTATTGTAGTCAGTTATTCTGATGATAGAATCGTTCCATTCGTAGAGGTCGTTAGCAAGAATGATAGTCTATTGCCGAAACTGCACCGGACGTAGTTACTTGAGTATCGACACTCGTGGAGGCGTTTTTACTGTGAGTGTACTAAGAACTATTAGGTAATCTGTGTTGTTACTTACTTCAATGCTGAATGGAGTTTCGTCGCCTTTGATATAAACTCCTCCCACATTGGCGCGCTGTTCTGTTGGTAGAGAGAAAGGAATACATGAGTATAGGTAAATGACAAACAGTAATAACACTCATATAGGAAATTAACGTCAAAATATTAAAAATATATTCTATCTTTTCAACCCAAATAGGTAAACCTGCAGGTCAATATTCTAGGCCTCTTGCATCCTGGCGGTTCTGTAATTTACTCTATGTATCACAGCACAAGGTAAATGATGAACTCAATAATTATAAGGATGCAATCAAACATGACGAAGTCATCAACGAACTTGCACTTAAATTAAACGGCAGTCCAAAATTCCTTAGTATACGACACATTAATGATACACTACCAAAAGCATTCACAATCGCAATAAAATATCTCCAATATCGAAAGCTTATAATATCCGAATAGTATCGAAAGCGGAGAGATACTGAAACTATTGAGGATGAGAGTTTAATCTGATTGATGCTTCCATTTTGCGTAATTTATCAATCAGCTTGTGAAATCCAATACATTCGCCTGGCGATAATATGAGAGCAATCAATCACGGTATTGCGATGATGAATGTAGATTGTTTTGTGGTGTGTGAAGTATCGTTAATTAATCTGTTAGTAATTACTATGAATTGACCATAGACCATGTTCAATTCATAATCATTGAGACAAGCTTAAATGTCGAAAAATCATCATTTAACTTTTAGAAACGGTTATGAATAAGGGGGAAAATATATTGGAAATGATGCTAGCAGGCTGTTTGTAATAGGTACCATTAAGAGAGGATTTTTCAGCATGAGCAAAGGAACAAACAGGAATTTAGAGCTATTATGATGGTTAATGTTATTGATTTCAATGTTAAAGAGGACACACGCCTGAGACTATTTAGGTAGTTAGTAGTAAGAATAACAGTAAAACATAGTTTTGACATCCTCAAAACCTGACATAACAGCTTCCAAACCCTTCATTTAACTATCTACCTTAACACCTGTGTTCCAAAATTCATATTCCATAAACACAAATTCCGCCTTCCCAAATCCTTCACACGTAACTTTATTTTCAACTATGTTACTTAGATCTTAAAATTCAAATTGCCTTACACATACCCAAATAATTCTCAAGGTGTTCGTTGAATGGACGGACGGGAGCAATTTGTCAGTACAGGTGAACGGATAGATGGTAATTGTTCGGCTGTACAAATGAAGGATAGACTCGTTTACTTGCTTTTAACGTTAGTTTGAAAGATAATATTTCATATCCGGTGTGGAATTAGAAACACAATATCATCGTCCAGAGACATTAAGTAAGTACGCTTACACCAGCTGAAAGAATTTTGAAATAGAGGCCAAGACTTCTCTTTACAATCAGACGAAGGAAATAGAAGAACTAGGATAAACGCAAAGGACAACGGACATAGCCTTGATCAGCTGACAAAACATAATCAAGGAAAGTGTAATTCACGGAACAGACACTAACCAATGTCGGTTAGCAAAAGAAACTGGTTCCAACTGGTAACTTAAACGGTAGTGAATACAATACTTACTGAATGGTAACGGTATTGAATGGACATATTAATTTTCTGTCAGATATAGACCATGACATCAACATAATACACATCACTCTATCATCATCCTCCTGCCTTTATCCCAATTGAATTGTGGTCGCAGGTCAGTCAGTAGCAGGTCTTCTGCTTCCATCATATGATACATGTCTATCAGCCTTCATCTCTAAAGTCACTCCCTTTCTAGCCGTATCATCTTTCACACAATCCATCCATAGTCAACAAAGAAAAGATGAACATTGGTCATCTTTTCTTTTTAATTTCAATACATTGGTCATCTTTTCTCATAAATCAATCTCATCATCATCATCATCCCATGTCCATGTTCACCCCCAGGGGTTGAACATGGACAACATTTAGGGGTTCAACATGGTCGGGGGTAAAGATTGTAGGGGTTCAACATGGTCGGGGGTAAAGATTGTAGGGGTTAAACGTGGACTAAACCACTCATTTCACTACACAGAACTTCTGAAAACTAGCACCAACAATATAAAACAAACAGCCTAATAAGTGGAACATTCAAATCAAGTCAAAGAGTCGCATTGTTAGACAAAATTCTCTAACCAAAGATAATAATTTGAGAGATTGCAATAATAACTGCGCCAGACAGTGGATAGAGGTCACATTAGGATACCATTCATTTGCTAGCTGTATCCAGTTCGTTATCATTATCTCTAATTTGGGTCTAAGGTGTAACAATTTGGCAGTCATTAGTTTGATAGGTAATCCAATCGTTCTATTGTTGTCTCTTTCATTTTGGTCCTTCATTATGTTTTTGTTTGTAGTCCTAGTTATCTTCCTGTCGTAACGTAGTGCGGACAAAAAGACCAATTACAAAAAAAATACCCAATATCCGCCAAATATTCCAGATAGTATGGAATTCATTTGAGGAAGTCTTAATGTGCCCCTATAAAATAGTGTCAATTTAGAAGCAATTCCAAATCAAAAGTCAAATCATCCCAAGGTTTTCTCTAATGTATGCCTTGACTTTAACGCCCTTATTATTAGAAGTAATGTTTCATTCACACCAATCGTCTAGGAATGCCAAATCACTTTTAACAACGCCCATGAACCGAACTATAAATTAATTAATGAGGATTTTATTGATTTAAATAAGCAAAATCGTAGATGACGTGTCCACTGAAGTATTCATTGGGCTAATCATTTTGTTTGCGAAACAAAAACTGTCAGATTCGCTAACTAAAGATGTAGGAACAATTCGGTCATCGTCAATAGTTACAAATGAAGTCATGAATTTTAATGACTTGAGACTATTAAGAAAAGCTAGGCTTAGGCTACACTACACTCTCTCACTCACTCAATAATATTCGAACAATTTGCTTTTCTGCTTATTTGATGTCTACTGATCTACACCTTCTTACTTGGTCACTAACTTGCTGTCCTAACTGTCCAGCAGTGATTTTCCCAGAGCTTAATTAGAAGAGCCAAAAAAATTGGACGAAAAAAGTAGTAGTTAACGGTTATTGTTCTGAATGAAATCTGCTATCAAATGAAGCTGATTCTTAAGTTGTATAATTAGGAAAACAATTTTTTTTTATCAGCGTAGTGTAATTTAGAAATTTTTGCAAAGGCTTTTGAGGCGGTTTGAGTTTTCACCACTACTACTTAAATTAATCCCAGACTTGTGATGAATGTGTATAATCGGTAAATTAATATTACCTTACAAATATTAAAGACATCTCGATGTTGAGTCAAGTCGTAAAAACCTTGCAGTGTTGTATAAATAGACTTAAAACTCATCAGCATCTGCCTAGCCTTTTCCCAACTAAGTTGGGGTCGGCTTCCAGTCTAAACGGATGCAGCTGAATACCAGTATTTTACATGGAGCGACTACCTATCTGACATCCAAAAACCCAGTAACTGGGTAATACGATACCCCTTAGTAAGACTGGTTGTCAGACTTTCGGGCTTCTGACGACCCGTAACGACTGTCAAAGATCCACGAATGACAGCCGGGATCAACGGCTTAACGTGCTTTCCGAGGCACGGAAGAGTCTCGATATGTAAAGATGGTCACCCATCCACGGACCAACCCCAGCAAGCGTAGCTTAACCTGATGGGTCGACCCGTGCGGCTGTTATTACTTAAAACTCCTTGCTGAAATTGTTTTGATGATTATAATCTGCTACCAACTTAATAATATGTTTACCTAAGTTATTAATAGAAGAAGCGTAGGCTGAGACTGAGAACCTAATAACAGCCGCCCATGTTTTCAAACTTTTATCTTTACCCGCCGGTGTCGTGAAACACAATCGAGAGATATCATATTATAGAAGAACATAACATGTTGGACGGAAAATCTGTTCAAAAATTATATTCCATACTTGGACTTTTAATCGTATTCAGTAACTTGACAGTTGGAGGGATAAAAAAGGAGGTAGTGAAGTGATAATAGGAATGAGCGAAATTTAATGAACCTCATGATGGACTTACATTCATAGTTTAAATTTAATTTATCACTTTACAACACATATTCGTTCGTAAAATAAATTAAATAATGAATAAAAACTGTTTAAGTACGTGAACTGTCAAGTTAATGAATACGATTAAAGTTCAAGTATACTTAAGTTTACTTAGGGATGATATGGCTTATCTAGGTCAGACTGGTTGTATCATTGTAAATCTAGCTAAACATGTTTTTGTTTATGAAGAAGACATGTCTTTTTATTTTAGGAAATGCAAAACATAAGGCAAAACAGCTGTACTTATACAGTGTAAAATGTTTTTTTTCACAAACAACATAGTATGAGAACCACATGTATTTTGACAGATGAAAAACTAGAATTAATTGGACTGAAAAGTGAATTTGACATTTTGAATGATTTTGCAATCGGTGACGTAACCTGTCAAAACCTACCACGTAGACAAAAACATTAATCTCGTAGACATAAATGCGTAACTACAAAGTCGTATGCGGACCTTAGCAACAAACCCCAAAATAAAACTACAAAATCAAATCCCGAAAGACCATGTAACCTAAGCTTAACAAGCCAAATATAATAAAACAAATCACTTGGTAACAGTCATTGAATTACTGTTTCTAAGAACGAATTTCGTTACAACTTTTTGTACGTATTCAATTTATTTGTTAACCTTTATATATTTTTAATGTAAGGGAGCTTTTATATTGAAGATAGCGGCGGCACGAACTGGCGACGGCAAAGCCATCGGATTTGTCGATGTTTTGCAGCTGGCGGATTGCATCTGCAAGCCTTTTTTTTTGTTCTACTAAACTGCCTGTGCTTAGATCTATATTGTTTCAGGAATTAATAAAAGATTTACGGTAGGAAAATACGGTACCAAGTTTGAGGAGTATCATAATAATATTTTACATGAAGAACATTAAAATGTCTACATTGATTGTTTCTTTCTTTCTTTGACCAGTTTCGAAAGTGGTGATAATATTTATAATACCACGCCATTAATTGTCTTTTTTATTGCTTGTAATTAACTACCCACAGCAGCATACATTTCGACAAATCATAAACAGACGAACATTATTCAAAATCCACACACAGGCACGAACGTTTACGCTTCGCCGTCGCCGGTCACAATTCTCCAGCGGCATAACATCGACAAATCCGATGATTTGTCGATGTTATGCCGCTGTCGGATTGTGTCTGTAAGCCTTTTGTTCTACTAAAAGTCTTGTGCCGTGGTCATGGTCTTTACAGTACCTACTGCTGTAGGATGTAGCTACATCCTACAGCAGTATCATAACAGACCAATACTAGGATTAATTCGGTATCACGTTTGAGGTTTTTCGCAGGCAAACAGAGGACATTCATTCTGTGCAGCATCCAAAGAATATTTAAAACATATAATATGTCTTTATTATTAAATATATGTTTATTCAGTCTCAAAAGTTACATGCTATACATGAGTTGAGACAGCCCCAGTAAGTAATTAAAAATACTTGTGTTGGGGTTGACTCGCTACTTCCCTTATTTAATACAGTATTGAGACTAAATTAATTAGAAAATAATACAATATAAAACAAAACCCAGCCAAGAATCAAAGCTGGTAAAAATATAAAATTGTTATAGTCTCTATGAACTTATTCTAAGCATGCGTGATTGTGTGTGTGAGTGTGTGTGTGCGTATGAGTGAGTGTATAATTATGTATGTGTGTGTCAAGTCAGCAAATTCGTACTAGAATGTGCTCAGTTTCATCATACGTTAGAGTGTTTAGCCATTCAGTTATAACTTTCTTACATTCATACAAGACTTTAGGATGAAATTGTAGTTTAGCATTTATTTTGTTGTAAATATATGCAGATTGTGTTACGTACTGTCGTCTTGCAAAAATCGAACGAACCATTGCGGAATGGGCCACAATATCACTCATTCTTCTATTCCGGCTGGCAGAATTAAATGGAATAGATTTATGTAGATATAGGGTCACATTTAACAAATATAATTGTCTTTAAAACAAATTGTTCTTTTCTTTCTTCTAATAGTTAAGATATGGTGTTAATTTAAGTAATATTACCTCACCTTTTAATCTATTCGTATAACTGTAACTACCTACATCAGCATGCATATTCGACAGATATGACAAACGATACCACAGTATTCAAAATCGACAATCCATTGAAACATCTTCAGTTTAAATACAGTTACGGTTCACATACGGTACCACGGAACCATAAATAAGCTTACCGAACTGTTTATTTTGCCTTTAACCGGAGGCAAACGAACGAGTAATTGTTAAGCCACCGTACCGTGTCAGTCTGTATGCTCCATTATGAATTCATAAAAAAAATGCTGTGCAGTCATATAATTTTGGCATTTTATTTTTCTTGTTAATGCGTAATTTAATCTTTAAGTAATGAATCGGATACAATGACCTTTATAAATGAAAATCTGTAGAACATACATAGCGAAATCAATGATCACATTGGATGAGAGTACATTTTCTTGTACAAACTACGACGTGAAGTGTGAGAGTAATCTTTGAAAGTACCTATTGTATTTATTCTGAAAATTCAGTCACTGATAGAAGTACTTTAGCCAGATGGAATCCATCACCATCTTTTCTGAACATGGCTAGTAATAAGCTTTATGTTTTAGACCCCCAACCTTCGAGCCATTTCAATAATTCAAATTCAAACTCAAAGCATTTATTTCAATTAAACCAATTACAGGCACTTTTGAATTGTCAAGGTGTCGGTCAGTCAGAAATATGAAGCTAGTTGCCCATTCCAAAGCGTAGTAGGTACCTATGGAGAAGAACGGGCAAGAAACTCCACGGACACTCTTTTAAATAAAAAAAAAATATATAAAAAATTGGTTCCATCAATCATGTTGAAATATGAATTAATAAATAATAATAATTTTATTTCAGAAGAACATTCATAATTTGTTAAAAATAAAACAATCCATACCATTACAAAAGCCCAACCCATTCCATTTAAAGCAATCCTTACTTCTTCTACCTACCTTTATATACAACTAGCTGCACCCCGCGGTTTCACCCGCGTAAGTCTCGATCCCGTGGGAATATCGGGATAAAAAGTATCCTATATGTTAATCCAGGTTATAAACTATCTGTTTGCCAAATTTCATCCAAATCCATTGTTTTTGCGTGATTGAGTAACAAACATCCAAACACACAAGCTTTCACATTTATAATATTAGTAGGATAGTAGGATTCTCTTCGGCGCAAAATGTTCTTCATTCAGTTTTCAATTTAAACTAATTTAAAGCGAACTCTGACAGAATACCATAAGGTACATTTAATTTTGCAGGCTTCTTCTCATCCACTTGAATCATTGACATATTGCTCTCTACATGTCTCTTTTACACACTGCTGGACAAACCGACAGAGACCTGAGGCTATAGATAACAACGGAAAGATGAAATTGTATGGAGTTGACATTAGCTTTAGAGATGTCACGTGCTGCTGTCAACTCCATACAATTTGATCTTTCCGTTGGCTTTAATGTTTACAGAAAAAGGATTTTGTCTAGGCCCCCGGTAACGATACTGATAGCTTGACATCGAGCATGACATATGTCATTCGCTCAACTACTCGTGAGAAATATCAACAAGGCTGTATGTAAAATTATCAGTTTGTTTTATTTTATCTCTTAACCGTAACCCGGTTTAAGGAGGGTATCGATAACGGAAAGACGGCAGTCGCTTTGTATAAAGAACGGATCAGTCGTTTAGATAAAAAACTGACCCCAATATAAGACAAAAATTCTCAAATAAATATTCGTATGATATGCCGAAAAGTATCAAGAACGTATTACTATATCGCATTACCCTAGCCTTATTATTGCAGGTAGACAAAGAAGAAATAAAGAAAGAAGAAAGAAAGAAAGAAAAAAATATATTCATTTACTTAGCACAGACTAAAAGGCACACAATCTAACTGATATTATAAACGCGAAAGTTTGTAAGTATGGATGGATAGATGTTTGTTACTCAATCACGCAAAAACGGCTGAATGGATTTGGATGAAATTTGGCAAACAGATAGTTTATAACCGGGATTAACACATAGGATACTTTTTATCCCGATGTTCCCACGGGATCGAGAATTACGCGGGTGAAACCACGGGGCGCAGCTAGTCCTACTAATATTTTAAATGTGAAAGTTTGTGTGTTTGGATGTTTGTTACTCAATCAGGCAAAAACGGCTGAATGGATTTGGATGAAATTTGGCAAACAGATAGCTTATAACCTGGATTAACACATAGAATACTTTTTATCCCGATATTCCCACGGGATCGAGACTTACGCGGGTGAAACCGCGGGGCGCAGATAGTATAATATAAAGCAGTAAAAACATAGTAAGAAAGTGTGCCTCACGACTGCGCCAAAAAGGCCCAGTTCAGCAAAAATACCAGACAACTAGTGCCTGACACTGGTTTTCAACTGGACCTGAAGTCCTTTTTCGAGTTGTTACCTGCCATGTTTTTCTCTGCATCACCCTAAGGTTGACTGGTAGAAAATGCCTCAGGCATTAAGTCCGCCTTTGTACGGTATTTTTTTTTACTTGTGCATAAAGTTTTAATAAATAAATAAGTGTGAGGTGACAGATGTAAATCAGTTTTATACTGATAAAAAACCTTTAATTGACATTGACTACAGTCATAAAATACGCAAGTTCTAGGTCAGTAAATAAATCATGAGCAGTGAGCAGTGACCCATCCAGCCAGCAAAAACTTCAATATAGTGTCCAATAAGGTAAATCTCCAATACTCATTCCACTTTACCGATAATAGCATCCAAATCGCCCATAAAACTGTTTATAATGTTTGTTTGATCCCTAATCGATGTTGATTTAGGATTTCTGACGTAATTAAGCGTGTCCCGATCAACCATGAGGGTTCACGATTGATCAATCATTCGAAGCTTATGTAATAAGGTTGGCTTGAGCGCAACTGTGTATAGGGACTTCTACAAAAGACTTGCTTGTAGCTGCGGTCATCAACCTTTTTGCGAAATATAGCATACCTTGAGAAAGAAGTTCATATGCAGTAGTGAATTTGCAACTGGTAGATTCTCAATTGCCAAACGCTGCGTAGGATCCATTCAACTTGATTGAACCGATGCGAAGATGGATAGGGTATACTGGATACAAATATTGGAGCACATTTTGGAAAAAAGTAATGGTAGTGTTGAATTGAATTTATTTGATTTGACCCAACCGTTGCTACCAAACTAGTGATATCGTACCGAAGGACCAAATTACGTCATTAACATACATTACTTAAAACAAGCCCACATCACAGAAATACTCCCAAAGCGGCAACCGACAAAAACCGCGGAACAAAATTCTATTTTTAATCCAAACAATTAACCCTCTCAAAGCGAGGGTGTGTTCGTACCCTTCAATATCCCGTAACCCACTCGCCTCGGCCCGGACTGTCCGCTAGTACTTGAAGCGTATAATGTCTGTGTCACATGCTACCGGGTTTATAACATGCGATACGGTGACGACACGCGGTGACAAGAAGGTTCGACGAAGAACGACGATGAACTGTGCTGTGTGCATAAACTGGGTAGCAGCAGCAAAAATATCGATAACGTCATAATGTATCCGTGTATTAATGACACCATGCATCGCCAATTTGATTACTAAGCATTGATAATGACAACATCAAAGCATCTTATTGCATCATTGTTTAAACCTTCACAACACAGCCTAAAATGATCTTAAACATAAGTTTCCGTTATGTCTGAGTTTCACAAAACCTTTCGAGACGAGAACGACACGTTTAGTCTCACATCAAACACAAAACCTTTCGTGACGAGGACGACACGATTAGTCTCACATCAAACATTTACAACGTTCTACTTTCTAGACCAACTTTCACTACTAAAGTACAAATGTTGGTGTCACATAAAGTAGTTGTCAAGGACAAAGAAGGAGACATCTAAAAGGGTAGATCATCCCTTGTGTATCCCGTTTTCGAGAACCTTGGCTCAAAATTGGGAGCTAAAACTCGTTCAGCCGTAATAATATCTGGGTGACACGCAACAGTCATTACACTTTACGATACGACAGCGAAACGATATGCGATGGCAATTTCGTACTTTCGGTTTCTGGACTTTTGAAGTGAAAACTTCTTAAGGCGCGTTGAGCACTTTTTGGGTAAACAAAAATCATGGAACTCGCGTCATCGTCACGCTTGAAGTGATTTGTTTTTTTTTAGCGCCATCTACCGTTTCAATTACGTTGAGGTTACGCATTGTTGCTTATTTTGCACTTCTATCGGCATTCCCCAAAGACTGCCCCGCATGTTTTTTTTATGTAGGACAGGAATAAACCTTGCAAATTTTTAATTATTACAAAATTGTACACACGTCGTCGTCGTATGTCTATTTTTATGTAATCCACGGATTTTTTCTATATTATAGACTCAGCTAATGAAATAATGTAATGCCGAGACCAACAGTAGACAGTGCAATGATAAATCAGGACGTAAAGTTGGCAGGAAAACTGTGAAGAAGCATAACGTGGAGAACGGGAAAGTAACTTTCTAAAATTCTTGAAAAGTTTTATCACAAATCTATGGAAATACGAAAAATGAAGAACCAAACAATGAAATAGTACCACATTAAAGAGAAACTGCATATCAACAATACAAAGCAACAAATGATAATAACGATGATTTGTTTACCTCACCATATGCGTGACCTAGTTGATATGAAAATCGCGCATCGCATCGCCACCGTACCGTGTAAGTGATGCTATAAAAGTCAACGACCCGACCGTACCTTGTTAGGGAAATCAACGTAGCTAGCGTTGGCTCAAACGGGGCTCCTTAACAAGGCCTTGATGTGAGGGCAAAGCTTTTGGCAAATGGAGAAAGATTTAGAGGTCATTTTGATGCTGAACTTGTGCTAGCGATTTCCTTATTTTTACCTTGGCGTTTGTCGCCCGAGGTTAACGATGGCTCATCTGATGGAAAGTCTTTCCCGTCACCAGTGCCAGAAATTTCATCGGTAAAAAGATAAAGAGACTAATTTAATTGCATACAGTACACTTCCAAGTTACAAATAAACTTTGTCCAGCTTGTTTCTTGTGCTGATGCAGTTAGATAAGCCCAAGTTTCTGGTACAAACTCGCACCGGGTCTGCATGGTGGATTACGGCCCATTCCTTCTCATAGTGATTAGTCCTATGTTCCGTAGTGGGAACATTATGGGCTGATTATGCTTATAAGTTTCTACTATAGGTACTGCCTCTACTCTAAATGTATCATCTCTACAATTAGTATGTTAATATTTAGCTTCATACAAGTCAACATTAAATTGCATTCATTTAAACAGACTTGCTCCATATGTTTCGTACATGTATAGCTTATTAAGTCTTAGAGAATGATACCACCATAAACACCACAGTCGACTGCCTGTATTAATGGTGCAATATAACATTATACTGCCGTCTGCCGTTAAGATATTATCTCCTGTTTATTGCAGCTTACGGCACACACGGAAGAACAGGTGGTGACCTATATTGAACTGGGTATCAGCTTGATCTGGTTCCATAAAATATCAAATGACAATGCAAGGAGTTTTGAGGAAATATTGATAAAATCTGCACGCTTTAACTTAGACCACTTGAATGGTATAATGGTGGTTTTACTATCAACGTATAATGTTCTCATTGCTAGGATTCATGCCTTTTCTCTGTCCGAGGAATAGGGCCGTAATCTAACGCACGTATCCAATCGGTTGATGTCACTTGTTTTCGAGTTTTTAGTTCTAGGTCATGCCGGTTTCCTCACGATTTTGATGATGATCCTTTGCCGCTTAAAAATACATTGCACAAAGTATAGTGCATGCCAGAAGTTTCAACCCACGACTTATACCGAAATCGCAATTCAACCCGCGATTTTGCGAACGGACACCGAGGAGCCCGGACGACGGACCGTGGAAAGGTATACGTGCGGGGTATCGCAGACATCGGAAGATCGGAAGTTCCTCGGCGCACGGTGCGTGGCGGTCTGTGGTCGTCTGCCATGCGTGTCGTGCCGTGCAATTTGCCGATCGTCGGATTCCACCATTACAAGTCGTGGCCGTGTCCACTGTACCACTACTGCCAAACAGTGGCTGTCAGTGAATAATAATTGTATATACATAACACACGATCTATACTATACTAGCAGTTCGTTTATAAAAGCCTAAATGAGAAAGCTGCTACTACTCTTGAAATAAACCAAAGTTTACATATTCCGCAACCACAGCTCAAATTCATATCACAGCCGCAAATATGACCCAGTCATAATTTCATAAAATCTAAATAACCCGAAATAAAACCATTTGAACGATCCGAGAACCGCGCCAATATAAACTGTTTGGTTGTAACGTAAACTTGAAAGTCTGCAAACGTAAAATTGTGTAACCGCTGTTCTGTAAACAGTAGGTGAGGTGTATGCACAAGATGTTAACGTTAACGTAATTGTAACTGTCTAATGGGCTGGTATATTTGAGGTTTGTGTTAGGAAGGTTCGTGGGGGTAATTGAACTACTAAATAACTATTAGCTAAAGTTAAATACTGCCTCTAAGGTGGGCAAATAACCGTTGGAATAAAACAAATACGATTCGATTTTTTGGCTCGTTCTCCATATCAGTTCAGAAACGTGGAACCATGAGAACCAATGACTACGTTGATGTAGAAGGCTAAACGAGCCTAGATAGTCTAGAACGAGAAACCCGAATATTGCTAGAAACATAAACAGAATCTCGACAGATGACTTGGACCCGACAAAACGAGGTGATCTGGCTAACACCTTTGCCTACAAAAGGCCCAAAATCTTTTTATTTCTAAACTTCTCAAGAACTAAAAGCATGACGATTAGATACTTTTCGCAGATGTCATATAAAGTGGGCACATCTGAACGCTCATTAAACATTGGATGAGATCAGCTAAGCATACTACACCCATACAAAAGCCTAGTGAATTTGTTTTGGCTATTCAACTGCCATTTTTTAAGGCATGTTGATTTATAACTTGACCAAGGTCAATAAACGTCTCTATTTGAGGATTCTACTTCATCTACATCTTTGATTGTTATTTTACGGTTTGTGATTATGAAATGTTTTCAGGGTCACCTGAACGACTCAGTTTTGTATAAGTTACTATTCATTCAGTATTTTAAATACAGACATTGTCTTTGTTCCACAAACTTTCCAAAGATGCATTATAATAGGTCTTTACCTATGAAATTGCCGTTCTGCAGTACTGGCCATTTCAAATCAAAATAATTTTTGTTTGGCTAAGAATTCTAATTTCAAATTAATTTTATTTTAAAAACATGGAATTCTTTTTTCAGAAGAAGTCATTTGTTTAATGATTAGTGTTACATTTTCATCGCATTTCAATCTTTTTCGTCATCATGGATACGTTAAAAATTCGAGTAATTATGGAATATGAGAACCGTCGTGGCAGCAACGCGGCACAAGCGGCACGCAACATCAACGACGTTTACGGAGCTAACACTACAAACCAACGCACCACCTGTTATTGGTTTGCCCGCTTCCGTTCTGGAAATTTCGACCTGAAAAATGAACCTCGCGGTCGTCCGAAGACTTCGGTCGACAATGATGACTTAAAGGCGATTGTGGAAGCTGATGATACACAATCTACGGCTTACGAACTCAATGATCGCCAGCGCGAAGTACGCGACGAGGCGTGCCTTGCACTGCTCAACAGACACACAAACGAAAGAATTTTGAACCGGATTGTTACCTGCGATGAAAAATGGATTCTGTTTGATAACCGCAAGCGCTCAGCAAGTTGGTTGGATCCTGGTTCAGTACCTAAACAATGCTCTAAACGAAAACTTACCCCTAGATAAGTGATGGTCACTGTTTGGTGGTCTAGCGCCGGTGTGATTCATCACAGCTTCTTACCAAACGGGGTGAGCATTACTGCAGATGTGTACTGTGAAGAACTGAACACAATGATAGAGAAGCTGGCACATCTCCAACCAGCATTGGTCAATCGCTCGTCTCCGCTGCTCCTGCACGACAACGCGCGACCACATACTGCACAGCAGACGGTCTCCAAGTTGCAAGAACTGGGGTTGGAAGCTCTCCGTCATCCGCCCTACTCACCAGACCTTGCGCCTACAGACTACTACTTTTTGCAGAATTTGGATAACTTCTTGGCGGGAAAAAAATTCAATACCCGAGAGGCAGCACAAAATGTCTTTGAAGATTTTTTTGCCTCCCGTCCAGCTGATTTCTTTAAGAAGGGCATCAATAAACTGCCACTGCGTTGGCAAAGATGCATTGATTGCATGGGCAATTTCATAGGTAAAGACCTAATATGTATTTGGAATCTTAAGCATATCACTATCATCATGTTACTTGACAGGTTCTTCTTCTTTCTTCTTGAGACATTTCTATTCTTGAGCGATTCCACAGACTTTACTCATGGGCTTAGGTCAGAAGGGTTCACATATCAGTGGATCGGATAGGTACGACAAAATTAATGTTGGAAACTTAAACGCTTTGATTGTATTATTTCCTATAAAAAATGTTCTCTTTCTAATACATGGCGATATGCTCTCTCCGATTACGCTTTTCCAAACATATTGTCTAAGCAATAAGGCCTTATGATCGCGATGATTACCTTGCCACCAATCATTATTGATATCTCGTTCAATACTGAGATTCACCTCATTAAATTTGACGCCACATTCGGGAAGCAAAACATCAGAAGACACCCTAAAGGCTCCCACAAATAGGCGCGATATCGCGGGCGCGACAAGGGTTGCGCTGCCTGTCGCACCCGCTATATCGCGCCATTTTGCACGAGAGTTTACCTCATCATAATCCCCTCACTTTGCTGAACAAAACTACAACAATAGCCATCTAGCTGCCAGCCCTAGTTAACCATGTAAAACTAAACAGACACGTTATAAAAACGTATTACGCTGACAGAACGATATAAGATTAGGTGTGCGTGCGACTGTTTACTTTAAAACACGCGTACAATTGAACCGACAGAGTTTGTTGAACTATATAACACGTGGTTAGTGTAATAATAGACAGGGAGATGAAGATTTTAATCAAGCTGGAGGCTGATTAAGTAATAATATTTCTAAAAAAAACAATACATTGCATCCAAATACATGGCACGAATTTCAATGACGTCAATTTCTAAATTATCTAATAAATCAAACTGTAACATAATATTTCTTCTAAGGAAAGAGTTGCACTGAAGAAATCCCTTTTCCACATTCGAAGCTTGTGTTGCAAAAAACACACTGAAAGCTCAATACATAGCACAGCCCTTTTAACAATAAATACATCTAATTTGGGTACCGCATGAGCCCACCTGTCATGCATAAACAAAACCGACAGGTTACACCACATATTTCATTTCAATACCACAACATACATGTCCAAATACGAAGTTAGCTCCCCTACCAATTAAAGGAAAGGCGGGAACTTTTACTCCCCTAATAGACATGACTTGTAAAGTAACGCTATACAGAAAGCGAGTTGGAAACAGCGTGATAGTCATGTCGATGAGCGAGGTATCACTGAAAGCGATGCGATCGCTGCTCAAGACCTGTCACATGAGTTCTCTACTCGTGTGACAGGTCTTTAACAGAGACCAGACTTCATACAATCGCGTTGCAATATGTATACTCTACATGGTACTGCAGTGTTTGCACTTTGCAGTGTTCGCATACACACTCATCATTATCATCATCAGCCTGTAGCAAAGATCAGAAAGATCAAAAGTGGGAGGTCTCAGGGTTGTCTTTTCTGCGGCTGATCCTATATCATCAAACCACATGTTGACTGGGTACGTTCTGAAAAGTTGTCTCGGTACCTTACATCTCTTTGCCAAGCATGCCACCACGTGCTTGGTTTCTACTAGTAGTGAAAGTTTAAAGGGAAGGCGTCCTGAACTTTTATCAAGTAAAATTGTATTATGACACAAACAGGACATCGACACAAGCGTGACTATATGCAATTAAATCATATCTGATTTGGGTGCAGCGGTATCCATATAATTGTTCAGGATAGGGCGGTTTTTGGGGCACATATAAATTACGTATTATGTAGGACGTAATTGCAGAGGACATGATATTTAGGGTCGGCGGGATGGACTACTACAATATGTGATGAAAATTTTCCTGAATTGTTCGGGTTTGATGAGATTTTGCGAGGTCTTTTATTGTAGATTAGATTCAATTTCACCATATACCAGACTCAACATCTTAATGAAATCCAGATTGAAAATCCAGTATCCCAAAAAAACATACAAAGTTAGTTCGCAGATATATCTCTACACATAAACCACGACTACAAGGTGTGTTACAATAAGTAGGTACAACAGACTTAAAACGTTCAAAGTATTTCAATTCCACCCGACATCCAACTAACGTTCGAACTATCGAACTTAAAAGGGATCTTTTTTCGACAAAAAGCAGACTCTTCCCATGACTATTTTAAGAACATAATTAGTTCAGACACCGATCATGGGGACGCAATCAAAGATGCTTTAAATATACACAATATTAAAGGAGCAGGAAGGAAATATCAACACATAGATAAGAAGTTTTTATTTTATTTTATTACTGCGTGTGAAAGAAGTCTCTATGACTACTTAAGCAGTTTTAATTTCAAAGTAAATTACGAGACGTGGACCGAAAACTTTTTAAATTTTAATAAGCTTACTTTTGCTGTATACAGTACTCTAATGGATGTGCTGTTAAAATATTATGCTTTGCACTGGGAAAGATAACCTATTTGCTCGTCTTACTCAACTTAGAAATCTAGAGATCAGAAAATGAATAAAATCTAATATAAAAAGATCTCAAAAGACTCAAAACCATCGGTTTCAAAACGAATGTAGATAAAATACTAATTTGTTAGGTCCAAGCAAAGATGTAATCTCAAGATAATCTGATATCCAGTAAAATAGCACAAAACAGTGTTCCATCACTTGAGTCTACAAGATAAGAGGTGAAACTGTGCCAATTGCATGGTTGTGCTTATAATGAAAGTAGGTGAAACTACACTCATGCAGTATTGACTGGGTATATAGTATAGTATAGGTATAGTATAGTAGTTCAACAACTACAAATCAAACTGACATAGTATGTAAATAATGGAAAATGTCCTATTGATGTAGCAAAACTAGGAAAGAAAATACTCAACAGAAAGAAACGTAAATTAAAACACGATCAGTCACGATAAGATGTACTTTAATGTTGATATAATTTGAGATAGCAAGCTTATTTAGATGGTCCCAGGTTATTTTGAAAACAATGACATTGTTCTAGAGTTTACTAACGAAGACAAGATAGTAGATAGTGACACAATTAACTGACTAGTATAGCTAGAAGAGCAGTATGAAATAAACAATACTGATCAATGTAAACTCAAAAACAAAACAAACTAAACAATGAAACAAACAAAATATCCTGAAAGAAGAGAACAGTCAGAAACCATCAGAGCAAACAGCTAGGAAATGGAAAGTAAGACAATATTAGATTTAGTAGTAGGGGAGCCACTGAAATAGAATTATGGGTGTAAAGTGAGGAAATATAGAAAACGTATTGCGAATACTTCATGCTTTATTGCAAATGGTTATTGAAGGAAAACTATTTAATGATGTCGCGAAAGATAAGGAGCTCGTGGCTAAGTAATAACAGCCGCTCGGGTCAATCCATCAGGTTAAGCCACGCTTGTTGGGGTTGGTCCGTGGATGGGTGACCATTTTCACATATCGAGACTCCTCCGTGCCTCGGAAAGCACGTTAAGCAGTTGGTCCCGGCTGTCATTTGTGGATCTTTGACAGTCGTTACGAGTCGTCAGAAGCACGAAAGTCTGACAACCAGTCTAACCAAGGGGTATCGTATTACCCAGTTACTGGGTTGTGGAGGTCAGATAGGCAGTCGCTCCATGTAAAATACTGGTATTCAGCTGAATCCGGTTAGAATGGAAGCCGACCCCAACATAGTTGGGAAAAGGCTAGGCAGATGATGCGAAAGATAAAGAAGATTTACCAAAGAATGAAGACCAAATCATAGCAAAGCCAAATTCAATAACCTATATAAACTCAAACTCAAACTCAAAGCATTTATTTCAAATAAACCAATTACAGGCACTTTTGAATTGTCAAGGGGTCGGTCAGTCAGAAAGATGAAGCTAGTTGCCCATTCCAAAACGTAGTAGGTTCCTATGGAGAAGAACGGGCAAGAAACTCCATGGACACTCTTTTAAATCAGAATATTGTTACAATATATTGTTTACATCATCCATGTTGGAAAATAAATTATAATAAGAATTAAAATAAATTATAATAAGCCGTGGCAGCTAAGAGATGACCAGTCCCTACTGATGGCGCCCGTTCACGAACATGACGTATGGATCAGCACCATTCAGCTCAACCATTTTGAAGGGAACTTAATAATCCAACACACACGCCACCACCAGCGAGACATTAAAGTGAGCATGCCATACTCTCAGCCGCCAGGGCACATTCAAGTCAATGAAAGACGAACCTAGTAAATGGTAGCTTTAAAGTACTTAGGTAAGTACATAGTGCTCACACATGTGCTATGCAGTTATACAATACTAGGAGATTGAATTTATACAATGTAAAGATAGTTTTTACAATCTTCAGCAGCTCCAACAATATTTTCGAATGCTAATCAATTAGTTTATGCGCCCGGTGGTGCTGGACCAGCGCTGAACCAAGCATTTTTGTCAGTGATGTAATCTCCCAATTTATAAAATATGCTTGGCGGCATAGTGTGCGTTTTATACAAGATTTAAATTTTGTTTCATTCAATTGGAGTAGTCTCATTCAATTCTAGTTCCAAGACATAATTGTATAGGACAATTTGTTAATACCAAAAGTTCACTCAAATCATAACAAACGCTTAAACAGCCTAAAGTATAAATAAAAAGATAACTCTCTAAATAATGAACTTTTTAATTCAAAAAAAGCGTCAAAAAATTTAATGATAGCGTCACAAAATGAGCTCAGAGATAATATCGACTTAACTCGATTTAGAAGACGAAGGGTGCACTAAAAAGCCTTAAATGCGTTTAAGCCGACAATATTCTATAATAGACGAGGAAAAAAGGGCAGGAAATTCTGAATATTTTCATTCGTTTTACTCGGTACTGTTTTTCTTGTTTGTTTTGAAAATATTTTGATGACTATTGTAGAAAAGTTTTTAAATTAATCTAGCTCAATGGTATTAAAATCTACCTTATATACTCTAGTAGTCTATTTCGTCGACACGATTGAGTGTTCGGTGTATATAGGTACACCTCTGCCCAACCCTTCGAGGAAACAAGGCGTGATCTTATGTTATGTTTTATGATTCTGTAATCTGATTTCAAAACAACACAACTATAAAACAGAGCTAGCAAGAAACTAAACACCTCCACCAATTAACCTACATAATTTAAAAGCTGGAGAATACTATCCAGGTGGTCTTCACTATAAACGTAAGCAAAGCTTTAAAAATCACCCTGACAGGTGCAAACGTTTAAAAATGCTAAAAAGCCTTGGGTAAATATATAAAACTTGAAACCCAGCAAACCCTAAACACTTCGACACATCTCAAAAAGACCCTGCCCTAGGCATACAATATTCACACATCACTGTAAAATTTTCTGCTGCCGATGGCTTCACGTTAAGGGCGTTACGTTTAATCCCCAACCGCTCTCATTTCATACCGAGAGCCTCTCAACGTAGACGCAACCCACTCGTGGCAATTAAAAACAAAAACACGGATAGAATAGGGTTGTTAGATGGAATATAAGGTTCTAGAACACCTGGAATTTTAAACTGAAACGAGGTAAAACATAAACTTAATAAGTTTATTTGCGCCAAGGACAAGGAGGTCGATAACATTGTTATATTGAGGCAAATAAAAACTCTCTAGAATGTATTGTAAAGTAATTCCAAATAATAACAACGATACCCAAACCTAACTTTAAAGAGACATTACAATAACATTCAGTACCATAACCGACAAATTGGTGACTGTCGAAGTTGTCATAACCAGATGGACAAATAAGCATTCACATGATTTAATTTCTTAATCGGGTCTTACAGCACTCTAGACATGAGGATTTAATTTATTTAGGGATTTCATTTATAGAGGATTTAATTCAAATATTTTAAAAATAATGATGTCTGTGTCATTTGAGCTATTTGTCAACCCTACTATCGCCAGGTAGAGTTTGACCTATATCGTTTGTAATATTTAAAGGGTCTTAAAAGGCAGACCTAAATTAATGAATAGGCTTTAAACTGGAGCACTATAGGCCGTGTTATTCTCAAAAGGGGGCACAAAGGATTTATGGAAGTGAAATTTAAATGTAATTACTGTTAAAGACTGGAATTCGACGCCTTCAGCTGAAAAGCATGGTCGGTGTTACAAAGTGAAAAATCAAAAAAAAAGGTTTTGGCAAAATACAAACACGAGATTTTTTGCTACTGACAGTTTAATTAACGGAAAACAAAGAGTACGGTCTATTGGTTTTTGTTGTTTTTGCTGAGCTTATATCTTTCTGAAGCTAGGGTTAAAATTAATGTGTACTGGCTCTGTTCCTCTCTATGGAAAATATGAACATTTCATTTTTTCCCAGTAATGCATGAATCATGAGAGAAGAGTAATTACGAATATTCCAAATGATAATGTCAGATAGAAAGTCGCTCCATGTAAATAGCTGGTATTCAGCTGCATCTGGTTAGACTAAAAGCCGACCCCAACGTAGTTGGGAAAAGGCTAAGCTAAATGATAACGTAACTTTCTTTTGATTCTATCATTGTATTTGTATCCAAGAAAAATTGGTTGTAAGCTCTGAAAGAATCTTACACAAGTGAAGGATCACTAAATTCAACCCAATAACTTCTCTTCCCTAGAATATGTTGTTCATAAGGGGAACTGACTATAAAACGAGAAGCACAAACATGAAACATACAAGAATAGATTAATGACTCTGCAACAACAAAGGAGTGACAATGACAGAGAAAAATGGATGTCTATTGTTTGCGATATACATGAAGACCTGAAAATTACACTTCTTCAAGCAAATGTGTCGTCGACGTGAATGGGGCTATGAAATTGCTGAGGTTCGTTTCAAGTAACCTATATATACGACAATATTTTCATTAATGCTATTAATTGAATATCATTAATTTCATCCCCGATGGAAGTTAATTTGACAGACGGTCAGCCAATTTTGGATCATATCATCGGTATATAAACTTCACTTCTATCTGATAAAATCCCTGAAGCTTGTCTAGTCAATTATGAACGTTCTCATCAATGAATAAAGAACATCCACGAATAACGTTTACCCATTGTTTCACTACTTACAAAAGTATTAAAATTGTTAATGATGATTTCCAACTATTAGCCTGTTTTTTACTTTCAAAACTAATTAAAAGTCTATTATTGCACATAAGACTTTCCACGTGTTCCGAATCGAAATCTTATTAGTGGGCGATGTAAGCCAATATCCGATCGTTACATTGAACACAAATCATCGTTCTTGTAGTAAAGTTAGGGTTCAAAATCGATTGACAGAATAATGTTTATCACTTAATATAAAAGCAATCTTTATTATTACCCAGTTAAAGTTCAATATTGTTTGTCTTATTACCAGAGTGAATGTATCGTAGGCAGACGTAGTGATGCGAACGTGACTAGAATATCGATACAATAATTCGACATTCTGATATCTTGACACGTATTTCGTGTGTAGAATGCGGGATTTTCTTATTATTGAGATAAATGGTTTTGAAGTGGGTTTTTAAGCCAGTTATCGTTGATCATATAAACGGGGTAAACGATGAACTGTTCTAACAAGGAGTTACTTTCTTTTTCTCAAGCTCGGATTTGTTAGATATGACCATCGATATCCAGTATTCCTTTAGTATAGTTTATAATCCATTGTTAGTCCAATTTGTTCCAAACAAGATTAGCAGTACCTATTTATTTAAACTTATAAATTATCATTTTTCAAAAACTTATATGGACTCAATTAAATCAAACTCAATCTAAACGAAAAATATCGATATCTTTACCATCGACATGGTACACCCCGAAACGTCCTACAAGAAGGGGCGTAGGTCGTCCATTGTGAAATTCGGGCCGTCCAACCTCACAGATCAGACGATAGTCCCTTATTAAGAAATCGCTGAACAAACGCTAAATATTTCTCAGGCAGACTGTTCAAAGGCTTCAACATTGAAATTGAATGGTATTGTGTGGAAGTGTATTGAAGGTCTTGAATAATGGATAAAAATATACAGATAAACATCAGAGGAAAAAAAGGAATCGGGAAACAGGTTGAATTGGATTTTTGTTTTCATGTTCTACGTCAATTATGGAAATGAGGATCTTAGGAAGTGAATACAAATTCATTGCTAGTAGCGATTCTAAGACTCGAACAAGATTTTTATTTTCTTTAAGGGCGGGTCGCATCTCCAACTGCCGTAAAAGAACATGCGCTTTTTAACCCCCGATGGAAAAAGAGGGGTATTATAAGTTTAACGTGTGTATCTGTCTGCGCCATCTTGCCATCTGCTGCCAAACGGCTGAACCGATTTTAATTTTTTTGGTTTTGTTTGAAACTTGATCGAGAGAGTTCTTAGCTATAAAAAAAACCTTTTAGTAGATGCTTTGTTTTTGTCGGAGGTTTTTAAAATATTTAATTTAAGGGTACTTGTAAATGTTTAATTAAGACAACAACAGACTCCTAAAGTAATCATGGTGATCTGAAACTCACATCCATAAGCAATTATTGGGTTTAAATTTAAACTAATAAGCCATAACAGCAAAGGCAATAATGACATCATTTTACTCGAATTTTACGCCGAAGCATCACTTATACAGCATAATGTCTTGAGTATTATTATAGCTACAGAAGCAATCTCCATATTGCTTGCACCTACACAAGCTTAACACCCAAACAAAACGATCATTAGCCGTATCAAAGTTATGAAACAAGTTGTAACGCTCTGACCCACTTTCATTCACATCTGAATTGACCTTGAAAGAGACGAGACTTGCTCCATTGATCGTGGTTACTTGACATTTCTATTGTGACACTGGAGCTTGAGCGAAAGTCTGGGTTAGACAGTAAATTAATAACGTTGTATATGCGTTACCTTAAAATATAGAGAGGCGTGCAGATCTTTCAAGGAGGAATGATATCAGCTCGTAAAAGTTCGTTACAAACCATTGACCTTCGATTAGATTGCCAAAATGAATGGCCATAAGAGATTTTTGAAATATACTGCATTAACAAGTTAGGATCAAAATAAATAGATGTGACTGATGTTTCACTCCATGAGCTCTGCTCGATATGCTCCTACAACCCAGGCGATCAATTTGCTGAACGCTCTGATTGCTCAGGAGCCGGACGTTGACATATTTATGTGTAGCCATAAGTGTATGTTAAATGTTTGCATGAAGTTTTTTAGTTAAATGTTATGTTGTTGGCTTGCTGCACGCTTTGGTATTTACTGTTAGTGCAGCAAGCAATTGTTGTTAAATAAATAAATAAATGAGATACTTAGACGAAGGTCAAATCGTTCTTAGTAACAACGTAAGTACCAAAAAGGCATATTTTATTCAACAGAAGTTTTCATTACTAAGAATATCAAAAATGACTTTAAAGAAAACGCAAATAGACAGGAAATGGAAGCACTCAAAACATTATTGCAACATGTAACCGAGACAAAAAAAAAAGCTAAATTTCATTATGTACCTATTATTAAAGATGACATAGCAACCAGCCCGTATCAAAATAAACACAAAGGAGGAACCAAGAACACACAAGAAGCCACATCAAAATCACCCGACGTCGATCATCAATGGGGTCAAGTGTCCAAATTCATTCTTCCTATAAGGGACCTTGTGTTGGATAGTTTTGGCCGAAAGCCAGAAAAATCTGGAGACGGTTACAGCGTTATATTTAGAAAGTTTCGTAATTAAGAAAGTGAGTTTTTTTACGTCGCACATCAGCTGTTTATTCTGCTGCCCAAGTTGTACAAAGCGGAGGAAACTATCCGACTAACTTCGAGCATTTACATGTCGAAAGGCTTACTCCGTTAGTAGTTTAGACCTCAGACGTGAAGAGTTTTCTTAACAACTCTATCAGTAATTTAATTCGCGAAATTCGCAAATTATTTAACGGAAAACATCAAATACAAAGTCAATGTCATTTTTGTCTTCTTGAAAAGTCTTCTTACGTCCTTCATGTTCGAATTTTGATTGAAACCTTTATTTTCTTACTAATATAGCTTCGCACTGATTATAGCAATAGATAGAGTTTTTTTTTTTTTACCGACGTTTTACTTCGGGAATTGGGGTGTTTCATATTCATATGCCGCAGCAAATTCCATTTATTTCTGTTTATTTATCACGGATTCTATCAATCATATTGAGCTTCATTCAATAACAAGTATCGGTTTTTGGAATTACCTTTCTATTTATTCTGACCGAATTTTCTTTATTCCCAAACCTTTCTAGCCATAGCCTTGTAAACTGATATCATTTCTTGAAATCCAAAAAACGTAAGGTTTCACCCACAAAACTTTCGACTACTCGATACGATCTCAAACCGTACTGACTTTAAAACGGGTCCTAGTCCTTTGGGCCCGATTGTATTAAGTTCCCTCGAATCACGGACTGAATACTCAAAATTTCCATTTCTGGAGCTAAACCGACTTTGAAGATTGTTTGAGTTAAACGTATGGTAAGTGGATTCAGGAATATGTCTGTGTTTTATGGGCCTGGATCCTGTGGGACGATTCTTTGGTAATCTGGTCTGTTGCCAAGGCAAGCTTTATTTAATGCTGCAGTTTGTACGATTATCACTTTTTCATTTGATGATCACTATTATGTTGAGTTTGTGGTTTCTATAACACATCACCCGAGTTTTAGAAAACTAGGACTTTGTAGTCTCTTATTGCAGAAGACTTCAATCTCTATATCAAAATAAATGTAGCTGCTTATCTACCTGGTTAAATTTCTTAGTTGCCTAAATATCATAGTCTGTGAGATATAAATGTATAGATAGGAAAACTTGGGCCATCTAATTCTTAGCGAGCGAAGACTACAAAACTAAAAGAAAGCAAAATATCAAATAACAACTTTTAATGTTTCGCTTGCCCTCTTCCTCGTTATTGTTTGTAGGTCAAACCGTAACTCAAGCAGCTTTGATATTGATACAACAGAGCGCTGTACTAATAATATCTTTGCTAGGAAATAATAAAATCTATGGACCATTAAATATAACGAGCTTATTCAACTGACAATACGGTCCCTCTCTATGGCCTTCAGTTGAACCTTGAAGGCTTTATAGGTAAATGGTTAAGTGTTAGGATTGATTTTTGTTCTCCCAAATGATGAACCTGTATTTCCCCGTCACCAAAATTAGAGGGCTATAAATAATGAAAATTAAGTCGTGACGTTGTGATCTAATAGGTCTTTAACAACATGTTTTTTGTGTGACAGAATATTCAGACCACCTTGAACAAGAGACAGGTCTACATTATACAATCCTAGCATACGGCATACCCGATTGGATACGGTCATCATGGCGATATTCATTGGTCCGTTTGTACTTGGAACAAAGAGTAGTTTGAATTATGACGTCATTAAGAGATTTATAATATACGAACATAATATATTAGTACAGCTATAATAGTATCATTACAAGTGCCTTTGGAAATTTTCCGAATTATAATATATTAAATAATAAAGTTTTAAATTTTTTCATGTGCAATTCTCAAGTCTTGAAAGCTACTTCTAAGGTTTGAATCATACCGTGCAAAATCAAAAACCGATCTATATTGCAAAATAAACACTGATGAAATGCTCATCATAGACATCAATCACATCTAAGTATTCTCAATTCTTTATTGCATTCCATAATGTTGTTAACAGTTGGTAGGCTTAAAATTAATGGTACAATTATGGACCCTGTCGGGCACAGCATAGTAGGAGAGAGGAGGAAGAGCGCTTTGTTGTTTATAATATTTAGGTATGTATTGTGGTAATTGTATTTTTATTTAATATTATATCTACTTTTTCTTTTATGTCTAATTTCTTGTATTTTTAGGCAATGATAATTATTTAAATTCAATATTTTACTTATATTAAGTCAGCATTAGTAAGTCAGTTATTTGTTTAAAACTATGGTATTTGGTTCCTAAGCTTAATTTGTTGCTCGATTCTTTATTTATACACATATCTTCCATAGTCTTTCTCTTTAACGATTTAGGTACAGTGGATAACATTGTTGCTGTTACCAAGCGAGTTCATAGTAGGATACCATGTCCTATATACTCCTATATGAATCTCGCAATAAAAGAACAGAGGGTGTCAGCTATCATCACGTACCGTGAGACCAACAAAAGGAAACTGTTCATTACAACGCTCGTAAGTCAAGGGCCTAGCTGGTACTACTTAGGAGCAATCATCTTTAAACTAGCGCAGAACATGGGGTCTTAAAGTGACACTAATGCTGCGGTACTTTATATGCCAGTTCTACAGCTATTGCTATAGTAGAACGTGCCATCAAGCTCGAACTCAAAGCATTTATTTCAATTAAACCATTTACAGACACTTTTGAATTGTCAAAGGATTTGTTCAGTTAGAAAGATGGCCACCGAAATGACAGCCAGCTTAGAATCAGGTGAGATAGAGATCAAACGCCTATTCAAATCGAGGCTTTGTAGAATCATCAGCTTAGGAAAGCCGGTCAAACGTAACTCTTTAGTTAGTCCGATTCAACTCGTGAAAGGAGCTTACAGGCATTTGCCGGGCAAATTCAAATCCCCACTGATTTAGAATTTCGGGATCGACTAAAGCCTGATTTGAGTAAAATCTTGATTGTCTTAGAGCTCCTGTACTTATAAAATTCTTACATCTAAAGTTGTATGGGGTCACAAAGGTAACATCTTTTAGTATATTTTTAGTAATTCCAATGACATTCTCAAAAAAGTTCAAGATGCTTGTACAATGGCCCTTAGCATTGTTCCCACACAAAAGGTCCAAAAACTCGTATAACAAAGTCAACAGAATGTATGAATATGCAATGGCATGCGACGGGTAACTTTGTACTGGTAAACTATTATTTTGGTTAAGACGACACGACTGCGATACGATGTTGGGAGAAACAAGAAAAACTAACTTAGTCGTTAATCGGGCTAAAATTGAAAGTAGTAGTTAGTGTAGTTATTATTGACTGCGAAGTATCTACAAGAACCGATACAAAAAGATAGACGATAATCATTACAAGAAAAAGGCGAGCAGTTCCCAAATTTATTTAGATTGCTTTATATTTCTAAACAAAAACCTGAAATAGAACTCAGACCTTGACACTAATCAGAAAATTAAATTAATGTTTGTTTGCGAAAACTCCGCCGGTAATAAATGTGTCAGACAGAATTTGTTTAACAGTTCAGAGATACTAACAAACTAATTAACATTTTGTAGTTATTCAAAACAGAGATAATTTTGCTGTTAAGGCAATGTGGGAAATCTTAGGACTGAGTTTAGAGATAAGTTGTATTTAGTGGGTCTGATGAAATACATTCATTTTAATTTTTAAATGGATACAGAGAACAAGCCAATAAAGACCACTATTCAATTAAATATCAATCGTATCGTAGCCTCTAACGACCTCAAACTCCCATACACTCAACCCACCTTCAAAAACAAAGTTGTGAACATCACAGAAATAATTATTGATACAGATGTTCAAAGGAACGTCTACAAAATTGAAAGCTTCGCAGACTTACTCGGGCTAGAAGTTGCTATAATTTTCTTATGGGAAAAGAAAAAACTTTGTTTTATCCTAAGGCGAGAACTGGCAGGTATGGTTATGAATACTTAATACTTGGAAGTATCGATCGAAGATAGGAACTAAAACCTACCAATGTGTCAAGATAACGAGGGTCGTTGAAAAAGTTGTGTACTCCATAGCTAGGAAAATACCCTCTTCATTTTCAGTTGCCGTTAAAAATGTAACAGTAGAATGGAGGGTATACGCGTATAATAAATCAATTAAAAGATCATGGCATACATCTGCAAATGTCACGGTTGCTTAAGAAGCTAAAATTTGGAGGGTAGATAGCGATCGTTCACCTACATCTCGTTAAACTGGATGAAGACCCAGGTATTTTTAGAGGCGGAGGGAAGGGAGAATGCTTAGATAGCTTAATTTTAAGCACGAGTTCTGAAAACTTCATAGCAACAAAGATTTGAATACCATGTGTTTGTTACACTTAAAATACAGAAGATGCAGAGTGGTATACCACAAAGTGAACTATAAAATCATTTTTTTTTTTAACTAATGACGTAATCTAAACTGAAAGACGACCTAGGTACAATCGAGCTCGTTTACAATCAAGCAAATATTTATTTCATTCGGAACGCGTAGTGTTGTTGACACAAGTGGTACAGTCACGAGCTAGGTGTAATAGTCGCTTTTGAAGAGAGGTTTAGGTTTAGGTATGTGGCGAATGTGATCACGTTTCTATGAGGAATAAACAAAGTCTTAGAAATATTTATAGCAAAACAGTCAGTATTACTCATTACTACAAAGTCGTCAATTGATTCAAAATATCTATTAACTACCGAGGCAAATACGTTAAATAAGTGGGTATAACTAACAGACCAACTAGGCAACGATATGATACTTGCCTAAGATCTTTTCTATGAAGAAAAGAGTATAGAGGATTGCCAATATTCTTTTATAGATGACCAAAATATGGTATATGTAGAAAAAAATTCTTGGCAGAGCGAATAATTTCTCCGATATGACTTCGTTATTGTCAGTTATACAGGTAAGAATTTTTTTTTCTGCCTACATCCCATTTTATTGGGGGCGGCGCAGCAAGTCATCTTCTTCCATACATCTCTATAAGCAGTCATCCCAGAATTCAGCCCCTTTTTAACATCAACATTCATTATCATTATTACCTAGCCTTTATCGTTTTGACAATCCTTTTTACCAACAACTGTCGTCTTAACAGAATCCACCAAGATTGCTCCGAACGTGTCCTCTTCGCATAAACGAAGTAATTGAGTCAAAATTGCGGTGTTTCGATCGTACACATACAACTGTCGGGTGTGACAGATGGCACTGTTATGCTCAATTATTTGCACATCAAACATGTGTCAGGTTTATTGTCTACATCTCACTGTTTCCTTACTCTTTGATGTTTAGAGTATAAAGTTGGAATGTTTTGTGGGTGTCACACGGTCTTGGATAGAACAAAGTGTTTCTTTATTATTGCTTATTCTTCATTTCATTTTTCAGCCAGTTCTTCATTACCTGAACCTGATAATTTAAGAATTCTGGCTCCTCCTCCAAAAACCTTTTTTTTTTGTTGGATTTTACATTATCAAATAACTTCTACCGCTCTGGGCAGCTCCACAACCCCTAAGACTTTATTTTCGTCCATATCATTTTATTACCTTCATTTTTTTCACGAGACTTTACAATGTAACCTTGTATGTACTATTTCAAATTAATACCAACGATGTAATATTTTTAACATTTTCGTAATCATAAAAAATGTTCAGGTAACATACCTTTACTGTCCTTTTTAGGGTCGACCCTTCCATAAAGTAACGGAAATATGGGTATTTTCCAAGGTTCCGTTCCAAGAATCATAATAACATGATAGAAAATTGTAGTGACTAGAGAAGTCCTTTCGATAGTTCAAAGGGAATTCCAGGTATTTACGCTTTGATGTTTCGATTTGGAGAATTCTGGGCTTAGGAAGCCTACAATTCTGATTGCGAATAGGTAAGGTAAGACGTAGTTCGTAATTGAAAACGCAATAGAGAATCCAGACAAATGTCGAACATTTGATAGAATTAAGGAAATGGTTATTAATTGGTAAAATGCATCAAAAGCAGCTAGGTAGCTTGGAAGCTTGTAAAAATATTTACTTTTAATTCCGGGAAAGTAACCATACATGCAGGTGTTCGAGGCAAAGCTTGTTAGTAAACTTATGCATACGAATGAGATAGTCAAAGTTCACATATTATTAACAATAAAACCTACTTATAAAATATATATTAAAAACCCAAAAACAAACAGCCTCTACAAACAGCCTCTGCTCTCTACATCAAATAAAGTCCTTGCAATATAATTAATTTGTATAATTAGTTGTGTATAATTAGTTTTTTTTTTAATTAATTAATTTGTTTAAAGTCTCCCAACTATAAACAAATTATTATATAAATGGAAACTAAGACAGGCAGTTTTCCCAATCACATTTCTGCTATAAAGGTACCCACTCACACGCAGTACAACAAAAATCCCTTACACTGGCGTATACATTTCGTAATATTTCGGCAAGCCAGTCCGGCGTAACGAAACGGAACGGACATACGATTGCCTTTGCACACAGTAGCCGTAAGTACTCTGCCACACTACTGACATTTCAGTAATTAGTATTGTATAAGACAAGGTTCCTGGTTACTAATGAGACCATGTCATTGTTTCCCGAAATGTCGTAATAAGCGCTCGCGAAAGTACATGCAAATTTTAGTGTATGGCTTTTCATTGCTGTTCTTGTGTTCACGTGAGCAGAACTGTGTAGTAAGAAGTACATAAGTATTGTATCTACATTTAGTTCAGATTTTGATAATATTTTTCTTAGAAAACCACATATCTACACAATATGAGTTAGACTGTAGAGTTCTTAGAAGTAGCAGTTATAATTATGAATGACAGAGCTAGATATACAGGGCTCTCCTTCTCACAGAGAGGAGGCCTGTGTCCCAGCAATGGGAACGTTATAGGCTGATTATGCTATGCATATCGATCGAGGCAAGGAGCAAATGAGTACTGAATATGTATACGAAAAGTTGTGTCCCATCTCATCTGCCAAGTATTTCCCCGATCCGGATGACAGTGTTAGTGCATTCACCATGCTGGATAATTAATGAAAATAACAAAGTTGATCCGGTTACGAATTGGAGATTTTCAGTTACCAAATACCTACTGCTAAGCAGAACTAATTCAATCAACAAAGAGCACAACCTCTGTGTGTCAGCGCCCTTAGTGAAACTTCCATTAGCACTAGCAAACGCATCATCCTGTATGATGAAATTGATATATTCAAGGGAAACCAGCTGGGAAGCGTTGTGTAATTATATTCATAATACATGTGGTCACGGTACTGACTGACAGTTCCTCCGCATTTCTTATAAGGACGAACGATGTTTGTACACGAAAAGGGGAAGGGAACGATTTTAAATAAATAATAACCTATTGCGTTAGACAGACACGCGATGTCTGTTTCGTGGTTATAGTTATGACACGGATCACTTTGACATCCTAGGTCGAAATCAATTTCGTTTATAGGTCACACACAGTCACAGCACTATTCTCACATCATGGAGACGTTTCGTCAATAATAAATAGTAGTAATATCGAATTAGTTACACTTAATGTAGGGCTATTTACGCTGCCCTAAACAACACCCTATGATCAAATCTCTTAATTCTTTATTCAGATGATCAATTTGAATTTGAACGTCTTATTATACTTAATTCCAATCTTTTTAAATCATTCACGAAACAGATCTTATATTCCTTTTTGGAATATTAATGTAAATCGATACTGAAACTGTGTAAAACGCTAATAACAGATTAAAAAAGTATTTATGTTCTCAGTTTTCAAGGCTTTATTATAAATATCCCATAATAAAGCGTTAATTCAAAATTTTTAACCAGCTCCGGGATTCAAAAGCAAAACTTACCGAAGCGCCGAGAAACCATAATAACTATAAAGGAGACAACAATATCATCGTTTTATGACAATTTACCTGAAACAAAAACGGAAAACACACATTAATTTATATGTTCATCTGTTAATAAAAATATAACAAAGTAGCAAGAGTGTTAAATTCCCACACAAGCTATGAAGTGGAAGGGAATCAGGTCAATTTGTTATTCATAGACGATATACTAGCAAAGTGGTAGCACCTTATGAGCCGAGTTATAGAAATCATTTCAGCTTATTTCATTCAAAATCGACATAATATTTTATTTCACATAATCCTACATGAACACTTATGAAACGTCAGAAGTTAGGTGCATGGTTGCCATTTTATTTAAGATACCCAGCAGAACAAACACAGAATGTTTGGTTTGAAGGGTATGGGTTTAATCAGCTCAAAGTTTCAAAGTTAAATTCGCCTCAGTGCCACAAAAATAAAACATAGACAAATGAAAAGAACAGCAAGATTATCAGTACACTGAATCTAAAGTTTTGTGACCATGGTTCTTCTGCTGATATATCTACTTTGTGATCATAATTTAAAACCTCAAAGCTTAGTACTCAACAAGTCAGTATTATTCCGATAACTTACTATTGTTACAGGAGAAACAATGCGAACTAACATGGTATCGAAACTAGTCGACAAAGCTGATATCGACAACATTCAAAGGTTCCGAAATATTGGTATGTAATTGTATTAGTTGAGATTGAAAACAAGGATAACTACCTACACTATAGTTTTGGATAATGCGAATTCAAATGAGGGACTAAAACAATTAACTCTATGAACAGTTGATTCACACACATTCAAATGGTTACGTGCCGTTATCAATAAAACCAACGAGCATACGATTCTTCCAAATTCAAGAGGTATAAACAAATCATGAGAATATTCTGTAGTCTGGAATTCCAATGCCATTCATTCCAAGTTTCGATATAATGTGTGATACGTTTAGACACAAAAGTAGGTTTAAAGTTTAGCAAGGATTTAAAAGCGTGACAGTTAATATCCATAAGATAAACACACCACACAATTATAAACTAATCTGCATTAAGTAGCGTTCTCCGTACATGCGGGGAGCATTAAAATAAAATAAGTGATGGTCGTGAACGTCAAATTGTGTACAATTATATCTCCCGTTGTGGGCGAAGTGATAAGTAGACAGCGATGTAAATGTTTAATGAAAGGTGGCGGAGAGCCTACACTCATTTAACAAACTGCTATAGAGCGAGGCAGTCAACTGCAGAGGCAACTAACTGCAGCCGTCGACAACGCGCCACTCGTGTATTTGAGCACCGTACTCATGCACAAATACACGAGCGAGCGCCACGTTGACGCGTGCCGCTCGTGTTTTCACACAGTAGCGGCACGCATCAACGTGGCGGCACTAAATAGACACATTGATAAGTAAAAATAGTCCGAATCGAAAGCATAGCTATGATTCACATTTGGAAGCATCGTGTATATTCGCGCACCCTTTTAAGGAGAACGAACAAGACAAAAAAGAAAACAACAACATTTACTAGATATACTTGTATAGTTGACATATCCTAAGAACTATGTTAACAGGACAAAGTGAGTTATGTAGCATAAAGAAACTCGGTCCACCCTCAAAAGCAAGAATAGAAACTACAAAGCTAAACCTAAATCACGTGGAAATAGTGCTATAGCAAAATAGATAATTGATGAAATCATTTGATGATCACAGGAAAAACCATAAATTCCAGTAGAATTTTCAATTTCCCAAAAATATGGGCATTTTAGATCCCGCTGCCTTGTGTAACTTGGGCGCACTTGCAAAAGGGTCACAGCACCGCTATGCCAGCCTCGGCGGCGCCAAAGTGTCTGTTCGACCGCGTACTACCGTTATTTGTATTACGTCACAGTCGGATTGTAAATTTTAGTGACCGATATATAAAAGGGTTTATTGCGGTAGCCGTGAATGGGAAAAACTGACTGTAAAAGATTGTGAATGGAATTAATGAATTACTGACTTATGAACCAGATTAAATTCGATGCCAGATGCGATGAATTTGGAATATTAATAAAATCACAAATAAAAAAGGTAAGAGCTCATCCAAAGACACACTTTTCAGTACCGAAAATGTCGATAACTTCCAGACGAGATCTATTTTTAGCCAGACACGACAGATATAATACGAGTATACGTAAGCCAACCCCACTTGACATGCCAAAGATTGAATGAGGAATATTTATTTGTTGCAGCCTAACACAAAATTAACATTGGTCACAGGAATGCACACATTACGTGTTTCAATCTCACAGTTCCAACAAATAGGTAAGTATTCAGGTTTGCATGTTACAGAATCTCTCTAAAGCATTGCAACATTTTGTCTTCTAATATTTGTGCATGCAAAACACGTAACCCACTTTAGAATTTCCAGCACGGAACACAAAACACAACGAGGAAAACAAACCAATAAAGAAAACATTTAATTACATCCTCGCGTGCAAAGCCCTTATTGATACAGCAAACAAATATATATCCGATAACTGCCAACGAATATTTAGTACATCCGATAATAATTTATGCGAATTCTATTGGCCATAAAGTGAGTTCACTCGTTAGTCTACCCAATACTTGTGCTACTATGTCTGCGATAAATCTTAGTACCGAGACCAGATGGTACCATCGACGTTATAAATCTGTTTTTAATCACGTAATAGTTTTCACAAGTAAAATATGGCGTTACAACCGCACATTTAATACCTTACTCGGCAAGATTTGGCTGGCCATCATTTAATCGTAACCAGCTCAGGTAATTTCGATGTATGTTAGAACTATAGCATCATGAAGCAATAAAACACTTGCCTCTATATAAAGATGAAAATAATTAGCACGGGTCTAAAAGAGAGAAAATCTACGTTTTCTACCGAAATAAAATATAACATAGTACCATAAAGCGGGATGAAACGCCGCTAAAGCACAACACTTTATTGTTCTCACGGCAAACAAAAACCACCACTATTACCAAGAACAATATTCCAACAATTTAATATCCCCGCGACCCACCAACAGAACCAAACAAGATTGAAACACAAAAAAATAAACCAACAGATAAGGGACTTGCAATTCCGTTACAAGACAACTCTAGGATTCCAAATATGGATACCGAATGTGGACTAGCAATTAAATACATTGGGTCACACGCGGTTATCCCATATGAGGGTAGGTAGAATGTCTGCAGACCTGAACGTGGAACTACAAGCTGTACTTGAAGCTAGTTTATTGAGCTCCAAAGAGGACGGAGCAATTAGATTCTGGATTTATAGAAGTTGAATGTTAGGTGGCATAAGGTTAAGAATTTGCGCAAATTGCGGCTTGTGATGTGAATCGTGAGTCTCAGTGACAAGTAATTTACCTGAAGTTATGACTAAAATGGCAGATATTACTTTCGGCCATTAAGATGTTAGGGATAGCAGTATTATCTAATTAAATTGCAAACTTGACGACGAAATTGACAAAGTAATTTTAACATAACCCTCATATCATGAAAATAATCCAAAATATCAGTTTTGGCTAAAACAGCTTCACCTAAAAAAGTTTTAGCCAAAACTCAACAAGACCAGGCAATCATAAACAAACAGGGGTGTCATTCAATACTGTCAGTATGAAAGTAATACCTGGTAATTTACCTGCTATCTCTAATAGCCAATGCGACAAGGTAAGCCTCAAACCTAGCCAGAACGTGTCCAGGTTTCAATTTTGCGGCTTTTGCAACAAACTATACGAGATGAGGAAACTAATAGTCTGCACCCAAATAAGCTTGAATAGATTTTGAATGGACAGATACTGGCGGGTGTTAGTTATTGACACTGCAAAATGAAAGGCTTAAAACGGAACAGACTACAACGACGTTTGTATAACAAACCAGATGATGAGAATAACGCAGCGAATATGTAGACGGTGGAGAGAATATCAAGAAGCTTTCCTGTTTCATTAGTAAACGATGATATAGCAGTGTCACAAAGCGTAATACGGAAGCCCAGAAAAGGACTAAAGCAAAATGTTTATGATGAAATTACATACCAACGAAACATAATTTGGAAGTCGAGTAGACAAAGGAGCCTTGTTTTTTTAAAACCATTTACATCCCAATTTGGCGTAACACCATCAGATGGGCACACAAAGGGTTACCGCGATACAAGCACAGACGGGTGACATTTATTATTCAACACACGTCACTTACATTTGTTTGGCATCCATATTTCTAGGAATAATGTTATTGTTTTCGGTTGTACCGTAAGAGAAGTAGAAGAAGTAGCTGGTGATAGATTTTCGGAACAGAGAGATCGATTTCAAGTTGTAAAATTTCTGTAGTAAACCTAAGATCATCACCAAACAACGCCATTGATGATAAAATCCTATCTTCAGGAAGACAGTCGAGGATTAAAATAAAAGCTTTGATTTGTATACCATGCTCAATAGCGCTAGAACCTTCTTGCATCTAAAATCCGATACAGATTTCTAAATAACCCCGATGCCACACCGTAGCTGCAGTGGAGCTTGTTTTAACTAAAACTAAAAGCTACTGAGGCTAGTTCTATTATATAGTTAGCCTTGTTCTAGTTAGTTCTAGTTTCTAAGTCCCTGTTATAGTACGAGCACTAAAGTTGGAACTGTAAATTGGAACATCGCTGTTGCTTCTCGAGGTCGAAAGGGGTCTCAGCTGCAATGCTGTGGAGCAAACCTATTCATTCATCGTCTGAATATTGGAAGGTATAAAGGGTTTTTGTAACTTTGTACTAATCCTTGAAAAGGTTTCTTTTCATCGGTACGTTAGCCTGGATTTTCTTTAGTAAAGCCCAATCTTCAAACTTAAAACATCCGGTTGTGATTTTTATACTCCGTACGTGTTCTTTTTATACTCATTTCAGTATACTTGTGGTTTCGTCGTGCTCTGTATAGTACTACGAAGCGTACTTTCGACATATTTGTCACTTTGCCAAGTTTATGCCTATATTTATATAGGTATAGATGTCCATTCATCGTATGCAATACTGGAGCGCTATATGATCGGTTCTTCCAAGTCTGAACTATTTTTGTTACGTTTTGGGCCACAGGAAAACATAAAAACATCACGCCTGTAATCCCTGAAGAGTTAGGCAGAAGTGTACCTATAGAACTACATTTGGATTTCTATAGATTTGTATTATAACACTACGTCTATGTCTCAGTTGAGGCGACCTTAAAAAACGTGTGTTCCACAAATTCGAGAGCACCACAATAAATAATTCAAATTCAAATTCAAATTCTTTATTGCGAACTAAGTGTACAGAATTTGGAGATGGTAACAATAGGTAGGTTCTTAGAACTAAGTTGCCTGTAAAGGCATTGCAAATTGGATATAAATTAAACATTAAATATACTCAATATTCCAGTTATACAGTCTATCATTATAATATACTCCTAATTCCCTCTAGTACCCAATGATTAGGTCTAAAAAACTGTCCGATAAATATAAAATGCACTTGCTAGCCATATTAAACGCATATTTTTCATACCAGATGCGACCCGTCACCAATAAATGTCCCACACAGAGTTTAGTCTGTATCCTCAGGCACATTTTTATTTCGAATATGTAAGAGCTTCACACAAACGGAGCCAAAGTCTGCCATCGACAAGTTACATGTTCTACAATAGTACACTCGAGACTTACATTTGACACTTTGCCAAGCCCGTTTCAAGTTGTTACTATTGTATCGGCGTCGGTCGTAATGGCTTCGAAGAGCACGTGCTTATGTTTCGTAATAAGTGGGTTGATGTTCCTTTATTGTGGTGAATATTAGAATTGTATTATTGGACCATATTATGATTATATGAAATGAATAGTAGTTATGTGAAGATGTTGAAAATGAGACTATGGTGCATCTTTCTGCCATAGATCTAACTTCTAATCTAATCTAATCTAACTTCTAACTAATATTATAAACGCGAAAGTTTGTAAGTATGGATGGCTGGATGGATGGATGGATGTTTGTTACTCTTTCACGCAAAAACTACTGAACCGATTTGGATGAAATTTGGCACACAGATAGTTTATAACCTGGATTAACACATAGGATACTTTTTATCCTGATATTCCCACGAGATCGGGACTTATGCGGCTGAAACCGCGGAGCGCTGCTTGTATAGTATATGGCAGAGATAGTCTCATTGCCAGGAATGCGAGCATTACCAGGAATAGTGATTTTAAGTAATTGCTACTGGAAATCTTATGAGGAGCTCGTGGCCAAGTAATTACAGCCGCACGGGACGATCCATCAGGTTAAGCTACGCTTGCTGGGGTTAGTCCATGGATGCGTGACCATCTTTACAAACCGAAACTCCTCCGTGCCTCGGAAAGCACGTTAAGCCGTTGGTCGCGGCTGTCATTCGTAGATCTTCGACAGTCGTTACGGGTCGTCAGAAGCCCGAAAGTCTGACAACTAGTCTTACCAAGGAGTATTACCCAGTTATTGGGTTGTGGAGGTCTGATAGGCAGTCGCTCCATATAAAATACTGGTATTCAGCTGCATCCGGTTAGACTGCCGACCCCAACATAGTTGGGAAAAGGCTAGGCAGATTGATTTACTGGAAATCTTATCATGTTCCGAAGTGGCGTGTGTGATATGATTATGATCCTGGTCATAGGCATCTTATTTACCTTAAAAACGCTACTTGTTTTTGTGGAGTGCCCTATGTTCAGCAGTGCACATACACATAACATAACATCACGCTTTGTTTCCTTAAGGGTTGGGCAGACATGTACCGTAGTACACCCACATTTCGCCAGTTATATTTTCAGCAGTGCACTAAATAGATGTAAACTCAACGACCACCAAACACAATTAGTGCCAAAGCCAGCAGCAACTACCTACTTGAATGAAATCAAGTCTGGCACAGGTACTGTTGTTGAAATTGTACCAGCTCGCCCCTTTGCAACATTATGTAATTGTGCAACGGGAATCCTTATAGTGGCCAAGAGCCGACGATCCGCGATTTTGCGGACGGGCACGCACGGAAGACGACCACAGACCGCCACGCACCGCGGACCGAGGAACTTCCGATGTCTGCGATACCCCGCACGTACACCTTCACACGGTGCGTCGTGCGGGCTCGTCCGTGTGAATTTTTTAGGGTGGTTTATCATCGAATGACTTCTCCCGCTGTGAGCGGAGCGGGAGGGCATGTCAGACTTTTTCTGATTAAAACTCAACCGTGTTCCGTCAGTTGCCTGTTGCCAAGGGTCCCGGTATCCCTTTCGGACTTTCCCGCAACCCCTGGATTTGCCTTTAGCCTAAAATGACATTTCGTTTATAAATAGCATTTTAGAAGCGCACCAGTCAATTTTCACCAAAAGCTGCTGGGGTTTCTAGCCTGAATCGGAACAGTTCATCTTCTTCTGCTTTGGTATATGGTCTAATCCCGCCTACAGTCGCATTAGTAAAATGCAATCTTCCATCGCTTTCTACTTTCAATTTGGTAAAGCTGTGGAGTAAAGTTGGTAAAGAATAAGCTGATTACATTGCGTAGAATGTACTTAAGTTGCTCTGTTCTCTCCTCAATAAAAATCCTGTGATCCCACTTATCATAACAGCGTGTCACTAACTATTATAGTTAAACCCACGAATCAATAAGCGCTACTAGTACTGCACGCGTAGCATGACCACCGTAGAAAAGGGTTTTTACGAAGGAAGAATAGACAAAATGACATTTAAACAATAAATGTCATTTTGTCTATTTGTCCGTCGACAAAATCCGTTTCTATGGCTGTCATGCTACGCGTGCAGTACTAGTAGCGTTTATTGAGTGCTACTTGTCTAACCTTAAGCTTCCATCTTCTCCTCATATTTTATAGTCTGATCCTGCATTCGGTTACCAAAAGAACAATAATAAACCTCTTACTTAATATATGACAGCCCATGTCTAACAAGTTTAGCCCCCGAATCAATAGGGAATATGCATGTGATTCAAATATGGGTCAAATATTTTTTTCTATAAACTATGTTACTTCAGAATTAAGCCTCCATCAATATTTTTGAATAAAATTTCCTTTTGAGCGAGAAATTAATTTTTAAAAAGTCCCAAAAAACTGTGGGTAATTCAAATACTTGAAAAGGCTAAGAGCGGATGTGACGTAACAATCCGGGCTAACAATCAAAATGTCAATGTCAAGTCAATCAACAAGTGTCAAGTCAATGTCAAACGCTCATAGAAAAAGGAGTGTTTGACGTTGACTTGACAGTTGCTTGTCTGTTTTCACGAACTGTGACGTCACCACACCAAGCGCGCCAAATGGAGGGCGTTTAAATAGCCCGGATCGGTTGGATATTTTTAAACATTTTTTTAACTACTTTAAATTGCTTTTGTGCCGTCGAATTTTTTTTAACTTTTATTTGACGATGTAAACTATCGAATAAAAATATTAAAAAAATACATGCATATTCCCTATTCAGAGCTGACCTTAAACACTGGGTGTTATTAACCTAAATTGAAGCGCCCATTAATGAACGCTTATCTACGAGCGCTCATGAATGACATAATTCATTAGAACACAGAGCTTCTGTAGTGAACTAATGTGTTGATCTGATGGTATTAAAGGGGCTTTATTGTGGAGATACGATATTGAGACGTCACTTCAAAATAGCCTCCACGATTGGAGATACCTAGTTCGTTTTTAATCCTGTAGTCTAATTTGACATTTCAAATGATTGTAGTTTGTTTTTTTCAATTTGGAGTTTGACATTTGCACCTGTCAAATTAGTCTACGAGTTTCAAAATCGAACTTTAAATGTACGTTCGGCGCACCTTGCTGATTGAACTAGCATGACCAAAACAGCTCGAAAACCTATACTTCTGATGGCTGGAAAGCGAAAATAAAGTAGCTTTTGGGATTTAAAATATAATTAAGTATTGGTATGGTCACGTGAAAAGGAGGCCGCCAGAATACGTAGGGAACTTGGCGCTTCATCTTACCATTCCCAGTCCAAGACCCAGAGGCAGACCCAAAACAAGATAAAACGCTGTTGTGCTAAAGGATATGAAGGAGTGTCAGGTCTCCGAAGACGATGTCGAGGATAGAGCGAAGTGGAAGAGAAAGACCAGGAAGGCTGACCCCACCACCATGTGGGATACATAGCTAGTAAGACAGAGAGATTAATTTAAGTACCTATTTCGAACTCAAATATTTTATTGCACTCACTCATGTGGTAAGTAGATGTTACAATCAAGGGGTCCAGTACCTGACATGAACTTTGTAAAGGCACAGTAATTTACAAAGCATTAAAAGGTCGCTTTCAGCTCAGCAGTGATGCCTTAAGGTATTCTGGTAGACAAAAGAACGCACTACATACGAATCGAATGGTACCTACGCCAACTTACATTTCCATTGCAATAAAAAAGTTGAAAAAAAAAAACTCTCGATATATATTTTCGGAAACAAAAGCGTCCACAGGCCAATGCTCGAGCACAAAGCGCACTCTCTCTCATACATCCATGCTATTGTGTCACCCTACGTCAGGACCATGCAAGGGGACACTCCTACTGCACAAGCCATATTGTGAAATGGTAGGGTATAGGAAATGATGAGAGCAAATGGCCGTGACTGGTTTTTTGGTAAATTGGGAAGTTTCGCGTGAGCAGGTACAAGCATCGGTTCAACTTAAAAGTATCATGGGATTTGGGATAAATAGATACAGCCTCTACTAGTGACATAAAATACATACGACTGACAAAACATTTTTTTTTTTTTTCGATGGGAAATCATCCAATGACTTCTCCCGCTCTGGACGGAGCGGATAGGCGTGTTAGACTTTTACTGACTAAAACCCACCCGTGTTCCTTCAGTTGCCTGTTGCCAAGGTCCCGGTATCCCTTTCGGACTTTCCCGCAACCCTGGCAGGACTGACGAACCCTGAGCAGTCAATTCTGCTAGTAATATTGCTGAATTCCTCTTCGAAATCATTTCTTTTGTTTAATAGTTCGTACAAGAGCCCAATACTACTGAAAGTGAAGACGCAAACTTCAACTGACACCGGTCAGAAAAAATAATCTACATAATTATGAGAAAACTAAGCGGTGACTGATGTTTGTTATGTTATGACTACGAGTTCCATACTCATGACCAAATGATACCTATTCAAACATTCCATGTTGTGTGAATCCAGTATATCAATAGCCTTACTAGTTCCACATGATGCCCTGGTAAACGCTGACAAAATCACTGTCCGTATAGGCTGATAATTTAGTACATGCCATCGATACGATAGAAGAGATAAGTATCATAGTCGTCTAAATTTCAGAATAAATGCAACAATTAGCGCAGAAACATTAACAACAAATTATGTACAAATCACTCAAATAATGGCAGATTACTAGGCCATGTAATGCGTGTATAAGAAGGTGATCTACATTCTTTTTTTACTCCCAGATTATTTCAGAAGCGTGATGAATCCGTGTTAAATCATCAATTAAGCAACATAAACATTGCAGGAGCAAGCGGGCTAGACACAGTCCGGTGAGTTGATAACATGGAATAGAGAAACATAGAAGGTCCATTTTGGTATCTTTGTCTCAAGTATCGGCACGAATTATACCTTGCAACTATCACTAACGAGACACAATAGAATTTTAATTGTTATCTGCCTTCTAAAGGCCAATCAAGGGTTGAGCGGTAAGAATAGGTTATGCCGTAGTAAAGGCAATTAAATAAAACAAATTATTAGCCGGTCAGCAAGGACGTAGAGCGCTGGACCAAAGGCAGAGGTACGCTGTTACAGCGTTTCTACCGTGTTGCTGTGGCTTTCCCAAAACAAATACACTTAAATAACGCCGTAAATAATCACAAATAAGAAAGGGCTCATCGGATATCTTTGTCATGCATGATAATTTAGGCAATATTCCCTTTGGCTGACTCATTAGTGGTTAAGAGAACATTAATAAGCCTACAGGCGCATTATTTTATGGAATCTTATTTCCATCTCCAATTATATTATTTTTGCAACGAGAGAAAGCAATAATCTTGTGTCCTCTGCTGCTAGATGTTACCAACGGTTCTTCTTACAAATAAAAGTAGAATAGTGCAATTGTCCACTAGGTACTGCTAAAAGTTGCCTTTCTGTCCCATTTTGTATTGTGGTTTAGCTCGTGATGCACTCTGTCACGCACCGACCACAATAGTGATGCTACGCTACGATATTATAAATAATTAGTTACAAACTAGAACTATTCGCTTTTGCAACCGCATCTGATGAAAACTGCAAAACCAAGGGGTTTTCAGTTGCATTGCGAACCTTGGAGACAAAATTGAAACGTGTCTTTCGCCTACAATTTTTCGTTATTGCACCTACCATTGTTTCTCTTGCATCGCCTAAAGGTCGACTGGTAGAAAACTGTGTATTCACATTTAAGTGATTTTTACCCATAGCTGCTTAGGGGCAAATAAAAGCATCGTGGTTATACTTCGCTAGAAATGCCCTTTTCACAAGTTCACCCTTTTTTTTATGATATAAGTTTCGAAAGGTTAAAGTTAATCGATTATCGACCACCTCGAGACTTCAAAAACTCTTCAATTTATGATCCCATTACTACCTTTCAGATGACCACATTTCGATGAATTATTTCATATGGTATTATGCTATCAGAAAACAGTCAAATATTTTTAGACAACGCAGCACTATGCTGAATTAATTGCCAAACTTCCTTACTAATAAACGTATTATACTAAGTGAATAGTTACACACCGATCTCTCTTTCAGTCGTTAGTTATTTGACTTTTGAGAGAAGAAGACAAAGCGGTGTGTAACTACATAGACGCTATAAAACGTTTATTAGCAAGGACGTTATAGTCTCGTACAGGATTCTTTTTTCTTTTGTTTTACTTTTCAGTTACATTCCTAAAATAAAATCTTTTTCTTCCTTTCTTCAAAACATCGACAGCACCACATCACTAGCAGGTCGTCGACACGGCGCTAGTTTTTGCTTCGTGTACACGCGCTTCCGTCAAGACGCAGCATCCTACATCTCTATCGACAGTTATGAGATCGTTTCGTCGACTTCCTGCTGACCAGATAAAAACAATACCGTTATGGCCATTAATGCTAGCCTGTAGACATCCCGTACTAGGCTTAATAATGAATGATTATGGGAATATAAGCCTTATAACCAGTCTTGGCAGATGGAAGACTCTTCACATAATGTGTAGTTGCTTTTAACTCGCTTTGTAAACCACTTGTGTCCAGAGGGGCTAGCTTACCCTGTTATTTGTTGCTGTGAGGATATCCTTTTCGATAGCCTCCTGCTAGGGACATCGGAGCGTCATCAGCCAGCCGGTCTTCTACCGACTAAAACGTCACGGTTCCTACTACTACAATGATTTGGGGACCCGGGAGATACACCCGTACATTCGCCTGCACCCCCGAATGGGGCTTCTTCTTACCCTAGACTAAGCTCCCTTACTAATCCCTTAATAATTGACATAATCACGCCGGTAGCAGACCTCCGCCGCGAAATCATAGTAGCGAAAGCGCAGTAGTACAATTGTACCGAGGGCCTAGACAAGTGACAATCGGTTCGAAAGCGTTTCGTATTTCTACAACGAATTTCAACAAGATTGACATAAGCTTTTCGATAGATTATGTCAGTCTTATACATTTTTGCCTTTTCCATCATCGTTATCGGTGATAGAATGTCACTTTGTCTAGGGGCCTCTGACTCACGTCATGTTCCGCTATTCGAATAGGATTTGCGAGTCAGTACAAACTGAACTACTGCGGTTTCGCTTCTATGATTTCGCCGCGGAGGTGTGCTACCTAATACAGTAGGATTCTCCTACCTATCCTCTTATCAACATAATTATTATACCTATTATGTAAAAGGTTATTCCATCGATATCGACGGGAAGTGATGGGCGGTCCCACGTTTTTATCGCCAGTAAAATATATATTTTATTATTTATAAAAAATATGATTCAGATCATCCTGGCATTTCCTGTTGTACAGATAAAACCGCTATGAGGTGGCAGTATTCATTCATGAATCAATGTTATTTTAAACATCATTCATACCGAATAAATCATGGTGATGAAATTCATTCTTGCCTGACTAAATTCCAAGTTGAAAACATAACAAAAGAAAAGAGTTCTGAACAACAGTTTGTTCCGTCAGTCTATAGACGAAAATTAAAAATTTCAAAAGGCTGTCATAATTATGATTTGATATCCCGAAATCCCAATATAGCTGTGTCGAAATGAACGGTTTAAGATACTGTATTTCACTCAAAAGAATACAATTATTCACTTCTATGACAAAAATAATATTATTCCCGGTTTCGCCGCGTGACAATACAAAAATCAAGTATTCAGTATAAAAATTGGTAAAACTTACAATTTAAGCATTTATATAACATGGAGCTATTGTAGCCTTTTAAAAGTTGAAACAGATTTTTATTCCTTAATAACTTCAAGTGAAATGATCACATACTTTCTTCCCGAAATATTGAAAGTAATCAACCACGATATTTGTCAGACGGTAAACAAAATATCGAACCTAAACTTTCAATCAAATATACTCCTAATTAGCAGAACCATTAACATCACGTACAACAAGCTCATATGCTTGACCTACCACTAGAATTACCAGCATATGTGTATGTGTGTCAAGATGACCTATAACTGGACTTAAGTGGTTCAACTGAGGAAGGGCAATTACGGAGTATAGCATGACCTCCGAATGCTATGCTATGTTGGGTTGTATAAAAATTGAATGTCACACGAAGATTGAAAGACATGCAGTAGAATGGAAGAAACATATCGCTGACGGTAAATGAAACTTAGGATAAAGACGGTCTCCAGGGTTGCGGGAAAGTCCGAAAGGGATACCGGGACCCTTGGCAACAGGCAACTGAAGGAACACGGGTGGGTTTTAGTCAGTAAAAGTCTGACACGCCCTCCCGCTCCGCCCCGAGCGGGAGCAGTCATTTGATGATTTCCCAACCACAAAAAAAAAACAAAAATGGATAAACGGTCCGTTAGTTGTAAAATTTAATTTATATGTGCATCTGACGTCGATTCTAACAAACCTGTGCGAGATCAGGGTAGTGTGATTATTGATTAAACAAACAATCAATATTCTTGCCCTTACCACAATTTATTTGGTGATTAAATAACCAATAATTTAAATGAAATTTAAATTAAGGTTTATTTTGCAGATATACATTTAACTTATATTATTATTAAAATATATATGAGGAAGTTTTTTTTTGTGAACTCCAACTATCTGAGTGAAAAAATCTATGTTGTGAATTTTCACTGAGGATGCATCCACATAAATATGGAAACAGAAATTAACATCACAAAACCCTAACATGATATTGTCCTTCAGGCTTCAGCCTAACGATTCACTGATCAAAACTAACAAGCTACAAACAAGCTAGTTAAGCCAAAACGAAACAAACACATCCCAAAAAAGATTAGTGAAACAGAAACCTCTCATATTTTCAGCAAAAAATCGAGACCCGAGCAACATGTTTCTGATAGAGAAAAAATATCGAGTTCCAATAGACAAAAAAAACATGTGAGGCAGTCTTTGGGGACTGCCGATAGAAGTGAAAACTAAGCAACAATGCGTAACCTCAACGTGCACGGTAGATGGCGCTAAAAAAACAAATCACTTCAAGCGTGACGATGACGCGAGTTCCACGATTTTTGTTCACCCAAAAAGTGCTCAACGCACCTAAAGAAGTTTTCAGTTCAAAAAATCTGGAAAGTAGCAAACTCCAAATTGAAATTGGAATCGGTCTCATACTATGGAAGCAAAAGTGCTCAACGCACCTAAAGAAGTTTACACTTCAAAAAATTTGGAAAGTAGCAAACTCCAAATTGAAATTGGAATCGGTCTCATACTATGGAAGCTTTTCTAGAATCTACAATGAGAAACCCTTCTGAGTTTCATTGACAGTTACCTCCGTAGCGGGATTATTGAAGACTGTTGCCCGCGACTTATTCTGCGATTCAATTTGAAAATGGGGACTGCCGATAGAAGTGAAAACTAAGCAACAATGCGTAACCTCAACGTGCACGGTAGATGGCGCTAAAAAAACAAATCACTTCAAGCGTGACGATGACGCGAGTTCCATGATTTTTGTTCACCCAAAAAGTGCTCAACGCACCTAAAGAAGTTTTCAGTTCAAAAAATCTGGAAAGTAGCAAACTCCAAATTGAAATTGGAATCGGTCTCATACTATGGAAGCAAAAGTGCTCAACGCACCTAAAGAAGTTTTCACTTCAAAAAATTTGGAAAGTAGCAAACTCCAAATTGAAATTGGAATCGGTCTCATACTATGGAAGCTTTTCTAGAATCTACAATGAGAAACCCTTCTGAGTTTCATTGACAGTTACCTCCGTAGCGGGATTATTGAAGACTGTTGCCCGCGACTTATTCTGCGATTCAATTTGAAAAGTAGCCTATGTCCTTCTCCAGATCAAGGGTCTTCTCATGTGCCAAATTTAATCCAAATCATTGTGTTCTGTATTCATATATCTTCTATTACGGCATTGAAAGGATGCAGTTTTCTAAACAATTGAATTGTCTCGAAGTTAAAAATGAAAAACTCGCTCTTAAGCTCGCGCTTTTATGAAAGAAAAGAGATTCTTTTCCCGCGCTCTATTCCAGGGTGCAACAACATCAGGTGCATTGGCACCACTTGAAACCACATCCAATTTCAACGTGGCAGGTAAAAGGTCACGTCTAACTGAATAATGTAATAAAGGTACATTGTTACTCATCTGTATATTATTACTGCTTTGAGCATGCTTCGCCTGCGCTCCTCAAAGGGAAAACTTCTGTAATTTGAGTCTCCGAATTTTATTACTACAGGGATACTCCTAGGAGGTAGTCAAAGTTCGGCGGTTTCGGGTTCCAATTAGATAAGATGCGAAGACATCTTTATGTTGGTGTCAGTTTAAATTAAAGAGGAAGTCGGCTGTTGGGTATAGCGTAGAATTTTATGAATCAGAAATATAAATTATTTGGCTCGACGAGGGCTCAAAAGCATTCGTGGTTCGAAGAGAGAAAGAAAAAAATGTTTATTTAGCACAGTACCTACCGTATGCCAGGAACACATATTTTGCTTTGATTTGATAACAGCAGTCGTGTTAAAATTAGGATTTTGTGGGCATCGCAATCGCGCCAAAAAAGATACATTTCAGCAATAATGCCAAACAGATGGTGTCTGAAGCTGATTCGCTGGAGGCGTACGACATAAATCTTGTACACCATAAAACCAGGAATTCCAAAACTTTACACTCCAAACCCTTGTTTCCTTACTAGAAGATCAATTGCCATCAATCTCAAACTCAATCCCTAATCCGCGTCACACCGATAAAACCGCCCAATATCTCAAACACATCCAAGGCATGTCACGACAGACTTTCCCCAGCATTCGTGATCAAAAACAACAATGGAACCGAAAGTCACGTAAGCAATCGACAAGAGAATGATGCATCGACTCAAAATAGATAGGACAGAAGGTTGGCTCTATTCAATGAGCGAAAATGCACGCACGCATAGACACGCTATAGGTACAACGAGTGCAAGCGTACTCACGAAAGGCATTCGACTGTGATCGCCATACGTATATACATATCTATGGTCGTTTGTCCACCGGCATCGCCACTGTCAACGGGACGTCAACGAGAAACGAGATTATTCGAACCGAAGAACGTGACGTCCGATGGTGTGCGGTGGACACGCGGCCATAGTAAATGTATGTATCGCTACTTCGGCGCCATCATTTCGTTCTATTTGACGACCCGTTCACGGTGCGGTGGACAAACGACCTTAGCTCGCCTTCTGTACCTTTTTATTTAGTGGCATATACATCGAATGCTTTACATTGCCGACGATTTACGAGCAATACCACGCAATTTCTATTCCAGAAAGACCGTGGATCGTGATCTGTTTTAAATTGTCGCTCGATGGGTAAATGGACGCGGACTTATGGAAGTTTATGGTGACAAAGAATTATGGCACTTTCGTCCGAACCTTTGGTGGAATATTTTATGGGATATAAAACTGTGGGTTTCCGTAATTTTCTGTAAGTCGTTCGTATTTAATTCCGGCAGCTGCTTTTCTTCGCATGCTAGTAAAAATTTAAATTGTAAAATATGTCAATATAAATAACAAAATGGGAAAAATATCAACAATATTCTCAGCAGAACGAAACTTTTACAGGTTTGATAAAATATGTCAGCTGAAATTTTCATTTCTGCATGTATGAAAGATTCTAGGTAAAGCGGTGGTTAATTTTTTTTGTGGATATTTTTGTAATTAAAATAGAATAATTTTTAATTAATAGTTTATTCGTTTTTAATCTCGTCATTAAAACTACTGTTAAAGTCATATGTAAGTAGGCTACAGGGTAGGGTACTCACAGCGACAAAATTCAGGTTCATGAAAAACCTCAAACGCTTTAAATTAAAACAATTCAAAAACCATCTTCCCACAAAATTCAGAAAAAACAAACAATGCTTATAATCGCCATAGAAACGAAATAATGAGTTCGATGCTCCTAAAATATCGGGTTTAAAGTTTAACGTACCCGAAAACACTTGAGACATCGCGAATATTTTCGGATAACCCTTCAAACGGTTTCTGGTTTAATTGTATTACTTTGTTTTGATCGTAATTTTAAGAGAACACATATTTTCACACATAAGAGTTTAAGATTCCTCCCAAATGGCTTTTTTTGCCAAAAGAGAAGACGGTAAAACACGGCAGAGGTATATTATGGGGCAGTTCGTGCAATGTCAGCTACAATTTATCTAGTTAGCAATGGTATCAACCACTTTATTCCGGATTCCATAGAAATAGCACAACAATTGGCTTTGGGACTTCTGGGAGTGACTCAAATGAAAAAGATCCAACACAGGTTCTCGACAATAAAGCAAATGACACAATACAAATCTAAACAAAATTAGAAAGAAAGGAAAACTGTATTGTGGCAATAAATAAGAGACTACTGTTAATCATAATATACAAGCAATAATGAAACAAAACAGGTTAATTTTCATTATGAGATTGGAAACCCTACACGAAAGTTCCGTAAAGCGATTTCGATTTTAAACCAATGAGTAAACAAGTAAACAACAGGATTGTTTTCATCAAGATTCCTCCTCGTAACCCGACCTACATAAACCTTACAAAATCAATGTTTTTCTTCAAGCGGACCGTTTGGATCTGAAGGAAGCATGTGACGCTTTGTTTAGATAGCGGGACCGTTTTCTTCGTTTACGAATCCGAATTTTACTACGCTATAGCAGAGCTTGTATTTCTATAGATTTTCTATTTTTGGTTTACTGTGGCTTTTAAATCATCAACATTCTCTTGCCCTTATACCAATATGTTTGGGGTCCACCTTTTTCTTCCATAATTCCCTATTATTCGTCATCTCAGTTGTCAACCCCTTTCTAGCCATGTCACACAGTACGTCCATCTTTTCTTACTGTGATTTTTAATGATTATTTTAATTAAAGAACTAACCTGTTTGGTCATAAGCAATTCTAGTCAGATCTACATAAGCCATTATAATAAAGTTATTAAAGAAGCAGCGAACATTTTCTCTACGAAGAAAATCCTTATCGAATTCATCTATGCCATTTTCTCTTAACGTTACATTTAACTCATTATACGCGGCAGCTTTGATATTAAATCTTAACTTATGTTTAATAAAGACCGGTTTCTCTTCACAGAATCATGTTTCGAAGGCGACTTTTGAGATTACAAAAGCAAAAATATTGTCCTTTTATAAATGGAAAAAATCCCATATTTTATAAATTAATTCTTAATTCTACCTCTACTAAGAGCCCATAAAAGGGAGATTGTCCACGAAAAATTACAGGCTTATTTGTTGCGAGCTCCAATTGAATGGGATTGCCTTGACTGAGCCTGATTGATTTCAGACTAAACGTTATTTTGGGAGCAATTAATAAATTGAATAAGGGCTTCTTTTTGGTGAGCTTACATATCTAATCAACATCGATCACACGTAGGACGGACCGAGAGACCTTAAAGTTGGTTAAGCAAACGAAATGAAAAAAATTGTTATAATATCTAAAAGAAATTAAAACTTGCTTAAGTAGCTTCATTCATTAATAATTTGTTGCTATCTGCCTAAACCAACTGCGATTTTTGATTCACATAAATATAGTACATTTTAATAGTTATAAGATCCAATACTAAAAGCAATTTCAAAACACCAAAACGGACAAATAAAATAGACATAGAGAATTCTCATCTAGTATAATTTTGATTAGACATAATACACGCATGGAGAGTTGGATAATATGGCCAGCGACAAGAGCGGCATGCTAATGCCAGCAAAGACAATAGAAAAGCGAAAGGACACAAAAGAATAGAAACTCTTCCATTTAATACTGCTATTTGTATTTAAACACAAAGCTGCAATTTTGTTCGGATAAAACGTGAATCGTTTTTAATGTAGGATTTTACTGGGGCATTTCGGCATTATGGTACAGAAAAGGCGGACTTAATGCTAAGTTAAATTGAAGATGTAGAAGAGAACAAAACATGACATCTAAAGCGCACAAGTAAACAATTATGATTGATATTATATTTAGGCAATCGAAAGATATACCAGCGTAAATTAAGGTATAGTTAACAATGGGCCCAAAATACTTCCCACAAGAAAACATGCATCATACAGTTGCGTTTTACAATGTTGCAGTTAATATATACGGTTAATTTCTAACAAATTCTAAATATAACCAAAAACCTATTACTAAAATGGCTTCTGGCAATTTTTGATCGTCTTAATGGACCGTTCAAGTTTCAAGGCCTTCAGCAAGAACGATCCTAACTTTTAGATTGGCCCATTAATCAATCAAGCCGATCTCGCCCTAACAGATGCAGTTTATATTTTTCTTTTAAAGAGAACATGGAAAATTCTCGAAGTTTCTATGAATTCTAAAACGACAAGTAAAATGGTTGCTGCTTTCGAGGTAATTTCAGTACAGTTGCAATATCTCTGCATGATAATGACCCATAAAAATATATTAAGCGAACTACGACTGGAAATACATCGTGCTGAAAAGCCTTGAGACTATGTTGGTTATAAAATTTATTTGAATTGCTGTGGTACATTATTGCTTGCACTAGGCGGAATGTGAAGGTCAAACAGCTGTCGTTCCGTGAAGAATACTATGCCAAAGTCAAAGTCAAAGTCAAAGTCAAAGTCAAATAATTTATTTCAACTAGGCACATTAAAGGCACTTTTGAACGTCAAATACATAGAAATAGAACTGATTCTAGTTGCCCCTTCCAAAAGGTAGTTTTCGTATGGAGAAGAATGGGCAAGAAACTCCACCGTTACTCTTTTAAAAAAAAAAAAATGTTTTACAATATTTGGTATAGGTACATCAATTATATAATTACATGTGAAGACGATGCACCGAGAATACAATTACAATAGGTAAAAAGAATTAAAAATTAAAAATGGAGCAATGAAAAATAAATAAATTAAGTATGTGATAGGTACATGGTGCTCACATATTTACAAACATTAAAGTATACGTACGATAACACAATATTTCTACAAACTTGCAAGTAATACTAATAGGACAGTGTGTGAGATTAATTATCATAAAATGTAAAAAAATCGATGATATAAAAACAATAAATTTTACAACTAGATTAGCAACCAGTTTGATTTTGTCCAGCCTCGAATTTGTCCTATGGAGCAAGACCAGCATGTTTCCAAGCATTCTTATCTTGGATATAATCCTACTTTGGACTAGCCTGGAAAATGCTTGGGAAATATCAAAGTGATCAACCTTTCATTCGCAACTACTAAAAATGCTATTGTGACAAAAAGAAAACAAGGCTAGGCAACAAAAACAGGCAAGAGTCCACCGTAAGATGACCAGAAGACGCATCAATCGGTAACTTTGATACGATTGGCGCAAGTTTTTTTTAATTATTCATAGGCTAGTGTGGTAGATTCATCTTGTAATGCTATTGATGCATGTCCATATATTTTTATTTGTCTCAACCAGATTGACACCCGACTGACCCGATTGACAGTCTTGGTCACTAAAGAAATACCTCGTAGTCACAATATCTCCAAGCTAAATCCAAGCTATCAAATATCACAAACCCGTTAGTATCGGTCTCGCGGTTTGCGGCCAGACGAGGTTCAATTGACTCCTTCTATTGTTACCGCTGCGACTTCCTTACCAACGCATTTGGAACGAGAATTCGCGAATTGTAGACCGAGAAAGTATATCAAATGTTATTGATCTAGCTGATGATAAATATGTGTCTAGTTTTGCAGTGCTGATATTTGATATATATGTGCATTTTCATAACGGATTATTATTTAGGTCAAAGCCAGGGTCGATTTTAAATTCTACATCATTCTGAATCAGCTAAATAAATCGGGAAATTGTAGAATCGTATAACGGGTTTTTCGCTTCCGTTCAGAGGATATTTACATTTATTTCAACTGCATTGATCACACTTTGAATAAACACCGCATACAAATTGTAACCCTATAAAAATACAGCATGGAAATACAAAATCCCATCTTATAAAAAAGACAAATTTATTCTAAACTAGAGCGCCCTATTAGTTCTGCAAATTGAATCTAACCACATTTGAATATCGGCAGCCCCTATACGTCACCCTCAAAATGTCCCCTTGACGCCGTCGTCCAAGACATGAGGTTCATCGCCATCATATCCTGCACTTTCCCTACTCGCTGATCGAATTACCAATCAAGGAAAGTGGATTCACATCCCAAGTGTCTTTTCGTGATATCCTTATGGGAATTTAAGCCTTATATTCTGCGGTTTAAGGCTAAGTGTTGCGTGGAATTGTAAATTTCGAGGCGGCATGATTTGCATCATTTGGGTCCGTATGCACTATCGAGTGTTGACGTACATGAGACTATGTTTGAAGTACGTAATCACACGGATCATGGTGGCACGAGTTGCTCGTTCAGATTTGTCGATAAATTCGATGAACGAAGTTGACATTTAGGACACAGATCGTGAATGGACTGTGACAAATGATATGGTGAAGAAGACATCATTAAGAAATAGTTAGTTAAAGAAAAATACAGTGTTCCAACTACGTGTCTTTACGACCACAGGATAATAGACAAATAGTTTTTCCATATAAAGGCAAAAAAATTAATGACATATCAATATAATCTCACCATTGGCAATAACGAACAGAATACGTAGTCCCGTCATACTGTACAAATTTATTTAATATCTTGTGGAAATGGAGCGATATATGGACATAAAACCATGGAAGTTATAACAGCGAGGAAATTGAGGACAGTTCATAGAACATTAAATAACGCTAAGAACATTGGAAAATTATTGTTTCCAGTTACATAAGAGGCTTGTAAGTTGATTGAAATATAGAACTTTAATTAAAGGGCGTGCTAAGATGTGCTATGATATCCGTCGTTTTTAAATGATGTTTAAATGTGGATATTGTTTTTATCACAAGAAATTATTTGGAAGATTATTGTTTATTTATGAGAAAGGAACTTATGAATTTTATAAAAGTTTAAGAGAAGAGGGCCATATTCGAAAACCTCAGACTGCAATCGATTAATTAGAAAAGGATATAATTATGAAAAAGGTAGAGAACAAACTGAACCAAGTTAAATATTTGAAAAATGACTAATTCATAAGTGGAACGAAATGTACTGATTAAATAACAACTTTAGTTGAAAAAAAAAAACAAGAACTTGATAGCGAGACTACAACAGTTAATCTAGTACATTTTATGGAACACGGCTTTAGTAACGAAGCTTTACTGTAGGATTAACAAAGGAGACAGTCTACTGACTTACTTACATCTATCTTGTAGAGTATATAGCTGGATCGCATCTAGCAGAGTACAAACCTGTGTGTTATAGAGATCAAATCATCAAAGTCAGGAGCAGCTTACGAATTTCTGTGCCACAGTTTCGGAGTAGTACAGTAAACTACACGTCCGTCAGTAGTAACTACGAAAATCGTTCCTACTGCTACGACGTAAAGGCGCTGACAAACTCAAAATGTTACCACAGGCGTGTAGTTGTCTGTACAAGTAATATTAGGTTAAAGGCTCCGTGAAATGGACCGAATGATTTGGTTACTACTACGTTGGACAGGCTAAAATGTCCAAGCACATAGACTGGTTCCCACAGCCCTGGAATGTTAGTTTTTTGAATGAATAACTATTTTGTCATGGTTGACTTTAGATGGTGGCTTCCAAAGTGCTCTATCTATGGCTTTATCAATACAGCTAGACAACATATAGCTACTGTGTCAAACAATTTATCGTTACGCGTGAAGATAAATTCCCCGACCAGAAAAATTGAAGCTAAGGTACGCCAACTTATAGCAAATTATCCATCATTATTAATAATATTATCTGTTTTGCTATCACAAGTAAAAGAGACAATTTCTAAAACGTGCGTTCATGACCAGTGACCGGAGATTCACACAGACGACGTAACAGAACAATTTAGTGTGATTAGAGAATAGGAGATGCGTGGGAAACTGTCATTGGCATTGATTTAACTGAGCTTGCACGCGAGGAGATAGATGGATTGATGTAATCTCACTTTAATTGTTTTGCTTAAATAACAATAGAAGTTGGGGGAATTTTGATCGATAATTTCGACGAAATGCGTGAATGTCTATTACGATAAAAACGTTAGGTCAGTTTTAAGTTTAAAAAAAAATCATAACGTAGCCCGTAGTAAAGGGACCCGAATAACATTAGTAAAATTAGCATCCTTGAAGAACGGAATCCCGCTATAGAAACCACTTCGTCAGAACAAGAACCACTTACAAATTCTAGAGAGATGAAGCTGAACTGGGATATGCTTTACCTGAAAGAAAAATAATAACGTTAGAATTTATAAAAAATATATACGAAGCGATCTTTGTAAATTACCAAAGACTGCTTCGTATATACGCTAAGATTGTCGTCCTCATTCTAATGAGGACCACAATCTATATAAAGCCAGACTCTAACCAGTAAAACTGGTGTCAAAGAGAAATAAAAATGTTTATTTAAATATCACAGGATATATTCAAGAGAACTAGAATCTTTTTTTGGGGAAATCTGTGACGGAAAGTCATGGTCGTATGATGATGATTGTAAGCTTGGTAGGTACAATAAATCTCGTATCGTGTTTACCCTTTAGATTCATCACAAGCGTGAGAAGTGTATAGAATCGTGTTATTTTCCGTGGACGCCGCGACCGGCAAACAAAGAAAGCTCATAAAAATCTACAAAGACACATCATATTTCACGTTGAGACGATAAAAATGTTGAGGAAAATATACAAAGGGAAAATATTTTAGCTACGATTTGTTTCCTAGACACCTGTTTAGTTTCTTGTTGTAAAACCGTATTTAAAGCGGTTTAAGCTCAGCTGTAGCGTTTTACAATTTAGCGTTTACGATATTAGCAACAGTATTTTTAAAGGCTTACTTATACTTGGGATTCGCGATTATACTTAGAAAGTTCACGAAGGGCCAACGCTTGATAAACAAATAAACAAAATGGTGGTTACCTAAAAGGATGTCAATAATCCTCAGTTACGAACATTGATATCATCAACAGTATTGCAGCCATGCACGAGTAACTTCCAATAGCAAAGTGTTACCCGAAGTTACGTCGCGTGACGAAGTTATTCAGGAAATAGCTCGGTTACCATCTATTTACGACAACAATTTAAATATCGGGTTAAAGTTTGCAATAGTTTTAAATTTTATCATTTTACTCTGCTAGTACAAAATGGAGAAAATTAACACATCATCTACAATTCAACATTTACATCAGTACGTAAGTACACCATTATTCCTCAGAGGTATAAAGTGTACCTACAGTGAACCCACATTTCACAATACCCTAAACTTAAGCCCCATTTAATAGTGGGCGAATATAGTGTTGCCATGGCAAAATGGCAGGCCAACCATCCAGACGAGGGGGCCAACTCTACTAATTTACAAACGTTGCAATGTTCTCTCCATTGTGAGTTTTAGACACCATACAAAATCTGTCAAAAACTAAATTGACTTAAGCCCCTAAGGTTTCTACAGAGACTTTTCTTATAGAAAGCTCAATAGAACTTTGCCCTGTCCTGGGATCGAACATATAGATAATAAATAGATCATAATTATTATTTCCTTCCGAATCGATCTCGACCTTTCACAGTTCCTCCCTTCACGATAAACGATATTTTTGCTAAAACGACTTGACTTAATTACTTAGAATTTCTCATTCACAAAGTGGTATGGAACAAAGTGGCAATTTAGGTGTCATTAAGGCGATATTAAAGGTACCTTCGGCATTGAGAGAATGAGTAACTACATATATAGACGGGTAAGTAATTAAGTATAATGGCATAGATTTTGATGAAACTTGAAGGGATGCCCAAAAATTGCAGCACGTTCCTGACTATTCAACATAACATCACTCTGTACCTTTTCCCCAGTTCCGCCACTGTTTTCGAGTTTCCCATTAGGTTATTGAAAGTGGTCACAGCCGTGGAATGTCTTCTGCGTATCTTTTATTGGATTCTTGGGTCTGTATGAATAAATCCAACTCAACATGACGCCTTAAAGCAGAATCAAAAGAGGAGCAGAATTTTTAATTTCTACATACCTAAAATTACTTTATTTTACAAGGCTGCATCGATGGACATTTAATCAACGTTCGAAATGGAATGTATTTAGGTACTAACTGATTAAACTATCGCGTTACATGGATGATATATAACTAGTAACGAGAATTAAACCGAAACGTTACAATCAAAAGGCAAATTCGCTTAAATTCTGATTACCTACATATTAATTAATACTGAAAAGGGAACTCAATAACAGCTGTTTATTAATACAGAATTTGGCAAACGCGTTTCATTTGTAGTAACTACGAAACTAAAGTGAAGCCCCTGAAAAGCCCTGGTTTCCGCAGTATGATGTAATCATTGCTACGCTAAAGTCCACGTGATATTCTTAATCCCCTAATCGCTTCTTAAGACACAAAACGCAAAAAATACTATTTTTAGCTGAAAAGTAACCGACACACTCCATACTTTCACTCCATGGTAACCATGGCAACAATACAAATATTATAACCAAGTCTAACCCACTCTTACAGTAGGAAGAAACACTGACCAGACGCCATACTCTTATAATAAATCATACAATTTATGGAAACACCGGAAGTTTTAATGTTTACAAATGTTGGATGCTGTCCAGAAATAGTAAGACTGTTTTGAACGGAATACTCTGGGTTTTTTCGAGTGGTAGATTTATTTATGCGTACATAATTATGTGGTGGAAAGTATACATACGTGTGTGTGAGAGGGATTGGTCGGCTATGTGGGAAATGTATCAAATGTATTTGTGTTTTCAAGCTCAATATGCTGATGGTGGATTAAAAGATTTAGTGTATAAGACAGATAGTGATCCAGCTGTTTGTTTCTAGTAATGTAGTCAAAATACGCTAATAATAACGGATTTAGAACAAAACAATGTTTGATTTTGAACGTTGATGATTTTGTGTTGATAATTTTGAGTCCCAAGCGCCCAAACGTCTAATGGATCTTCGTAATAAACTGTCACTGGAATTCTGAATCTACTTCTTGCTGCATTCAAGTGCCAGAAGTTAGATACAAAATTATTAGCCTTTAGTATTCCACTGCAGAACAAAAGAACCCTTCTTTCTTTCCACTAGTCTGAAGTTAAAATTAATCTATCTAGGTAAGTTAATGTAAGATAAGTTAAGGTAAGGTAAGATAAGTTAAGGAAACTGCAACAAAACAGTTGCGAACTCTAAACGGTTAGCAACATGCCACCGCAACCCATTTACCGACTAACTGATGACAGGGTAGGGCGTCTCCACCTACGGAAGCGAGGAGGAAACTGTTTCCTTCAATACTAGCGTTTGTATTAAATTAGGGAAATGTAAGAAGAATGTAGCAGATGTGAATTATGGTACGAATGCACGTAATGATAAATTGAGAGATACTGAAGTAACGCAACACTAAATAAAAACATAATCAAATTAATCTCAAACTGGTAATCCCAATACAACTATTTACACTTGGTACTAAATTAAATGACTAACTACAAAGGTACATAATGTACAAAAACAAATAACTTACACGGGTAATTAGAACCTTGGTTTGCGCAACCGTTTATTTTACAAAACATAAGTTTTAGACATAGCAAGAATCAGACGCATACACAACAGTGCATATAAGTCTCACAGAGTTCCCAAGAAATTACTTACATTTTTTTGAAAATTCGACCATTGAGTTGCATTTACAAACTTTATTATTCAATCAGAAATAAATGTAGTTCATGCTTCCTCCTTTAGAAAAACGGAAATGAAAATATATTAATACAGGACCTAAATTATTTTAAGCCCATTCCCAAAGCGTGGTGACACGAAACCATCTCCCGGCGCAACTAATGCAATAATAAAGCAATTCCGAGCTCGCTGCGAACTCCACCCAATGACAAACATGCACCCAGTTATGGAGCTATTAACGCTAAGATATTTTGACCTACAAACATTCTAGAAATATACCGTAAACTAATTTTAAACCACTATCGCTAAATACATTTTTAATTGAACAAAAGGAAGTAGACCGATTTATAGTCTGTCACTAAAAGACAAACAATTGATTTAGTACGCAGTAGCTCCGCAATTGCTAAAGATTAATGCAGCTCTGATTTTAAAAGCACCAAAGTCTAAATTATCATTAAATGACATTCACCAAGACAAAGACACGACGAAATATTTACTTTGAACTAGAAACTAGTCACATCTTCGATAAAGAAGCATGTTTTGCATTTGCTAATGAGCGCACAATCCGTTAGTTTCTTGCGGGCTGGAACGGGGCAACAGGCCGCAAAAACGCTACGATAATGAAGTTTAAATTATCTTCTTAGCTTAATCTTGAGAATGTTGTGGTCGTAAACTAGAAACCATATGCAGCACCATCTAACCCAATATAAAATGACTTATAATTATAACAAATTGAATTTTCAATCGCTATTAACCATTCAATTTCTATATACTCGTTCCGTTCAATTTGTAGTCTTGGAAATTGGAATCCTTTGATTTCAAGTTTCCAAAATCACGGAACATTACTTTAATACTAATCAAAACCCTAACCCAAGTTTGGGTCGCCAAACTCGTCATCCCGTTTAACCAAATGCGACTGAACGTCAATACTTGCCTACACGCATGAACAGCTTTTAAAGAAACAATTAGCCGAGAACGAGGCGTATTGTCAGGTGGTCGACTTCCGTAAGGGATGTGGACTGACCTACTTTAAGTTCATGCCTCCTTCATATATTTTTACATTCTGAAAGGTTTAAAACAAAATAATATGTACGCGTGTGCCAGCTGCTCGCAATTTCATTTCGTCGAAATAAAGTATCGGATTTACTTAATGGATATCATAGTAATTTAAACTGTTATTAAACTTATCTATACGATGGTTTTGCATGGATATTTAACCAAATAGCAAAATGATGGCGTCCGTCTTTGGTCTTTGCATATTCGATTCTCAGCTATTTCTAATTATTTTGTCTAAATCCGTGTATTTTACATCGCATATAAAGGAAAATAGATTACGGAAATATCAACCAATTTTTTTACATGCTACGTCACAAACTTTATTATATGCCTAAAGATTATTAATTATTATGAATTGTGCACCATCCCCATTATCTTTTTCAGCACAAAACCAGTGTGTGGTTCGCACATTGCCAAAAAGTCACACATTATACGCCACTAAGCTGAACGTTTCCTGTCCCCTCTGTCCCCCAATCAGCTGTAGTCGCCCCCATCCCTCGCTGCTCGACCGACATGCAGGGCGCCGACCCGGGCCGTTATTGAACCGGATCGCGGAACACGATAACGTTTCTAATATCCTACGACAAACACATATTAGTAGTAGCATAGCTCTGCGAAACAAAAAGAAGTCCGGAAAGTATAACGTCTTACCAATTTTTGCCACTAAGCAGCGTTCCCGTGTTCCGGTTGGATATGGGTACAGGGCATAAGGCACATGAGACATTTCAAGATCGTTTCTAGGATGGACTACGCTCTTGCGATGCCTCTGGTGTTGCACATGTAATTAGGCAACAGGACCAAATAAATTGCAGTCTGAAGAAGACCTTCTTATCGGAGCCGCTATAATAATCTCGATTATCGGCGATATCGTAATTAGGTCGAAAGGGAATACTAATAGCAATTTTCTCGTTAATCCCGCAAGAATAGAACGCGTCGACTCGAGAGCTGGTAAGCAGTAATCTTATTAACGAGGTAATGACAATGTTGCTAGCCCGGAGAAGCTTAACAGCTTCAATTTCGATTAAAATGAAGGCTATAAAATTACAAAGACTTTTTTAAAATACAACAATGTTGATTGTGACATTGTTTAAACCGAGGTCACGATACTGAAGTTTAAGAATAAACAGCTAATTTTAAGCTAAAGCAATTTAAATCGAACAGCCGGGCTATTCCCTTATTTTTAAGAACGTTCACATTCGCATCGCATTCGCAATCGAAAAAATCATCAATTTATCAACATTTTTGACAAGTTTGACAGATTGCGACTTGAATGAAAACGTTTTTAGGTAAGAGTTATACAACGGGAATTAGATATTATACGAAGGAGATCTTTCTTCATCACAAACTGAGAAAAAACGGGATATGAATTACTTATAATGCTGCGGAAGTAGTAAAAAGAGCTAAGGGAACTAGGTTAGTGTTACACGCTTGCTACGATCACAAGACTATATTAAATTCTTCATCAACGCTGACGACGAATGCATCCTCTTTAGAATAACAATGTTCTGCTTTAAATATTATTCCAAGATCTACATAATATGGGACTTACATAATATTACCATCAGTTTTGCAAGGGAATGAAGCTTGCCTTACAGGCGTATTTACATAAATCGACACGAACAGTTTTTCAGAAATAAATCTTGTATGTGTTAACAGTTCACATTTCTGGCCCACAAGCATTCAGAAGAAAAAAAGTTGGTACCAAAAAAAAGCAATTGCTTAAAACAAATAAAGTACCAGCAAAAATAAACCTCTAAACACGGACTAACCTAATGCTAATGAGCAATAAATCTTTGATCAACTGAATGTTTGTCTTCAGAAAGCCCAAACAGTTCATAATTACCGTTGATATACTGACCTGCTTAACTGCACTGTTGTTGAAACACGTCCCCAAATTAGATGAAGCTGTTAAATCGTCAACTGTAGGTACTGATTTAATAATCCCTGATTGTAGGTCAGTTGTTAAGGCCGAGTCGTCTGCAGGGCTTGTTCCGCATTGAAGGACCAAAACTGTTTTGTAACTGAACTTTCTTTCGTTAATTTTTTTGGGTGAGTAATAAACCTGATAAACAAAATTTTAAGGCTGGATAAAAGATAAATGCTATAAGTAGAAGCAACGAATCCATAAAAGACCAACAAAATCATATTTGGCTTGTTGCAGTTGATCGGATGAAGCTATCTGGCATTCGCAAGTGGGAATTTCGTGCATTTATAGTATTGTGATGGAAAAACTCACTATTGGACTGGTAAAAATGAGTATGATGACAATTCCAGATGATTTGACGATTTTGACTTGTTCTAGACTTTATAACAAGGATTTAAATAAATCCTAATCCCAAAGACTTTTTCAAAGAAATATTTACTCACACGGGTCTTAAATGCAAAATGGACAGTTTTATTCTTTACTGATACCGTTTTATGTCCGTTCTTCGTTCATAATACAGTTATGTTACATCCTCACCCACTCGATGGAAATAGTGGTAATATTAATTAATTAAGTTATAAAATGCGAGCGCTCACTAATTAATGATGCAGAGATTCACCTCGTTCTGCGGTAGTACATATTGGAATTTGCAGGATACGAAATTTTAATCTTAAACCGTTTTGACATTAAATTAATGCAGTCGGACCTCATTTTCCAGTGAAAATAATACTATACCCGAAAGGAGATTGAAAAATTGGTCCTCAGCTTCTTCAAGACAAGTTTAATCTAAATAATTTCTAAAACTGTCACTTGGTCTGATTTCTGAGGGAGATTCGAAACCCAGGTTAAAGTTATATGATTAAATTCAATATAGCCGATTAAACTATTCTGAACCTAAGAAAAGAATGACAACATCATAATGCTGATAAAGTCGTCCATTACATCGCTGAACTAACAATTAGAATATTTCTAAAACTAGATGATATACTGTCACCATCTACACCAAAAGCGACATGGCGCTAAATGTCTTATTACAAAACAAATATACTTAGATACAGTTAACATCTCAATGATTACGGTGAATGAATATCACAGACTGGCTAAACCAGTTAGTCTAGTTAGAGAACGAGACGACGACGTGTCTACGTAAGGTGTCTAGGGATTTAAATATCGCAACTATGTTGGCGCAATTCGAGGGATAAGTATTGGCTCAGACGGACACACCTACATTCTTGTTGATTCTGTCCATTTTGTACTACAAATACGGTTAGTGCAGGACGTCGGCTTCAAAAGAAGTGCAGGTTTACTCAATCTTGTTGGAGTATGTCTCGCTTTTTGATGAAACGAAACATTTCTTCATCGTCATTCGCTGGGACAGTCATGTAAATGTAGGTACCGATCACACATTCGCTTGACAATTCGCCTCGGTATTTAAAGGGAAGCTTGCCATAACCACTAAGCATGACTGGGAGTGCTGATTACAGGGTGACAAAGAATGCTGATACCAATTCGCCTGTTATCAATAAAATTCAAGTGTTGGACTATTCTTCTTGCTGAGACCACACGATCCTTACGATCACGAAACGACAAAGTTCGATTTAAATGGAGAGGACAAATGCGTTAATTTTATTTCACTTTGTAAACAAGTTATAAAAACTGCTCAGAAGTTAACAACAATTTCGCACACACATCGTTCTCCTTAACCAACAAAATCAAGCAATGAGTCAATAATGTTTTAGATACAAAATTAAACCAAGCAAAGTGCTGGTTGGCACGATCGGTTACGGTTTCGCGAATAACATACAAAAGTAGGTTAGAAACATTGTAAAACGGACTTCGTTTGATTGGGTGCTGTTTTATGGGTATGCCAATTTTGTTGGAACGTTGGCAGTAACACCTTTATTGGGTGATGGTAACCCGAATATCCATGGCCACCAACGTGTGACATGTTTCAATTTTGGATGAAGAAAGTAAGTAAGCACGAAGACTGTATATTGAAGTGGTCATGATACCATCAATGGGCTTGTGGCTAAAACTTTCGTCATTTTAACATGAGGCCAGCAGAATAGAAAGAATTTATGTCATAAACATAATGTGGTGAGGACTCCGAAATGTGGATAAACAAGTTGCTCCAATTATCCTTTTGTTTAAAATTCATCGCAGACAATCTTAAACTGTTAACGGTATGGCACAGGACTGGACTTGAGAGATCGACTGGAGTTTATGGACTGTGTCATAAAAAGATCGACTGAATTTTACGACAGATGAAGAAAACAGCGTCCTTTCTTCACAAGCAGGCACCTGGAGTCATGATTAACACAAATCAAATAATCCTCAAACCGAGCATCATTCTCCTGCCCTTATCCCAATTTATTTGGGGTCGGTCCAACATGTTCTTTTCTTTCATACTTCTCTATTAGCTGTCATCTCAGTAGTCACCCCCTTTCTAGCCATACTATCTTTCACAAAATCCTTCCATCGTTTTTTTGGTCCTCCCCTACTCTTATAGCCATCGACATTCATACCCAAAACTTTCCTCACGACATTTTCCTCATTCCTTCGCATCACATGCCCATACCATGACAACCGATTTCCGCACAACTTTTCAGACACAGGTGCCACTTTTAGACTTCCTCGTATGTACTCATTTTTCATTCTATCCATTCGTGGAACACCACACATTTCTCTTAGAATTCTCATCTCAGCTGCATGCAATTGCCTTTCATTCATCCCTCTTGTGGCCCAACATTCTGATCCAGGTCTAACCATTGTACTCCTCAAACCGAGCATTACCTGGATACTGTTTGCCTAACGTTTTTATCGTATAATTTTGCTAACTAGACTAAGACTAGCTCAATCAAGATTGATATCGTAAAGCAAACTGCACGTCAACATAAAACTATGAATCTCTTACAGAAAACTCTTACATAAATATTTTATGATTATAATCATAATATTTCTAGTCCACGTGGTACGGTTATCACTTCCCGCAAAGTCGTAAAAGGGAGACGTAATATGAGGGTAATATTCTTCTATGATGGTTTTGCGGAGATCAGATTGATAACTAGGTATACGTTTGTATTTTGTGCTCATAAATCGATCAGATAAACATGGTATTTTATGATATTGCAATTTTTTGGGCAAATCGTTCATAGACAAAAACTGGACAAGCGCGTGTCGGACCACGCGTAGTGTAGGGTGAATAATTACACAAGCACATGCAGTAAGTATTGATTTCACCGACCGCTAAAATAAATTTGTATTATAAAGTATATCTTGAAAAAACTACGAAAAACAAAGTTGTTTCTGCGGCTGTAATCGAAAACATAGTTACTTAGTTTTTTTTTTCAGAAACAGCATCATCTTTTTAATTACTATATGAGCCAATTCAAACTCTTATGTGCATTATTTTTTTCCCCCTCCATTTCATATAAGGGGAGTGGGGAGTGCAAACCCAATTTATTTTTTTGTAATTTCATACACCTTAGTTTAGCGTTGTACAGAATAGATAAACCTTCTTTCCAATTTTCATCAATATAGTGCCTATTCTGTGAATAAAATGATTGTTTGACTTCTATGCGGACAGACGGACGGACGGCCAGACAGACGGATAGACGGACATGACGATATTCACGCCGTTACGGAACCCTAGAAACGTGTCTATAACAAAAACAATATCTACTATCGAGTTTATTAGGGCGTTTCTAAATTATTTTTAACTCGTAAAAATAACAAACCATTCTAATCAATACAAATATCGTCTGAAATGATTTTAACACCGATTTTGTAAACAAAAGCCTTTCAATGCTTGTTCAATGCTAAGTGGATACCCAATAACTATAATCTTGAAGGCAGTCTATAATAATGGATTTCCAAGGTCTATCATAAGTATTGTTACAATGTTTGTCGAATTATGAAGAATCCATACATTGTGGAACCACATTTAAGTCTTGGTCGACTACGTTAAGATAACAAAGTCCTATGACGGATGGTAAATTCAATATGTGACCATATTGAATTTACCATCCGTCATAGGACTTTGTTATCTTAGATACCTTACTTCAATAAATGACTTCAGTTGTCAGGGATAAGCTACTTTTCAGATTGCATCTTGTGTCACCCAGATTTGTTTCCTTGGCTTAACAACTTGTCAAAAAGAGGCGACAAATCCCAAAGGCTTCGCGAGAGTTCTTCATGCAGCCTACCAAAATATCCTTTATTTGGCATGTTTCGTCGAGTCCGAGTCGTTGAGTTGAGCTACATGATTACTGACGAATGCGTGCACTGACTGGACAGGTCTACCCAAATCTGTGGTTCTTTCCTCATTTATCGATAGAATCACAATCCGTAGAGAACGCCCGCCGCACCCAGACGTAACCCTAGCACGAGAAATGCCACTGAGTAAAGTCACAATTCTGATTTTAGACACCTAACCGGAAATTGCGAGGAAATAGAACATATTAGTGTGATGTCGGGACCTTTTTTGTTATGCTTTATGTTATCAAAAACTGCACAATATACATTAAGTAAGTAATACACTGGTCTTCACACTAGGATTCCCTGTGTCGTACCAAGATCTTCCATAACAGTATATGCAAAACAATGACACAATAACAAAAGTAAGATAATATGGGGAAAAAAATATGTTGCATCCTTTTTCATGACTCAAACAACACCATCCTGATTATAGGTAAGCCCTCCGGCGACCTGATGAAGAATCTACTGAATGCAGGGAGCGCAGGACCAATTGATGAGGCAATCAATGGGGGATGGCAATGTCCAGCACTAGACATGTTTCTGCTGAAATGATGATGAATTGATGATATCTAATGGCGAAGCGTTGTAAAATTCAGATTTATTTCAAATCAAAAGTCATTTATTCTAACTAGGCTAAGAATCAGAACTTTTCGAACGACAAAATAGCATAAGACAGTCCCCCAAAAACGCCCACACTTCACCACTACCTAGTGCTTTAGCTGGGAAGAAGAAGTGGCGCAACAAACTCCCCAGCAGCATGGCTGTCTGAAAATTCAATATTGAAACTGTTTTACATGTAAAATTCATAACGCAATAACAATTTTAAATTCCATCCGTTCAGGAACTGTGAGCTCGGAAAGATTCAATTTTAATTAACATTAATTAATAATGAAATCTGCCGTTCCGCGTAGCGTTAAGGTTTTTACGTGCGGCGTAACTATTATTATTATTCGCTAATTATGTAATGCATTTTTTTAATAATTGCATAATTAATATACGGTAATACGGTGCATAGGCACAAGCAAGATTTAGTAATGTTTTATAAACCAAAGAAGATCCAAAGAATCCATATGTTTATGTTATATGTTTATGCACACAAAGATTTGCAACTTATCTCATTCTCCATAAAAATCTTAAGACCGGAAGGACAAAATCCTACACTGATCTTTCAAATCTTCGGGTAAGTAACACGGAAATATTCACTAAACACTTCGAAAAGATCTGAAACGATCCATACGTTGGGAACATCTCCAAAAATAAGCAAGGACATCCTGGAAACGATTAATGAACGTCCATAATTTAAACATAGGTTATAAGTTGGAAATAGTCATTCAATAGAGTAATTTACGAGGGTACTTTATTTTTAGAGAGCACGAGGCCGGTCGCCAACACGATGGTCCGGCCAAGTAAAAGAATCTACGTCCTCAAGCCAGTAGGTGGTGATGGCAACACTTTGGACCGGAGTCAATGGAGGCAGATTGTCTGTTTAAAGGGGTCCAGTGACCACGATCCTCAGTAATGAGGGACCGATTGAAGATAAAGGGTAATTTGAACTTAGAGAGTTGTACTGATGATTGTAATCATTATAATTTGAGATTGTGCATTTTATTAACCAGTGCCTGTAACATGATGTTGAGATAAATAAAGATTTCTGATTATGATACTTAATTATATTGTATCCTTACATATTATAAAACAAAGTCCTTCGCCGCCGCGTCTGTCTGTCGTCCTATTCGCGATAAACTCAAAACTACTGCACCGATTTTCATGCTGTTTTCACCAATAGATAGAGTGGTTCTCGAGAAAGGTTTTAGTAATAATAACCGACATCCACGCGGGCGAAGCCGCGGGCGTCAGCTAGTAAATTATATAAATACATATGTGTTACTACCACGACAAACATCATTTTATATTAGGTCTTTACCTATGAAATTGCCGTTTTGTATGAAAAAATTTAAACGAATTTTTTTCATGTATTTTTTATTTGTATTAATCGAAGTAATCACCCATACAATCAATGCATCTTTGCCAACGCAGTGGCAGTTTATTGATGCCCTTCTTAAAGAAATCAGCTGGACGGGAGGCAACAAATTCTTCAAAGGCATTTTGTACTGCCTCTCGGGTATTGAATTTTTTTCCCGCCAAGAAGTTATCCATATTCTGGAAAAAGTAGTAGTCTGTAGGCGCAAGGTGTGGTGAGTAGGGCGGATGACGGAGAGCTTCCAACCCCAGTTCTTGCAACTTGGAGACCGTCTGCTGTGCAGTATGAGGTCGCGCGTTGTTGTGCAGGAGCAGCGGAGACGAGCGATTGACCAATGCTGGTTGGAGATGTGCCAGCTTCTCCATCATTGTGTTCAGTTCTACACAGTACACATCTGCAGTAATGCTCACCCCGTTTGGTAAGAAGCTGTGATGAATCACACCAGCGCTAGACCACCAAACAGTGACCATCACTTTTCTAGGGGTAAGTTTTCGTTTAGAGCATTGTTTAGGTACTGAACCAGGATCCAACCAACTTGCTGAGCGCTTGCGGTTATCAAACAGAATCCATTTTTCATCGCAGGTAACAATGCGGTTCAAAATTCCTTCATTTGTGTGTCTGTTGAGCAGTGCAAGGCACGACTCGACGCGTACTTCGCGCTGGCGATCATTGAGTTCGTGGGGCACCCATTTGTCAAGCTTTTTTACCTTGCCAATTTGACGCAAATGGACCAATATTGTTTTGATGCTAACGTCGAAAGCTGCTGCTAATTCAGCCGTAGATTGTGTATCATCAGCTTCCACAATCGCCTTTAATTCGTCATTGTCGACCAAAGTCTTCGGACGACCGCGAGGTTCATTTTTCAGGTTGAAATTTCCAGAACGGAAGCGAGCAAACCAATAACAGGTGGTCCGTTGGTTTGTAGTGTTAGCTCCGTAAACGTCGTTGATGTTGCGTGCCGCTTGTGCCGCGTTGCTGCCACGACGGTACTCATATTCCATAATTACTCGAATTTTTAACGTATCCATGATGACGAAAAAGATTGAAATGCGATGAAAATGTAACACTAATCATTAAACAAATGACTACTTTTGAAAAAAGAATTCCATGTTTTTAAAATAAAATTAATTTTCAATTAGAATTCTTAGCCAAACAAAAATTATTTTGATTTGAAATGGCCAGTACTGCAGAACGGCAATTGCATAGGTAAAGACCTATTATTATGTTCCCTTCAAAAATATCAAAATTAGATAAACCATTTAACAACATCTCCCATATACTAGCCCTCTGTTATAATAACTCATAACTTCATAATCGCATTTCTTATGTCCCATGCTATTTATAAACACCTAATACATAAATGTCAAGTGCATGTGCGCGCGCATCGTCACACAAGCGTAGCTTATTACCGCTACGAGACCTAACGGCACCACTGCGTACTAGCGATCCTATCTGTCTTTGTATACTTGTTGATTTTGGTAGAAATGTTTATAAAACAACATGCATGACTTACACTAGCTTATTTGGAAAAGGGAAATAATAGTGGTTATAAATGCTTTTTTTTTATCATACCTACTTATTTACCTATAAACCCCCTTGAGAAAGTGCAGAAGCTATGAATTCAAATAATTCTTTTCCTTCACTGCGAAATTATTGGAATTGATAGCTCCAGTAGTCGGAGAGACACCAGAGATTAAATAATTAATTAGTGATAATAACCATGTATCCTACCTACATTATTCAGATCAGATTCTAAATACTGCTTGAGAATTAATACCACACTAAGACGAATCATTCGTACACTAGGACCATTTTTCATTTGTATAGAGCGCACTAGCAGTAATGCCTCGCGACATCCACACAAATTAATATACTTGCCCATTCATAAACCAACCTCATTTCCTTTTAATTACATCTTCACTATCACCCGTAACCCCCTTAACATCGCGGAACTACAAATAACTATATACCATTGTGTACGTTAACGGTCTGGTCGACATCCCACGGAGGTGCTTCTGAACAATAAACCTATTAAAAGCGAGTTAAGACTGCCGTGTTTGTTTATTTTAGGTGACCTTCATTTATGAGACGACAGTATAAAAGAGTCGGTAGGAGGAGCTCGTGGCTAAGTAATAACAACCGCGCGGGTCGATCCATCAGGTTCAGCTACGCCTGCCGGGATTGGTCAGTGTATGGGTGACAATCTTTACATACCGAAACTCCTCCGTGTTTCGGAAAGCACGTACATTCGTAGATCTTTGACAGTCGTTACGGGTCGTCAGAAGCCCGAAAGTCTGACAACCAGTCTTACCAAGGAGTATCGTATTACTGGGTTGTGGAGGTCACATAGGCAGTCGCTCCATATAAAATACTGGTATTCAGCTGCATCCGGTTAGACTGGAAACCGACCCCAAACATAGCTGGGAAAAGACTAGGCAGATTGATAACTCTTCTAAAACCTTCATTAAAAGAGAGTTAGCATTTTCACACGGAGTCGATCGATATCTTAATGGAAAATTGATCATCATTTACCATTTACAAGATGTTAGCTTCAAAAAAAGTTATAACAAATTCTTTTTTGGTCCTTTGATACGTGAGATGGCCCTATTCATCCAGACTTATAAAAGACCTAAAGGTTGATACGACGTAGATGTAAATAAAATATCCAGACTAATGATCAACCTAATAACGTCACTTTGTCTACACTAACCTTTTTCTAAAAGCCGCTAATTAACCATTTCTCTTTACAGCAAATCTTCTGACAGTAAGCTGAGCCGATTGGATTAAGTTTCCCCCTACATCATTATTTAAGAAACTTGTTCAACAGTTTTTGCACGAGCAAATAAGTAACTATCGTGTGTAAACACCCCTTGAGTGGACAGTAATAGGATTGGAAGATTAGCAAAAGTGCATAGTTGTCGAAGTGTCAGGCACAAGTCGTGTAGTTACGAGCACGATAACTTGTTATAAAAGTTGAGCTGTCACATTTTATGCTTGTAACGGTTTTCTAGTAGAATGACAAGGTTGAAAGTATATGTAGGTGTTTTTCTGATAAACTGGACACCATAGAAACACCATTCATTACATTTATAAAAAAATACTTTTAGAATCTCGAACTCATTCACGAAAATAAACCAAGCTCCAGTACCAGACGTTCAGAACAGGACACACTTCTACAGATCCTCCATACCATAACAGATGCATTGTTTCTCAGTAGCTTTCAGTACGTACCTGAAATCAAAAAGAAAGACAACATAAGAAACAAACCAATAGATTAAACTTAAGTAAGTGAAGAAGAAGTCGATTTGACACGATCACAAAAACATCAGCCGAATCTTCGTACAAAACACCAGCGCGAATTCTAGCCAAACTGAAAAACTAATCTAGACACAATTGGACGATTGCATCGAACTACAAAGGTAATTGATTTATAATGGATATCGAGTTGACAGAAATTCTGCAGTCAAAATGCTGTGACGAATTCTTGTTGAAAGAATTGTTTGCTTGACAATGAACACAATTTTAAGACAAATATCAATATGCCTTGCGTAGTAACAGAAACGTAATTAAATACTGACCTAAATAAATGATTCAAAAATTACTTGATAAGACTCATTTATTTGTATAAAAGCATTTAAGAGAACAACACGAGGCGTTCTTCAATAAGAAATGGTACCAAAAGGACCAATAACATAACACTAAAAATTAAACTAAGTTAATATCAAAGGGAGGACCAGTTTAGTATTATACGCTAGTAAAATCAGAAAGACATTTAATTAATGATCATTTCAAGATCTTCAGAATTAGATAGAACTTTCTTAATTTGATTTTCTCGAGTTTCCTAATTAGGATCTCCAAGATCTGTACCAACATTTTGTCTCAATTCTCAAAACATTAAATTAAATTTGAGTCCAGTTATCATTGACCCGAATAGGGCCCAGAACCATTAATCTAAAGTGACTGACAAACTCATCAAATTCCATTTTGGACGTCAAGCCTAGCTTTTGTCAACGTTTTGAATAAATCAAATTCAAGAATCGTTTGAATTAATCATTCTTTAAATTGAAGCATTGGCTTTGTAGTTGAGATGTTAAAATGAAAAGGGTATTTTCGAGTCGTATTATTGGTCCTTTCTTCATTAGCAACGCTTTGTAGTAAGTACCTGAACAGCAATGGACAAATTGTAAGGACTGTCCTCAAAGCAGGAGTACATATATTTCAAACAAAAAGATCGAACCATCATCAAAACCATCAGTGTTATTTTATTTTATGGCACATATGGCAACATTTTAGAGAACATTTTTGTCCAAGGCCCTAGCGCCAGGTCCACGTCTGAATTTTGGTAGAAATCTTCGGATGTTCCATCGAGTACATAAGAATGAAGATAAATATCAAAAGCAGAATCAGCCCAAAGGTAACGTTCCCACTGCTGGGACACAGCCGACACAGGCCTACTCTCTATGAGAGGAAGTGGGCCGTACGTATACGTAATCCACCACTTGGGCTCAGTGCAGGTTGGTAGATGTCATATAGGTATAATCTTCTCAATTCTAGGACATGCTTGTTTCCTCACCATGTTTTCCTTCACCGTTGAAATGGAAACATCAAATGGATCATATTCAAGTGTTGTGTGGTCTTCTAATTATTACCGTCATTGATATTTATGTATGTCTCCTCCGTGCCTCGGAAAGCACGTTAAGCCGTTGGTCCCGGCTGTCATTTGTGGATCTTTGACAGTCGTTACGAGTCGTCAGAAGCACGAAAGTCTGACAACCAGTGTAACGAAGGGGTATTGTATTACCCAGTTACTGGGTTGTGGAGGTCAGATAGGCAGTCGCTCCATGTAAAATACTGGTATTCAGCTGCATCCGGTTAGACTGGAAGCCGACCCCAACATAGTTGGGAAAAGGCTAGGCAGATTGATTGATATTTATGTCTTGAATGACCTACAAATGAACGTCTGTCAGTAATAAAATTGCAATTTTTCGTTCCATTCACGTGATCGAAATCAAAACCAACATTGCTTAATCTTATCCAATCATAAAAGCATTGCAAATTCGTAATTGACTGATTATGCTCTTTACGGTAATAAAATTTTACAAAATAATGTTATAATTCGCAGAGAGGGAATTTAGTTACAACTTTATTGCTTAATTATTTTTCCCTCATGACCGTTTGCTCTAAGTATTTTGTCTGCTATAGTAGCAATACTGTTTTGGGTTAGAAATTACACTTTGCTGTGATTTTACCTCACTATTTCGCAACTTATGCCAGTCCATCTTTGATTCCCCCTGACCGAAGACCATCCTTGTTCTTTATACAGCACTAGGTGCGCGCATAGTCTCGATCCCGTGGGCATATCGGGATACTTACTTTCGCATCCTGACTAATATTATAAATGCGAAAGTGAGTTTGTTTGTTATCTTTCACGCTAAAACGACTGAACGGATTTGGATGAAATTTGGGACATGGATAGATTTTGACCTGGAGAAGGACAAAGGCCCTAAACAAAATGACATTATATCAGCGATAACGATGATGGAAAAGGCAAAAATGTATAGGACTGACATAAGCTATCGAAAAGCATATGTCAACCCTGTTGAAGAAATACGAAACACTTTCGAAGCGATTGTCACTTGCCTAGGCTTGTATAGCCAGCAATATTATTTTTTGTCTTTATAAAATTTACCACACATTAATAGGGAATATGCATGTGATTCAAATATGGGTCAAATATTTTTTTCTATAAACTATGTTACTTCAGAATTAAGCCTCCATCAATATTTTTGAATAAAATTTCTTTTTGAGCGAGAAATTAATTTTTAAAAAGTCCCAAAAAACTGTGGGTAATTCAAATACTTGAAAAGGCTAAGAGCGGATGTGACGTAACAATCCGGGCTAACAATCAAAATGTCAATGTCAAGTCAATCAACAAGTGTCAAGTCAATGTCAAACGCTCATAGAAAAAGGAGTGTTTGACGTTGACTTGACAGTTGCTTGTCTGTTTTCACGAACTGTGACGTCACCACACCAAGCGCGCCAAATGGAGGGCGTTTAAATAGCCCGGATCGGTTGAATATTTTTAAACTTTTTTTTAACTACTTTAAATTGCTTTTTTGCCGTCGAATTTTTTTTTACTTTTATTTGACGATGTAAACTATCGAATAAAAATATTAAAAAAATACATGCATATTCCCTATTGTTAATGCCAAACGATTAATGGGCATCTCACACAAATGGTTTTATTTAACATATACGCCTAAACGGTTCAACAAAAATGATCAAGACTTGAACCCTTCAATAGTCCGATAGCAGAATGTCTTCATAGGATCCTCATCGAGACAGTCCTCCGTTCTCCTGAATCGTTCCTCAAACAGCCCCCCATTATACTCTTATCTCAACACAATGATATTATTATGACGCCATTATCTTAAAGTCATGCTGCGTAAATATAATGGCACTTTCTTTGCAACTTACTTGAACACTTTCTAACACTAAAGAGTATAAAATTAGCGACAGAGATTGCGAAATCTCCATTTAAATTGTTTTGAGAGCTAGGATTCTGGATTTGCGATGATGAGAAATCAGCATGTAGACGAAGAAATATTCTTCTTCTAACCGGATTCCAGTCTAACCGGATGCAACTGAATACCAGTATTTTACATGGAGCGACTGCCTATCTGACCTCCACAACCCAGAATCTGGGTAATACGATACCCCTTGGTAAGACTGGTTGTCAGGCTTTCGGGGTTCTGAGGACCCGTAACGACTGTCAAAGATCTACGAATGACATCCGGGACCAACTGCTTAACGTGGTTTCCGAGGCACGGAGGAGTCTCGGTATGCAAAGATGGTCACCCATCCACGGACCAACCCTGGCAAGCGTAGCTTAACCTGATCGATCGACCCGTGCGGCAGTTATTAATTAGTCTCATAACATCTTTGACATATGAGACCCCTCAAAATAACTACAGGTCATAACACTATTAAGATAACAAAAACACTAGCCATAAAACCAACTAATTGACGCTCTGAAGTAGGTACCCAATTTGACACCGACGAAACAAGACGGTATAGTCCGTTATCAGTCGGGTCACGTAGATTGTACGTGGTTACGGTAATACCGCGTTACCGTGTAATAATGCACATAGAACTGTGTGCAAGACTTTGTTTGAGAATTTTTTTATGAATGTTCCCGAGACCGGTTCTCCTCTAGCATACTTTGATGGATAGGAGACAAATTACCAGAAAACATTTATTTAACTTACATAAAATGTTTTCTGGTAATTTGTCTACATATACTATAAATCCAAAAACAGACGACTCGACCTGCGAATTGACCCCAGGGACCTTGTTCAGCGGTCGTGAAGGCAAAGGCGCGGGCCACACAGAAGAGCCGTCAGACGGGACGCAGACTTCATCTGGTACAAAAAGCATAGGAAAGCTTTTTCATCTGCATAGCATACTATTGCCGCGTCTGCGTCACGTCCTCGTCTCACATCTCTTCTGTGTGGCCAGTTCTAAACAGTTCAGTCAACAGGCGAGGAAATTCCAAGCAGGCTAGCCAACTACACAAAAAAAAACCTATTAAAATCGCTCCATCCGTTTAGGAGTTACGATGACACAGATAGACAGACAAAGTTTCTAAACTTCTCTTTTTGCATAGAGGTTAAAAATCAGCTTTAACTTCCTGTTTAAATCTTTATCTAAACAAAGTTAGAATACTACACTTCAGCGCCATATCTACTGGACCGAATAAATCACATGAACATAAAGGGAGTTTTAAGAAAAACATGAGTTTTCCGCTCCTAAAGCTTTCACAACTGTGTTAAAACGGCGTAATTAATATTAATAATCAATGTAAAGCGGCGTATATGCTTTGAAGATTGAAGTGTTCCTTTTTCAGCTGAGTCTACAACACACGTAATTTTTCGACCATGACCTCTTGACCTTGACTGCTATAGAACAAATATTTATACAGAGCAATCCAAACTGCACTGGACTCTGTTTAATTAAGTGAATACCTACCTGAATAGTATGGTTGTCCTCTCCGCTTGGTTAAAGACAGCAGCAGGCGTAGCATGAGCACCGTTTTGTCGACGGAAGAGTAGACAAAAATGACGTTTATATATGTAGACAGTAGACAGTACGAGACGGCAGCATAGTAGAAAGAGTCAACTGCACTTTTTACGAAATTCACTCTTTTACATAATTCGACTCAGAATTCTTTGTTTTATCATAGGATTTATCGGTTGTCAGTGTGATTTTGACAGTGAGGATAGAAAACTTTCTTCCGAAATAGTCTACCTACAAACAGACGTAGACAAAGATCGTTAGAAATGAAAGACAAAATGACAGATTGTAGAAAGATTTCTACGGTGGATGTCAAAAATGAAGAAACAAACTGTCACTTTGTATAGAAAAAGCTATGTCTATTCTTCGTAGAGATAGCAAGCGCCATGCTACGCCTGCTGGTAGCCTCATGTAAACGTATTTTAGGAAAACGAGATGTTATCTAGAAATCCAGTTCTCTCCCTCTTCGCGCTACTTCAATTTGCATGAAAAGCAGCACTGGATACTAAGTACACTGTGGACGTCGGCCCGGCTTGGGCAGAGCACCACCGCGTCCTCGTGGAGGCGATCAGCGGAGGTGATCACTCGCGTCCTGCCCTGGTCCAGGCCATGGTACGGAGTGAGAGAGCATGAGAAGCCATCACCTCCTTCTGCGAACCAGTAATGCTCGCGAAGGAGGTGGAACGCGTAAGGGAGAGGCAAATTTCGCGCTCTAACGCCGCTAGTCGCCGCAGGAGACGCCCTGGGCGTCGGGAATCCCAGGCCGATTCCCGGCCAACGTACGTGCGGGCTAGCGGAGGGTGAGCAATGGGTAGCTCGCCGTCTGATAAGGACCAGGCCCGGGTCGACGGCGCGTTGTGTTCAACAAGCACCTAAATTTGTTTAAACGATTCACCTAACTAGGATTACTTCTGTTACCTAGGGCATTTACAGATACAACCCTTACAAGCTGGACTACAGTCCATTATCGTTGTGAGAAAAGCCCTGCCTAGCAACGCTTCATTTGTACTACAGTACCAGAATCAGTACGTTCTCAACTTCCATTAGTTAAGCCATTATTCATAGGCCCGACAGCAATACTTCCGTATCTATTTCTAGGATAATATATTGCATACTTGCATCACTTTATTCACTATACATTATAATTTAATTAAAATTAATCCAAACCTTCACGCTTTCTGAGCTCAATGTTACGCATTCAATAGCATAAGATGATTAGAAAAAAATGTTCGTGGGGGAAAAACTGTTCTTGCAAAAAAATTGTGCAAGTGTGTACGAAAGCAGTGCGAAAACGGAGATCAAACGTGTTATTGGTCAAAGGACCAATAACACGTTTGATCTCCGAGACCAAAGGGTCTTCCAGATGAAGGACCAATTTATTTGTAATTAAACACAGCTATTAGTAATAATAAGACCTTTAATTGTATACCAACAGAAGAAAATGTGCCCGGAATTACAGGAACCAAGATGTAAATGGTACAACTAAATATCCAATTCCTTTCAACATTTCTATAACTTGCGTTCATTATGCCAATTCGCAAAAAATATCGATAGAATATTTACCTACTCGGAAACTTTCAATACAAATTGACAATGAAAACGATAATAGTCACGTAACTGATTCAATTTCGTGTCATTTAATCGATTACAAAGAATTCGGTTGAGTACCGAAATGGTATATTGTTAAATTTTCTGCGAACCTTGATTCATTGGTACGCCAAATTGGGAAATGTGAAGATTGGCACAATGGACGCTGACAAAAAATGATACTAAATTAAGTAATAACTGCGGATAAAATTGAGTACATACTTAATGGATCACCATTCTGGTACAGGTAAATAAACTGAATCATCATCTGCCAAGCCTTTTCCCAACCAAGTTGGGGTCAGCTTCCAGTCTAACAGGATGCAGCTGAATACCAGTTTTTTGCATAAAGCGACTGCCTATCTGACCTCCACAACCCAGTTACTCATACCCCTTGGTAAGACTAGTTGTCAGACTTTCGGGCTTCTGACGACCCGTTACGACTGCTAAAGATCCACAAATGACAGCCGGGACCAGCGGCTTAACGTGCTTTCCGAGGCACGGAGGAGTCTCGATATGTAAAGATGGTCACCCATCCACGGACCAGCAGCCCCGGCAAGCGTAGCTTTTTCTGTATATTTTTTTTCATTCAGTTTATTTGAGGAGCTCGTTCCTCAAATAAACAAAAGCAGCGGTCAGCAAAAATCATTTTCCTCCCAATTTCTTTGTTCGTCTTTTTCACACATATCTCTTTTAGCCGTCATCACAGAGTTCTGTCTAACTATATATTTCCGTACGATCTCTGATTAAACTACTACATAAAAATCGAAAGACTCGGCCAACGAAACCGAAAGTGCAAATGTAACCCTAACCTTGCATTGGAAAAATCAATACACACCCCTGCTTTACACCCTTGCGCTATAAGTATATTCAATAGACGATCATGGCAACGGACCTCTGTTACACTTTCTGAACGAATATATTATTTAAATTCAATGGGTTTTCGGGCCGTCTTCCCTTTGGTTTTTGCTTCATTGCGTTGGATCAGTGTTGTGGTGTTGCATTCTAATATTTATTTATTTATTAAAACTTTATGCACAAGTAAAAAACTACTGTAAAAAGGCGAACTTAAAGCCTGAGGCATTTTCTACCAGTCAACCCTAGGGTGATGCAGAGACAGACATGGCAGGTGCTCCTAAGATAATACACATAACTCGAAAAATAATGAATACTATTAATACATACATAAACAAAATAAACTTAGTCAGGAGAAATAACGACAGGTAGAGGAGAAAACGAATCCAGCAAATTAGCGCTGGGATGATAATTACGTTGTCTCTTGATTCTTTCAGTTATCAAAATAGAATTTCTAAACATATTTTGATTCAGGAGAATGATATAATGCTCCAACTTCACAACCAAACCTTTTAAGCCAAGTGCACTCAGTCTGCGAAGAATAAATATAACAGGACAGAAAAACTCAATAACACAGACTCGGTTAGAAATCAGACCGCACTATCAGACTTATCTCGGTACTTACGTTGAACAGGTCAGCCAGCTGAATAAGTTCATACACATAAAGACAACCTGTCCTAGAGTCGAATGGTACCGGTTTGTGAAACGAGACATCGTGGCAGACAATGGTGATATCGTGACGGACAATGGTAGTAAGTGACTCTAACTGAAACGGTCAAGGAGTGTTTAATCAGGTTTAGGATCGGACGATAGTAACTTTGAACTAGTTTGAAGGGGTAGTTTTGGACTTTGCGAAGTTTTTCTCAAAGGAAGGCTACAAGTACAATGCAGTAACTGTGTTATATTCTAAGCAGTAGCATCTACTGATGCTGAGCACAGGCACAACAGAAACACACATGGCAAATCCATGTATGTTTTGATGACACACATTTTCAAATAACTATCTGGTCGGATTTTGACCATTTTAAAAAAATGCCGGAGGGCTAATAGGACCATCATCACTAATCCATAATTTTATAAGAGATGAAGCTATAAGGGACGTATAGCGCCACCCCTTTTCCACACAGCTCAATGATGACTTTGACATTTTCCTACACAACCAATTAACCAAATTTAGTTTCGTTTCTTGGGTTCAAAGCTAATTCCACAGGGTCAAACACATAACCGTACAGATCAAAGCCTACAGTCAATGTGCTAAATAAGTTCAAGCTTACAAAGACGTAACCTGTTCCGAAGCCTACATGCACCGGTCTCGAACTAGGACGTTGCAGTTGCAGCAGACAATGGAAATAGGTTGCTGACTTAGAATAGAATGCTTGTACAGAGTAACAGACTTACGCGGTTGCTATGGCGGGAGCATCTGTTTAAAACCTTTGTTTTCAACATAATTCATTGATTCTGTAAGTAAATTAGTTTAAAAACACACTTTTACACGTTAAGGTTGATACGCTAGGGTAAACCCCGAAATTCAAATTTTCTTACGTTTTTTGCAATTTGCAGGGCAGTATCAGGTTGTATGTTGATCTAAATATTATTAACGCTCGTAACAAATATGGATTTACAGAATTATAAACATTAGAATCAGCAATACAACTCTCTAAGTTCATGAAACTGCCAAATGTCATGATTTCATGAAATAGTCATTCAATATACTTACATGAGCTTAGAGAGTTATATTGCTGATTTTAATGTTTATAATTCTGTAAATCCATATTTAGTCCTCAACCATGCAGATTAGTATCTGAGATGGTCTGTTGAGGAAAGCACCACACAGACTTGAGATGACCTGTCCAGTCAGTGCACACATGTGTCAAAAATCGTGTAGCTCAACTCAGAACTTAAGGAGCTCAAGTACTCGACGAACAATACCAAAGAAGGGACATTTGGGTAGATATATCATCACATCCGTCTCCTAAAATGATTAATATGTCTGCGATCCCAATCTTTGACTTGCATAATATATTTTGATCCATCAACTCAACTCGACTATACCACAGTCAAAATGTCAAAAGTGAATAGAAGGTTACTGACACACACAAACCGTAATTTTCAAAAAGAGGGTAATCTTTAATCTGTGGTCTGTCTTCTCAAATATAAAGCCCTACCAAATTCGCAAATGAATCAAAATATCAATCCTAGATGTCAAAAATGTAATCAGGATTGATTGTAATTTCGGGGCGCTAGTCGCGCTCGCTTCCGTCCTAGGCATGTTCACTCTGGCTGAAGCCTTACGTCTTTGTACAATGTACGCAGTGAACGATTGAGCATCTGCCTAGTTTGAAATGGTGTAATTGGGTTCCTAAGTTGTAGTGAACATGCAGTTTGGAATATAAGCTTGTTAGGTATTGTCTAGCGCGGTAGTTAGGAGAGTTATGGTTCTTTTGTTATGTCTAGGGAGTATGAGACAGGCATCGAGACAAAGAGAAGTTGCTTAATTAAAAGCATTAGTTATTGTTTAGTTCTAAATTGGGATGATCGTTTTCAAATTTCGTTTTGAATTTCCTGATAACTTTCATGAATATCTGCTAAAACAATCCGACAAAAACCGGTCTAAAATATGATATAACTTCACACCCCTTTTCTTCCTATTCATTCCCATCAAGCGTATGAAAATAAAGTTTATCTAGCCAGCGTGCTTCTCTATCCTTATTTTAAGATTTTGAAACATCTATGACATAATATTCAAAGATTTAGGACCGTTTACCATGTTTCTTGAGCGGGGGCGTCGACATAATTGTCAAAGGTGCATATTTATTAAATGTAGGCGGAGTTCAACTATGAAATAGACAAGATCTGAGTTGTGGGTTAAAGCTGTGAAAATCACCCAGTTATAACTAGAAATAGTGACGAAATCAGGAAGGAATGGAAGATGTTTAATTAAACTGTTCTAAAAAACTCGGTTCGTTAACTTTGTTCAAAACATAAAAAATAATAAGTAGTGCACAACCTAAAACCGTGTCGAACATAACGCATGCCCATGGCAGGCATGAAGTGAGGCCTTAGTATGAACAGGATTTCATGCTAGACAGCCAGCTAACACGAAGAGACGTAAATTTACAAAACTGTAAACATCAGTAGGTACCTTCAGATTCGGAAGCAATTCCATCCTAACGATCTTTAAATCAGCAAATAATCTGGCATAAGTGTAACCAAACACGGAACGCGAACCAGCAGACCAGAAGCCAACAAAAACATGAAACAATCGACTAATTTAAAATCTAGACTAAATTATACTTCTGGACATAAAATCCTCATAAAAACGGTAATAACTGCACAGCAAGGTTCGTCGACCGAAAAACGGCTAATAGAGGCAATGTAAATTAATTATAGCAAAAACTTTTAGTTCAAATAGCCTTCGACACTGTATCTTCGAAATTGACGTAAAATTCGCGATTAGAACTGGTTATTTCTGGCAAAAAGCGGATGCATAAAACTCGTTTAGTGAACCAATTAACTGAATTACGTGAGTTTTGCAACCAGTTACATGTGGCAAGCCAAGCGTGGTACAAAAGATATAAAGTAATTATAAGTATCTTCATTAGATTGAAGAGCATGTGCCGTATGGGCATGGGGAGGAACGGAGCGAACCATAAAACATCTGCTTGACGGAACTGACTAAGAAAATAATTCAGATGCATCGGTGATGAAATCGAAAAACCCTGGTATGACTCAAGGCAATCAGAAAAAATCTTGTATGAGTAACATCAAGCTCTTTCTTTCTGAGACCAAGCACTGTCTTACCTACCAAATATCCTTCGTTTGTGGCATTTGTAAGCATTAATAAAAGTTTCAGCTATCCAATCACTCGTGTATGCACGTGTTGAACCGCCTATTATAATAAACTATCCACGACAAACGACTGATATTTCCGTAGTATATTATTAGGACGGCGCGTCCTGCACCCGGTATTTCCGCTAACGTTTAAGCTATACGAAAGCTTCACCTGGTCCGCGCGGTCATTTAATAAAGTTAAAGAAAATAAAAATGTGGCAGGTTGTCGCATTTCTAAAGTATGCTTCCCAGCAAAGAATAAGCTACTCGCTGCCTAGCCGTTGGTGTCGTAAAAGGCGATGAAAGTATTATGCCAAGATGGTCTTTTGATCCGCTTGAATCAACATCTCGTTTTCTCCGCAGAATTGCATTAACATATCCAGTCCTTTGCTTAATCCTTTCTACTTTCTAATAATAGAAGGAAATGAAATGAAATTGTTTATTCTGTAAATAGGATATTAGAATCGCTTTTACACGTCATATTATAAAATAGTAAAAATAAGCTAGATGAGATCAGCGTTTCTTATCTACTCTGAGAAGAAAGGCCGAAACAAACTCAGAGGTCGCAGTCTCTTTTAAAGTCCAGACATAATCTTGGTCAAACCATATGAGGACTATGTAGATTAGCGTTTGAAATGGCCTTTTGGGGAAAAAACCACACAGATTTGAGTAGACCTGTCCAGTCAGTGCAAGCATTTGTCAGTAATAGTGGAGCTCAACTCAGAACTTAAGTAAAAGGATTCAGTTAAAAGACATACTCAAACGACAGGTAACATTATGTTCATAAAAGCATTTGTGACACTAGTGACTTCATAAAACTTACGGTGACACAAAATAGAGTTCATCATCAAAACCAATGCTCTCTTCTTGGATGTCAGTTCAACAGAAAAGCTGAGATCAATAAAAATAAAGCACCCCAAACGTATTTACAAATATAATTATAAACTCTAAACATTTCTCAGACATAATAGATTTGAAATCTAAAGATTTAATAGTATCCCGACGGGAGTGTCGCAACCGATGTCTGAACGGGCAATACATCGTGTGCCCTTCAGGTCTGCCCTCAGAAAGGTCGAGGTGACTCGGGAGCAGTATTGAGCGAAGAAAGTTTTAGTTATATGTACGGTTTGAAAATGTTATTATAGATTTGGAGATGATTAAAAGGGGAACGTGATTAAAGACCATGAAGTTCGGTGGGATTGACAAGAAAACAGTTAGAAGCTTAATTATCGGCGGTAATCGACCTTATCGCAAAATTACCAATATACTGAACATTGAATGATGATGCTGTCTGTAATGGAAGATGGCAAAATCATTTTTTGTCAAGGACGAATGTGAAGTTCAAGTTCATATTTGGTACGGTTTGACAGCCAAGTTATTGGAGGACAGCACTGTTACCATCGCAGTTAGAACCTGCATGAGACTGGCACAGGAGCGTGGGTATTGGCACAAGCAAAGAGAGGCCTATGCCCAGCAGTGGGCGAAGTTGGGATGTGGATTATGATGATGGTGACAAACTGTTGGTCATAATCATATCTTTACATTCAATATTGTTAATAAGATGTAACAAGGTTCTTATGTGTAACATGGACTTCTCTATTATCACGACATGAACTGTTCCTGTATTAAGTACCTCTACGAAAGAAGCTTAAAAGGTGACTCCCTTCGGTAACCCAGGCACTCTCCAAGATACACCAGGAACTGTTCGATTCAAACTTAATGACGTCTCGGAACATGAGGCGAGTCGCTGCGCAGTAAAAATTTCGTGTGTCAGCGAGGGTGAGGGGCGGGTACTGCGTAACGAGAAGCTAACTTCCGAGCCGCACTTAAGTTCGAATCGAACTGTACACGGGCATTGCTAGCCTTTCTTCAGGATTTGGGGCTACGAAATGTACGAACGGTTCGACTTTCCTAGCGTACGCAAAATACGCGCTCGGAAGTGGAGTCCCAGAGACTAACCTGTGTATTCCAATATACTATACCTTACTGAGATAACATCCTCAAAATCTGACTGCAGTTCCAAAGGTCCAGTCTCCTCTAAACCAAGTTAAAATTAAGGTCTTTCGACAGCCAGGAAGTGGAAGTCTATCAGACATAAATTCAAGTCCCAATTAGCCTGTTTCAACAGTAAGCGACTCCAATAACTAATGTATCGTGCTAACAAGCAACTGTTTTTATAGTAAATAGAGCGTGCGATGTATAATTTATTTCTCCGTTAATAATACGTTTTGTACACACATCGGGTTCTGTTAAGGTAAACTGTTAAGGGGAGGGTTTTGATGATATCACAATGTAATGAAGCTAGTTCAATGGATCGATTTTTTACGACAATAGCCCTGATAAAGTGATAAAAAGAAAAATGAATTGTTTTTTTTTACAAACAGTTTAGTTTGGTTTTTTTTAGGAAAATTGGATGACTTTGACGCCACCCAGAACTACTAAGTTAGTAAGTGAGTACCTAACCTATTTGTAACCGACTTCAAAAAGGAGGAGGTTCTCAATCCGACTGTACCTATTTTTTTTGTGTTTCTGTTACGTGATTATTCCGCCAATTTTGAATTGATTATGGCCAAAATATGTATTGATTTTGGTGTTTTTTTTTTTTTTGGGTAGGTCTTCAGAGATGGTCCGTAATACGTATTTTTCCCATTTAGTGTTTTTTTTTTTGGAAGTCTGTTTTTTTTTTGTAAAAATTTCTTGTCCATCTATTTTTGTTACCTACGACGATGAGTTTATTAAAATTATCCGTGTTTTCATTTATCTTAGCCCGTTGTGAAGCCCAGATACGAGGAGATTTCGTATCAACGCACAACATTTTCAAACAATATAAGTGCGAAATTAGCGACACTTAGGACCACAATTTGGGATCCCTTCAGACAAATCAGAAAGCTCCATTGTAACATCATATTCAATTAGACTCTGATTTCGTGCACATGTACAATACAGTACCTACAACATTATTAAGAAAACCGGATACTATTACGGCAAATTAAGTAGAAAACTCCTTAGACAAATTGCTATTAAACGTCTCTAAAACTTAGTTGGAACATAAAATCCCACGCATTGCCTAAATAGAATAACATGCCATTTATGAGCTGTTCATACAATCAATGTATAGAAAGTTAAATACTCTAAACTGATACGTATAGGCTTTTGCGAGTGTGGGATGGCTTCGAACACAGAAACCCATGAATTGAAGGTGGGTTTATCGGGCTGATTGAGAAGATTTGGAAGATTTGGTCTAGCAGTAGTTTTAGAAGTTGTCTTTTGAATACAAGCTTCAAGAGAACAGTTCATACCACTGCCTCTTTGGACCAGGTGGTCGCAAGCCCACTGCTGGGCGTAGAGTCGAGCACATGGCTTTTCATTCTCAGCCTGGAGTTTTGCTCGGTTCTTCGCCTCCTATCTTATATACAGGAGTTAAACATAGCTGGTGAAATGTGGGTGCACCCCTGTCAAACTCCTCGGAGAACACAGGCGTAATAATACATGTATGTATGTATTAAATAGTGAATAAAAAAAGTAAAAATTACGTTCATTCGTCAAACTGGTCCTTAAAGAGTCATCTTGCGAAACGTTAAGGCGAAATGAATACAAATAAAACTATATTGTACCACTTTGTTACATCCAAATTGTTGTTCCTCACGAAACGAACGAACTGTGAACACAATAGCCGTTTCGTTACTAAGGATTAATACTTCATTAAGGCAATTACGAGTAAAATATAGCTGTTCTTGTGTACTTTAAGAATAACATTCGGGAAAGCAATTTATTGCACCCTACATAAAATAAGAGCCTCGGCGAATTTTCTGAACAGTCGGCACAAACAGGGCAGCTTGCCCAGTTTCTACCATGTTGGCTGGTTTTTCCTAAGGATATGAGCTATTCTCGTACAACTCAGGTTAGAAGCTGATTTATTGAAACCTAAGCACTTGTGATGTCTTCGGTCAAGTCCTGCGAAACCCAAGGTACGAATTTAAGCGCAAGAAAAGTTCACCGAGTCCAGTTTGTGACCAACGCAAATTCGAAAACCAATGAGGACAGTTTTTGCATGACAATGCGTTCTTTCGTCCATTGAATTGCTGCAATTTCTAGGCTAAAATGACATCAGATTGTAAAATAGAACGACTACAGAGATTATCAAATTACTAAGTCAATTGCTATCATACCAGATCGAAATTAATACAATTTAGATAAGAACTCACGTTAATACGCGTAAAGTCACAGTCTGGTTAAAATGGAAAGCACTAATGGCTTTATTTTTAGGACACAGCCTGTTAGAGAACGCTAGAAGTATAAAACTGAGTTTAAGGTTACAAATTAAAAAGTTTTCTTTAGGATCTAACAAATGTAACTGGCCATGTTTGTCGAAGGACCGATAGCCGGTGGAGCAGACGAGGTCTGGATTGGAGACCGCGTATCGGCGTAGTGTGGGACGCCCCCCAGCTATATGGAACGATGAATAAAAGGTGGCTGGGACAGACTGGATGCGGAAGGCAGAGGACAGTGTTGTGACCTGTGGCGCAGCCTGAGAGTGGCCTACCTCCAGCAGTGGACTGCGATAGGCTGAGTTGATTGAATGTAACCCTACAATGGAAGGTCTTAGAAGAACTTGGAAGAAGTAGATCTCAGGAGCTTTAGAGAAGTTGCTGAGGAAGGTGTAATTACAGGCCCATGAGACATTTCAGCAATTAATCTAGGATGGGAACCGATTTGCGAAGCTACTGGTTTTGTTAATGTCCATTTGCTGCGGTGAACCCTTAGCATTAGGTAGGTCACCTGCTTTTATGCGAACTAACCACCTAAAGTGTAAACAGTGCATGAAGCCTTGTTTATGTGTTCATGGTACAAAGGCTATAAGGCAGTGTCAGTTTATTTAACTACGCAAGCAACTGCTAGTCCGATAAACCTTTCCTACTTGATTCCTGCTTACTCCATGTAACCGTAGGTGCATTCTCAGGTGCTTATCCGGAATAACTACCAATGCACTATTCTGTTATTTACGCCTACGCTACGATCTGAATGTAGCTGCCTTCAGCTTTCTGATTATTTCAAGAATAATCACAACAAATCGCTCCAACAAAAAATGTACAAGCAGCCATGCCTGTTTTTCCTAATTCGTATTTAAACGATTAGAACGTTTGGAAGTTCCTAATCGTTTTTTCTCACGTTTCGTGAGTGTGTGAATACTGTCATCGGAGTTTATGGAAAACAAAGAAAATATAAAAGATTCGTACGACGTACCTATTAAATCACGATCCGAAAAAGAAACAACTCACCCATTGTGCAGTTAGTCTAACCATCCTCAAGTTACTTGTTATGATCTATAGTATCGTTTCAAATGCTTACTCTGCATGGGAAATAGTGAACAAGTCCGATGGTTTCATTGATATGGGAGCATTAAAATAACCTTTACCAGAGGCGATATGTGTACACTGTACAGTCATCAGCATCTTTCAAATTTTGCGTAACAGTAAGGTATTTAAATCCTCGTACGTCTGGCGCACCTATGACAATAAGCCCCGCTCGCTACCAAGTTGAAAACCTGATTATAAGGATGGTTCGAACCCTGGCATAACGAGAGACGATGAATCAGAAAGAGATAGAATCAAAGATGAGCCAACATTGCATTACAGTGGTACAGACCAAAGCGAAGATTGAGGCACATGCTTGACTTTTGCCGAAAGAACTGGCCCACTTTAGCAGAAAAACAAAACTGTGTGGAAAAGGGAGAAGGAGGCCATTGCCCTTTTTTTAAGGGGTGGGAAATCATCAAATGATTTCTCAGGGCGTGTCAGACTTTTACTGACTAAAACCCACCCATATTCCTTCAGTTGCCTATTGCCAAGGTCCCGGTATCCCTTTCGGACTTTCCCGCAGGAGGCCACTGCCCTGCAGTGAGAAAAACACAGTTTACATAATAATATTCAAAAATTGTGAAACTTTTCATTCTCAAACAAAGTAGTAAGTATTTCTAAGCAGTTGGAATTACTTTACGAACCAAGATATTTTTTTAATGACATTACTCATATCCAAAAGATTTTATAAAAGTTAATATTTATTTTTAATATTCATATTATGACGGTTTTAATAGTCACTGCTTGTCGCCGACACTAATTAGTGACAAGTATTTAAAATTCAAGAGGAAGCTGATATCCGGCGCGTACACCTAATGTCGTTGAGTTTATCGGTCTAATAACGTTCTATTCAAAATAATACATTACAACATGTACAGTCACGGACTTTAATTGATGAGCCACCTGGTACTGTTCGCATTTTAGCCGTGTAATGCAAATCGGGTTTATTCGGTTCCCGACACGCAAAGTCATATGTCTTCGTATTAGAAGAAGAAAATTATATTTCATATCTTTACCGGTTGGCTAACCTGAGAGCAGAACTACAAACTTGACAGCAGTGACTACTCAAAGTCAACCAATTGCAGGTCTAGCAACAGTAACCTAGCAACGATAAACAATTGTTGCTAGGTTACTGCTGCATAGTAACGTTAGCGTACGGAGAAATTCTCTGACATCGATATTTCAACTGTCACTGTCTTCAGTTAAGTTTTCAGAATTATTGAGTTAATGAGCTATGATTCAAAGGAGGTCAGTATCAAATAGATTGGATAAACTTAATGCAACATTGTATTTATTTTTATCATTAAGAACTTATTAGTCAACCTCTATGGATAAGACTATTTCCGATTAAAAGTAATTTATTTGTCATCTTGATATTTCAACTGTCACTGTCTTCAGTTATGTTTTCATAATTATCGAGTTAATGAGCTACGATTCAAAGGAAGTCGGTATCAAATAGATTGGATAAACTTAACGCAACATTGTATTTATTTTTATCATTGAGAACTTTTTAGTCAACCTCTATGGATATTTCCGATTAAAAGTAATTTATTTGTCATCTTGTTTACGAGCTTGCGATTTGAGTTCGTGTTTAATCGTGTAATCTCGTGAATGTATGAAAGTAAACAAGATGACAAATAAATTACTTTTAATCAGAAATATCCATAGAGGTTAACTAATAAAGTCAACCTCTATGGATATTTCCGATTAAAAGTAATTTATTTGTCATCTTGTTTACGAGCGTGCGATTTGAGTTCGTGTTTAATCGTGTAATCTCGTGAATGTATGAAACTGCAAAATTGAAAAGTTTGAAGGTGGCTCGTCAATTAAAGTCCGTGACTGTACCTAAAGCAAGCAGAGTTATCAGTACAAAAAAACAAGACGATATTGATCACCCCAACCGCACATATCAATCGTTGAACGATCGATGATCAGTAAAAGATCGATTTACTAGCTAATAACCTAAGCCGTTGGTACCGGCTGTCATTTGTAGATCTTGACGGTCGTTACGGGTAGTCAGAAGTTAAGTCTGACAATCTTGGGGTCAGGTAGGCAGTCGCTCTATATAAAACACTGGTATACAGCTGCATCTGGTTGACTGGAAGCCCAACATAGTTGGGAAAAGGCTAGGCAGATGCTCACAGATTATGATGCCTTAGGATTTACAGTGCAAGAAAAAAATAGTAATATTTTCGATTCTAGGTTTTTGATCGCCAGCAGGACAGGGCTACCCACGCAAGACATTTTGTCGTCACAGCATCTCAACAACATTTTGTTTAGCCTGGCTGATAAAGTCTTGGAGTAGGTAGGTACGTAGTACGATTTGCTGTGAAATCTCTAGTTAGATTTTGTCATTTGTACAAATAAAAATGTACTCTGTGATTTGCACTAAAATGAAAACAGCAAATCACATTTAGTTGACATCACTTTAAGTGGTTTTGTTTCTTATGATGACCATATCCGTGCTTATGTATGCCGTCATATTTATTGCCGTATTTTTGTCTACAGTATTTTATTTTTACCATTATCTAAAAATTAATCTCTTGCCCAACATTTATTTACAAGTTAGCAAAAAGTTTGGTTGTTCACTCAATAATTTCAACTTGACCTTTCGATAACCTTGGACGGTGATATAATTATTGCAAATGACTAAATAGGAATGTGTGACTTCATCGCAACACTTACTGCATATTTATTTCCAGTCAATAATCATCTGCTGTTTGTTTTGCGAATTTTAATACGGATTTATTAGTTTAGGGGTATTCTACACTTGCTAGAGTCGAATCTAAACGAACGATCGAACTTTGGTTTCTCCACCGCTTAAACAAACGGGCTATTCATTACTATTTATTTTTCGTATGTAAAACTGAAGATTTATATACGAAAAATAAATTCCGAAACGATAAAAGAAAAGGGAATGAATTCTCTGCTTGCCATTGACATTCATCCACATTTACACACTATATAATCCTAGATAATCCATACTAATATTATAAATTCGAAAGTAACTCTGTCTGTCTTTCGGTCTGTATGTTACCTTTTAAACGCCTAAATCACTGAACGGATTTCGATAAAATTTTGCAAGGAGATAGATGGCACCCTGAGGAAGGACATAGGCTACTTTTTATCGACAAACACGCGGGCGAAACCGCGGGCGGAAGCTAGTATTTTAAATGCGAAAGTGAGTTTGTTTGTTTATTACGCTTTCACGTTAAAACGGCTGAACGGATTTGGATGAAATTTGGCATAGGGTTAGACCTTGACCTGGTAAAGGACATAGGACACTTTTTATCTCAGTATGTAGAACCTACGTGACGTTCCCATGGGATTATTTTGGACATTCACGCGGGCGAAGCCGCAGGCATAACCCAGTACCTACCTACTGTTCTACATGTGAAAAGTACCTATGTGTGTCCACGATTTTCTTTAAAACTATTTCAACCAATGTTGACGGTACTACTTTCTGGAAAACTTTGTAAAGTCTAATTTTTAGGGTTCCGTACCCAAAGGGTAAAACGGGACCCTATTACTAAGGCTCCGCTGTCTGTCTGTCTGTCCGTCTGTCTCATGAACCGTGATAGCTAGACAGTTGAAAATTTCACAGATGATGTATATTGGTTGCCGCTATAACAACAAATACTAAAAAACAGAATAAAATAAATATATAAGGTGGCTCCGATACAACAAACGTGAATTTTTTGCTCGTTTTTGCTCGAAATTGGTACGGAACCCTTCGTGCGCGAGTCCGACTCGCACTGGGCCAGTTTTTTTTTTTTTTGCGTATGATTCTTCTTTAGTGTATCGCCACCTTTAGAACAGAACATCATCAATGTAATAAAATCGTGATCTAAGATTTTATATTAAACACGCTTTACGATACATGATTAGCATTTAAAGAATGTTTAGTTTTAATACCTAGATTTAAATGCATACCACAATTCAACTGCATTTGATTAGCAAAAAGTCCTTGTATGTAGGTATTGTAAGTATCATCTTCACACCATTTGAAGTATGGGATAAGTAGAAAATAAAGCGTTTTGCAGTTGCTCTAATCTTCACATATAATACACGTTTTTTTTAATTCACTGTGAACCTTTCAGGGGGTGAAATTACTCATGATTATAAACAACTTTCAACATAAACTTGGGTTGACTAGAATTCTACCTTGTTGGGCCTCAGGTCCACAAACAAGGTCCGAAACAGTCCGATCTTCGTCAATCATGCGTCAGAAAAGACCTCAAATAATGTGATCGTGAAAGATTATGATGACGAAAGGTACTTTAGAAATGTCGTTAAAACCTAAAGATCGTAAAGGTAGTTCGAACTTCGAAGTAACCTATCACAAGGCATAGTAAAGACTTATTCAGACCTACACCTTAAACTTACGAATCAGCCCTCTGATACAGTCCGGCCGTCGAGAGAATCCTGACACCTAACAGTTGGACAATTTCTAGTTGTAATAAGGATCAAATTCGCAAACTGACAGGGCCTGCAGTCTCGACATAGAAACATAGAACAGAAACAGATAACATACTTAGAAACCATCGAGGATGCAACCCCAGCGGGTCTAAAATGACCAATTTGGCAGAATCATAATATGAATCGCAATCGTCGTAAAATGTCACAAACTGACAATTCATAATAAGATCTGCGTGCTAATTCATATTACGCAATAATTCATCTGTTTGAGAGTTTTCTATGGAGATTCGCAAAATGGACCACAAATTATGAATTGCTTTTGTGTCAAATTAGAGGAATTGCTAATGGCAGCTGGGGATTCTCGAAATGAATTGCTTTTAGAGGAATTGCTAATGTGGCCGTTTTAGGCCCTCAAGTGTCAAGAACGAATTCTGTCGACAGTCGGACTGTACGATCTGTCCGATTTCACTGCAGGTTGATCTTCGGAAAATTTGGTTGGTTAACCAAGGAAATACTTACGTCGACTATTTTAAGCTATTGGCGTTTCCCTAGCTTTTACCTCAGAGACTAGGTCTTTCATGTCGATAGGTATTCGACGTTTTCACTGCATAGCGTATTGTTCTATTCATTGCAATGGTGAAGGCGTTCGAAAATATGTCTGAACTGACTCCAATAACTTGGCTTTCGATTTCATAGAAACTAGTAGTGTCGCGGCGACACATCGCCTGCTGCTGCCTGCAGTCGGCTGCGGAATTGTACCTTTTTTAGGGCCAGCGCACATAGGGCGGAGCGCAGCGCAAAACATTTTTCACTGTCAAACAAATATCAACGTTCCGTGCCTAAAAATAAAGTTGAGAATAAATAACCTGATACGCGCGCCTCTTTCCGCTTAGACGCGCTCTCGAGCTAATGGAAGTTTATTTATTTTCAACTTTATTTCAAGTACTACAGGGTCGATATTTGATTGGCAGTGACGAATGTGCTGCGGTGCGCCTCGCCAGATGTGCGCTGGCATTACAATACATTTTTGACGTTTAAACATGTCTTAACTTTAAGCAACGTTTAACGTTAAACGTGCCGCGTCGTGGATGAGGCCATAAGGCCTCTAAAAGAGAGAAGGACTGTGTGTGTCCCAGCAGTGGCAACATCATAGGCTGATTATGCTATAAGCTGTGCCCGCCGGCTGCGCCGCTCCGCTTGCGTGGTCTAATGTGCTAAAACATACTTAGTAGGTACTTAACTATGATCTGATACACACTTGCAAGAATTCATTGGATTGTCTACAGTTTGTGGTTCATAATACTGTATCCATGTGTAGCTACAATTAAGTACCCAAATGTAAGTAGTCGTGGCTAAATATTGATACAATAATAAAATATTTATAGAACAAAGATTGTAGACAATTAAATGAATTCTTGTCTATGAAGGTACTTAATACATCTTTTTGAGGCCGACTGTACAAGGCAGAACAATGTGATTAAATCAATATTTATATTTAGCTATTACTTCAGCTTGTGAATGACTGACATGCATTCAAATGAGCTTTATTTGAGTAACTAATGAATGTTAATTTGATATGGTAATTTAAAATGTTGACTCTGATTTTATATTGACATTGGTTTACTATTATAATAAAGACCTTGGTACTCATTGCCTTGATTTAAAATAAAGAAAACCGACACCTACTTTTGTCGGAAATATTAAAAAAAAATTTTTTTAAATATTTCAGAAATACCACTTATAAGGTTCACAAAAATAATTTTAAAAGTAAAAAAAAAACTTTTTACAAAAAACTTTCACTTTTTAGTTGTGGTACCTACCCCACACAAATTCGAATACCACTACCTGCTATGTAAATAACAGTGACGGAGTCAAATAATATATCATCTACATAGACTAAGTGGGAAAAATACGTTATTATTGAAGCTAACTCAAAAACTACGCAAGCAAAGTCAATAAAATTTATAGGGGACCACACTGGAAGCACCAGCTTTCAAATAAAAAAAGAATCATCAAAATCGGTACACCCCAGTCGAAAGTTGAATTGATAATAATAAATAACCTCCTCCTTTTTTGAAGTCGGTTAATTAACATTATAGAAAAATTGTATCACTGGTGCCCGTTTTTAATGAAAAATCATTGTATCACAGACACCTGTGGTTTGCATCGTAGGAAAACTACTCAGAGAAAATACATTTGGCATTTCCTTGTGCTGTAAATTTAGGAACTGTCTATCCATGTCAATTTCTCGCTTCTTTTAATAGAATATTATTTGCCCAGGTTGGACAGTGTTATTGGGTTTTTCAATCTGAAATTTCTCAGTAGCAGCCTGGAGTATGGAGTTGTGCTCGATTGATGGCTATAGGCTCGCCCCCTATTACATGGGACTTAAACATATTTGGCAAAATGTAGGTGTACTATGTTATGTTACGGGCTTGGTTTCCGCACTTAGTCCCTAAGGTGGACCATTGTGCATGGGCCATGGCGGCCGTTGGGGGTTATTCCATCCATAACCCCCAACAGCCGCCATGGCAATGTGGGTGTACTATACATAGGTATAACTCTGCCCAACCCACAAGGCGTGATGTTATGTTATGTAATATTATTAGTGATCCTGACCGGCCTGGAAGTGTCCGATGTAATTTTAAGTATTGCCAGTCAGCGAGGCTATTTAAATACAGCCCAAATGTCTGGTCTCAATTTTTTTTATTGCAAACTAGCCTTAATATTACAAGTTAGTAGACAATCCCAAATAATTGGTAATTTACAAAATATTTCTAGAAGTACAATTATTATAATCTGAAAAGTAAACTAAAGTAAAAATTGTTTTTTTCAACATTAACTTACTACAATATGGAGATAGCTTTGGTCCCAAATATACAGAGTGGTGATTTGGTTACCTGATTCCGTCAATTATTTTTTTAAAACAACTTTTAAGTATGTTTTTTTTCGTGAAAGTTGTAAAGTATGACAGGGTAGTCACCAATCATCCTTGACGGATGCAGGTGTGTTAAACGCCTCCATGTATAACACATTTTGGTTAAGAATTTTTATCTATGTATGTATACCGATGACACACCTAAAGGTGTATTTAGCACTGCATTTAGAGACTACTGCATACATAGGTTTAAAGTGCCTATTTGGTTAGCGGTGCAAATGAAATAATCAATGAATGGAACTCGACGCAGCTACACAGCTGCAGGATTAAGTCTGGTGATACTGTGCGCTGAATGGGAAAATATGATACCAAATTATCCATTGTATTTAAAGTTAATTTTTACGAGTAAAGCAGTATCATATGAATGCGTTATTTGCAAATCAATAATTATCAAATCATATAGGAACTTCTCAAAGATGAGACCTTTTTAGAAGCAACTATAATGATATTATTTATCAAGCTTGGTAAGTATACATTGTGATTGTTTGTTGCCTTTGAAAATGTGCTATTTTATCTTAGATAGTAATTAATTTTAAAATTAATACTGTTATTTATTAAATCTGCCGCCTAGTTATTATTTATTGAGCATGCGCGTAAAAAATCTAGCTTATTTTTTTAAGAACTACCCACACAAAAAATAACAAACAAATCGCTCAGAATAACTGATCGGCAGTAATTATCGGAGCGTCAAACATTGGTTCAGCACCAACAGATTACCGGGACAGCTTCCTAGCGAAATGTGGGGCGCGCGACCGGTTCGAGCTTTGCGTGTACAAAGAAAATCAGCCAATGTGACCTACCTTCATGTCCGACACGATCTGCTGGTACAGATTCCATAACGGTGAACAATCCTTCTCAGTAGTCCCCTCCATTGTCAAAAACACACACTTTTAACACCAAAAAAACACAATCAAATCAAACACGAAATTACACCATCGATCGCGTCCATGTAAGTTTGGACTATCTGTTGCATTTTCGTATACTAAGGATCCTTTACACGTTATTATATTCCCTACATCTCACTTCACGTTTTGAGACACAATAAAAACGATAGAAAACAAGTTAGGTTACAAATCAATATTTATTATAAACATGAATGCCCTCTTCGTTATTTAGACACGGGAGAAAAGGTCGTTTTATCACATAAATGCACATAAAATATTATTGGTTCTTCGATTTTATAAAATACCAGGCCGTTTGAGCGCACATTCATTCAAGAAAACATGTATTTTCACTTGTTTTCATACACAAACATCCGATTGTAAAAATTAGAAGACGCGCATACACCTGGCAAAGCGACAGACGAGCACATCGGTCGGAATCGGTTTGTTTGGGCTCTTGCAGGAGAACGCTATGATTCGTCAAATTATAATCTTTGTGTTGCCAACTATGAAAATAAGTACGAATGTAGAAGTTCTACAAAAGGTTTGCACATTTTGTAATTATATTGCTAGCAACATTTTTCTAGTGTTGTATCAAAAACTTACTAAATTATTTTGAAGGAACAATTTTATTCATGGAATTAGTAAGTACTATATATTGTACAAATTAAAATTCTCCAATCTTTTAACTAGTCTGCGCTGCAAGGCAAAGGTGACAAAGGTCTCCCTCTCCCTTTTCCACACAATTTATAATGCCAGTCCTTCGATAGAAGTCGAGCTGGTCCCGCCATTTTCGCGCCATGGCCTGCAGCAATGTCGTGCATTTAATGGGACCTACTCAATGGTTATTTTAGCCTATTTCTCTTTTAAACAAGGAAGGAGGAAGGGGCGGATGTGACGCCTATTTTCTCCCAACTTATTTCTGGGTTTGTGTTTTTTGTAGTGCAAATAAATGTATTTTCTTTCTTTTTTCTTGAAGTATATTTTGGCGCGTGGCTAAAATAGGAACTAACGCCACTATCTTGTTTTTTCAATACTTTTACAACTCACGACAATTATGAAGTCCGATTTGACGCTCGTTCTCGTAAATACTTATGTAATAAAACGATATGCCTTGAGAATCAGTTTTAATCAATGTAGATAAATCGTCGATTAGAAACTCTATATTATGTATGATCTTGATCAATCTTTACGTATAAATGGAATGCAAATAAAATTTATAGAATATCAATATGAATACAAAAAAATTGACTGGTTAACTTTTAAATAGTTATAGGTAATTTAACAAGCATCTGACTGACTGTCTTTTTCGATGATCTACGTGTACACACGGCTACACATCAAGCTATACAATTCCAGTATAAGCTGACCTCGCATAGTACAGAAATTCTATACAATGCGAGATCAGCATAAACTGGAAATGTATAGCTTGATGTGTAGCCGTGTGTACCTACTGATGAATAGCTAAACAAAAAGTTTTGATTAATGATCTAGCTGACACCACCAAGGCCAAGTGGAGAAAAAAATATTCAATAAACGGTCCTTTACGACTGTTGAGCAGAAGCCTTCGCTCCGGTCGAGGGAGTGTCAGCCATATAATGTAAGTAATAAAATTAAAAAAATTACGAAACAATAATGGTCTTAATCCAATCAAGGTATTCGTATACATTGGTGTAAACTGAAGGAATGTCCTTTTGACCACATGGAGACGGTCCAAAGCTGACGATGCCAGTAAGTTCGGATATTCCTTGACTCTCGTACACTAAGGGACCACCGCCATCGCCCCTGCAAGTGTCCATGCCTTCTATACCACCCGCGCAGAGCTGACCCTGTTCCAACACGGTGTTGCGACCTGGTTTGCTGTATATCAGTTTGCATTTCTGTGAAAGAATAAAGTTTGTTATTAGTTTTGTCAGTCGATCGTAGCATCCATGATGTCTGCCGATTTAACTACTTGCGGAGGTTTGAGGGGTTTTAAAAGCAATATGAAAGAAAAACAATTGTTAAAATAATAATCACATATAGGTACCTATAGTGTATTTATGTTTATACATTTAAGCTTTATGTATTTATTTAAGTATATGTTAATTTTCTTGCGTATATGTGTAGGTATATTTTTAGTTAAGACTTCGCATATTCATGTTTGTTCTCTTCTTGTTCTCACACACTATTGTCTACATTTCTTTCTCATTTCTCCTTTCGCAGGCCTGCTGGAAGAAATTTCTTAAGAAATAAGCAGTACCTTTGTACTCATATTTTAATTATGTATCGTATCTTTTTTGTATTGTACTATGTGTACATAAATAATAAAATAAATAAATAAATCACAGAAAATTTAAATAAATCCGAGCATAGTTTTTACTAAACATTGTCATTGTCTACACTCGTAACTAATAATGTACCTACAGTCAACCGCACGTCAGGTAACACTTTGACCTTGAGCTAGCCTAGCGTAGTAAGGAGTTAAGTGGGTGATAGACGTGCGAGCAAGTACGCGTACTTATGGCTCGGCGAGCTTACTCGCCCGTCTGTCATCAACGCGAGCCGCGAGGCGCGAGTCAATTTGACAATGAAATTTTGAGCAAGCTTCAGGTGTGTCACCGACGGCGAGCCGAATAAGGTGAACCGTGTACTTTAAATACGCACGTCTATCACCCACTTTAGAATAGAATTCGAGGACAGCTAAACTAAGTATTTAAAATTGCTTTGCTTATCACATTTTTCATTTTGTCAGTTCAACAAAATTCATTGCGTTATTTACGTTGTTCAGGAGATTTTTTTTTCGAACTTATGAAGCGAGCAGCGATTTGGCTAATAGAATTTGACATTACAGCAACATGAATCGTTTGAAAACCAATAGGTTGAATATGAATCTTGATTGTCGGTTACTTACTTCCTGCTCGACGAAGGGCGCTTGAATAAGCGTCTTGAGTTTCTTGTTAATATCCTCCGAATTAAACCAAGTAACGGCATACAACGGATGGTCAGGTGGATTACTCTCCAGGTTTTTGGTTGGCAGGCAGATGGGACGTATAAAATCTGAAACGATAACAATCTTTATTTGGTATTTTTTAAAGAAATGGCCGTGGTTTTTCGTATTTGTTACAAATGTTAGTTTTAGAATATTTGTTTACGCATGCATAGTATTAATTTTATCGGCCGCAAAATAAGTTTATCTTTCATAGTTTAGTATCGTAAATTTTCCATATCTCACTGGTTTAAATAGCATTCACGTAGAAAAATCATCAAAATCTTTTTAAATAAGGCATGCAACAAAATACCCCACAGGCTTATGTGCGTTGTTTTATTTTTTTTCCAACTTTCGGTTACATTATAAGGGAGTGCCACCCCTAATTATTTTTCCGTAATTTCACATCAACATAATTTAAATTGTTTAGCGATGGATATACAAAAAAAATAATAAGTAGTCTTCGAGTAAAAAGGCTGTTCGACGACGTCCAGGTCCAGACGGACGGACAGACGGATATGTAGAAAATATAAGGGTTCCGTTTTTGTCATTTAGCTAGGGAACTCTTAAAAGGGGGGGGGGGGGCCCTTTTAAGAGTTCCCTAGCTCAACAATATTCAACTATTGACTCGGTACGCTACAAACCTGTGTACGGAGCTACCTCCTTCAACCTGATCAAGGCAATATCGTTCGACTTCGAAGGAGGCGCATACTCCGGATGAGGTATCGTCGACTCGATCGCGATGGTGATGGGTCCATCATTGCAGTCCTCACCACCTCCTGCAACTGCTACGCAATCTCTACCTTCATGACTCGAGTCGTATTCTCCGAGACGAACTGCAATCCTGGTAAATACATTTTAAAATCAATTAATCAATCTGTCGCGCCTTTTCCCAATTATGTTCGGGTCGGCAATACAACCTGATACTGACCTGCAAATTGCAAAAAACGTAAGAAAATTTAAATTTCGCGGGCCACCCTACGATTGGCCTTCTAATGGCCGATAACAATTAAAATTCTATTGTGTCTCATTAATGACAGTTGGAGGTTTATTCGGTTTCGAAAATAAGTTACGCAATAGGGAATATGCACGTGATTCAAATATGGGTAATTTTTTTTTTATATATAAACTATATTACTTCAGAATTATGCCTCCATTAATATTTTTGAATAAAATTTATTTTTAAGCGAGAAATTAACTTTTAAAAAGTCCCATAAAACTGTGGGTAATTCAAATACTTGAAAAGCTAAGAGCGGATATGACGTAACAATCAAAATGTCAACGTCAAGTCAATCAACCAGTGTCAAGTCAATGTCAAACGCTCTGAGTGTTTGACGTTGACTTGACAGTTGCTTGTTTGTTTTCACGGTCTGTGACGTCACCACACTAAGCGCACCAAATGGAGGGCGTTTAAATAGCCCGGATCGGTTGGATATTTTAAAAAAAAAAAATTGTAGGTACTTTAAATTGCTTTTTTGCCGTCGAATTTTTTAAACTATTATTTGAAGATGTAAACTATCGAATAAAAATATTAAAAAAATACATGCATATTCCCTGGACTGCGTTCTGCCTTGGTGACTCCTGCATTAGACTAATAATTTAGTGGATTAAATGCTACATCGTTTTTTGCCGTGCGACCAAAATCGGAACTAACGCCACCGTCTAGTTTTCAAACAAAAAGACAAGGTTTATCTTACGGCGTGGCAATATTCAGTACTTGTCCGACGAGACAATGCCCTGATGTCAGGACATATTTGCCGCTGATTAAAGTTCCTGCACACAACGTCTTTGAAGCTTTTGTTTTTTTTACTTCGTAATCTATAAGCGCTGCCCAAGGGTGCTGATCGATCGCGTTACCACCTGAAAGTAAGAGGTTTAGGTTTTTATACGAAAAAATTTATTGTGATTTTATAATTTCTAACGTTACGATATTATCGTGGACCAGCAGGCGTAGTATGAGCACCGTTTTGTCGACGGAAGAGTAGACAAAAATGACGTTTCCTGTACACTGTGCGACGACAGCAAAGTAGAAAGAGTCAACTGCACTTTTTACGAAATTCACTCTTTCACATAATTCGACTCAGAATTCTTTGTTTTGTCATAGATTTATCGGTTGTCAGTGTGATTTTGACAGTAAGGATAGAAAACTTTCTTCCGAAATAGTCTACATACAAAAAGACGTAGACAAAGATCGTTAGAAATGAAAGACAAAATGACAGATTGTAGAAAGATTTCTACGGTGGATGTCAAAAATGAAGAAACGAACTGTCACTTTGTATAGAAAAAGCTATGTCTATTCTTCGTAGAGATAGAAAGCGCCATGCTACGCCTGCTGCACGTCTACGCGCACATTACATGGACGAATAAATAGGCATTTTTTGTCGCGATTTCAGGCTTGGTCCCAGTGGGCAAGTTGTTCATAATGATGAGTACACAAATGAAATGACAGTACTCTATCGTCCTACCGCTCTAAGCTACCAGCTGGGCCGCGCGCGTAGCAAAAAAACACCGAAGCTAATTAAAATGTCCTTGAAACTTTAAAAGCGTCTTCATCCATACTAATATTATAAAGTCGAAAGTAACTCTGTCTGTCTGTCTGTCTGTCTGTATGTTACCTTTTCACGCCTAAATCACAGAACGGATTTCGATAAAATTTGGCAAGGAGATAGATGGTATCATGGGGAAGGACATAGGGGACTTTTCATCGACATACCACGCAGGCGAAGCCGCGGGCGGAAGCTAGTATTATTATATTTCCATACATTTGACTTCCCTGTGTTATCGTGACGCCGCCGTGTCGAGGACGCCTACATCCACATACAAATCTCACTATACAAAATTATAAACGCGCACATTGGGTGTTATTATCATACGTTTTGGTAAGGAGTTGTTTGGGAATCTAAATCATCTCAATCAATCAATCAATATCTTTATTGTGGATCATAGGTAGGTACATAATACAGGTCTAAAATAATTAAATTGTGATCATTCTATGTCCCGCCCTTAGGGCATACAATAGTTACATGTACATTTTTTACATAATTGTTACAAATTATTCATAAAAGTATTTAAAAAGATAAAAACAAGATGGAACGAATTCGAGTATCACATCGCACGTATTCACATCAGTGGGACACTGAACGCATCATGACTGACGTGGGCGGTATTGGAGAAGTGATTTGTCTGATAGGAAGTCTTTTATAGAGTCGTAGCATTTGTTTACTAACAGATCATGGAGATTCTTTTTAAACTTTTTCAGTTCCGGAATCATTCTCTCATTAGATAATTAAGCGTACCTAATCATTATTTCCTTTCTTTGGATACTGACCTTTTCCTGCAGACGTACAGCATTTAGAACTAGGATCGAGAGGGAACGCAGTCATCTTGGCTTGGCAACCGCCAGACCCCGCATCTGCTGTAGGGCTGGCATCTGAAAGTTTTCAAAATGTCATTGCTATAAATAAATATACCAGCGTATAAACATCCGTTCGAATAAATAAAAAACCGTTTTATATTTTGTCTACGAAACCCTAAAAAGACTAAAATATAAGTAAAAATCTTTTTAAGAACAAGCTTTGAATGAACTAAAAAGTTCTAAATAAAACTTACGTAAACATAGAACTTTAATATTTTGTTAAAAGCTTGAGGCTTATTTTTAATTTATACTAAGAAGGACATTTACGCCTCAAGCATTGCTTTTGCAATTTAGTTCATTCAAAGCTTGTTCTTAAAAAGATTTTTACTTATATTTTATTTTGTACTTTTTAGCATTAGAATTTGTCAACTAACCCTGGATATTGCCTTGGGCTATATATAGTTCTTGACAAGACAACGCCAAAGAGTCCAAACACGATGGTGCTAAATTGTTTGATTTAGGTTTTCCCATGGCCACCTTCTGGCTCCATCATCAGACCCTGAACACCACCTAGTGTCAAAGCACTTGTTAATACATGACCAATGAGTCCTTACACGATGGTGCTGTCTTGTTTGATTGAGGAGTTCCCATGGCCACCTTCCAGCTCCATCATCAGACCCTGAACACCACCTAGTGTCAAAGCACTTGTTAATACATGACCAATAAGTCTAAACACGATGGTGCTATCTTGTTTCATTGGGGTTTTCCCATGGCCACCTTCGGGCTCCATCATCAGACTCTGAAAACCACCTAGTGTCAAGGCACTTGTCAATACATAACCAATGAGTCCAAACACGATAGTGCTATCTTGTTTCTTTGAGGTGTTCCCATGGCCACCTTCCGGCTCCATCATCAGACCCTGAACACCAGCTAGTGTCAAAGCACTTGTTAATACATGACCAATGAGTCCAAACACGATGGTGCTATCTTGTTTGATTGAGGAGTTCCTATGTTCAACTTCCAGCCCCATCATCAGACCGGCAGCATGGTATCATTTTTTCAAAAATTGATGACAAAAGGAGTAACCGGAAAGACATACGAACAGAGCAAGCTAATTTAAAGCTTGTAAAAAACGAATTGAATGTCGCACAAGACAATCATGTTTTTCCTTGTTCGTCTGCGAAAATAGTAGGTAGGTACCTATTATTATTCCTCAGTAATAATCATTTCAATGCATGCGAGAATCGCATTTTGAATTATTATTACAGAGCTACAATCATATCTACATATTTAATAATAGTCTTTCCCAAACATGCTTGGAAATTCGAGCATTATAATGACAACCTTCTTCGAGATAAGCCTTCTTCGAAATTGCTGAACTGGTCAAAAACGACGCGGCGGGCAATGTTACCTACTATGAAAAACCATTTGTGTTTATCGGCCAAATAAATTACGTACTATAAAAATCTTATAAAAACTCATATCTGGCGTGTTATTTAAAAATGGAACGAACTTTTTACTTCAATACATGGCAACCAAAGAAGTAGATATCAAAGATTTTATTTAAATTTCGATTTGGCTTGCAAATGAAACAAATGAACATTATTGGCGCGTGAAAAATTATCGTAGTCCGTAATTGATTCTGGAATTTATAATTAATTTACTCAGTTTTAATTTCCGTTCATTATTTGAGAAAAGTACTATACCAGGCTTGGCCACAACCAGGCATTGATGGACTCACGTATGTATGTATGCCTCGGCTTCGCCTCGGCCCACATTTTCTCGATCGTCCGACGATGCTGAGCGTCAACAATGATGGTCAAACAGACAACGCTGAGCCACCTCTAGGTAGGGGTTAAATGGTAGGTATGGGGGATGAAAGTTTGTATGGAGGTTCGTCATTTCTGACGACGGGAAATTCCGTCACGCGCACTCAAAATAACACAAAATAAAAACGAATTAGGTACTATATGTTCCTAAAGTCGATAGGCAAACTCATTAAGCAATGAATTGACGTGTCGATTTGACTTACGACCTTCTTCTCTACGTTGTTTCAATACTATATACACGCACACACACTCACTTTATCTGCAACTGATAGAAGTTTATTATTTCACCCATCATGTTAATGACAAAATAGCTCAGTGGTTAATTAATGTGCTTTGATAGGTACTACTAATACGAGGCAGGATCAAATCACTTCGCGGTTAATTTATTTCTTGTAATTACTATTTGTAGTTTTTGTTAGCTTTTTATAATACCTAGTAGTATTTCGATGATTAAATATAGTATTTGTTTTTTTTTTAATTACTGGTAGTAGTTCGATAATCATTGGTATTTTGTCTCTTTCGACTTGTTCACATAAATAGGTAATTAAAGTTTTGTAGGTAGACCACAGAAAACTAAGTAAATTATTTCGATTTCTGTGAGGTAGACAGATACAGTTCGTTTTGTATGAGTATTCACCTAATAGATCGTTGTTGGTTCGTGGTTATTTAGGAATTGTTGGTGACGAGTGTTTTAAATCTACTAGCGGTGTTGTGGTTATTATTTTCAAAATGCAGTGAAACATAAATATTGAAACGAGGACAAATATGATTGCGCTGCGTAAAAGTGGATTTAATATAATATAAATATCGAATGAAACCGGACTAAGTGTGAGTGTTATCATTTACCTATTTCTTAATTTACTAAACATAAGTCTGAATCAAAGGCATTGTTATTCCTTATAATCAGAAGATGCCATATTAAATAAAGTTAAAAATTAATTATGAGGTTTAAATATAATTATAAGAAAAGAAAAATATAAAAAGGTAATGTGAAAGATTATTAATTTCGATTAGTGAATGATAAATAATTATTCTGTGTAATAAATAAATAATGTTACTTAGGTATATATTTTTTCTTAATTATGAATAGTAAAGTAAACAGTTCTAGTATTTTGCTTAGAGATGTCTTATTTACTGCTTAGTTACATCGATTATGATCGAAGCTTAATGTTAATGGTGAAATAAATAAATAATTGAAAACCTTTTTATGTCAAAATAATACAAATTGCATTGATAAAGATACTGAAAGATACCTACTTGAAATCTTTGACAAAATTGCTTCTAGGTTTCTTGACATCTATTTAAATTACACATCTTATTCAGCTGAAGTAATATTTATTATTACTTCAGCTGAATAAGATGTGTAATATTTATTATTACTTCAGCTGAATAAGATGGAATACCTACTGTTAGACATTGTCTAAGCAAAATAATAAAATATAAATAATTTAAAAAAAAACATTAAAAACATTCATATTTATTACACATAATAATTATTTATCATTCATTAATCGAAATAAATATTTTTTCAAATTACCATGTGACGTCACTGTTCCTCGTGAATTACTAGCAAGGCTAGATACCATCTTCCTCATATATCTTGACCCACAGACTCATAGTATTTTTCTAGAACAAATAATGGAATAATTACTGTTAGACATCTCTAAGCAAAATACTAGAACTGTTTACTTTACTATTCATAATTAAGAAAAAATATATAAGTAACATTATTTATTTATTACACAGAATAATTATTTATCATTCACTAATCGAAATTAATAATCTTTCACATTACCTTTTTATATTTTTCTTTTCTTATAATAATTATATTTAAACCTCATAATTAATTTTTAACTTTATTTAATATGGCATCTTCTGATTATAAGGAATAACAATGCCTTTGATTCAGACTTATGTTTAGTAAATTAAGAAATAGGTAAATGATAACACTCACACTTAGTCCGGTTTCATTCGATATTTATATTATATTAAATCCACTTTTACGCAGCGCAATCATATTTGTCCTCGTTTCAATATTTATGTTTCACTGCATTTTGAAAATAATAACCACAACACAGCTAGTAGATTTAAAACACTCGTCACCAACAATTCCTAAATAACCACGAACCAACCATATAATAGTAGTCTATGGAACCAACAACGATCTATTAGGTGAATACTCATACAAAACGAACTGTATCTGTCTACCTCACAGAAATCGAAATAATTTACTTAGTTTTCTGTGGTCTACCTACAAAACTTTAATTATTTATGTGAACAAGTCGAAAGAGACAAAATACCAATGATTATCGAACTACTACCAGTAATTAAAAAAAAAAACAAATACTATATTTAATCATCGAAATACTACTAGGTATTATAAAAAGCTAACAAAAACTACAAATAGTAATTACAAGAAATAAATTAACCGCGAAGTGATTTGATCCTGCCTCGTATTAGTAGTACCTATCAAAGCACATTAATTAACCACTGAGCTATTTTGTCATTAACTTGATGGGTGAAATAATAAACAGTTGCAGATAAAGTGAGTGTGTGTGCGTGTATATAGTATTGAAACAACGTAGAGAAGAAGGTCGTAAGTCAAATCGACACGTCAATCCATTAAAAAATTGTGGTTTTAACCACCATTTAGTATTTTTTTTCCGGAAAGTAGTTTATGTGTATAATACATTTACATATAAATACGTTATAATATAGAAATATGGTAGGTATTCCAAGTCGTACATACCTACCGAGCGACAAAGGGGCAGGTCGCCAGTAAATAAATAAAAAACAAAAGCAGTCTTACGTCCATAAACAAGTCCGGCGCAGACAGCAGCCGCAACGGTAATTAAATACATTTTTGTGAGAAATTAAATAATCAAATAATAAAGTGACACTGTGCACTGAGCCCGTGCTAGACGGATCGTACTCAGATCAAGTTGGTCCAACGCTCAGAGACCGACTGGCAACAACAACATGGAGATGCAGCCGCATTTATTCGTGTGTTATGAGGAAAATCTTGCAAATAACAAACCGGTATCTCTTGTTATCAAGTCTATCCATTATATAAATTATTAAATCAAATTCTTTAAAGTATTAAGTCTTGAATCACCAGATCATGATACTTACGCTAAAAACAATTTTTTTCATTATATTTTTCACCACTTTGCCGGTTTGATTGATCGAGCGAGGGCAGCGAGCGAAGAGTCTCTGCATCAATTCTGGCAAAATTGGCGAGTTTGTCAGTTGTACGAATTCGTCTATTTACAACCGATCTGGACGAATTTGGTACAGGTATAACGAATTTTCTGTAATTTTTATTCGTCGGGAATTTTTGATTTGAGGGCTACTTCCTCCAAAATGGGGCAAAAAGAGGGCTACTGGATATCTCCGCCTTATGAGATCCGATAACGACCATGGTTCTTTTTTTATTTGAAAGGTGGTAACGCTAAGTAGTCTCAAAAAAAATTGGTGAAGATCTGATGAGGATCTTCGGCATGATGAGCAAAATAGCTTCTCAAAATGCAGTAAATGGCTCACTATTTATTAAAAACCTATTTGTTAATTTTTCCAGCTAGCCTACAAAATATTTCTGGCCTTTATAGTTTTGTAGTCAACAAGGAACCGATATAGTTTCGCCATGTCCGTCTGGCTGTCTGTGTGTATGTCCGTCTGTCCGACCGTCTGTCAGTCTGTCCGTGGCTTAGCTCAGAGACTCCTGTATTTTGCTATGGGTATAATACATAATTATAAACTAGTAGTTTTGCGAACAGTAGACCTCGCGAATAGTAATTACACCGCCGACTTACCTATAAATACTGGGCGTACTGTTCTAGTCTTATCGGATCGTATCCAGGGTGATGATTGTCGAGGTACTTTTACTAGCTTTTATGAAATAAGGCATTTGCTATTTACAAAAGTGGTACAAAATAAAAGTTTTTAAGTTTAGTTTACCTACTTATCCTACATAAATTCTCCATTCATTGTAATATTATCTCTCACACAGTCCGTCTTTTCTCTGATCTCCTCTTTATCCATCCATCCATCAGATTTGTGAATAGATTAGAAAAATTTCTGCTGGCCACGGGATTTTTAATTATTTCACCTTCTTGAACCGTCAAAGTATAAACAAAAAAACAAATTATTTAAAAAACAAAAAACCAATAACCTGAAATATGGTGTAACTTTTGTTTGTTCCCCGCCTGTAATACCAAAATTCTACAGATTATAATGCTTGTTTTTCTCTTTTAAGTTATTTGTTTTTGCAGGCGGGTTTTTTGTTTTTTAAATAATTTGTTTTATTTCAAGCTTTTTAGTTTTATTAATTTATATATTTGGAATTAACTAATTACTAGCTTTTATCTGACCAATACTGTAATTTATTTAAAAAAAAAAAACCCCCTCCCTTTTTTTTTGTTTGCAGATGAAATATATAAAAAAAATATAGCCTATGTCACACGAACCTAACGACAACTCGTAGGTTAAAATCCATCGAGCCGTTTAGGCTACAGAGCATGCTAAAGAAATAGACATACATACAAACATACATACATACATACTCTCGAAAAACATTACCCTCCTTCTGGGGCAGTCGGGTAAAAAGACCTTTTATATTTACCAAAAAGACCTTTTATAATTAACTAGCTGATGCCCGCGGCTTCGCCCGCGTGGATGTCGGTTACTAAAACCATACTCGACAACCATTCTATCCATTGGTGAAAACAGCATGAAAATCGGTGAAGTAGTTTTTGAGTTTATCACGTACAGTAGGCGTAGCATGGCGTTTTCTATCTCTACGAAGAATAGACATAGCTTTTTCTATACAAAGTGACAGTTCGTTTCTTCATTTTTGACATCCACCGTAGAAATCTTTCTACAATCTGTCATTTTGTCTTTCATTTCTAACGATCTTTGTCTAGGTCTTTTTATATGTAGACTATTTCGGAAGAAAGTTTTCTTTCCTTACTGTCAAAATCACACTGACAACCGATAAATCCTATGATAAAACAAAGAATTCTGAGTCGAATTATGTAAAAGAGTGAATTTCGTAAAAAGTGCAGTTGACTCTTTCTATTCCGTCCGCCGTCTCGTACAGTCTACTGTCTACAGGAAACGTCAATTTTGTCCACTCTTCCGTCGACAAAACGGTGCTCATGCTACGCCTGCAGGACGACAGACAGACGCGGCGCAGGATGTTTTTTAATAATATGTAAGAATTCAAATAATTTTGAATTAATCTGTTGCACAGTACAAATAGCTGTTAAAACAATTAGGATGGGCTGTCTTAACTTAAATTTATTCTGACTGTCCATGTCATGTTCTTTATTATGCAATAATGACACTCTTTATTAGGCAAAAATGATACTCTTTATTATACAAAAATGACACTCTTTATTATGCAACAATGACACTCTTTATCCAATCAAGGTATTCGTAAACATTGGTGTAAACTCCAGGAAGACCCTTTTCACCACATGACGTTGGTCCAAAGCTGACGATGCCAATCAGTTCAAATTTTTGTTGGTTCTCGTACACTAAGGGGCCGCCGGAGTCACCCTTGCAAGTATCTTGGCCTTCTATACCACCAGCGCAGAGTTGTTTTTTCCATAAAGAGCTGTAAATTTGTTGGCATTTCTGTGAAATGATAAAGTTTTGTGTTAGTTTTGTCAGTCACTTCAATCACCTACATGATATTACCTACGTCTTATAGAAGGAATCATTGTTAGTATCTATCGGTAGGTACTTCTGCGACTTACAGTGAGATAAAAAAAGACATAAAGAAAAGCGGCTAAAATTGAAAAAAAAACTTCTTACAAAAAAAAAACACCCGACTTCCAAATGTTGAATGTTCGACTTGTAATGTTTTTCGAGAGTATGTATGTATGTATGTCTATTTCTTTGGCACGCTCTGTAGCCCATAGACTACTATTATGTAGCCTTAACGGCTCGATGGATTTTAACATACGAGGTGTCGTTAGGTTCGTGTGACATAGGCTATATTTTGTTTATATATTTCATCTGCAAACAAAAAAAACACAAAAAAAGTGAAAAATAACTTTAATTTCGGAAGGCGGTGGCCAAAAACGAAAATTTAAAAGCAAAGACACCGGGCTTTCGAAATTTCGGAAGTCGGTTGTTTTTTTTTTTTAAGTTTTTATTTTTCACTTTTTAGTTGTGGTACCTACCCCACACAAATTCGGATACCGTTATCTGCTATGTAAATAACAGTGACGGAGTCAACTAAGATAATAATATCATCTACATACGCAAAGTGGGAAAAAACGTAATATTGAAGCTAACTCAAAAACTACGCAAGCAAAATTAACCTCTGAAACATGACCTACCAAACAAAAAAAGAATCATCAAAATCGAGTCATAATAGGGAATATGCATGTGATTCAAATATGGGTCAAATATTTTTTTTTATAAACTATGTTACTTCAGAATCATGCCTCCATCAATATTTTTGAATAAAATTTCTTTTTGAGCGAGAAATTATTTTTTATAAAGTCCAAAAAAACTGTGGGTAATTCAAATACTTGAAAAGGCTAAGAGCGGATGTGACGTAACAATCCGATATAACAATCAAAATGTCAATGTCAAGTCAATCAACAAGTGTCAAGTCAATGTCAAACGCTCATAGAAAAAGGAGTGTTTGACGTTGACTTGACAGTTGCTTGTCTGTTTTTACGGACTGTGACGTCACCACACCAAGCGCGCCAAATGGAGGGCGTTTAAATAGCCCGGATCGGTTGGACATTTTTAAACATTTTTTTAACTACTTTAAATTGCTTTTGTGCCGTCGAATTTTTTTAAACTATTATTTGACGATGTAAACTATCCAATAAAAATATTAAAAAAATACATGCATATTCCCTATTGGCGGAGTAATCGCGTAACAAACACACAAAAAAAAAACATACAGACGAATTGAGAACCACCTCCTTTTTGAAGAAGTCGGTTAAAAATAATTTAGTTTTGGAATCGATTATCGGTAAGCAGTGTATGAGATTCGGCCCAGTAAAAACCGAGACTACGGTTCATGGAAAAAAAAAATCGTCGGACCAATTGTCATCTAACTCTCCTGTCGCAGGTCTGCTGGAAAAAAATTGTAATGAAATACCTGTGTACTATTCTTATAAATCTTTATGTATTTTTCTCTACCTTGGTCAGAGGCTAAGCATTGGCATTCATCGAGGCAATGCCGCCAGTCTCTTGGGTACACTACCAGCCGACAGCGATGCGGAGGAATTTTTCGACGCCATATTTTAGATATTAGTTGTTTATGTGTACAGTTAGTTTTATTTAATATATTTTTTCTCTATTATGTGTTTTGTGTGTACAATAAATAATATATTTTTACAAAATATTCCGTCTTTTGAAGTCTGTTAGAAATATATTAATTTGTAGCTGTGACTTTTAGTTCGTTCTGAAAAAACAAATTAGTTGTGGTTACTTACTTCCTGACTGACAAAGGGCACGTTAACATCTAGCTTGACGTTACTGTGTGTTGAAGTTTCCGTCGCACCCCAGCCGACGGCATACATCGAGAAGTTAGGAGGCGTATTCTCTGGTCGCGTCCGGTCTTTGGTTGGTAGGCAGACGGGGCGGATGAAATCTAAAAGGTTATATAACAATGAAGTTTATATTTAAAACGGCGAAGTAGATGGAAGTCGATATTCCAACCGCTCAACTGTCGATTGGCCTTCTAATGGCCGATAACAATTAAAATGTATTCTATTGTGTCTCGTTAATAACGGTTGGAGGTTTACCGAACAACAGTCGACTGAACAACGACTGACCACTATCGATATGGACGATCGTAACTAAAGTGCGTTCATCAAATAGTTCCTTTGACGTAATATTGGCTCACGGACCTAATATGTAGTGTTGTGGTAGCGTGTTCGCATTGGTCCTACAACAGAGAAGCCAACTTTACGACTTAGGAAATAAATGATGAAATGCACTCTAGTGAATTCAAAAACATTGATCGACGTCAAATGAAAACAGTCGAAGATCGATTGACCGTAATCCCGCTGCCATACACATCACATGGGTTCAGCCTAAACGTATGGACAAAAAGGTATCATGTTACCTGGTAACTGGGTTGTGGAGGTCGGATAGGCAGTAGCTCCATATAAAACATAGACACAGGTCGAAGGTTGACCCAACACTGTTGGGAGAAAACCTAGGCACATTTTATGATTATGAGACTAGCTACAAACCTGAGTACCGAGCTGTTTCTTTCAACCTGATCAGGCCAATGTCGTCTTTCTTTGATTTTCCAGGATTATAATTCGGGTGAGGTACGGTCCTCTCAATCGCGATCCTAGTATCTCCTTCAGTGCAGTCCTTACCACCTCCTGGTGCCGTTACGCAATCCTCACCTTCATTCGTAATATCGTATTCTCCGAGGCGAACTGTAGTCCTGGGAAATAAGTTTTTAAAGAGTCTGTTATACTTCATATTGCTTAGTATGATCCTCCGTTATATCGAAAATACTGCAGCATTCATTTTGAAATAAATATGGTCAAGTTGAGGATCAATGTTAAGCACTGTGTTTGACGAAAACACGATTCCATAAATTTTTTGTATAGAAAAAAATTACAAAGTTGTAATGTTAAAAAAAATACAAATTTGTAATGCTTTACGCTGCGCGCTGGTGCCTATTCAAAAGATACTTCAAATATCATTAAACTTCGAGAAACTTCCATCATGAAACTTTGAGATACTAATACTACAACTACCTAACTTTAAAGCAGATACTATGTTTTTTTTTTAAATTACCATTAAGGCTCCCACAAACAGGCGAGACAAGGGTAGACACTCTCAGAACGCTGGGTTATTATAAAGTATGAAAAGGTGCTCAAAAGTTTAAAAAATAAAAATTATCCCCTAAAGGGGGTAGTTGAGAGTTTGTATGGAAGTTCGTCATTTTTGCCGATGAGAATTCCATCGTGCACACGGCTTGTTTATTATTAATGGATTGTTTTTCCTTATTATGCTACGTTCTACGGTGACATTATAACTTGACCCGTGACGTGATTGATGGCACTGAATTTTTCAGTCTTAGTTTCGATACTAATAGAATTCAAAATGGCGACTGACAAAACAGTGCTATCAATCACTTAACTGCTGTTTCAATGAGCGAGCGAAGCGAGCCCCTCCATAAGACAAGCCATTCTTAACACGAGCGAGCGAAGCGAGCCTATCCACGCCATTAGTCAGCTTTCATGGTCACTCATAATTAGTATTATGTATTTGTAGTATTCCGTACCTCAAAAGGACAAACCGGAACCCTTATTTATAAGATCACTTCGTTGTCCGTGACTTAAATCAATGTATAGGAGAAAATATTGTCAACTAAATACAAAGTTAAGTTAGTTCTTGGGACTGGTCCGACACGCACTTGGCCGGTTTTTTTCTGAGCCCTTTTACAGCCGATATGAGGCTAAATCTTATGTTTTTACTCATATACTGCCGCTAACATTTGCTCGACACTAGATGTATGTAATAAATATTCTTAATATTGTATGTTATCTTACGGCGTGACTAGATCTACAGCTGGTCCGGCGATGCAATGGGCAGCAGTTAGAACATATTTGCCGCTTATCAAAGCGCCACCACAATACAGTCCCACTGTCGCATATTTTTTATTTATGTACTCTATTATCACCGCCCATGGATACTCATCTATTGAGGTCACGTTACCACCTGGAAGAAAAGGTTATAGCTCTACAAGGTGTTATTGAAAAACCTAAAAGAAAAAAGGAAAAGGGATCGAAACTTTTGTATTGAGATACAATGCAGACAGAGACGGTCAATCCGTATGAGTGACAGAGATAAGATGCTCTTCAAAGCCAAAAGTTTTCTTAATGTCAATGTGGATATTTACCGCGTCTTCGGTTTTATTTTTAGTCTCTTATAGAAAGCAAGGTCACAAACACGATGCAGTCATCGAAAAAGAACCTAAAATACGAATTAAACTCGTTTTCACTAGCATGAAACGACACCTAAATTAATACCTAAATAAAAGCGGTCGGTTGGATTTTTAACGCACGGCTAACCCAGGGTCGTGTTGGTTAAGTGGGACTAAACCGACCTTGGGTTGCCGAGATGGGAATTTTTCGTGGGCATGATACATAAATTCATGGGTGCCGAGATGGCACTATAGCACACATATCAACTCGGAAACGGACCGTAACCGTATCAACTCGAGCCATTTAGTATTCTTTGTATGAAACTCCCTTTTGAAAAGCACACACAACACTATTCTTGCCAGCAGGTCAACCAGCGGTCGGCGAGCCGTAAGCGCGCCGTCGTCGTCGCCTAGCTGTAGCCGAGTCCACGTATCGGAGCTGCTGGTTCGCTTTGGTTACGTGCTAACGTTAGGTTGACGCCTGTTTGACGGCGAAGCGAAAGGCGATACGGTGACGATCCCTTTCCGAGTTGATATGTGTACCTTTCCTCAGCGTGGACAGTCGAAATTCCAACAGTGTAATAATATTTAGGTATTCATTTGTTTGTTACCACGAGCTACACGCGCAAGTGACAGTGACTGCGAAGAAACAAATGAAAGAAGTTGTGTATTAGATTAGAGCATACCACCGTGACGAGGCGACTTGCGAAGCGAGAGACGGAAACAGGTAAGGCCAGGGCCACGACAAAGGGTGGTGCGTCCTGCGGTGCGTCTTGCGGCGCAGGGCGCGCGGCGGCAACTCATGCATGACTCGCTCTAAATAACTTTTAACATTTGTTTTCGCCGCGGACGCAGACGCAAGACGCAGGTCGCGCGAGCGGTGATGTCGTGGCCAAAGGGTTACGCTACGTTCACACGGAGACATGCCAGATCTGATTTTTGCAGGATACGTCACAATATAATTTATATGTGTGAGTTTGTTTACGCGTTTCGCACGCATTCGGTTTAAAGATTCGGAAATTATGTTGTGCCATGTCTCCGTGTGAACGTAAAGTAACGCGGGCGCGTCACTTGACGCAAGTCACACCGTTCGAGGCCAAACACAAAACAAACACGGGCATAAAAGATCGTTTTTTATCCTCAAAAAATGACACTGACCCACTATCTTATTGCCGAAACCGGCCGAATCGCCACAGCATTCAGAGCTAGGTTCTGGTGGGAAAGCAGTCATTATACAATCGCCAGACTGCACTTCCTCTGGGTGGGAACCGCAACAAACGGTATGCGGTTCAGGACTGTTGCACCTAAAAGTGACAATAATATACAGGGTAATTTAAAGTAGTTAGCGAAACTCCGCAGACGTGGTGGGATCGGTATCTAAAACTACCAAAAAACATTGATTTTCTCTACTCATACTTCAAGTTATGTACTCAATGTAAGTTAGTTTGATCTACAGATTGCGGTGATATCTAGCTATGTGATGGGTGTCAGCACAATTGGCGGGGTCCGCTAGGCCCGATGCCTGGCAGGGTTGCGGGAACGTCCGAAAGGGATACCGGGACCCTTGGCAACAGGCAACTGAACACAAACGGAACACCAGTGGCTTTTAGTCAGTAAAAGTCTGACATGCCCTCTCGCTCTGCCCAAAGCGGGAGAAGTCAATCGATGATTTACCACCCTAAAAAAAAAAAAGCTATGAGCTATGTGAAGGGTTTTATGCACCCTTTACATATAGAATGTGTAGATTTCAGCTTGCTAATGGTGTTTGTAGGAATTGTAGGCCCGCCATCTACGACTGCCCTGTACCGATACATACCTTGATTTTTTCACAAAATCTGTGGTTTCTTGGGCTACAGGTGGACTGAGCATGTTCTTGATATGTGGACACGAGTCAAGACTGACACATGTACCGGGACTGCCATTGGGAGTGTTACACGGCCCATTGAGAGTATAAACAGGTTCCGATTCTAAAGGTTTTGGACAGCACACCTGCAAGGGTAAAGAGGACTGTCAAACTAATGAGATGCAATTAATTATTTTTACATTTAATTTATCCTCTAAACTTTTTTTTTTCTTTTTGTCTCGTTGGCCTTTATAATCACACGTTTTTGTCGAGATCTTTGTAACGACGTATAAGTTTAATGATGTGAGGTCTCGATGACGCGCACACACATCGCCGGTAGAAAACCAGAAATCATTTTTGTTAGATCTCAATTTTTTTTAAATTAGTGATCAAAAATATACATATACTCACACTTGATAAACTTCTCATACTAAATTATCTAAAAAACTACTAAAATTAAAATGTAATAACCTAACTTACTTATCTAAAAAAAAACTTTAAACAAACTAAAATATGGCGTCGAAAAATTCTTCCGCATCGCTGTCTAACTGGTAATGTACCCAAGAGACTGACAGCATTCTCTAATGGCCACTCTGCCCAAGGTAAAAGCAAGCCCGTGGGTCATGGGAAGTGTTAACCAGCTGTTTGGAGATTTCGTTGAACAAACCATGAGCACTCGGACTCCACGGCCCGAGCGTTTCAACCCCAAACGGCTTTAAAATATAATTAAGTACCGATAAGGTTACTTTCCGCTAAGGGTATTTTCGCCGCTTGAGGTTTTTCGTAGCCACATCAGCGGCGCTAGCGCAGCACGCCGAGTCAGGAAGATGGGATGGCGTAAGTGTACCCAACGTTGCGTCCCACACTACAGGCCTACCCAATTTCCATGGGTATAATAAAGACATGCCATCCAGTCTCTTGCCATCGTAACGTGGCAAGTTATTGGGTTCTAATACAGCTGGAATGCGGGCGGTGATTCGTCGGATGAGGACATTCATGTTTGCGTACCGCGCTAAGCGACCCGCACTTCGTCTGCAAGACAGGCCGTGATGTCCGAGGCTGTTTACAACTTCGCCACAGTGACAGCGATGGGTGGATGGGATTATTATTGGCCTTTTATTATCTGTTTGTTGCTGCGATACCTCAGGGGGGCGCCCGTGCATTTATAATAAGGAACACTTGGAAGGAAAAATAAATAATTAAGTAAAGGGATCTTTGGAATAGAACTAAGTTGGTGTTAAAATTTGAAAAAAAAAAACTTATGGTACCTCTCATAGGTACCCGTCAGACCAACTAAAAAAACCAAGACAGAGCGCATGGTATATTACCCTACCTACATTTTCACAAACGAAAGTTCTGAAAAGCACATAATTGTCACAAAAAACCAGGGCCATGCTTGGTCAATGATGATAATATCCAAAGTTACTTACTTTTCGCACACCTTCTTGAATTCCACAATGTGATTTTCTCAGCAGTATCAAATCTCGGTCTGTCTTCTTCGGCTTGTTGACCAATGTCAGTATAGGTTCGCATTGGGAGACCTTTATGCACTCGCCACTTATACCATCTGGTGTAAAGCATGATGAAGACTCTGTAATCATAAATAACATCACGTCTATATTTCCCGAAAGGTTTTCGACAGAGGCGTGTTAGTACGGCAAATTTAGCCGTAAACCGGGAACAAATTCAGGCCGTTTTCAAAAACGCTATAACACTTTGCCCTATGTGAGAATTGAGCCCAGAGGCCCTAGACAAAGGTACATTCTATCAGCGAAAACGATGATGGAAAATGAAAAATGTGTAGGACTGTGGAAAATTGTAGAAATACGAAACGCTTTCGAAGCGATTGTCCCAATCCCAATTGACGCCCAATCCAACGACCATTAGAACAACAAGGCAAGCAGACTCGACAATCATCCATACTAATATTATAAATTCGAAAGTTACTCTGTCTGTCTATCTGTCTGTCTGTATGTTACCTTTTCACGCCTAAACCACTGAACGGATTTCGACAAAATTTGGCAAGGAGATATAATATATCTCCTTGCCAAATTTTGTCGAAATCCGTTCAGTGGTTTGTGTGTGAATTGTAGTGAAATTTTGCCATATTATGGCACCCTGGGGAAGGACATAGGCTACTTTTTATCGACATACCACGCGAGCAAATCCGCGGGTGGAAGCTAGTGTACAATATAATTAATTTTATATAAAAAAACAAAAGCAGTCTTACGTCCATAAACCAGGCCCACACACATAGTAACAACAACAACCGGTATTAAATTCATTTTGTGAGAAATATGAATTGCACTTTGAACTTGCACTGAACTCGTTAGAGTCAGCTCGTCGTCAGAGACCGACTGGCAGTTTTAAAATGTTGCAATGCTTCTTAAGAGGAAAAACTTTGCGAACCGGTATTTTTTGTCTTTGATAATCATTTCCAATGTGAATATTATATTGTCAATATATTGTTCAGACAAGGACAAATCTGTATTTTAATAAAGGATGATGCGGCAGGATGTCCCCACTGACCACTATCGACGGGACGTACTTAGTCTTTTAATAGCTCTTTTTATGCCTATTATTAGTTGCTATAGCGGTCAGTCTCAAATCATTGTGGGAAAAACGTTACAGCTGAAAGAAAGACCCTGCCTTCCGTTATCGAATGAAAAAATCATTCGATAAAGGAAAAACATATATAAATAAAACATTACGTTTTGCTTTAAGAATAACAAAACAAACTAATCATCATGATTATAAAATTATGCTAGCATAAAGGCTCCCATAGACAGGAGCGACGCGACTCTGTGATGTCCTCTACAAAAACCGAGCTGACTCTCTTCACAAAAAAGAGGAAATTGGCGACACTACAATTACCACGATTCTTTGGAACAATCCTAATTCTATCAACTGAAACCAAATACCTAGGCAAAAAAAGGCAAAACCTTTGGGTACGGGTTCCGTACCCGTATGGTTCTTTTTCAAAACAACCCAGATGCAGGAGCCTCGCGAAGCGGGGCTTCGTCGACTCCGCTTACAACAAAAAAAATCATGACCTACGAGATCTTTGACATTGACCTTGAGAAGCTTGTGACATTCCAAGATTTTAGCATTGACATTGACTTTTTTGACTTTTGGTGTGTTAACCTTGACATTGAAGATGTCATTGACCTCATTATTGCTTAGAAACTAATTTAGACCCGCCACGTGATATTCCCCATCCTGGGAGTATTAGGGATGGGGAATATCACGTGGCGGGTCTATCCTACCAAACCCGTAAACGGGCGATTTTTTTCTCGGCACCTATGGTTTAGCGCACTTTGGGGTTTCAAAAATACCACAATAAAATTTAAGTAAAGACAAGCTTTTAATGAACTAAAAAGTACGAAATAAAACTTACGTAAACATGGAACTTTAATATTTTCTTAAAAGCTTGAGGCTGCTTATCTTAAAGTGGAAGAAGGACGTTTACGGTTTACGCCTCAAACTTTTAAGAAAATATTAAAGTTATATGTTTACGTAAGTTTTATTTCGTACTTTTTAGTTAATTAAAATTTGTCTTTAAAAAGGTAGGTCATGGGAGACTTTAAAACGGACTATCATAATTAATTGCATACATATTAATTGCATACTTTTGTGTCTCTGCTGTTGACCGATGAGGAGTTTCGCCGTCTGGAGCCAACCCTGAGTTCAGCAGCCAGATCATGGTGGAACGGACTATCATATTTAAATGCGAGTATAAAATTTCGTGTCTGTACTGTTGACTTTAGAACGGACTATCATAATTAATTGCGGGTATACATATGTGTGTTTATACTGTTGACCGTTGAAGAGTTCCCTTGTCTGGAGCTAAGCCTGGGTGCACCAGCTAGTTAATGGTAGACTTCAGAACTGACTATCATAATTATATGCGTATTCAAATAGTTGTGTCTCTGCTGTCGACCTATGAGGAGTTTCCTCGTCTGGAGCCAACCCAGAGTGCAGCAGCCAGATCATAGTGAACTTTAGAATGGACTATGATACTTGAATGCGTATATATAATGTTGTGTCTCTGCTGTTGACCACTGTGAAATTTCCTCATCTGGAGCCAATCTTGGCTGCTGCAGCCAGGTCATCGTAGACTTTATTTTCTACAGTATGCCAAGAATTCAATAAAACATGCCCTGTAAAAAATGTAACAATAAATTCTAAACTAAAATTTAGTGAATGGGCTACTACTGGCATTAGAAAAAGCAGAGATATTTTATATAATTTGTACAACGAGAAATCATTGACTTCTGATCAAGTCATTTATAATTATGTCAGAAACTATTCTAAGATATTCAAAAGAGTCTGCGCTCAAGCTAAATCTAAATTAATAAGTAACAAAATCAGTTCTTCCAATAATAAAATAAAAGCAGGCAGATAATTAACAAAGAAACTGGAAACACAAAACAGCGAGATCAGAATGAATTGTCTTTAAAAATTGATAATGAAACCAATTCAGATAAGTTGCAAGTTGCTGAGACACTAGAAAACTTCTTTACCAACATCCCAATAGAGGTTACGAAATCGCTCCCCTCATCATCTATATTAGCTGAATCACTTCTAAAAGAAAACTTCGGTAAGGACATTCCAAGCTTCGAGTTCAAGCCTATTTCTATTGTCACAATTAAAAAAGCATTTAAAAGTCTTAACATAAAAAACACTGAAGACTTATGGGGGATTTCCGTTAAGGTTCTTGGAGACATCATTGACACAATTGCCCCTCTCCTAACAGGCATATTTAATCAATGCTTAGATAGAGGTACGTTTCCTGATTTAATGAAACATAGTAAAGTAGTTCCAATTTTCAAATCGGGTAGTAAGAGTGATCCCTCTAATTATAGACCAATATATGTGTTACCAGCATTAAGCAAAATATATGAAAAAATCATGCTAGACCAAATGTTGGCACATTTTAATTCAAATGGGATTTTACATAGTCATCAGTTTGGTTTCACGAAAGGTAGGTCTACGACTGACGCAGGAGTGAAACTCATCAGTCACATTTTGGAATCCTGGGAGCAGTCCCGGGATGCAATTGGCATTTTCTGTGACCCCTCTAAAGCGTTTGACTGCGTTGACCACAACGCACACACTGATCTGTAAATTACACCACTACGGAATTCGTGGACAAGCTGCTGATCTTGTTCTTTCCTATCTATCAAACAGGCAGCAAAAGGTAAATGGTAAATGTTAATGGGGCGACGTCCTCGGGGTCTCTTGTTAAGATGGGCGTGCCTCAAGGTTCGATTGTTGGCCCTTTCCTATTTCTAGTTTCTAGTTTATATTAATGACCTTCCTTACATGATGGCTAACTTATCGGATATAATTCTATTCGCAGATGACACTTCTCTTATTTTTAAAATAGATAGGAAAGATGCGGATGTCTTACATGTCAACGATAGTCTGACAGTTCTTTCGAAATGGTTCGCAGCTAATAATCTTTTACTTAATGCGAACAAAACTAAATGTCTTAAGTTCTCATTACCTAATGATCCTCAAGTAGGACTAAATTTAAAACTTTATGGCAAGAAATTAGATGCTATTACGGAAACTGTATTTCTAGAAATTACTCTAGATTCGATATTGCATTGGGGCGCCCACATTAGAGCTCTTTCAGGCAGATTAAGTTCAGCTGTATATGCAGTAAGAAAAATAAGGCAGTTGTCTGATATAGCCACAGCTAGGTTAGTATACTTTGCTTATTTCCACAGTATTATGTCTTATGGCGTTCTGCTGTGGGGATCGGCAGCTGACGTAGATTCAATTTTCATTTTGCAAAAGAGGGCAGTTCGCGCGATCTATAAAATGAGTCCCCGTGAGTCTCTTAGAAATAAATTCAAAGAAATTGATAGACTCACTCTGCCTTCTCTATACATCTTAGAAAGTATTTTGTATAAAGGGAAGGGGGGAAGGGGGAAATTAAAATAAAGGGGAGGGGCTCATTGAGCATCAAAGAATTTGTCCGCATCGCTGTCAATGGGAAAGGTGCCCAAAACGCTGGCAGCATTGCCACGTTGAATGGCAATGCTGATTCTTTGGGCTAAAAATAGGCCAGCCCTCTGGTCACGTGAAGAGTCGACCAATCGCTTAGCGATGTCCCGAAATACTCGATGAGCACTCGGACCCCACGGCCCTAGTGTTTCAACCCCAAACGGCTCAAACATATAGCAGTCGTTTCTTATAAACAGTATCCGCTTTTATAATAAGTTGCCAAAGTCGGTTACAGAACTTAGCGATGGTAAGTTCAACACCCACATCAAACGTGTCCTTATCAAAAAAGCATATTATAAGTAAAGTTAAAGACTACGTTGAAGAAAAGGAAGTTTGGCAATAATTCCTTCTGCACATGTGGCTTCCCTGGTACCTCATTAACGGCATAATTGTGTAAGATTCTATTAACCGCTCCCTAACCGTTTCATAAGTGCCCATGTAGGCTTATGTGAAATAAAATATTTTTGATTGATTGATTTAGAATGGACTATCATAAATTAATGCATAGATTAAATTTCGTGTCTCTGCTGTTGACCGATGAGGAGTTTCATCGTCTGGAGCCAACCCTGAGTACAGCAGTCAGATCATGGTAGACTTTAGAACGGACTATCATAATTAAATGCGTATAATAAATTTTGTGTCCGTACCGAAGACTATTGTAGAGTTCCTTCGTCTGGAGCCAATCCTGGGTGTATAATCAAGTCATGCATCATAAAAAAATGCATTATCATCGGAACTGCACCAACTTGTAAAATTTCAACTTCTAACGATAACAGGAAGTGGTTTTAATTCAGCTTGCAAGATTTGACTTATACTTACTAACAAGGCAAGTTGTAAAAAGGGTCTATTCTACACAAAAAAATAGCTACTATAAAAAAGCGCCGGATGTTAAAGTACAGTGGTTCCAAAAAAAGACTTTTTATAATTTATTAATAATATATTTGAATTAATCGGTTGTTAATGAGTTGTCTTTACTACTTAACATTTATTCTGTCCATGTCATGTTCTTAATTATGCAACAATGACACTCTTTATCCAATCAAGGTATTCGTAAACATTGGTGTAAACTCCAGGAACACCCTTTTCACCACATGGTGTTGGTCCAAAGCTGACGATGCCAATCAATTCAAATTTTTGTTGGTTCTCGTACACTAAGGGGCCGCCCGAGTCGCCCCTGCAAGTATCTTGGCCTTCTATACCACCTGCGCAAAGTTGTTTTCTCCATAAAGAGAGGGTGCGACCAGGTTTGTTGTAAATTGGCTGGCATTTCTGTGAAATCATAAAGTTTTGTGTTAGTTATGTCAGGCATTTTAAACACCTACATGATATTACCTACTTCATAAAAAAGGAATCATTGTAGTATCTATCGGTAGGTACTTCTGTGACTTGCAGTGAGATAAAAAGACAAAGAAAAGCGACCATACAACATTATTTTGTTGTTTATGCTAAACGCGAAAAGGGGTCATTGTACTCATCATTTTGAACAACTTTTTGAATGGGACCAACTTGGAAATCGCGAAAAAAAAAATTGCTGTTTCATACATTTTGTCGATTTAAGTGAACACAAATGTATGGAACAGCTGTTTTATTTTTCGCGATTTCAAGGTTGGTCCCATAGAAAAAGTTGTTCAAAATGATGAGTACAATGACCCCTTTTCGGGTTTAGCATAAACAAAAAATAAGGTTGTATTGAAAAAATATTTTAGTTTTCGAACTCATTGTCGGTAAGCAGTGTATGAGATTCGGCCCAGTAATCACTGAGACTACGGTACATGAAAAAAAAACACGTCGGATGGATAATATATAACCAATTCTTATCCAACTCTCCTGTCACAGGTCTGCTGGAAGAAATTTTTTATGAAATACTACTGTGATATTAGGTACCTATTTTAAATCTTTATGTATTTTTCTCTATAAGCGACCGGGTGGCACGCGCGCCGTCCTTTTACGGTCCTTGACCGCGTATTTGTTTTGTGTGTACACATGGGTCACACGGCTACACATCAAACTATACAATTCCATTTTATGCTGATCTCGCATTGTATAGGATTTCCGTACAATACGAGGTCAGCTTATATTGGAATAGTATATGTATGCTTGATGTGTAGCCGTGTACATAAATAATATATTTAAAATAAAAACTTTTTACAAAAAAAAAAAACAACCGACTTCCAAAAAAAAGTGAAAAATAACTTTAATTTCGGAAGTCGGTGTCTTTGGTTTTCAATTTTCGTTTTTTGCCACCGACTTCCGAAATTAAAGTTATTTTTCACTTTTTTTTTGGAAGTCGGTTGTTTTTTTTTTTGGAAAAAGTTTTTATTTTTCACTTTTTAGTTGTGGTAACTACCCCACACAAATTCGTATACCGTTGTCTGCTATGTGACGGAGTCAATTAACATGTCATCAACATCGCAAAGTGGGAAAACTACGTAATTATTGAAGCTAACTCAAAAACTACGCAAGCAAAATTAATAAAATTTATATGGGACCACCTCTGAAGCATGACCTACCAAACAAAAAAAGAAGAAGCCGATTAGAAATATATTAATTTGTATCTGTGACATTTGGATTGTTCTGGAAAAACAAATTAGAAAGAAAAGAAAAATAAATTTATTATAATTAGTTGTAGTTACTTACTTCCTGGCTGACGAAGGGCACGTTAACATCTAGCTTGACGTTACTGTGTGCTGTCAGCTTTTCCGTAGCACCCCAGCCAACGGCATACATCGAGAAGTTAGGAGGCGTATTCTCTGGTCGCGTCAGGTCTTTGGTTGGTAGGCAGACGGGGCGGATGAAATCTAAAAGGTTAACAATGAAGTTTATATTTAAAACGGCGAAGTAGATGGAAGTTGATATTCCAACCGCTCAACTGTCGATTGGCCTTCTAATGGCCGATAACAATTAAAATTCTATTGTGTCTCGTTAATAACAGTTGTAGGTTTACTAAACAACAGTCGACTGAACAACGACTGACCACTATCGATATGGACGATCGTAACTAAAGTGCGTTCATCAAATAGTTCCTTTGACGTAATATTGGCTCACGGACCTAATATGTAGTGCCTAGCGGCGTAGCGTGTTCGTATTGGTCCTACAACAGAGAAGCCAACGTTACGATTTAGGAAATAAATGATGAAACGCACTCTAGTGAATTCAAAAACAATGATCGACGTCAAATGAAAACAGTCGAAGATCGATTGACCGTAATCCCGCTGCCATACACATCACATGGGTTCAGCCTAAACGTATGGACAAAAAGGTATCATGTTACCTGGTAACTGGGTTGTGGAGGTCGGATAGGCAGTAGCTCCATGTAAAATATTGTTGACCTGACACTGTTGGGAGAAAACCTAGTCACATTTTAAGATTATGAGACTAGCTACAAACCTGAGTAACGAGCTGTTTCTTTCAACCTGATCAGGCCAATGTCGTCTTTCTTTGATTTTCCAGGATTATAATTTGGGTGAGGTATGGTCCTCTCAATCGCGATCCTAGTATCTCCTTCAGTGCAGTCCTTACCACCTCCTGGTGCCGTTACGCAATCCTCACCTTCATTCGTAATATCGTATTCTCCGAGGCGAACTTTAGTCCTGGGAAATAAGTTTTTAAAGAGTCTGTTATACCTCAAATTGCTTAGTATGATCCTCCGGGGTGTGTAACAATTGATATAATACCAAATGTTCTAATGATCATAAGACCTAATTTCATTAATTTTTTTTTTTTTTTTATAGCGATCAAATCATATAATGAATTATTGATATAATTTCATTTTACCTAATTTCATATGGTATAATGATGAACAGTTTATATAATGCACATTTCAAATAATATTCAATTAATATAATATTCAGTTGCTATAATATTCAAAATCTATAAGTAACGTTTGATATAATTTGGAAGAAGGAAGTTAATAGGTTAAATCTGTTCCAAAACCGAATCGGGGCACCCTGACTTTACGTAGTCTTTTGGCTCCTACCCCTAGAATGTATATAAAAACCGGAGGCGCGGAGGGAGAGCAACACAGATATAGATAGACATAGATAACGCAAGAGCAACTACTTCGCGTGCCCAGCTTACGTACAAAAATCGTAAGCCGCCACTTTCGCGCTCAGTCTGCATCGGTGTGCCACGCTAGTCGGACGTCAGTTAAGAAATTTAAAATGGTGAATTGCTCCGTTATAAATTGTAAAAACTGTACAAATGCGAGGAGAAAAAATAAAGGAAATGTTTCCTTCCATCAGTAAGTCATTTGGTGATTAATATTATGCGTATTTAATACTAAAATCAATTATTTTTAATCTAATACCCTCTGTAATACCAAATTTGAGAAAAACATAGGTCATCAAACGTAAACTGCATATTCGTATTACATTGCGGCTTTTACTTGAAGCGGTTGATGCGACGTTTTGTTTCAACAAGTGATGAATATCGAAGCAAGTGATACTATCGTATATCGCATCGGTTTCGTAGTACAGGCGCTTTTATCATTTTTCTGTCAATTTTAGCGATTAGTGCTGTTCATCGTATGCAACATAAATCGATTCTCAAGAATCGATTTCGGAAACAGAGGAATGATATTTTATAGGTACTAATTATGTAGACAATTTTAATAAATAATCGTAACGTTAAGTGTTTTTTTTTAGTTTCCCACATGAACCCAATTTAAAAGAAAAATGGATTGAGGCGACGGGAAATAAAGATTGGTTCCCAACAAAGCATAGCACTATTTGTTCAATACATTTTGAGGAAGCATGCTTTGTTGAAGGGAAAAAACAACGAATTTTAACAATAGCAGCATATCCGACTATTGATGTACTGAAGATCACAACTGATGAAGTTAGTTAATTGATAAGTCTATGTCTCATTCCTCTGTCTATCTCATTCCTCTGTCTATCTCATTACTCTGTCACAAAATCGATAAATTAATCGATTTAAACGATTCTTAATAATTATTTACTGTACACAATTACTCAATAAATAGTATTCGTACGGTAATTAAGAATTGAGAAATGGTATATACAAAGGCGATCTTTATTCAAAATTGAGATGTTAAGAAGGATAGAATCTTGTTGCTTTTGTAAACACTAGAACTAAGTTGAATATAAGGTATTTCAATCGAAAATTCACGTATTTATAATGGTAAACTTACTCGAAATTTTGGCAAAGGTATCCAAAAACGACGTGTGACCGTCGACGGAACGCGCACGAGCACACAACCTTTCAATACGAAAATTTTCAGCGTACTACTGGCTGGGTGAGCGCTGGCGCTAGGCGGGGGGTGGGGCAAGACGGGTGCCGCACGCGGCGCCGTCTTTGAATCGATTTTATTTTCCCATCACTAAATAGTGCTCGTGACGTCATAGTAGGTAGTCAAAAAATGGCACGCTTGGTTTTCATACAGATCGTGATACTTGCGTTATCTATGTCTATCTATATCTGTGGAGAGCAACCTCCGCTCGATGTAACAAAGCATAGGCACCCATGCGAGCCGTAGCGGCTGAGACTGGTCGCCGGGGACGACCAGCAAGCCGAAGCTGCGGAGGTGAGCATGCCTTTGTTACGTAAGGGCGAAGGGGTTGCACTTCCCGCAGCGCCGGAGACGATGCAGAAGCAACTTTATTGTTTTGAGGATAGGTTACAATATAATGCTTTTCTCAAGAACGATGCGTTACTTTAGAAATTTAGTTAATATTATGAAAGTTAGGTCAAATAAACATTATATAAAAAGAGCATTATACAATTTAAAAATTATATGAAATGAACGTTATACTAAATGAAATTAGAGAAAATGAACACTATTTCAAATATAACATTCGAATTAGATAATATGAAATGTTACTTAAATGTTTTTATAGCATATGAAAATTATATCATATGAAAGCTATGTCAAATGAAATAAGACTATCTGTTATTATACCAAACATTACACACACGATCTTCCGTAATATCGAAAATACTGCAGCATTCATTTTGAAATAAATATAATGGTCAAGTTGAGAATCAATGTTTGACGAAAATACGATACCATAAATTTTCTGTATAGAAAAAGAAAACCTTTTTTTGTGTGTAAAATTAGTTGTAATGTTAAAAAAATGCCTATGCCTATTAAAAAAATACTTGAAATATCATGAAACTTCGCCAAACTTCGATCATGAAACTTTGAGATACTAATACTACAACTACCTAACTTTAAAGCAGATACTTTTTTTTTTTTTAACAGGCGCGACAACCTTAGACACTCTCAGAACGCTGAGTTATTATAAAGTATGAAATGATGCTCAAAGTTTAAAAATTATAAATTATCCCCTAAAGGGGGTAGTTGAGAGTTTGTATGGAAGTTCGTCATTTTTGCCGATGAGAATTCCATCGTGCACACGGCTTGTTTATAATTAATGGATTGTTTGTCCTTATTATGCTACATTCTACATTGGTACGCAGGTATAATACGGCGAATCCATGAGTCATGGCCGGTTCGGACTTTGCACAAGAGGCTGCGTAATATTTGTTAGAAACTGTGGTGATGTGAACCTCGTGTTAATGCGAGAACATTCGCGAAAGTTCAGAGAGGCTTTCTCCAGACCAGCCCTAAATATAAGCCGTAATGTATGCCATTTTGACCTGTCATGGCACGGAACACCTGAATTGTGCGTTCATTATAACTTGACCCGTGACGCAATTGATAGCACTGAATTTTTCAGTCTTAGTTTATCGATATAATAGAATTCAAAATGGCGACTGACAAAACAGAACTACCAATCACATAACTGCAAAATGCTGCTTCAATGAGCGAGCGAAGCGAGCCCCTCCACAAGATTAACGATTCTTAAAACGAGCGAGCGAAGCGAGCCTATCCACGCCATTAGTCACCTTTCATGGTCACTCATAACTAGACTTTTTAGGCTTATGTATTTGTAGTATTCCGTACCTTAAAAGGGCAAACTGGAACCCTTATTTATAGGATCACTTCGTTGTCCGTGACATAAATCGATGTATGGGAGAAAATATTCTCAACTAAATAGAAAGTTAAGTTAGTTCTTGGGACTGGTCCGACACGCACTTCGTCGCTTTTTTTTTTTACAATTCTGAGCCCTTTTACAGCCGATATGAGGCTAAATCTTAAGTTTTTACTTAGGCAAGTAAGAATTTGTAACTAATTTTATGACGATATCCGATACTGCCGCTAATATTTGCTGGACACTGGACTAGGTATGTAATAAATATTCATCTTACGGCGTGACTTGATCCACTGCTGGTCCGGCGATGCAATGGGCAGCAGTTAGAACATATTTGCCGCTTATTAAAGCGCCACCACAATACAGTCCCACTCTCGCAGATTTCTTATTGATGTACTCTATTATTACCGCCCATGGATACTCATCTATTGAGGTCACGTTACCACCTGGAAGAAAAGGTTATAGCTCTACAAGGTGTTATTGAAAAACCTAAAAGATTAAAGGAAAAGGGGTCGTAACAAAACGGCTGTACAGTTCTGTCCATACCATAACACACAAATTCCCCAAAGGGTTGGGCAGAGGTGTACCTATAGTACAGTGGTACCCAACTGATAAGGCGCGTCGTGAATCATCGTTCGCACAGAAAAGAAAGTATAGCCCCGAAGATTAACGAAAGAACTTAAAACTTACAACCAACCTTAGATCAATATCATAAGGTTCATAATACACTGCAGCTGTTAGTTCCCGTCTCACTCGCAAGTATGGCGGCTGACTAATATGCCACGCGGCGCGCGCTAACATGGCGGCAGCTACCGACCAATAGCGGTTTAGGAAAAAGCAGCGCGGTGCGTGGAGCGTGCCGATTGGTCAATAGCATTTTCCGCGCTTTGAAAATTCATCTTCTGCGCAGGTACATCGGTAAGCCATATCAGTTGGGTACTACTGTACACCGGTAGGTACACCCACATTTCGCCAGTTATGTTTAAGTCCCATGTAATGGGAGCAAACCTATTCCCATCAACTGGGCACAAGTTCAGACTCCGGGCTGCTACTGAGAAATTCCAGAAAGTAAAATCAAATAACACTTTGTCCGACCTGGGAATCGAACTCAGGACCTCATGCTCAGCAGTAGTGCTTGCAAACACTAGACCAACGGGGTAGTCAGTTTTGTTTCTCGAAATTGGACAAAATGTATGGAACAGATGTTTTTTTTTTTTAATTTCAGGGTTGGTCTCATAGTAAAAGGTCATAATGATGAGGACCACGGTACTACGCAAAAACGGGTCACTACCCGTTTTGGCGATCCCTTTTGTATTGATATATAATGTAGACAGAGACTCAATCCGTATGAATGACAGAGATAAGACGCTCTTTAAAGCCAAAACATTTTCTTAATAGGGAATATGCATGTATTTTTTTAATATTTTTATTCGATAGTTTACATCGTCAAATAAAAGTAAAAAAAAATTCGACGGCAAAAAAGCAATTTAAAGTAGTTTAAAAAATGTTTAAAAATATCCAACCGATCCGGGCTATTTAAACGCCCTCCATTTGGCGCGCTTGGTGTGGTGACGTCACAGTTCGTGAAAACAGACAAGCAACTGTCAAGTCAACGTCAAACACTCCTTTTTCTATGAGCGTTTGACATTGACTTGACACTTGTTGATTGACTTGACATTGACATTTTGATTGTTAGCCCGGATTGTTACGTCACATCCGCTCTTAGCCTTTTCAAGTATTTGAATTACCCACAGTTTTTTGGGACTTTTTAAAAATTAATTTCTCGCTCAAAAAGAAATTTTATTCAAAAATATTGATGGAGGCTTAATTCTGAAGTAACATAGTTTATAGAAAAAAATATTTGACCCATATTTGAATCACATGCATATTCCCTATTGATATTAAGAAAATGTTTTGGCTTTGAAGAGCGACTTATCTATTACATTTATCGTCTAAAAATAAAACCTAAGACGCGGTAAATATCCGTTGGTATGTGGATATTTACCGCGTCTTCGGTTTTATTCGAGCCATGCATGACACGCTCTAAATAACTTTTAACATTTGTTTTCGCCGCGATCGCAGCTGCAAGACGCAGGTCGCGCAAGCGATATTGGCGGGGTCCGCTAGGATTGGCGGGGTCCGCTAGGACCAATAAAGCCTGCCAGGGTTGCGGGTTAGTCTGAAAGGGATACCGGGACCTTGGGAACAGGCAACTGAAGGGAACACGGGTGGGTTTTAGTCAGTAAAAGTCTGACACGCCCTTCTGCTCCGCCCAGAGCGGGAGAAGTCATTGGATGATTTACCAACCTCAAAAAACAAAAAAGGTTGCGCGAGCGGTGATGTCGTGGCCAAAGGTTTACGCTACGTTCACACGGAGACATGCCAGATCTGATTTTTACAGGATACGGTTTAGCCACAATATAATTTATATATGTATGAGTTTACACGTGCATTCGGTTTGATCCGGAAATTATATTGTGGCATATCTCAGTATGAACGTTGCGTAACGCGGACGCAAGTCGCATCGTTCGAGGCCAAACACAAAACAAACACGGGCATAAAAGATCGTATTTTATTCTTAAAAAATGCCACTGACCCACTATCTTATTGCCGAAACCGGCCGAATCGCCACAGCATTCAGAGCTAGGTTCTGGTGGGAAAGCAGTCATTATACAATCGCCAGACTGCACTTCCTCTGGATGGGAACCGCAACAAACGGTACGCGGTTCAGGACTGTTGCACCTAAAAGTGACAATAATATACACGGTAATTTAAAGTAGTTAGCGAGACTCCGCAGACGTGGTGGGATCGGTATCTAAAACTACCAAAAAACACTGATTTTGTCTACTCATACTTCACGGTATGTACTAAATGTAAGTTAGTTTGATCTAAAGATTGCGGTGACAGCTATGTGATGGGTTTTTTTTTACACCCTTTACCTACAGAATGTGTAGATTTCAGCTTATTAATGGGTGTTTGTAGGCCCGTCACCTACGACAGCCCTGTACCGTTACATACCTTGAATTTTTCACAAAATCTATTGTTTCTTGGGCTACGGGTGGCCTGAGCATGTTCTTGATATGTGGACACGAGTCAAGACTGACACATGTACCGGGACTGCCATTGGGAGTGTTACACGGCCCATTGAGAGTATAAACAGGTTGTGATTCTGAAGGTTTTGGACAGCACACCTGCAAGGGTAAACATGATTTAGGTATACTCTTATGAGATGCAATTAATTTATCTTTAGGGAACATTTAATTTATCCTCTAAAATTATTTGTTTTTGCCTTTTTGGCTCATTACCTTTATAATCACATTAATCACAGACGTTTTTGTCGAGATAGATCTATGAATTTTAAATTTAGTTTAATAATGTGAGGTCTCGATGACGCGCACGCATATCGCCGGTCAAAAACCAGAAATCATTTTAGTTAGATCTCAAGTTTTTTTAAATTATTATTCAGAATCAAAAATATAATACTTCTCAAGCAAAGTTATCTAAAAAACTACTAAAAAAAATATAATAAGCTAACTTATCTAAAAAACTCTAAACAAACTAAAATATGGCGTCGAACAATTCTTCCGCATCGCTGTCTAACTGGTACTGTTTCCAAGAGACTGGCAGCATTCTCTAATGGCCACACTGGCCAAGGTAAAAGCAAGCCCGTGGGTCACGGGAAGGGGCAACCAGCCCTTTATGAGCACTCGGACTCGGCCCGAGCGTTTCAACAAACGGTTTGAAAATGTAATTAAGTACAACCGATAAGGTTACTATCACCGCTTGAGGTTTTTCGCAGCCACATCAGCAGCGCTAGCGCAGCATGCCGAGCCAGGAAGATGGGATGGCACAAGAGTACCAACGTTGCGTCCCACACTAGAGGCCTACCCAATTTCCATGGGAATAATAAAGACATGCCATTCAATCTCTTGCCATCGTAGCGTGCCAAGTCATTGGGTTCTAATACAACTGGAATGCCAGCGGTGACTAGAGCTCGTCGGATGATGTCATTAATGTTTGCGTACCACGCTAAGCACTTATGCTGCAAGACAGGCCGTGGTGTCCGAGGCTGTTTACAACTTCGCCACAGTGACAGCGATGGGTGGATAGGATATATTGGCCTTTAATATTATCTGTGGCAGCAATACCTCAGGGGGGCGCACGTGCATTTATAATAAGGAACACTTGGAATAGTTAATTGATTCAGGCGTGACTTTGCGGAAATCCACTATAAAATACAACTCCACTATACTTTACTATACTTTGCATCCAGCGCTCAGTGTCACGTCGCGTTCTGGTTTGCAATTGGTCAATCGTCATCCTGCAGATGCCTCGTTGAGAGGTGAAACACGTGTCGATTTCTTACAGGGTTTTTATGATTCTTGAAGAATAGTCAAGCGGAATAGGTTACTAAATATATCTGCGTCTATTGTATTAAATATTTAGAAGAAAAAATAAATAAGGAAGAAAAGGGATCTTTGGAAAAGAACTAAGTTGGTGTTTAAAGAAAAAAAAACTTATGGTACCTATCGTATCCCTCAGACCAACTAAAACACCATACCAACAGTTTCACTAGGTAACGAAAGTTTTGAAAAACATAATTATCACAAAAAACCAGGGCCATAATATGCTTGGTTACTTTTAAGGCTATACTTACTTTTCGCACACCTTCTTGAATTCCACAATGTGATTTTCTCAGCAGTATCAAATCTCGGTCTGTCTTCTTCGGCTTGTTGACCAATGTCAGTATAGGTTCGCATTGGGAGACCTTTATGCACTCGCCACTTATACCATCTGGTGTAAAGCATGATGAAGACTCTGTAATCATAACATCACATCTACCTATATTTCCCGAAAGGTTTTCGACAGAGGCGTGTTAGTACGGCACATTTATCCGTCAACCGGGCACAAATTTAGTCCTTTTTACCCGACTACGGCGAAAAAAAAGGAGGGTTATGATTTTGACCGGTATGTATGTATGTTTGTATGTATGTATGTATGGATGTTCATCTGTTCCCTCCTATCTTCTAAACCACTCATCACAATTTGACAAATGAGGTATCGTTGGAAGCGTCTTGATCGTCCGCTGGTTATACACTATATGACGTCACATTCAAAATGGCGCCCTTTATAGGACATAAAGACAGGAACTAAAAAAAAATGTCGTTTTATCGTACCATGTTGGCTATCAAATGAAACGGCTTATTGAGCACATTTCAAAAATATAATATATTATACCCCACAATAATTAAAAAAAAATTAAAGTAATAAAAACTAAAACCCAACTACGACTAAAATCCGGAGTCACACGTAATGTGTTCGATTTATGCCCTAGCACGTGTGACTCCGGATTTTTAATTTGTCTGTCTGTGGTGTCTTGTTTACCTTTTAGTCGTAGTTGGGTTTTAGTTTTTATTACTTTAATTTTTTTTTAAAAAAACGCTACCTATTACACTTTGCCCGATCTGAGAATTGAGCCCAGGGGGCTTAAAACGGCTACTTTGGCAGAATCATAAGAAAATATTATGAATCATCGTAAAATGTCACAAACATAATCTGCGTGTAATTCATACTACGAAATAACTCATTTATTCTCTCACTCGGTTTTCTATGGAGATTCGTTAAATGGTCACAAATTATGAATTGATTTTATGTCAAATTAGAGGAATTGCTAATGACAGCTGGGAATTCAGGAAATGAATTGCTTTTAGAGGAATTGCTAATGTGGCCGTTTTAGGCACCCAGGACCTTAGCTCATCAATCACACCAACGACCATTAGAACAAAAAGGCAGTCAGACACGACAATCATTTTCGAAATCACTAGTTACCTATCTAGTTATTTAACCTTTAACTCCCGCAATAAAATGTTAAGAAGGTTATCGTGTTTATGTACATACAACCTATAGGTACTTACCACATTAACATAACACGTATCTAAACAGTTTTCTTATATATTATAATTAATGTTATAAAAAACAAAAGCAGTCTTACGTCCATAAACCAGGCCCACACACATAGTAACAACAACAACCGGTATTAAATTCATTTTGTGAGAAATATAGATTACACTTTGAACTTGCACTGAACTCGTTAGAGTAAGCTCGTCGTCAGATCAGCTCGATCTAACGGTCAGAGACCGACTGGCCGTTCTAACTGTGTCTACTGAAAATGTTGCAATGCTGCTTAGGAGGAAAAATGAGGAAAAATTTTGCGAACCGGTTTTCTAATTTTTTTATTGTTCTTTGATTTCTAATAATTATCAATGTGAATCATGTCTACCTTCCAGACAAGGACAAATCTGTATTTTAATAAATTTAAAAACTAGTTTTTCGAAATGTGATAAGTACTACTATTTCTAAAAGTAGGTAAATAGGTAGGTACCTAAGTCCCTGTATGGTGCTGTATCCTCAACACGCAACACCTCATAATTTCGACCAATACTTTAGGAGTTAATCGTTGCTTGTCCGAGTTTTAGTTACCGTACAAAATGTAGGTAACATAATTACGTAAGTAAATTAATTTACCTACGTGACGAGGTAAATAATAAATGTTTATAGTAAATAATAATCTTGTTTGTTCCTTAAAACCATTGACGCATTAGTTCTAGTCATCATCTGGAATAACTGTAATGAAATGTTGTGAGGAAAGTTTTGGGTATGAATGTCGATGGCTATAAGAGTAGAGGAAGACCAAAGAAACGATGGATGGACTGTGTGAAAGATGATATGGCTAGAAAGGGGGTGACTACCGAGATGACGGCTAATAGAGAAGTATGGAAGAAAGGGACATGTTGCGCCGGCCCCAAATAAATTGGGATAAGGGCAGGAGAATTAAAACAATAAATACATAACTGCATAAAAACAGAATTAACTTTGTCAGGAGAAATTTTTAATGATAGTAATTATGTTAAACAACACATTACTATTTCTTGGTATGCCATACAATTTACATGTTAAATATTTTTTACTGACCCCTCGACCGGAACACTTCTGCGCAACCGCGCGCAAGCGTAACGGTGCGCGCGGGCGGATTCGCGCGATTTCTCCGCGTTCACTAAAACTGCAATATCTCAGAAACTCTTCATCGTAGCTCATCAATCCCTGTTTCATTGAAATTGTTATGAAATAAGCTATCTGATTATATAGGGTTTAGTATAGTTTTATCTTGTAATTTAATGATAATTCTGAATTGAAAGTAGGGTGAGCTACTTTTTCCCAGTTTTACGTACAAAAGTTTTTTTTCATAGCTCTTGAATAAGACTTAGATTTACTCAGCTCTTGACACAGCTCTAGCGCACACATGGTGTCGTTATTTACAAAATGTAAACACTTATTAAGTTAAGTAAATCGGTGACCTGACATATGTGCGCTAAAGCCCTTAAAAAATTGCTAAAATTAGGTTTTAGTGACAAACGAATCGCTGTAAATCCGACTCCACGCAGTCTTGTATGCCCTACCCCTAGAGTGTAATTTAAAATCGCGTAGGCGCGGAGCAAGACGGCCAGCAAGACGAAGCTGCGGTGGTGAGCGTTAAACCATCTGCGACGATAAGCTCGCGTGGGACCGCCGTGCCCCGCAGCGCCGGAGCCGTGACAGAAACCATGCCTGCTGACTGTTGCATGCTCGCTTGTATGCTGCATGCTTGCTTGCATATCATAATTGCAATCATAATTTTATAATAATCTAGTAATATAACTATTAGGGCACTTCGACCAATTAGGTTAGGCTAGGTTTGAACTGTGACCAACTACGCGCAAGCCGAGCGAGCGAAGAGAGCGGTGCCGCGGGAGCAGCCGGCGAGCGCTACGTCGAAATTCTGAAATTATGATTAAATAATAATTATTAAATTAAAAACAGTTTTCAACTCCAACCAGTAGTTCCTGAGATTAGCGCGTTCAAACAAACAACAAATTAGGTATTTTATTTATTGTATTTCTTTTTTCTTTTCAATCAGTTTTTAATTTATTAAGTTTATTATGTTTCTAGCGTATGACACTCGTGGGTTGCAGCTAAAAATCAGCGTCAGGTGGTACACTGTGTGTTGCCATCTGACAATATGCTGAGCTGAGGCCCTTTTGGCATTGTTAGGACTGGTTTCAGTTTTTTTTTTTTAGTTTTAATGTGTATTTTTCTGTGACAATGCCAATAAACGCATTTTTCTTTCTTTCTTTTCAAACAAACAAACTCTTCAGCTTTATAATATTAGTATAGATATAGATGTGACCTAACCTAACTTAACTGTTTCCTTTTACAAAAGCGATTTCCTTCTGGCACTTCGCCGGCCGCTGCCGCGACACGCTCGCTTCGCTCGCTCGGCTCGGGCGTTGTTTGTCATACTCTAACCTAACCTAACCTATCGTAACCTAAGATTGAAATGTTTGACAAATGATAAATGTCCCAAACGTTTTGTGTCATTATAATAATCAGCTTAACAATAATTCTACCAAATGAAACGTTGTCATACAGAAATTTGCTAATCGTTAGTATAAATAATGTTTATATTTACGGCTTAAGATTAATAGACGAATAAATATTATGCCTTCAAAAATTATGTAACTCCAAATTATGCTAACATAAATTAGACCAAATGACAGTTATGCTAACCTTACCAGCGTAAGTTTAATTGAAAACAAATCCTTTGAGGTTGGCTTTGATTTAATTTTATTCAAATAAGACAATGACAGACAAAAGATTTTTATAGATGTACGCGTAGCATGACAATCATAGAAGGTAGAAACGGGTAGAGATGGGTTGTAACAGGTGAAACACGATATCTGTGATCACTGTGACTGTGACAAAAAAATAACAGATCCAAATATCTGTTATTAAATCACAGCCTGTGATTTTTGTACGGACGGTAAATACGTATCTCAATCGAATATCTTCTTTATTTCTTTTCGTTAAAATCGAAAATCGTATCCGAAGTTTTAACAGTAACAGTCTTGAGGATCTGTGATTTTAAGTAACAGATATTTTTTATCGTTAGGAGCAATTGCTATCTGCTATTTTTAATATCTGTGATTTCTATCTGTGACGATAAATACGCCTCACTCCTAGAAACGGGTTTTGTAGACGGAAAAATAGACAAAATGATAGATTGTGATTGTTTATCTGTCATTTTTGTCTATTATTCCCAAAATGATTTTATGTCATTTGACGATTATGGCAACTGAAGCTTTATTTCTAATGAAATTATGGCATATGAAATTATGGTACCTATATAAAATTATGGCATATGAAATTATGGCAAACATTAGTAAACCCTCTTAGATAGGACATGTTAATTTACAAAACACCGCCGCATTGTTCGCCGTAAAGTTTTTACCCGACTGCCCCAGAAGGAGGGTAATTATTTTCGAGAGTATGTATGTATATTTGTATTGTATGTATGTTTGTATGTATGTCTATTTCTTTGGCACGCTCTGTAGCCTTAACGGCTTGATGGATTTTAACATTTGAGGTGTCGTTAGATTCGTCTTAATTGTGGGACATAGGCTATTTTTCATCTGCAAACAAAAAAAAAAGGGAGTGGAAGGTTTTTTTTTTAAATAAATTACAATATTGGTATCAAATAAAAGGTAGTAGTTAAGTGATTCCAAATAAATATAAATTAATAAAACAAAATTTTAAAAAAAGCTTGTAATAAAACAAAATTATTTAAAAACCAATAACCTGAAATATGATGTAACCACGGATATCGGATGTAACTTTTGTTTGTTCCCCGCCTGTAATACCAAAATTCTACAGATTATAATGCTTGTTTTTCTCTTTTAAGTTATGCGTTTTTGCAGGCGGGTTTTTGTTTTTTAAATAATTTTGTTGTATCTCAGAAATTGTTTTGTTAAAATTCGCGTCGCGCGGCGAATCGGGCCAGTATGTAAGAGCCTTAAATAAGAAAACAAAATAATAAGGAGCATAATGTATAATCTACCGACACGCACTGGGGTGATTTAAAATTCACGAGCGTTGCAATGCCGTAGTAGACTAGATATAAACAGCGCGAATAAAAATCGCGTGAATAAAATTCGCAGTGCATGCTTGGCCTAAGAGTAGACGTAAAACTGCACTGATGCTTCAAGATTTTTTATGATATCACCTTTTATGATTTTTTACTATATAGTTTTTATTATTAGATTACTTATAGCCAAAAAGAGATACTTACTGGCTTCTAAATCGATATATTTTCCTCATAAAACACGATTTTTTTAATGTAGCTGCACCAAAAAGTTGCGTTTGCCAGTCGGTCTCTGAGCGTTGGACCAACTTGATCTGAGTACGATCCGACTCGCACGGGCTCAGTGCACAATTATCATTATTGTTTAAATATTTAATTTCTCACAAAAATGTATTTAATTACCGTTGCTGTTGCTGTCTGCGCTGGACTTGTGTTTGGTCGTAAGACTGCTTTTTTTATTTATTTACTAGTGACCAGCTGCCCCTGCTTCGCACGGTATGTACGGCTTGACAAAACATTGAGAATTCTTTATCATAATTATGTAACAAATACACATACATCTTCTGGAATAAATTCTCTAAATGATGATGATGATGACAGACACGAAAACCAGGGTGTAAAGAAACCCTTCACGAAACCGTCATCTACGCATTCTGTAAGTACATCAAACTAAGTAACTTTCGGCATTACTTTTTAGTGTGAAAATTCGCGGTTTACTGTAGTGCGCAATGTCACGCACGCACAACATTGTGCTTGGTCGTAGTATTATATGTGGCTTGGTGTATTCAATGGTACAGGATTTTTGGGAGTATATGTGGCTTGGTGTATTCAATGGTACAGGATTTTTGGGAGTATCGACGGAACAAGAGCACGCGGCAGATCGCCCATGCGATGGACCAACCAGATTAAATACGCAGTGGGCGGCCCATTAATGCACACATGGTACAGCCGACAGGGAAGGATGGCGCCGCATCGTGAAGCAAATCAAAGCTGTCAGAAAACTCACTGCAACTTGATGACCACGACACGTTCAAAACATGTTTTTATTTTAAAAAAAAACGTCTCGGAAGTTGGAGCTTTGACTTTTGTAACCAGAAGTGTACAAAATAAATGGTCATAATAACAAGAAGAACAAGTGACACTCGGCGTCGTTAAGTTTATATAAATCCCCGTAATATTATGTAGAGATGTAGAAGTCTCTCCAATTTTAATTTTTTCTTGTTTTATTTATATCTATGCCCCGCGGTGTTATATATAGCTGTGCCCCGCGGTTTCACCCGCGTAAGTCTCGATCCCGTGGGAATATCGGGATAAAAAGTATCCTATGTGTTAATCCAGGTTACAAACTATCTGTTTGCCAAATTACATCCAAATCCATTCAGCCGTTTTTGCGTGATTGAGTAACAAACATCCAAACACACAAACACACAAACTTTCACATTTATAATATTAGTAGGATAGGAAGTAGGATACACAAACCGATACTCGATGGAATTTCCCATCGTCAAAAATTACGAACTTCCATACAAAATGTTTCCCCTACAAAGCGGTTTAGACTGCGTTGTCTGATTGTTGTTCAAAATGCGAGTCGCATGCACTGACAATATTATTATTACCAATAATAATAATTTCGTCGACGAATTATTCATTAAAAAAAAAACTGCCTAGCCTTCCCAACTATGTTAGGGTCGGCTTCCAGTCTAACCGGATGCAGCTGAATACCAGTATTTTACATGAAGCGACTGCCTATCTGACCTCCACAACCCAGTAACTGGGTAATACGATACCCCTTGGTTAGACTGGTTGTCAGACTTTCGTGCTTCTAACGACTCGTAACGACTGTCAAAGATCCACAAAACTGTCCGAGGCACGGAGGAGTCTCGGTATGTGAAAATGGTCACCCATCCACGGACCAACCCCGGCAAGCGTAGCTTAACCTGATGGATCGACCCGAGCGGCTGTTATTACTTAGCCACGAGCTCCTCCACCCGACGAATTATTCATAAAGTTAAGGAAAATTATTGATAAATAGATTCGGGTTCCGTATTGTGTGACTTTTAAAAGTCTTTAATTTTTGGGGTTTCGTGCAAATGGTTTTTTTTTGGCAAGGACACTACCATATACCAGACCGTAGTAGTGTCGTTTAGCCAAGCATAGATTGTACAGTCAACACAATACTTAGCTATTTTTTTTTACATACCGTACGATACCCAGTCACAATAGGTAGGACAACTGTTCGTTATTGAGGAGTTCCGCGACAGTAAGTTCTTGTCTTTGCAGTCCATGATCAGTTGACCACTGTTAGGTACTTAACCAGCTACTGTGTTTCATCTTCCGTACGATTAACCATTCACAAAAAAATATCCTCCGAGTTAATTTTGGCTGTGTGACATACAGACAGATGAACAGACGGACAGGATGAAATGATTATAATTCCGTTTCTATGTGCCATTTGGCTCCGAAACCCTCAAAACATACGAATCAAGAAGTTAAAGAAATATTTTTTAATAATAAGTTTATTTAAAATAAGAAATACAAAAATTTACGCAAATCATTGTACTTCTTTCTCCATAGCTGTAGTACTTACAATAAAACTCAATATTGAACCTCAGATTATAAAAAATCGCGAGAAAAAATTTCAAGTGACCGCGTGTAACTGTATCTCCGTGTAGCTTAGTTTATCACGTGCAGGGCCTAAGGTTATCTCATTGCTTATGAGTTGCATTTGCGTAAGATAAAATCATCGATATAGATAATTCGTTTAATTATTTTTATATGTTTATACATCTCGGGACCCTGGGATCCCGGACCTTTGGAAGGCGTGCGAGGGGCCGAAGCCAAGTCGCAGAGGCCCCTTAGACATTTTTAAATGGAATGAGGCACCAACCGACGATTATCACACTTCCTCTCTCCTTAAGCATCGTCATTAAATATAACTCTTTCCTCCTGTTTCATGTTTATTATTGTATTGTTTATATATATATATTTATATAGATAAGTATATGCTTTATGTATGTATGTATTTATTGTAAATGGTACACCACTGACTACCTGCAGTATTATCTCTCCTTCGCGCTTTAATCCATCCAAAGGTTGTCTGTAAAAGATCGCTCTTAGCGATAAGACCGCCCATTGTGTCACCCTATGTTAAATTTCTACATTTGTATCTGTATTTTTTTATGGTGTACATAATAAAGAGTATTCTATTCTTTTCTATTCTATTATCCCTGTTCGCACTATGCAAGTGCAGCCAAGGACAATCCCCGGTTGGTGTAGAACTATTGCAGAACATGGAAACAAAGATATTGGGTTATGAGTTTGGGTGGCTAAGTGAACTGGTTACTTAAATTATGGAAAGACTATGGCCCCTGCCTGACCAATGTTTATAAAATACACAATTATTCGATTTTGGAGTTTTATTTCCGTGTTTTTCTGAAACTTTTTTAGAACTTTTGTGCGCGTGACGTCCGAAAGCTGTGACTTATTTAAGCTAAAATCCGTCAAATTAAATCAATCTGTCTAGCTTTTTCCCAACTATATTGGGGTCGGCTTCCAGTCTAACCGGATGCAGCTGAATACCAGTATTTTACATGGAGCGACTGCCTATCTGACCTCCACAACCCAGTAACTGGGTAATACGATACCCCTTGGTAAGACTGGTTGTCAGGCTTTCGAGCTTCTGACGACCCGTAACGACTGTCAAAGATCAACGAATGACAGCCGGGACCAACGGCTTAACGTGCTTTCCGAGGCACGGAGGAGTCTCAATATGTAAAGATGGTCACCCATCCACAGACCAACCCCGGCTTAGCCACGAGCTCCTCAAAGCTAAATATCCGTCATCAAAGCAAAAAATAAAGGTCCCACATTGTTTGACTATTGTTTGAACTGATAGAGCTACCAACATCGCCGTGAATTATACATAGGACACGTGAAACTCTGGGAAACGGAAGAAGTTTGATCACAAAGGGAGGAACGCCGCTATTTTGAACTTGTGATAACTTATCATCGTATATTTGAGTAACTGGTATGTCCGTATTTCGTGCGCTCTCCTTTAAGTCAACAATTTCCTTTAAAACTAAGTTGTATCGAAATATCTGGATTGTAGGAGTGTTCTTTTATTTTTGAATACTGTTGCCCTGCATATATGTATATGGAAAATTAGAAATTCATGCTTTATTTAGTAAGAATACCTAGAGTTTAGTTTTTGTAGGTGAGCTACATAGAGCGGATGTTTAAACATAGATATAGGTACTTATAGCAATCAGTCAATGACACTTTGAACACACTTTCAGATTGCAATCCTCCAGCGGATGAGGGATCTGACAGTTGTCAAGCCAAGATGACTGTGTTCCCTCTCGATCCTCGTTCAAAATGCTGTACGTCTGCAGGACAAGGTCAGTATCCAAATAAAGGAAAGAAAATAATCATTACGCATAACTAGTGAGATGATTAAGATTTACCCACTTCGGACCATATCGCTCGCTACTGCGAGTGCGTCGCGATCACGCCACGTGTGCGCACAGTATTCGCCGCGTTTACGCTGTAAAAAATCTCACCGTAAAGACGTCGCGTCGGTGAGGTGAGCTTATAGTGAGCTTTTTGTTTTTAGTTTATTTTTTTATTTAACCTTTTACGCATACACAATTACACATATACCTAAATACAGAACGGAAGAAAGGAACAGAAAAATACGTACAAAGGCAATGCTTATTTCTAAAGAAATCTCTTCTAGCATAATTGCGATAGGAAAGTAGATACAAGAGATGTAGACAACGTGTGTAAGAGTAGAAGAGAAACAAAATACATTACAATTAAATACAATTTTTAGGTGGGAAATTATGAAATAGCTTCTCCCGCTCTGGGCGGAGTGGAAGGGCGTGCCAGACTCTTACTGACTAAAACTCACCCGTGTTCCTTCAGTTGCCTGTATGTCACCAGAGGCCACGGTAACCCATTCGGACTTTCCCGGGACCCTGGCAGGGATCGGCCCTAGCGGACCCCGTCAGTTGCTCTGACATCTCTTTGAGGCGCGCGTGGAACACAACGCGCCGTCGACCTGGGCCTGGTCCTTATTGGACGGCGAGCTACCCATTGCAGCTTATAATGAGCTGTCATTCCACTAGGGGGCCAAGTCTACTAATTTACAAACGTGCAGTGGTGCGTTTTTGACAGATTTTGTATGGCATATCTGTCAAAAACTGATCATTGTGAGACCACTGACACGTTTGTAAATTAGTAGACTTGGCCCCCTGATGTTAGGGATCTACAGTACTGACAGCGCATTTGCTTCGCCTAAGTTTTCACAGTTAGATCTTTACAGAATAGTATGTTTCTAGTTATTTGCCTCTTATTTTTCAGGTGGTCACGCGACCGAAATATTTCAGCACCCTTGGGCAGCGCTTATAGACTATGAATTTAAAAAGAATGGCACCCCAAAGACGTTGTGTGCAGGAACTTTAATCAGCGGCAAATATGTCCTGACATCTGCGCATTGTATCGTCGGGAAGGTCGCCACGCCGTGAGTTAGTTTAATTATCTATATATAAAGGTGAGCGGAAAGTTGACGATCAAAAAAAAAATTTTGGTCCCTCTTGTCGTGGGGTATCCGAATCACCCCTATGTATGTTCCGCGATTTTTCTTAGTTTTCGAACATAAATTGATAGATTTATGTTCGGTGAATTATGACATAAATTTTCAACTTCTAATTAAAAAATCTATACAGGTGACTTCATGGTTCATATGAAGGCTTCAAGAATGCGCCAGACTCTCAGTTTTCATAATCAAATAAAAAAGTAGTACTTAATGTGGCTACGTTGGCTAAAATTGGCCTTCAAAGACAGCGAGGTGGAAAATTCTCGAAAGGAGGCAATAGAAAAAAAAATTTTTTGACCATTTTCTCGTTCCTAAGTCAAAAATTCCGAAAAAAACATAACTCGAAAACTCGCGGAACATACATGGGGGTGATTTGGATCTCCCACGGCACGAGGGACCGAATTATTTTTTTTGGACGTCAATGTTCCGGCCACCCTGTATAAAAATAAATTCCTATTTCCCTTGGTCACGCCATCACGCGTGAACGGCTAGACCGATTTCGCTAATTCTTTTTCTGTTGTGTTTGTTATTGTCAGGAGAAGGTTCTTATGAATGAAAAAATTAAGAAAATTGCGCGGAAAATTAGAAAATTTAACAGGACAACGTCTGTCGGGTCAGCTAGTAAAAATAAAAGTTACCTATATACCTTTTTAGTTGTTTTTTTTTGCGTAGTTGGGTTTTAGTTTAACTACTTTTATTTTTTATATTTTATATATTTTTGAAATGTATTAGTAAAGCCCTTTCATTTTATACCCATGGCACCATTAAAAAAATGTTTTTTTTACTTCTTGACTTTATTTCCTCTAGAGGGCGCCATATTCAATTTAATCTGACATCACATAAACTAAAAGCAGCGGGCTATCAAGACGCTTTCAAAGATACCTCATTTGTCTAATTATGATGAATATTAATTTAGAAGTTATCGGGTAATCAGAAGCCCAAAAGTCTGACAACGAGTCATATTTGTGTTACCCAGTTACTGGGTTGTGGAGGTCAGATAGGCATGTATAATACTGGAAAGACTGGAAGCTGACCCCAACATAATTGGGAAAATTAATTTTATGATTGATTAATTGATGTTAAAACGTATTTACCAGGATTGCAGTTCGCCTCGGAGAATACGACTCGAGTCATGAAGGTAAAGATTGCGTACCAGTTGAAGGAGGTGGTGAGGACTGCAATGATGGACCCACCAGAATCGCGATCGAGACGACGATAGCTCATCAGAAATATGCGCCTGGGCATCCTTCGAAGTGGAACGATATCGGTTTGATCAGGCTGAAGGAGGTAGCTCCGTACACAGGTTTGTAGCGAGTTTGCTGAATAATCTCCTTTTAAGGGTTCCTTAGCCAAATGACATGACAAAATTATAGGGGAACGGACATCATGACGAAATTATAAAACCAATTTTATAATTTTGTCATGATGTCCGTTCGGATGTCGCACAGCACCATTTTACACGGACACTACTGCAAACTGGCGCGATATCGCGAGCGCGACTTTTGTCGCGCCTGCGATATCGCGCCTGTTTGTTGGGAGCCTTTATGGATGGCACTCCCCATAAATAATGTAATCGAAAGATGAAAAAAAAAACAATGCTCTTATACGTGTAGGGAATTGTTGGAACCTACAATTTAAAAAAAACAAGTAATAAAAACTAAAACCCAACTACGACTTAAAAGGTATAAACAAGATACCACAGACTGACAAATTAAAAATCCGGAGTCACACGTGTTAGGGCATAAATCGAACAGATTACGTGTGACTCCGGATTTTTAATGTGTCTGTCTGTGGTATCTTGTTTATACCTTTTAAGTCGTAGTTGGGTTTTAGTTTTTATTACTTGTTTTTTTTTTTTAATTCTTTTGGGGTTATAATATATATATTTTTGAAATGTGCTCATTAAGCTCTTTCATTTGATACCCAACATGGTACGATTAAACCATATTTTTTTTTAAGTTCCTCTCTTTATGTACTGTAGAGGGCGCCATTTTTAATTTAATGTGACTTCACATAGCCTATAACCAGCGGACAATCACGACGCTTCTAACGATACCTCATTTGTCAAATTGTGATAAATGGTTTGGAAGATAGGAGGGAACAGATGAACATACATACATACATACATACATACATACATACCGGTCAAAATCATAACCCTCCTTTTTTCTTCGCCGTAGTCGGGTAAAACGATTATGATTTTTCAATTTTAATAGTTTTTTAGATAAGGTTACTACCGCAGAAACAGCTTTGTTTTTAGAGTTTTTTTGGAGAAAAACTACAAAATAAAAACTTGTTTTTGCGGCTGATAATATCAATAAAATACTCACCCGACTACGGAACCCTGCACTATGCGTGGTCCGTCACGCACTTGGCCGGTGTTTTACTGTTATGGCTGGGTAAAATGGAACGCAAAATTTAAATCACCCATGTACAGTCACGAGCAATAATATGTATACACTAAGCAACTTTTAATAGTGATTTTCTCCTACCGTATTGATTGTAATTTTATGTTATATCGAACATAGTATGTTGGAACCCATATTATTATGATATAGGTATCATCTCAAAGTTGCAATCGTCGCTCCACGAAAAAATGGTTATTGAATTTTGATAAGTGTATACATATTATTGCTCGTGACTGTACCTATTTGTCTATCCATCTGCCACACGTACTTTTATCCCCAACTTACATACCTACCTATTTCTTGTGTACAAGTGCGAAAAACCACGGCCACTTTTTTAATTCAATACTAAGTAAAGAATCGTTAACGTTCCAGATTTTATACGTCCCATCTGCCTGCCAACCAAAAACTTTGAGAGTAATCCTCCTGACCATCCGTTGTATGCCGTTACTTGGTATGTTGCAGAGGAAATTAACAAGAAACTCAAGACGCTTATTAAAGCGCCCTTCGTTGACCAGGAAGTAAGTAACTAACTGGCACTAAATATTCTCATTCCACCTCAGACCAACAAAAAACTTTTTTGTTGGTCTGAGCATTCCACCTTCATCTTGCGCCTAAGGAATCTATTATTCGTATTAAAGTCTGGCCAACGAAAGTTGATCCTGAAAATACGCGCGAAATTAAAAAAAAAACATTAGACTGTTTATCCCTGTACATAAAGCGATAACACGTGTTTTACGTAAAAAAAAATCAATCTGCCTAGCCTTTTCCCAACTATGTTGGGGTCGGCTTCCGGTCTAACCAGATGCAGCTGAATACCTACCAGTATTTTACATGGAGCGACTGCCTATCTGACCTCCACAACCCAGTAACTGGATAATACGATACCCCTTGGTTAAACTGGTTGTCAGACTTTCGTGCTTCTGACGACTCTTAACGACTGTCAAAGATCCACAAATGACAGCCAGGAGCCAACGGCTTAACGTGCTTTCCGAGGCACGGAGGAGTCTCGATATGTGAAAATGGTCACCCATCCACGGACCAACCCCGGCAAGCGTAGCTTAACCTGATGGATCGGTCCGAGCGGCTGTTATTACTTAGCCACGAGCTCCTCCCATAAATTGAATTAAATTTTAATTATCAACACGAATTATCGCACTATGTCTAGAGACAAATAGTCTTGTGTTTTTTAAACACGCGTGTTTTCAGGATCAACTTTCGTTGGCCAGACTAAATACGGTTCACCGAATCGGCTAATAGTGAACTAAAAAGTGAAAAATTGGTTGTGAAAAATGGTTGAACTATGCTTTATTTTTTAACAACTTTATGTAATTACCACGGATATGGTAATTACCCATATTAGCAAATAAATGATTTTGAATTTTAAAAATAAAAACTTGGAAGTCGGTTGTTTTTTTTTTAAAAAGTTTTGTGTTCTCCCATACGAATTACTATTTAATATTTTTTTAATTAATTTCCCTCATACCTCTGCAGCTAGAATCATGGATGCGACGAAGAAGATTAAATCGACTGACAAAACAAGGACAAAACTATTAAGAAACTTTATTATTTCACAGAAATGCAAGCCAATATACAGCAAACCAGGTCGCAATATCGTTTTGGGACAGGGTCAGCTCTGCGCGGGTGGTATAGAAGGCATGGACACTTGCAAGGGCGATGGCGGTGGTCCCTTAGTGTACGAGAGTCAAGGAATATCAGAACTTACTGGCATCGTCAGCTTTGGCCCGAATCCATGTGGTCAAAAGGACATTCCTTCAGTTTACACCAATGTATACGAATACCTTGATTGGATTATGACTAGTATTGTTTCGTAACTTATTTATTTGTATGAAACAGACATTAAAAAAAAAATCTCTATTGAATAAAGAAATTAAGTAAGTACCTACCTACTTATTGCGCGTAGAAAAAGTACGTAATTTATTTTCGAGATGGACAAAATCGGGTAGGTAATTGTTAAATTATACAATGCAAGAATGAAAGGGTTTCCAAATATTTTTATTTTCTTAATTAGCGTAATTTATTCAAAAGCGCATAAAAAGATAAGATAGGTAAGATTTCTTTATTTGTCTATACATTGTAGTTATAATTATTGTGTTCGTGTTTGATCTGCTATGACCTCGCCTTATGTGAGTAGGTATAATTATGTTCCTTGGCTATGACATGACATCTCACTTTGAGCTCACATCACCTTCAAAAAATTACAGGAAGGAACTGATTCCAGCACAGTGAAGGTCTTTGATTGGCTGATCTACAATTAGCTCGTGCCAATAGCTCATCAAGAAGGGTTTTGTCGACGGAAGAATAGACAAAATGACAGATTGGTAGGGTTTATCTGTCATTTTGTTTATCTTCCGTCTACAAATCTCATATTTCCTTCAAAATCGATTTGTGGCGGCATCTACAGCGCCACATGCGAACTACGCATCACACTGACGCAGACGTCACGAACGATCCTGCATCGCGCAAGCACCCGTTTCTGCTGCATAATATACTACCGGCATAACACTGATAGGTACAGTGACTTTTGTATTCTTTCAGATTTTTCCAGACGGCTATCAATAAAATAATAAACAGTAGATTTTAAACACGGGTTTTTTCATAAAGCCTCCAGTAGGTACACGTTGGGCAAGCATCATACATAACCCTATCTTTTAGCTTTGCCGTAGTCGGGTATAAAAATCGTAGTTACATGCTCGTTTGCGACTTTTGTCTTTCTGTGTCGGTTTTGACTAGTTTAAAAGGGATGATAGACGTGCGAGCAAGTACACGTACTTATGGCTCGGCGAGCTTACTCACCCGTGTGTCATCGCCGCGAGCCGCTAGCCGCGAGCCAACTTAATAATGAAATTTTGAACAAGCTTCACGTGTGTCATCGACGGCAAGCCGTGTAAAGTGGGTGATAAACGTGCGTACTTAAAGTACGCGGTCTTTAAGTTCGCGACGTTACTCGGCTCGCCGTTGGTGACACACGTGAAGCTTTCTCAGAATTTCATTGTAAAAATGTCATATTAGCTCGCGGCTCGCGGCTCGCGGCGATAACACACAGGCGAGTAAGCTCGCCGAAGCTTAAGTACCGGACTTGCTCGCACGTCTAGCACCCGTTTTAGGTCGCGAACTTAAAGACCGCGTACTTTAAGTATGCACGTCTATCACCCACTTTACAGTTTTGACCAAGTTTTGACTTCGCTACGATTATATCATAGGTAAGTTTAAACGCAATACTGTTTATACGGAAGATTTTATTTTCAGTAGGTAATAGATATAGATACAGAAAATTACCTAAGGGCGTAGACGTAGAGTCCGCGCCACCACTGAAGAGTGGCCCACCCTACGGCCTTCGTTAATTTCCTTCCTTTTCCTTTGTCGCAGCGTGGCGCTAGTGTCTGTCATCATTGTTTGTTTCATTGCATAAAAAAGTAGTTCGTGGCGTTCACTTGCCATATAGAAAAATAGAATAGAACATAGGTTTATACTTACCGTTAGTACTTACCCTCTTAGTAATAAATGCAAAACATTTTTCGAGGTTTAGTTGGGTGTAACTTTAGAGAATGTGCATAAAGGTAAAACTAGTTTAGCGCCCAAACATATTTATTACTCCAAAAATAAAGAGAATAGTCTGGTAAAGTCGGGGGGAATAATGCGGTGTTACCTAAATAACCGAAGCACATTTTCATTTTGTTTTCGCCTTTTAAATGATTTATTTCGACAATGGCAAACTACAAACCTCTACAAACGCACAAACACGTGTTTATCGCAAGGTGATTGCAAGCGCTTGTCAAACGATTTTAGTAAGGTTTTACTAAAAATTTTAGTTTTATTTAGTCTTTTCTTTAAACATCCAACAGTTGTCAATGTGACAGTACGAGTGACTGATGGACGAATGACGTTGACGTACACAAGACAAGGCTAGGCCAGAACAGGGCAGCAAACGCTATCGGCTATTTCCGTATTCCAAACGTTTTCTTTGCAAATAATTTGCGTGTGTGAAATTGTGTGATTGTTATTTCAGTAGTTATGATTTAAAAGGAGTGAAATGTCGAAATCGAAAGTATTTAACACAGAAGGCATACAAGCCGGCTGCATTTACCGGATAGACCTTGTAAACTTCGTGTAAGTAAATTACTTTTCGCGCGCAATCCAAATAATAGATTTGAAATTGTATTAATTATTTACCGTTTTTCTGCGTAGCTTCCTAAGATTAGTGTAATTTGAGTTGCTTTTGGCGCTATGCGTCAATTATTCTTTTTAAAACAATTAAAATAACGCTTTATTTTATGAGTCATGTCGCGACTAGTTTGTAGCCTGCTATTATTTAATATTATTGGCATAACTAGTCCACATTTAAAGAGTTATTAGTTTATAATGCTTTTAGTTTGTAATAGTAGGTATGTGGCAAATTTAAATTACCGATAGGAACAAATCAAGCAATTCAGCAATAGGTACTTACTTACATAGTAAATTCAGGAACAGAAGTCAGCAAACCCTTATGATTGCTGATAAGTAGTTCTAAATCTGACTTAACATATTATTTTCAGTCCACTTTTGCTTGTTTTATAGTCTGTAAACAAATACTATGGCAAATGATGTCGGCCTCCTTTGTAGTATGCTTAGTACATCTTATGCTCTCTAACCTAAGAATTTCATGTTCCTTGTCTTTATCATAACATTCAGGAAACTAGACCCATATTATATACTCAAGAAAAAGTATGAAAGTAAACAATGTGTAGGAAACAAACACAGATGTGACACGGTATAATGCTTTATTAACTTTTTTTTTTTTTTTTTTTTTTTTTTTTTTAAAAACGTTGCCCCACACTAAGAATTTCTTCCTGTATCGTGGGTGCGTTTACAAACATAGAAACTCACATACACTAACACCCAGACCCGGAACAACTACTTGCAGATCATACAAATATTTGTTCCGTGCGGGGATCGAACCCGCGACACGTTGCGCAGTAGTCCATCGCTCAGCCACTGCGTCAACCGTGTCCTAACTTTGACAGTCAATCAAGATGATTTTAAACTCCGACAAATGGTGAAAAGGATTAACATGCCTTTGTTGGCCAATATAGAGTATAGATACTTATTCAACACATGTTGAATCTCATACTTATGTAGAATGCTATAGATAGAGAACAGTTGTTTAGCTTAAACAACTGATGAACATAGTTTTGTGTTTGTTAGGAAGGAGTTTAAGTTAAGCTACCAACTTAGTTTTGTAAGTCAGGCAAACAGTTTATTCATGATGACTATGGCTCATCGTCATCTCCATGTCTTTATCCCATGTTACATGGGGTTGGTGCAACACATTTTCTTCTTCCACTCTCCCATTCTGTTTCATATCATTTGTCACACAATCCATCCATCTTTTCTTTGTTTACCTCTCCCTCTCAAGCAATCCTCATTTATATGCATCACTCTTTTAGTCACATGTGTTTCTAAAAGAGTGACGAGTGTGACTATCTTCTTTATAATAAGAATGAATTGATGTTTGTTAGTCTCACTAAAAAACTAGCATGGCTGGACTGATTTGGATAATTCTTTTTTCGTTGTGTTTGTTATTCTCAGCGCAAGGTTTATACGTAAGGTAGGTGTAGGTAGGGTAGGTATGTAGTTATGCATGTAGGTAGGTAGGAGGGCAGGTAGATAGGTATGTAGGTAGGGTAGGTAGGTTGGTAGTTACGCATGTAGGTAGGTATGTAGATAGGTGTAGGTATGTAGGTAGGGTGGGTAATGTAGGTAGTGATACCGGTGCAAAGCCAGGGGCGGGGAGCTAGTATATTGATATTGAGTATTAATATTTATTATTCTTTCTGGCTTCTCTGTTAAGATTAGTAAAATGTAATATACAATATGTCCGGTTTCGGACTGTACAAACTTAAAGAGGTGGTAGTTTGCTCTATTCTATCAATAAAATTATTCTACATGTAGGGTCGGAACCCATCCCCCCCTGAATGGCAGCCTTTTTTGTGTTTTGATCGTTTTTTATGGAGCGTGCATACTAAAAGTACAGTAACTTTACAATTTAAAGCCCCTTGTATGTTGTAAATAATAAATAGTAATTAATACTTGTTATTTGTTTATCATTGATCTGTGATGACTGTAAATATCTACAGAAAAACCAAAGCGTTATGAACTCACTACCTACGCAAGCCTATGTTCCAACAACAATATCTCTTAAACTAATTGTCATAGAATCGATTTTTTGGTATCATTATTTAGGTGAACTAAACACCTGTTAGACGAGAAGATAAAAAAAGGTAGTTCCCTGGGGTGAATTTTGTAATAACCTTGATTTAACAAAACAAACGATGTTATTTTTAACGTAAAATTGTTATTTTAGCATTTATTTCAATATGATGCAGCATGTAATGGTATTATTTGAGTTATTTAACCAATTGTTAATACTTTTTCGTTGCTTAAAATTATTTTTTAATGATAATTGGGCTTTAAATTGCAAAGTTACTGAACTTTTAGTATGCACGCTCCATAAAAGGCGATCAAAACACAAAAATGGCTGCCATTCAGGGGGGGATGGGTTCCGACCCTACATGTAGAATAATTTTATTGATAGAATAGAGCAAAATGGTGGTATTTTGCTCTATTCTATCAATAATCTTTAAGTTTGTACAGTCCGACACCGGACATATTGTATATGTCAATGAGTAAAATACATATACATCTCTGCCTCTCCCTTTCAGGAATGCATGTGATGTTATGTTATGATGTTGAAGCTAGAAGCTGTAAATACAAGTCATTCTCAGTACTCATTCCATCATTTATAGAATTGTTTACTTGAAAGTTGATCTTGGTATATTAAGTGTTTTGATATTTGATTTAAACAAAAACATTGTACTAATAATATTAGTTTAATCTTGACTTATTAGCTAGTGGGTTTTAGCTTACAGTATCAGAAATTTTAAGCATATGTAATAATAATGGTTGCATGCATGTTGAGCATAAGCGTGGGTTTCTGGATTCAATCCCCAGATTGGCCAGTTTTTTATTGGATTTTTCCATTAGGAATTTCTGTGACAGCATTTGTGCTGAACTGATGGCAATAGGCCGCCTATGCTCCTACCCCTCAGATATGATGTAATGTAATGTTATGTTATTTCAGAACTTACAAAAAGGTGGAGCTATACCCTAGTTCGTCTTTAAACTTGATAATTGGACCAAATGGCACTGGAAAATCAACGTTTGTATGTGCCATCATTCTTGGGTTATGCGGTAAGCCCAGTGTCATTGGACGTGCTAAGAAAGTAAGTATGCTTTTTGTTTGTTCAATGCATTAACTCCTGCTTTCACCACTAACCATTAACCCCTTTATTTAAGTATAAACTTTGCTTAAAGTTTAGAGATGTTTGAATATCAAAAACATATGGTTAAGGGGGATGCGATAAGGTAGCCCGCAAAATTCAAATTTTCTTACGTTTTTTTGCAATTTGCAGGTCAGTGTCTGGTTGTATGTTGATTAAAATATGATTTGGGACCGTAACAAATATGGCTTTACAGAATTATAATCTTTAGTGTCAGCAATACAACTCTCTACGTTCATATAATTGTATTGAATGTTGTGCCGCCGGCGGCTTGTGTGTAGGCACCTTAACATAAAGAAAATCTTTTCTTTCCAGATATCAGAATATGTCCGGAGTGGCTGTGAGAATTCCAAAATCGAGATAGAGCTGTACCGTAGTCCAGGGGACCGAAATGTCATCATCACAAGAGAATTTGACACTAGTGATGCGACAGCATGGTTTATTGATGGGAAGTCGGCCCGGGAGAAGCAAGTGCAGGAGCTTATAGCGTCAATGAATATACAGGTGAGAGGATGTATAAGGACAACTCTTGAAAGTAGATGAAATTCAACAAAACGTTTAACTTATTACCACACAACCGTGTTTATCAGTTGTTTAACTTTAAACACCTTTTAAACACGACATTTTATGTATGGAGTTTGACGTAAGACTGGCATTAGACACATGTTGAATGTGTATCAAGTTTTTATAGTAAAACCCATGTAGTCTAATGTCTGTTCCAAGAGTATTATCTGATGAAAGCGTAAACAAACCCAGTTCAGGTAAAATTCTAACGCAATCACTTACTCTATATATGTAGAGTACTAGCGCCACGGTTTCAGCCGCGTAAGTCTAGATCCCGTGGAAATATCGGGATAAAAAGTATCCTATGTTCTAATCCAGGTCATGGTCTACCAATGTGCCAAATTTGGAGAATGGCGGGCAAGTATGGAAGTTTTGTACCGCTGTTAATTTTCGTGTTTTGTATTGTTTTTATATTTAGTCGATAGATAATATCATCAATAAATAGATTATAAATTATCCGATTTTTAGAAGTTAGGGTTCAAAAGTTATTTTACTTTGTTTTATTGTATTTTGAGGTAGATAGGTAGGTATATTTTAAGATGACAGTTGACTGTCAATGTGGTTGTTTCCAAACTAAAACGTTACCTACTTAGTCACTATTATTCCTCATATTTAGTCTGTGGTTGATCCTGTCGACTTTACGAACAGCCAAGATGCTCACCGAGTTTTATAGACTATTCCTAGCGGGATACCTACCAACGAAAATGCATTCATGCATGAAAACAGCAAAGAAGCCATTGACAAGTGACAGATGATTTTCTTGAATTATCATTTCATCCACCATTATATGGTTTTATTTTACACATGGCTAGTTTCGAAAATGTGCATTGCGTTTTGTTGTCATTATATTAACGTTTAGTTATTTAATAGTTATCATTTTTAAAACCAATTTTTTTAAACGTTTCCAAAGTTCTAAAAATATAATAAATACGTTAAAAGAACTACTTTAAGGTCCTTTATAAGTGCTGAATGTCTTATAGCGAAACACCAACTAAAGTTGGCGGTACGAAATCTGCCGTTTTCCTTTAATCTAAATCCGTTCACCCGTTTTAGCGTGAATGCGTAACAAACAAAGAAACGATCAGGCAGACTCACTTTCGCATTTGTAATACTACCTCGTTAGGGTAGTCAACTTTGATTATTGTTTAATTATTGTACCGACGCCTTTATCAAATAAAGTATTCGATAGGTATTCGATAAGTACTTAAATGACGAATTAATTTAGAATTACAATTAATAAGAAGTATTGACAGTATTTGACATTTTAATTATTTTGACATAGATTTTTTGACATTTAATAATTCCTCATTTAGGTCTGACATAGTTGAAGTTTTAATAGTATGTAATCGTTTAATTTATTTTCTTATCTAATATCATAATTATGCATGATTTTTAAAAATATTTCAGTAAATTTTAATTTGTATTACCTACTCAGCTAGATTTACACACCATATTTGTACGCCTCCTGGCATAACATAGCGCTCTGTATATCAAACATAAGATCTGTATATCTTTACCTATGTTAACAAATAAATAAATACAATACAATACAATAGGTACTGGGATTAGAATTCGAGTTAAGCCCGCATTTGAATACAATGTTCATGAATAAAACCTATTTAAATGTAACATAAAGAGGTATGATAAACCCCTATTTTTACAAAGGTAGTTAGATAACGTCACAGGCTCCCTCCCTACAGCCTCCACGGAGAAGGGGTCGTAACCTTTAGCATGCTTACGTCCTTCGTCAAAACAAATCAAACGCAGATCAATATACCTAAGTACAACAATAAAAAACAAAAAAATATACTTACGGCGCCTAAATTCGTTAATGCCGTTCACAAGATTCAGTGGTTTAGGCGTGAAAAGGTAACATACAGACAGACAGAGTTACTTTCGAATTTATAATATTAAGTATGGATTATAATATTATAGTTCTTTAGGCTAATACCGCGTTGATCTCCCCCAATGTATGTGTTACGAATTATTCCTGTTCATGAACTGGCTACGCTATTCTTATCATTTTGGTGACGTCATTTGAATATTTTTGGCACGATTAGAAGACGTGAGCAGTCTTTTTTATGCCTACTGAATTCTTATCAATAATAAAGTTGAAGAGTTTGTTTTTAGGGTTACGTACCTCAAAAGGAAAAAACGGAACCCTTATAGGATCGATTCGTTGTCCGTTTGTCTGTCAATCTGTCAAGACCCTTTTGCTCAGGAAAGCTCTTAGAGGTATCAATTTGAAATTAATATCAAATACGAAGATCTACGGGTCCTACCTTGGACTTGGAGCCCTTATAAAATTGAAGCTTTTAAGTCAACGCATGAAATATGGCACATGGGTAGACCATGACCTGGAAAAACACATAGGAAAAGCACATCCTGGATCACATACGAAGTCGCGACAAGTAGCCTAGCTAATCTAACTAATATTATAAACACGAAAGTTTGTAAGTATAGATGGATGGATGTTTGTTACTCTTTCACGTAAAAACGGCTGAATGGATTTGAATGAAATTTGGCAAACAGATAGTTTATAACCTGGATTAACACATAGGATACTTTTTATCCCTACGGGATCGAGACTTACGCGGGTGAAACCGCGGGGTGCAGGGGCCGTACCTATTATGAAGTATTAATGCCATCATTATTCCACAGCGAAAAAAGGATGGTGCTATCGGCCTTGTATAGCTCCGGCTCTCACTCACACTGGAAAGATGGTGGCATTAACACGTCATAATACGGCCCCAGCTAATAATAAATAATTTAAATTAAATTCGTCTACAAGTAGCCTAGCTGATTATAAATAAATGTTATTGTTTCTAAGCGGATGGCGTCATGGAGGTACCTACATTGTATAGTTTAATAATGTGCGACAATTTTATTAAATAAATAGGTAAGCACTTCATTGTAACAACTAATATGGTAGGTACCGTTCACACTGCCGTAACGATTTTTGTCTTTCGACGACTGTCATTACTTAAAAGATGTTTCTAGGGTATTTTTTTTTTATTGCTTGTGGATCGGGACGAAAGAAAAGAAAGAAAAACACGGGGGCAGTCTTTGGGGACTGCCAATACAAGTGAAAACTAAGTAACATTCGTTAATTTCTTCAAGCGTGACGATGACGCGAGTTCTATGATTTTTATTAACCCAAAAAGTGCTCAACGCACCTAAAGAAGTTTTCACTTAACATTAATTTGTTTCTTCAAGCGTGACGATGACGCGAGTTCCATGATTTTTGTTAACCCAAAAAGTGCTCAACGCGCCCATTTATTATATTTGTGTCGTCTTAAGAAGTTTCCGCGCTTGAATTAGATAGCAAAACATTGTCTGACATGCAGTATTTTTATAATAGCTTAGGAGTTCCGCACCCAAAGAATGCCACCGAGACCGTGGAATGCTAAGCCTAGACCATCTGTCTGTCTTCGGGTTGTTGTTTTTTTAACCGTAATATGTAGCCAGTTGAAGAATACGGGATTTGGTGGCCTCTGTCATGGCAAATAAAGGCTTTTACATAGTGGCGCGATTCGTCGCGCTTTAAGAAGGTTATCTTAAATATGTAATTTTGGTGGCAGGGAACCCCATCACAACCCTTTCCTTGCTGCCCTCCCCCAACGACGCCCTAAGCCGAGGTCCGTACCCAACACGAGGTGCCCTTAGCATATAGATGCTTACCAACCTAAGTTTTATGAACTGGCTAATTTATTAAGGCATCCACAGACTATGCCGTTAAGATTTCGATAACGCAAGTAGAATGACCAGCTTGATGACATACGTACAGTCAAAACCACTAATATTTATACACTTAGCAACTTTTAAAAGTGATTTTCTCCTACTGTATTGATTGTAATTTTATGTTATTACGAACAAAGTATTTTGGAACCCCGGTAATTATGATATAGATCTCATCTCAAAGTTGTAATCGTTATTCGACGAGAAAATCGCTATTGAATTTAGCTGAGTGTAAAATTATTAAATTAAATTAAATTAAATTTATTCAAGTTAAAAAGTAAAAATAAGATTTACATTAATTATAAACGAGGTAACTTTAATTCTAGCTGTAATATAGACCTGCCTGATCTAGGTTTGTGAAAACCTGTGTTTCAGGCCATCAATTTACATCAAAATTTTAAAAGGAACACAACAATTTTATTAGATTCTAAATTAAAAAGGAGACATAATATTTTCAATGACTTAAACAGTAGGTACCTAACTATTTTGTATATTATTTTAAAACTAGATTAAGTAAAATATATTATGTTTAAGCAAATTACCAAATAATATTAAATTAAATAAAGAAGAGACTATTATTAATTAGGTTAAGGAAGAGACTTATGTTGGAGTAGGTAGATGGAAATTTTATTTTAATATTTTTAATTGTTTTTCCGTGTCTGCATAATTGAGTTTTGCCAAATATTCCTGTACTAGTAAGTTACACCTAATATAGCTTAAACTATAAATCTTTAGCACTCTGTTAAACTGGTTATACAAGTAGGGTCCCAAAAATAAATAAAAACGACGAGCGACGAGTGTAAGTTTAGTATACATATTTTTGCTTGTGACTTTGTATATACAACGTGTAACGTAAAATGCGCAAAACCTGAAAATATTTTTATCAGAATAACGAGCAGAATCAATTAAACCACTTTTTAATATAGGTCACATTCTTCAAAAAATCTTCGTTAAAAACGTTGCCGTGTCTATTTATTCATAGGTCAAGCCATCACATGCGCAAACCCGCCAAAATAGGTAAACAAACACAAATTGTTATCGACCAATTTAAATTTTCTAATACGCGAGATAATAATAGCTTTTTTCAATGCAAATATGAATCTTCCAAAAGTAAAACAGCACTTAAACCTTTACAATTTTTTAAATGGTTTATTTTCTCTCTGAAATAGGTCAATTGAATTAAAAATCTGTTGGGGTGTCTGTGGTTTTGCGCATTTAACGCTACACGTTGTATAGTTGTCCTGTGTGTCGTCACAACACAGTGTGAACAGTACCTTAATCCACTCATACACGTGCAATACTCGTATTATCAGCCAGGATGCAAAGCGAATATTATATACCTACCTAAGTAGGTAAATAATAATCAATGTTAGTACGTGTGTTATCGTAGAGTCGAATACCACTTATACTTAAACGCGGGCAACATCTATGTGTCCCGCGACTTCGGTTGGATCCAGGATGAAAAGTAGCCTGTATCTTTTTCCAGGTCAAGGTCTATCCCTGTGCCAAAAACAAACAAACAAACTCACTTTCGCATTTATAATATTAGTTGGGATGTAAGAGAAATGCGAATAGTAGCTTTGCCCGCGGCTTCGCCCACGTCGATGTCGGTTATTATTATACTAAAACCTTCTTCGAGAACCACGCTATCCATTGAACAACATGAAAATCAGTGCAGCAGTTTTTCAGTTGATCGCGAACAGGACGACCGACAGCCGCGGCGGAGGGCTTTGTTTTATAATATGTAGGGTGATAAATGTGTGTAAAGCCGATATTTGTTAAACTGGAAATACCGTCAATTGGAAACAAAGATTTGAACAAACTATATACGAGTACATGATAGTAATTTCTGACACATCTAATTTAAACCCTCTAGGTTGACAACCTCTGCCAACTTCTACCCCAAGATCGAGTCCAGGACTTCTCAAAGATGGATCCGCAGCAGCTCTTGCGAAGTACCCTCGCCGCAGTAGGTGGGCAAGAGAGTGTCGGCCAGCTAGACGAACTGATCCAATGTAGGTCAGAGCAAAGAGGATTGTCGACCAAGCTGCAGAGTAACGCCCAGGTTATGGAGGAAGCTCAACGGTTGAATGAGAGGTTTGTGGCATATCCATGGCATCAATATGGTATAAGCTAGTTCAAAGAGTTTTATCAAATTAGCATGAACGTGTGTGGGAAAATTTGATCAAAATAAGTTCTTAAATGGCATGAAGAAATATAAATTTTCGTATTTCTATTTGATCAAACTGTTTGAACCAGCCTGTTTGATCAAATTACTAGAATAATGCTGGTATACTATGTTACTGGAATGATGTGAACCCAGCATTATGACTGCGACTTTCACAAACCTTGGCGTTAATTATTAATCATTTAAATATTTATGCAACTGTTATATAATAAGGGGTATTTTTCGCCGAGTGTGATAATAGTATCACATGAGTGTTTTAATACCTAATTATTTACAGTTGCATACAAGATTTTATCTACACCCATGGTATGAATCTTCTATAAAAGTTTCTTTGCAATACCAATTTCGAACAAAAATGGCGCGGTACGACGTGAATTCGAATGTATGTTTTGTTTTTAAATTACGGGTGCTTTGTTAGTGAAACGCTCGTGAATGACAATGTGTTTTTTTAAAATGAGTTGCATATCACCTGTTTGGATGATATTATGGTTACTAAAACCCTGGTTGTTTTAATGTTGGCAATAAGCTAACTGTTTCAGAAACTTTTAGAGAGAATTTATAGCATGGGTGTAGATAAAAAATATTATTTATTCAATTTCTTTCAGACTCAAAGTAGTAATAGACGCAATGAAACAAAGGAAAGAGATAGAAAAACAAATAGAGATTTGTGAGAAGAAGAAATTGTGGCTTGAGTACCAAGACTTAAGAGATAAAGTAGTGGAGTACTCAAACGATAAGAAAAATGCAATTAATATAGTGAAGAGTCATAAAACTAAGGTGGAACCTTTAGAACGGGTGATAGAGAACGCTAAAAGTAATATTGGCAAGATGGAACAACAGAAATTGGCTGCTGTAAGTAATTATAAGAGACTATTCTATTTGCGATGGGACGGTTTGCACGACACATTGCACGAAGTGTGCAAAATAAAATGTTAAGCATTTTATTTTGCACACTTCGTGCAATGATTTTATTTTGCACACTTCGTGATGATGATGCGTGATGGATTAAAAAATTATAAATTAATAGAGACTTTCACATAACATAACATCACGCCTGTAATCCACGAGGGGTATGGCAGAGGTATACCTATAGTATAGGTAGTATACCCACATTTCGCCAGTTATGTTTTAACTAGCTTTTATCCGCGGCTTTGCCCGCCTATGAGGAGCTCGTGGCTAAGTATGAGGAGCTCGTGGCTAAGTATGAGGAGCTCGTGACTAAGTATGAGGAGCTCGTGGCTAAGTATGAGGAGCTCGTGACTAAGTATGAGGAGCTCGTGGCTAAGTATGAGGAGCTCGTGGCTAAGTATGAGAAGCTCGTGGTTATGTAATAACTGCCACACGGGTCGATCCATCAGGTTCAGCTACGCTTGCAGGGGTTGGTCTGTGGATGGGTGACCATCTTTATATACCGAGACTCCTCCGTGCCTCGGAAAGCACTTTAAGCCGTTGGTCCCGGCTGTCATTTGTGGATCTTTGACAGTTGTTACGAGTTGACAGAAGCCCGAAACTCTGTCAACCAGCCTTCCAAGGGGTATCGTATTGTCCAGTTACTGGGTTGTGGAGGTCAGATAGGCAGTCCCTCCATGTAAAATACTGGTATTCAGCTGCATCCGGTTAGACTGGAAGCCGACCCCAACATAGTTGGGAAAAGGCTAGGCAGATTGATTAGTTAGGATATTAACAGGAATAAAACCGCATTTTCTACTTACAGAACAGAAAAATCTACGCCCTCAAAGATCAAGCCAAAGAGACTATTAACGCGGTTCGCACTCAAGAGTTCAAACTGAAGGAGATTGAAGGTTCTTATCAAGAGAAGTTAGAACGGCATCGGAACAGAGAGAGAGAGTTGCAAGAGGCTAAGGCTAAGCTAGATAAGCTGGTCATGGATAAGAGCAGATTAGTGGAGAAAGTGGGAGATGGTGAGCTGCTTTTGACAGTCTTATTAGTATGATAGGATAAATTCTTCGTCGGGAATCCCAGGCGGATTCCCGGCCACCATAGGCGCGGGCTTGCGGACGGCGAGCAATGGGTAGCTTGCCGTCCGATCAGGACCAGGCCCGGGTCGATGGCGCGTCGTGTTCCACGCGCGCCTCAAAGAGATGTCAGCACAATTGGCGGGGTCCGCTAGGACCGATGCCTGCCAGGGTTGCGGGTTAGTCCGAAAGGGATACCGGGACCTTGGCAACAGGCAACTGAAGGAACACGGGTGGGTTTTAGTCAGTAAAAGTCTGACACGCCCTTCCGCTCCACCCAGAGCGGGAGACGTCATTGGATGATTTCCCACCCTCAAAAAAAAAAGGATAAATTCTTGCATGGTTGTTTTGGACATCTTTCTCTTGGAGAATCAAGTTGATTTTTTAGGGTTCCGTACCCAAAGGGTAAAACGGGACCCTATTACTAAGACTCCGCTGTCTGACTGTTTGTTCGTCTGTCACCAAGCTGTATCTCATGAACCGTGATAGTTTTACAATTGAAATTTTCACAGATGACGTATTTCTGTTGCCGCTATAACAACAAATACTAAAAGACAGAATAAAATAAATATTTAAGGTAGTTCCCATACAACAGACATGATTTTTTTGCCGTTTTTTATAGGTAATGATACGGAATCCTTCGTTCGCGAGTCCGACTCCCACTTGGCCGGTTTTTTATATGTATTCTGTTAGAATGAGAACACATTTATTCGTTAGAGATGACTTGATGCGGCAGCCAAAAACATCCTGATGCACTCTGTAACAGTTACTGGTATTTTAAGAGTTTTAAACTGGGTTGTGGAGGTCAGATTGGCAGTCGCTCCATGTAAAATACTGATATTCAGCTGCATCCGGTTAGATCTAGGCACGCGGAACAGGGTGTAAAGGTCACTCATCCTCCATAAAAAAGGAAGGATCCTCCGACCAGACGGGTGTTGTGTCTGCCCGACGATTGATGTTGGGACGTTGTATATATGCTAGTCGCGCGGTAAACTCTGCTTGCGCGATGCAGGATTTTGTGTAACGTCAGTGTGATACGTAGTTCGCGTGTGGCTATGTAGATGCCGCCATAGACTGGAAGCCGATCGCAACATACTTGGGAAAAGGCTAGGCAGATGATGATGTTCACTATAATGTGCAATAAAGATTAAATAAAAAATGTAACCTGTTAAAATTATCCACAGAATCGAAAGTGAAAATGGATTTAGCGGAAATACACAAGCCTCTATCTAAAACTAATGCAGCCATAGACAATTTGAAGAAACAGAAATTAGAAGCTCAGTACGATCTGGAGAACAACGTGATGCCTCAGATCAGGCTGTATCAGAACAGGTCAGTTATAAATTACGTCACACGAATTTCTTGATTTTTGCTTCCCCCCGTTCAAAGTCAAAGTCAAAGTCAAATAATTTATTTCAAATAGGCACATATGGCACTTTTGAACGTCAAAACAAAGAAATTGATTTGATTCTAGTTGCCCCTTCCAAAAGGTAGTTTTCGTATGGAGAAGAATGGGCAAGAAACTCCACCGTTACTCTTTTAAAAAATGTTTTACAATATTTTGTATACATGAATTATATGTGAAGACGATGCACCTACAATAAGATTACTGTACCACAAAAGGTAAAAAGAATTATAAATGGGGCAATAATGAATAAATTAATTACCAGATACATGGTGCTCACATAATAGCAAAGATTGTAAAAGTATACGATATTACAATAGTCCGAACATTGTTACAAGTTGTACTAATAAGTCAGTGCGTTCTTGTTACAGGTGGTCGTATTTACGCGACCCCTTGTGGGACGTCACATTTTGCTACTTTAAATTAAACCTTATAACAATGTTGATAGAGCTGGTAATATTTTAAAGGTTTTCGTTAACTTGAAGTTTAGAGTTTTAAAACTTTAGACCCCCTGTCTCAAGATGGTTGACCCTGTCCTTCCCCCCTGACGTAAATCTATTTAAATTATTGCTTCCAATGAAGGTTATTTTCTCTGAAAGAAATATCAACTTAACATAAGTTTAAATTAGGTTGATTTCAAAATAACTATTACTACTGTAAATGTTATTGGAATTTCTCGGTAGTGGGTGTACTAGGCACAAATTCCACCCGAATGGAGCCCAGTTTATGGTAATAAGGGCTCGCCCCTACATGGGACTCAAACATACTGGCGAAGAAAGGGAGCTAGCACCCTGCACCTCTGCCTAAACTACGGCGAATAGAGGCGTGATGTTATGTCATGTAGTTAATTAATTCAGGCGTGACTTTGCGGAAATCCATTATAAAATACAATAGACGTAGATATATTTAGTAACCTATTCCGCTTAAATATTCTTCAAGAGTCATAAAAAACCCAGTAAGAAATCGACACGTGTTTCATCTCTCAACAAGGCATCCTCAGGATGACGATTGACCAGTCGCAAACCAGAACACGACTTGTTGCCACACCGAGCGGTGGACGCAGACTCTGCGTCCAGCGGCCAGGCAAATTGTTATTGAAATGTCTCGGTAGTGGGTGTACTAGGCACAAATCCCACCCGAACGAAGCCCAGTATATGGAAATAATGGCTTTACCCCTATTACATGGGACTCAAGCATACTGGCGGAGAAAGGGAGCAAGCACCCTGCACCTCTGCCTAAAGTACGGGGAATAGAGTCGTGATGTTATGTCATGTAGTTAATTAATTCAGGCGTGACTTTGCGGAAATTCAGTATAAAATACAATAGACGTAGATATATTTAGTAACCTTCTTCAAGAGCCATCACGACGTGTTGCCACACCGAGCGCTCGACGCAGAGTCTCTGCGTCCAGTGCTCGGTGTGGCAACACGTCGTGTTCTGGTTTGCGACTGGTCAATCGTCATCCTGAAGATGCCTCGTTGAGATGTGAAACACGTGTCGATTTGTTACAGGGTTTTTTATGACTCTTGAAGAATAGTTAAGCGGAATAGGTTTATTATATCTACGTCTGTATTTTTTTATGTCATGTTTTACTTCCAGAATACGTCAACTAGAAGACGTAGACAACAAACGTCTAGAAGTGCTGCGCGGCCACAACGAAGACTGTTACAAAGCGGTGATATGGCTCCGAGAGAACAGAGACATGTTCCAACACCCTGTACATGAACCTATGATGCTTGAGGTGTGTATCTACATATACAGGTTTAAATTTTAGTCGTTTAAATCCCCTTAAGGGGTCATTGTACTCATCATTATGAACAACTTTCACTATGGAAACAAACATGAAATCGCGAAAAAAATATTAGCTATTCCCTACATTTTTGTACGCATAGCTGGTACTTGTTGAGGCCTACACTGTCCTCCCATACCTATTAATACTGCATTTGGAAAACATTGTAAAAGCCAATTATTTTTAAAAGAGTAACCGTGGAGTTTCTTGCCGGCTCTTCTCCATAGGAAACGACCAATTGGAACCGTGCACCTAGCTTCTGACGTTTTATAAGTGCCCATGTAGTTTTATGTGAAATTAAATTTATCTTGATTTATACCTATTATTTATAATACGAGTATGTAGTTATAAATAAAAATAAAAAAAATCTTAAAGTTGTTTTTCGTGTCTGTCTGTGTGAACACTTATTTTTTCTAAACTTCGCAACGGATTTTCACCATTATTTACAGAATGTGGTTTATGTATATAACTAGCTGATGCCCGCCGCTTCGCCCGCGTGGATGTCGGTTATTATATACTAAAACCTTCCTCGAGAACCACTCTATCCATTGGTGAAAACAGCATGAAACTCGGTGCAGTAGTTTTTGAGTTTATCGCGAACAGACAGACAGACAGACGCGGCGGAGGACTTTGTTTTATAATATGTAGTGATACAATAATGAGATTGAGTTTATTGATGATTGAGTTTTATGTAACATTAGATTGCACCCGTGCGAAGCCGGGGCGGGTCACTAGTGTTAAATAAAGTTAAAACTTATAGTAAAATTGAATTATCGTTTAGGCATTGCAATTTTAATCTTATAAATGCGGCTAGAATTCGAATTAGACTATTACCAAAACAAAATATCGATAAGTCTTTATCGACATTTTGTTCAAATCGATTTATTGTAATAATCTAATCAGTCTTATGATTTAATTTAAACTGCACATTGCTACCGGGTCACTGGACTTTCAAGGATTTTTGGTTTCATTAACAATCATTACCTAATTTAGTTTACAAAAATATTGACTTTTAAATGTCTTTGTATAAACCTACTAACAGAAATAAACTCATTTATCTGTCAATAAACTCAGTGTATCGCAGTCCACTGCTGGACATAGGACTCTTCCAAAGTGCGTCACCACACCCGTTTCTCTGCCTTCCGCAGCCAGTTTGTCGTATGGTCCTATCCGCCTTTTTAAGGGCGCTCCCAATCACAAATTACTTAGCATGATCCTCTGTTATGCCGAAAATACTGCAGCATTAATTTTGAAATAAATATATGTTAAAGTTGAGGATTGATGCTAGGTCTTATGTGAGGCGAAAACACGATTACATAAAATTTTCTCTATCGAAAAAAAATCCAAAGTTACCTCTGCACAGAATTATAAACCGCTGGTATACAAAAAATACTTCAAATTAGAACATGAAACTTTGCATGATAACTGAACTAACTATAAAGCAGGTCTTATGTGTGTCATTTTTTTTTTGAATTACCATTATTTTCACCGTTTTCGACGCTTTAGAGCCGCTTGCGCCCCCACTCCGTCTTGTTCTCACTCAGGTCGCGAGTAGTATGGTTTTTTCAAATGGTTTTTCTAACCTTTTTTACAACTAGCAGCTGCATCAGTGCATCAGTGCGAGGTTTTATCAAAATATGATTCGCGACTATAACAACTATGTACTTATTTTTTTTTTTAATACATAAAAACAGCAACACAGTACATAGCATATATAAACAGTGGGTTGTACTACAAAGTTTTAAAATTAATGTCAGCTTTCCGGGCTCCTACACTAGGTACGCAGACCTGTATCTTAGGAGTCGGAGCTTTTGCGGCTTCAATTTATATAATACAACCGTGACTTTTCTGTTTGATTACAATGTTAACACAATTGATTTGATTACAATGTTAGCAGATGGAGTGGAAGATTTGTGGTTGTGTACGTGGAGTGTGTAGGTTTATACATAATTATAATCATTAATACATCTCTCTAAGTACGATTTGTTACATTGAATGACTTTTTCATGAAATCATGACATTTGATGACAAATTTAAAGGACCTCTTCATACAAAAATCGTGTTATAGAAATAATATGTAGTGTTAAATATTGTACGGTGGTACGGAACTCTTTGTGTGCAAGTTCGACTCGCACATGGCCGCTTTTTTTTAAATATGCCAACTAAGGGCGAATTTCGCCAAAGAAACTGAACGCGATTAGCACATAAACTACGTTTAAGGCCTGTCATTGTCAAAATTTTCTGTGCAATATTGACACTGACAGCTTTTGAACGCGCATTAAGATGCGCTGATCGCATTCAGTTCATTGGTGAAATTCTCCCTACAGGTGCACTTCATCCCAACGCGGAAAAAGATATAAGAACTTCTACATTTTAATCTTTGTCTAAAAACCCTATTTTTTTTTCCACAGATAAGATTCACAGACCCAAAGTTCGCGCGCTACCTAGAATCAACAGTGGCCAGTCGTGATTTAGTCGCGTTTACGTTCGAGTCCACAAAGGATATGAACCTGTTTCTGTCCAAAGTCCGCAACGAGCTGGGACTTAAGAGGGTCAACGCGATATGTAGTCAGGGGAACCCGCCGCCGCGCTCGCAGAATATTCAGCAGTTGAGGTAAGAGTATTATAATACCCACCACTAAATTGTGAGTCCGCCCCTTGTCCACCCATTGTGTCACCATTTATATCTGTAATTTTTATGGTGTACATAATGTTGAGTATTATATTCTACTAGCTCACGTCTGTGGAGTTTCGCTAGCTATTTTAATTTGACCCTGTGTATTTATAGAATACAATACTTACTTTGTATTCTATATAAGTTCGTCCAGGATTTTGTTTGGCCCTTACGGTCGTTCAGTTCAGACCGCAACGTTAAGCAACGTGACGATGCGCGCACTTTTTAACAATTATCGAACTTATTTTCTTCAGCAAAAGATATAATTTCACTGCGAGGGTTGACACGTGTCAAAGTACGCTGAGAGGCGCAGCGCGTGTACCTTATTGTGTTGCAAATAAATTCGATATTGTATCGGATCATAAAAAAGTGCGCGTCGCGGTGTGAACTGACCCGTATACTAACAAATTATAATATTTTTTTAGCTACCTGGGCTTCTACACGTACTTAGTAGACACGATATCTGCGCCGGACGCGATAGTCAACTACTTGTGCAGGCAAAACAATATTCATAGGATACCGATAGGGAACGACCATACATTCAAGAACAGTGGGAAGGTTCCCGCGAATATCAATTTCTATTTTACTGGTAAGTAGAATTTTTCATCGTTAATTTACGTTATATTGTATTAGTTATACAACGTGTTTTTTTAAATATCCCATAACTCCAGGGTATTAATGAGACCATGTCAAAGAATCAGCATATAAATTATGTATCAATTTGTTTTTTTTTTTAAGATATCCTAACTTTAGCTCTCAAAGTGCGTATTTATATTTCATTGATAAGTATGAGTAAATCATTTTCGTTCAAACCTTTATATATTATATTCATACATTTAAACCGAAGAAAATATTTTTTTTTTTATGGACAATAATACTCGGAATTTAATGTTTATTTTTGTTTCAAGTAAGGTTGTGTTTTACATAAATAATCGTGACACATGAGTTGATTCTTTGACATGTTCTCATTAATACCCTAGAGTTATGGTATATAAAAAAACACGTTGTATACATGGTGGAAATGAAAATTTCGATCGATTCAGCACATGATAAAGAAAAACTAAAACTTTTAGATCCAGGCTTAATATTATTCTTCAGTTCAAGATAAAATCCATATGTTCCATACATTTTAGTCGTGTAGACATAACAATTTTGTATGGAACAGCTGCAGCTGTTTTAATGGTTTCCATAATTTGCATTTTCAAAGTTCGGCTACAGAAAGAATCCCGCATAAAATTATAGAAAAAGCCGTTCGGTCAATTTGGCTGATATTTGTAACCCAAGTACCCTACGTGAGGTTGTTAGTAACACCAAGGCGTTCCTAGCCTTCTTGGAGGAGTTGGGGTGGATTGAATAATCGATTTCCCACCCGTACGCAAAATACGCGCTTTGACGTGGAGTTGCGGATACCAGCCCCTATTACCTATTACCTACCCGACTGCAAGAAAGGGTTATATTTTTGATCGTTATAAATACAAGAAAAAAAAATCTTCATAAACTTTCTATTTACTATAGTTCTTTTTTTACAGAGAACCACAGATTCGTAGTCCGCTATTCGGCGTACAGCGGTGAGAAGTCGAGTTCCACTATCGAAGTCAGACCCGCTAAGTTGTGTGCGAACACAGTAGATGTGGAGGAAATCGGCAACTTTAATAAGCAGTAAGTTCATCTTCATATACATAAATAAATGTAACGTAAATCAATATTATAAATGCCAAAGTGAGTTTGTTGCTAAAACAGCTGAGCGGATTTGGATGAAATTTGCCACAGGGGTAAACCATGACCTGGAATAGGAGATCCTAACTAATATTATAAATGCGAAAGTAACTCTGTCTGTATGTCACGCTTTCATAACTGTCTGTCTGTATGTCACGCTTTCACGCCAAAACTACTGAACCGATTTAAATGAAATTTGGTACACACTACACAGATAATCTAGAGCCTAAGAAAGGACATAGGCTATATATCGACATACCCCGCGGGCGAAACCGCGGGCGGAAGCTAGTAGGACATATTTTATCCCGATATTCCCACGGGATCGAGACTTACGGGGGTCAAACCCCGGGGCGCAGCTAGTTGAAAATAAAACTACCCTATAGCATTTTGGTTTATGCGACAAGCTCAATTTATCTATAACCAGCTTGCGCCCGCGGCTTCGCCCGCGTGGAATGTCGATAAAAGTACCCTATGTCCTTCCCCAGGATGCCATCTATCTTCTGGCCAAATTTTATCGAAATCCGTTCAGTGGTTTAGGCCTGAAAAGGTAACATACAGACAGACAGACAGACGGACCGACAGACAGAGTTACTTTCGAATTTATAATATTAGTATGGATAGATATGAATAAAGTCTTCAAACTGAATAAATATTATGTGCGACACGATGTTTTTAATATGAAGTGTAAAAGTGATTCTCTCATCTTATTTATTTACAGAATAAACAATTTAATTCATTGTTTCCAATTCAAAAATCGTTCGTATTGCGCGAGTCCGACTCGCACTTAACTCGTTTATATCTTTTCTTTATCTTTGTAAATGTTTTAGGATTTTTTATTGTAAAACTAGCCGACAGCCGTTGTCCTGTCTTAATTTTCCTAATTTTCCGCGCAATTTTCTTAATTTTTTCTTTCATAAGAACCTTTCTCCTGACAGTAACAAACACAACAGAAAAAGAATTAGCGAAATCGGTCTAGCCGTTCACGCGTGATGGCGTGACCAAGCGAAATAGGGATTTATTTTTATTTAGATAGATAATATGATGTTTTGATTTCAGACTTTCGATATTTGAACAAACTGCGCAAAGTCATAGAAACAAAATGCAAGACTTTGACAGGAAACTATCGATCTTGGAGAGCAACCTGAACGAGCTGAATATGAAGAGAAAGGCTATTAACGAAGGCGTTGAGAAAGTAAGTTTCTGAGTTTGACACTAATCACTCTGTTGGGGACATACATAAATGATAGCCTCAACTTGATATTAATAAGTATATTGTAATGTGAGACGACTACATAAAATGGTAGACACACGCGATCGCGACATTTATACGATCGATACGTTGCGTGTGCTGTCTCTGCGCCGCCGCCGGTCCCGCGCCGCCGCCGGTCCCGCGCCGCCGCCGGTCCCGCGCCGCCGCCGGTCCCGCGCCGCCGCCGGTCCCGCGCCGCCGCCGGTCCCGCGCCGCCGCCGGTCCCGCGCCGCCGCCGGTCCCGCGCCGCCGCCGGTCCCGCGCCGCCGCCGGTCCCGCGCCGCCGCCGGTCCCGCGCCGCCGCCGGTCCCGCGCCGCCGCCGGTCGACAGTGATGTGCTAGACGATCGCCAGTCAAAGACCAAACAATTTTTTTTTGTTTAACTTGTTTTATTATTGATGCCCGTGAAGTTTTGCCAGTTAATTTAATGTTACCCTGTAGTTCGTGCCGATAGTCGTTAAGGGTAGTCGGAAGCCCGAAAATATGACAGTCAATCTTACCAAGGCGTATTGTTACCCAGTAACTGGGTTGTGGAGGTCAGATAGGCAGTCGCTCCATACACAATACCGATACCTAGCTGCATCCAGTGAGACTGGAAGCCGTTAAGCCTCTTGCCAATATAGTTGGGAAAAACCTAGCCGGTTTTAGTACGTACGAGAAAAGACTTCATTTTGGAATAGTCGTTAAGGGCTGATTTCATCAAAGTCATCTTTTATCCGTAGAATAAAATGGACAAATTTTTTTCGCAGGATAAGACCTGTAGGATAAGACTTATTCAAAATTTATTCGCAGGATAAGACTTATACTAGTTATAAAAGTTTGGTGAAATTCGCCCTTAAAGTGAAAATTTCTACATAACATTTAATTGTTTAGAACTGGGCCTATTTGGCGCAGCCATGGGGCATACAATTTTTTTTTAAATCGTTTGTTGAATTAATGTTTTTGTGTTTAATAAACATTATTTCCTTTCTTTAGGTTCGTACAATATTAGCCCAAATCCGTATACAGAACAAGAAAGTTAAGGACATAGAGACGGAACCGACTTTCGACATACAACAAGAAATGGAACGGGCAAGAAAGAAACAGAAAGATTGTGTGTTGAAGCAATGCAGACTACACACTGAGTTGAAAGATTTGTTCAGTACGTTGTGCTCTGAGATTATGAACGCAGATGTTTGGAAGGTAAGTTCAGGGGCTTATGGCTCCTGCCAGGGTTGCGGGTTAGTCTGAAAGGGATACCGGGACCTTGGCAACAGGCAACTGAAGGAACACGGGTGGGTTTTAGGCAGTAAAAGTCTGACACGCCTTTCCGCTCCACCCAGAGCAGGAGAAGTCACTGGATGACTTTCCAAACTCAAAAAAAAAAAAAAAACAAGGTCTTGTGGTAGAAGGTTTGAAGGTGGCTAATCAATTAAAGCCCGTGACTTTACAGTAAATTATTACATACTTATAAGAGGCTCAGAATAACATGAAACAATATTATACAACCGTCCACTATATTCCCTCAGGTTTTAAAAACCTTTGATGCACTGTAAGATCAACACCTAAATTTATATTCTCCTTAAAATATCCATGATTATAATACTCCTCAATTTCCTGTAACGTTCTATTTTGCGTTTCTGGCACACTCGTACATATAATAAGACCAGCAATAGCAGAATAGACTCCATAGATAAGAAACGCTCCCCACATATTAATATAAACACAAAAATAAGGAAAAGTTTTCAAAGAAAATGAATGAAATAAACAAGTGCATATGATGAACAAACAGCCCCCTATGCCTCTGTGTTTCACAGGCATTAACTCAGTTGCTATCGTAAACCCTATACCGTTTGAACCTAGGCTGAACAAAATCATGAAACATACTATACAATAGGCTCCCAACATTGAGTTTTTTGCCACTACATCCACACTTTGTAAATATGTAACCACAGCCGCTGAATTCATAGAAACAGCTGCCCCAAATATGCTAAACAACAAAAGCTTTTTGCAGCTCAAGTATCTACTTAACACAGTAATCAGACAGTATCCTATAAAAAATGTCACGTCGATAATACATTTTATGTGATCGTTCTTATTGCTGGTGGCATTGAGTGTAATATCGCTTGAATAAATAATTACGACAGCGCCTCCCGACAAGTAGAATACGCTTAGTAGCACACATGTGTGCAAAGATGGAATGTAGAAGTCTTTTCTAGTTATCGTGGCTCGGAAGGCCTTGGTCCATTGTCTTCTAGGTTGTATCTCCAAACGTTCTTCCTGAGAATTGAGCATAGCATTCAGTTCTTTCATAGATTCCTTGTCAATTCCTCGAAGGCGTTTAAAAATTTCTTCACACTCTTCAAATCTGCCTTTATAAGCCAACCATGCTGGCGATTCGGGCCACGTACAGCCAATAACTAACGCCAACAAAGCAGGACCACACATGACCAATCCAGCAGTTTTCCAATGCAAGTACCTCCCAATTATTCCAACCATAGACATTCCAAAAGCTTGGCCCGCGCCATAGAGTAACAAACATATGTTTCGATACTTCGGTTGGATCATTTCAGAGATGCTTAGGAAGCAGATTGCTAGTAGGCTGTGGCCTCCTAAGCCGTGAAAGCATTCTCCTATTATCAGTACGGTGATACTGCTTGCTGCGTATGTGAAAGCCCATCCTATGATGATGAGTGTACAGCACAGTATGAAGGCACACTTGCGGCCTTGGTATTGCATGAGGAAAGGGATTAGGATGCTTGGGATACCAGCTAGGCCGTGTACTGAACCTGGAAAGAATGATTTCATGAATGTTGTTGATGTTTTAAGATATCAGGTTTTTCCATTTGGAATTTATTATTGAATCTTCCCACTAAGAATATCTTATTAGCAGCCGGGAGTCTGGATTTATGCCCGTAGCAATAGGCTCGCCAGGGCCGTAGCCAGATTTCTTTTGGAATAAATTAAAAAAAAAACTGATTTCAGAGCACCCAGAGTACAGATTTATAAAAAAAAGTATAATTTTAGTATAGTCAAATGTGTTATAGTACGGAGGTACCCCCAGAAATATATTGAATAAATCAAACGAACCACGAGATCGAAAAATGAAAGAGCACTTTTTCAATATCTGATAATTTCGTGTTAATAACCGATTACATCAATCGATAATATAATCAATCACAGTAACCGATAACCCTCGAAAAACTCAAATTAACTACTTAAATGATACATACCAATCCATGATCCGTGGTCTAAATCCAGGTGTATGAACGAATCGTTAGATTTGAACTGTTGTAACAAAACTCCGGGGTACGATACAGCCCCACCGACCGAAAAGGCCGCCAAGTGTGTGGACCCCGCCACTAAAAACTGAAAAAAAAAATAACTTTTGGCGCGTGGTCAAAATCGGAACTAACGCCGCCATCTTGTTTTAAGGGTTCCGTACCCGAAGGGTGTTAAACGGAACCCAATTACGAAGCCTCCACCGTCCGGCCGTTCGTCTGTCTGTCAGCGGGCTGTATATCATGAACCGTAGTAGGTAGACCGTTGAATTTTTCCCAGATTGTGTATTTCTATTGCCGCTATAACAACAAATAATAAAGGATATGGTACCCTTCGAGTGCGAGTCCGGCTAGGCCGGTTTTTTTTTTTAATTATTACCAAAAATAATTCCTACTTTTAATGTTAACCAACAGCCCCCTGTCAATGTCATTCGAGCACCAAAAGAACCATTTAGTAGCGTTGTTACTGTCATTCGTAGATCATTGTCAGTCCTTACGGATAGTCAGAAGTTCGAAAGTCTGACAACCAGTCTTACCAAGGGATATCGTAGTAACAGGGTTGTGGAAGTCAAATCCATCCATAAAATAGTGGTATTCAGCTGCATCTGGTTAGACGTGAGGCCGATGTCCAATTTCGTTGAGAAAAAGCAAGGCATATGATGAATCGGCCTATAATGGACCCACTGCTGGGACACAGGCCTCCTCTCTGTGAGAGGGAGTGGACCGTAATCCACCACGCGGGCCAGTGCGGGTTGGTGGATGTCGCATGTCTTCAAATTTTTAGTCTAGGACATTTGAGTAGATGTTTAATGTTTTATACTAGTGTTCTTCACTATAATCAGTGACTTAAATCTTAGAAAAAACATTGATAACAAAACTGAAATAATCATAGACTCACATAAAGAGAACCTCTCTTTTTGTGACTGAGCCAGAAGGAGGGCAATGATTTCTAAAGTGTTTAAAAAAAATTAAAATAAACTTACTTGTCGTGCAATCGGCGGGATATTCATAATAACGTAACTTTTAATAATTATTGTTATTTATTTCATAAATTGTTTCTTTTAATTGCTTTCTGCCATCAATCCGTGTCAATTGTCTTCATTGCGTGTTCGATCCTACCGAGAGATGCGTTTGTAAACTGTTATTTAAATGGAAAACCTGAGTTTCGATCACAAAATGTCGGTATGATTTTTACGAGGATTGAATGTTTTTTTTTATATTGCGCATTAAGACTGCAGAAATTTAGCTACGCAAAGTACACAAACTTCATGTACCATGAAAATATTAATGTGACACATAACTAGAGTCCGACTGAATTTCGTTTTCGATTTTCAGCATAAATTAAGTTTCGGAAAATCAATACATAATATTAATTTTTCCGAGACATCGTAACATCAAACTAAAGCACATTAACTCAAATTCAGGAAAAAATAGTTTCTCTCGCATACAGGGTGTTAGGGTAAACACCGTTATCCTTGCAACCAGTGGTTTGGTTTCCATTATAGAACGTAAAATCAATGGAAAATTACAACTTTTTTTTTCTTTTTTTTAATTCTACATTTTACCACAAGAGACGCAAGTTCGTTGTCCTATGCGCTAGGGCAACGAACTTGCGTCTCAACACGGCCGGGGGGTACGGGATGTGAACTGACCGGCCGCGAGCGCGACCCCTCCCTCAGTCAGTCAGCTGTTTCACTAGAGAGCACGGTGTCGGATAGAAACTTTTTAAAATCTTTTAATGAAAATGACGTTTTTTTTTTGTTGTGTTCGGTCATTTATTTTTATATTTAAGTCAACTACCCATGGTTTGAATGACAAGACTGTTTACCCTTACAGCCTGTATAATTCAGATCGTTAATTCGTATTCCACGAAGTGGTAGACAGAAGTGATCTATTGCTAACTTATTGCAAATAACAGGTCACAAAATTAGACTCTCCAAATAAAAGGTATCACTGTTAAAAATTAAATACAACATGTTCCAGTACCGAACTGTATAGAAATCTGATCACGAGTGATAATTGAAACATTGAAAATTATCATTGAGTATTAGAGCCATTAAATCGGTTTTATTCTTTTGTTTCTTCGTATTTCTACCGAGTTCTATTTATCTATCTACTAGCTGCGCCCCGCGGTTTCACCCGCGTAAGACTCGATCTCGCGGGAATATCGGTATAAAGAGTATCCTATGTCCTATTCCAGGTCATGGTCTACCCTTGTGCCAAATTTCATCCAAATCCGTTCAGCCGTTTTTGCGTGAAAGCGTAATAAACAAACAAACTCACTTTCGCATTTATAATATTAGTTAGGATTTATATAAAAAATAAGTGCTGTTCGTTGGTAAGCGCATCACATGAGAACGGCTGCACCGATTTGGCTATTTCTTGTTTTAAAACGCTCGTAATAGTCCGAATTAGGTTTTTATGGATGGAAAAAATTCCCGGAAAATGTTCAAATTCGGGAAAAAATGAACGTTATTTTCATAAGTTCATTTCATGGGATTTTTCTCTGAACTAATTAATTATATTTTAATTTCTTACAACTCACAACTGATCATAGGCCCATTAACTGTATGCAGGATACTATAACACCAAGACTATTGACAAAACTGCGATCACCAATCCACAAAATGTTTGGTAGGTACTCCATCATGCATAAACGGCTGAACGTATTTGGATGACATTTTGGCAGACAGATAGACCATGTCCTATATTGACATTAAGTAGGATTATTACATTAAGTAGGTCACTTAGGATGCGAGTGAAACCGCGGCAATAGTTAGTCTTACCATAAAAAAGTAGGTAAAGTGGAATGAAAGTACTTTATTGCCTTGCTTACTTGAGTTTGACATTTAATAATATTAATTTTAATGTGCAGAAATATATTTGAAAGAAAAATAATGTAATGGTAAAAATACCGTGAAACCATTATTTGAATGTTTATTGCATTCGTTTTATACACAGACATTAACGACAGGGTATCGTGTTACCCAGTAACTGGGTCGTGGTCTGTGGAGGTCAGATAGCCAGGCGTTCTATATAAAATACTGGTATTTAGCTGTATCTGGTTAGATTGGAAGCCGACCCCAAAATAGTTTTCAACATAGTTGGGAAAAAGCGATTTTTTTAACAACAGCTTTATTGAGAGAATGATTTTTATTATTAATACGATAAAATATATACATTGGGTAACTTATTATACTAAGGGTGAATTTCACCAAACTTTTATAACGAGTTTATGTCTTATCCTGCGAATAAATTTTGAATTTTTGACAGTTTTTCCGTACAAAAACTTTCAGACGACAATTTTATTCCACGGATAAAAGATAACTGACTTTAATCAACCTTAAATTAACTAAAAGGACTAACTTACTATACCAATAAATATAAAAACAAAAGGGCACTTAGGCGTCGAAGTATTCGTTCGCATCGCTGTCATCCGGAAACGTGCCCAGAAGTCTGGCAGTCTTATTTATATGAGACTTTATTATTCGCTTAAAAATCGTTCATTTAAACGAGTTATTAATAATTATTGTATGTTTATTTACAGGCGAAACTAGAGTTCTTCAGAAATGGTATTGTTGATCAAGAAAACGAGTTAAGAGAGCTAAAGAATGAATTGAGAAACGTGCAGGTAATATTAAGGAAATGATGGCATAACGGCAACGATGCCGCGGTATCCTTAGGCATGCCGCGACGTCCTTACGCATATCAATTAAATTTCAACTTTATCGGCTAACATATAAGTTATATTTCTATTCGTCGCATAAAAATCCCTTGCCATGCCGTGACGCTAGTGAGCCCTTAAACATATTTTAAAGACCCCAATGCAAACTCGGAGATATTAATTGCTAAGCAGATTGACTACCAACTTAAACTTTCTGTATTATCAAATTACAACTGTTATTCTTTGACAGTTGCACGAAATGGCTATTGGCATAAACCACGGCAAATTGATGGAGGGTGTCAAGGCGTCAAGCCTTGACGAAATGTTTCCTTAGCTGTATTTCGACTGCACCTTGCATTACGGAGAGATTATTCCATTGCGAAAAAAGGATGGTGCTATCGGCCTTTTATAGCTCCGTCTCTCATCTCACACTGGTAAAATGGTGGAATTACTACGTCATAATACGGTCCCAGCGCGTCTTCTTTTACCTACCACCCTGTATTCACCCCCTTCCTTGCCATATCATCTTTGGGATAGTAGTTTGTTGCGCCACTTCTTCTTCCCAGCTAAAGCACTAGGAAGTGGTGAAAAAAGGGCGTTTTGGGGGACTGTCTTATGTAATTTTGACGTTCGAAAAGTGCTACACGTACATTTATTAGGACGTCATCAAAAAATATTACGAATGTTTGCTAAAAATTATTCAATTTTATTTACAGGCAACACTAGAAAACATAGAAAACCAGCTAACCAGAGCCAAGTCAAGCGCCAAAGAGAAACTTATAGAAGCCAAAAGATGTTGCAACAACAAACTACCTCAAGACCCTGACTTCCCTCATAAGGAAGACTTTGATGTACTGCCTTCAGATATAACCAGGTTACAGGAACACTACTATGAGTTACAGACCAGGGTCGATTGTATGGATCAAGGAGATGAGCAGGTAAGATAGTTTAACAATACAGGCTGTAAGTGTAAACACCGTTGTCACTCAAACCATGGGTAGTTGACTTAAATTTAAAAATAAATGACCGAGTAACAACAAAAAAAAACGTTATTTTCATTAAAAGATTTTAAAAAGTTTCTATCCAACACCGTGCTCGCGAGCGAAACAGCTGACTGACTGAGGGAGGGGTCGCGCTCGCGGCCAGTCAGGTCACGTCCCGCGCCTCCCACTTGTGTTGAGGCGCAAGTTCGTTGCCCTAGCGCATAGGTGAAAGGGTGAAATATTCTAGTGGATTATTTTTTTTTTTTTAATGTCGTACTTTTCCATTGATTTTACGTTCTATAAATGAAACTAAACCACTGGTTTCAAGGATAACGGTGTTTACTCTAACATCCTGTATTTTATTAATACTTGCAGGTTTAGTCGACGTCGATAAAAGTTATTGGTTAGTAAACACTGACGATCGTGGATGGGGCTTAACGTGCTCTCCGAGGCCCGGAAGGCTCCTTGTCTCGGATTCATAGATCTATGACAGTCGTTACAGGTAGTCTGAAAGACGCCAAAAGTCTGACAACTAGTCTTACTAGGGGGTATCGTGTTACTCAGTTACTGGGTTGTGGAGGTGAAAGAGGCAGTCGCTCCATGTAAAATACTGGTATTCAGCTGCATCCGATTTGACTGGATGCCGACCCTAACTTGGGAAAAGGCTCTGCACACGATTATTGACTGTGAGGTTAGACCCCCGCACCCCTTGAACCCCAGAGATGTCACCCGCAGGTAATGCTCTTGGTCATCATCTCACCTCATGGTAAGTGATGATCAGGTCGAAGGTGGAAGCGAGCTTCACCCGGAAATCTCAACCACAGGGGAACTGGCTATCTTACCTCTAACTGCCGAAACACAGTAATGCTGTTAATATTTTTGTTTTGGCGACAGATTTAGATAAGTCCTAGTTAGTTAGTTTCTAAGTCCGCCTGGCTAAGCGGATTTATAAGAAGCCCTACTACCAACCAAACCGAGCAGAAAATTTTGCCCCCACTGGGAACCGAACCCGGGACAGGTGGTCTTACCACTAGACCACAGAGGTGGTTAAAATTTAGTAAATTGATTTTAATTTCCAATTATTTTACTAGGTAATCAAAGAATACGAGGAACGTGAGAAACAAATAAAGAAATTGATGACTGAACAAAACAGCTCCAGTGACATGAATAAGACACTTGAACATAAAATGAAAAAAATCAAGTAAGTTCTCAAATGTAGTTTTTGTAAATAGTACGTACACAAACGTGAGTCCATCAATGCCTGGTTGCGGCCAAGGCTTGTATAGTACTTTTCTCAGACAATGCGCGGAAATTCAAACTAAATAAATTAATTATAATTTCCAGAATCGAATCGAATAACGATATTTTTTCACGCGCCAATATGTTTATTTGTTTTTTTTATTATTTAAACAGCTCTATTTACAAGCCAAATCGAAATTTAAATAAAATCTTTGAAGTACTGAAGTTAAAAGTTCGTTCTATTTTTAAATAACACAACAGATATGAGCTTTCATAGTAATTTATTTGGCCGCTAAACACGAAAGATATGGATTTTCATAGTTATTGCCGGTCGCATCGTCATTTGTTTTTACCAGTACAGCAATTTCGATTTATGTCGAAGAAGGTTGTCAAAATAATGCTCGAATTTCCAAGCATGTTTGAGAAAAATAACTATATTGTCTACGCATATTTTTTAATGATATTTTCAACAGTTAGTAATTCTGAAACCGACTTACTTTTACCGCGATGTAAAATGTTGTTTCGAGTTGAAAATAGCGGGCAAGGCCGAAATGTACGTGATGAAAACCGTAAACATTAAGAAATATGTATTATCTTGTAATGTTATGCTTTATTTCTAAATATAATTTAGGTATGTAAAGATAAAGCATAACATTGCAAGATAATACATATTAAAGATCCAGGGTTGCGGGTTAGTCCGAAAGGGATACCGGGACCTTGGTAACAGGCAACTGAAGGAACACGGGTGGGTTTTAGTCAGTAAAAGTCTGACACGCCCTTCCGCTCCGCCCAGAGCGGGAGAAGTCATTGGATAATTTCCCACACAAAAAAAAAAAAAGTTATGTAAAGATGTAGAACTGTATAATAAATTACCTAATGATGTAACCAATAATGACATCTAAATCTAAATAATATTATAAACGCGAAAGTTTGTAAGTATGGATGGATGTTTGTTACTCTTTCACGCAAAAACTACTGAACCGATTTGGATCAAATTTGGCACACAGATATTTTATAACCTGGATTAACACATAGGATACTTTTTATCCTGATATTCCCACGGGATCGAGGCATACGCGGGTAAAACCGCGGGGCGCTACTAGTCATTATATACATTTTAAAAAAGCCCTGGAAGAAGAACACGTTACAAAACAACACAAATAATACCGATTTTCTTAATTTTCTTGTGAACACAGAGAATCGCACTTACTTTTATTTTTACCTTACTTTTCTCCATATGTTAAGTGAACTATAACATTCTTTTATTTTTTTGTGAAATAAATGTCGTTAAACCGAAGATATTTTAAAAACAAACTTCTTTCAAAGGTCAAAATGGCTGCCACCTTTGGAGAACTTACTTCGTGACATCGACAAGTGTTTTGGGTTTATGTTTTCAAAACTAGGCTGTGCTGGCGAAATCAAACTTGATAAAGGTGGAAGCGATGTGAGTATGCATAATTGTATTATTTGACTCGTTGGTCTCGTGGTCACTGTTATTCGTAGATTATGATAGTCAGAAGCCCAAAAGTTCGAGAACCAGTCTTACTAAGAGTTACCAAGTAACTGGGTGGAGGTCAAATAGGCAGTCGCTCCATGTAAAATACTGTTATTCAGCTGCATCCGGTTAAACTAGAAGTCGACCCCAACTTAGTTGAGAGAAGGCTCGGCACGCGACTGTTTACTGAGGGGTTAGACCCCCGGACCCCTTGGTGGTACCCCCAGAGGTGTCACCCGCAGACATACAGCACGCAAGACCCTTTTGGTTATATTTCTTTATTTAAAAGTAAAAAAAATCCTTATTATAAATTACGGATAAAAGGTATTAAACGTTGTTACCGGTTTATCCGTCACTTAAAGGTTTAGAAAACCAGTCTGGCATCCATAAATGGACCATTTTGGCGCAGTTTTTATAAGTAACTCTTTTTTGGGGTTCCGTACCCAATACTGGACCCTATTACTAAGGCTCCGCTGTCTGTCTGTCTGTCCGTCCGTCTGTCACCAGGCTGTATCTCATGAACCGTGATAGCTAGACAGTTGAAATTTTCACAGATGATGTATATCTGTTGCCGCTATAACAACAAATACTAAAAAACAGAATAAAATAAACGACAACAGGTAGACGCTTGAAATATTCACAGAATATTTAGTTACATATTCACTTTAAAATTAAATTAAAATAAAACCAATATTTAAAGGGGACTCCCATACAACAAACGTGACTTTTGCCGTTTTTATAGAAAATGGTACGGAACCCTTCGTGCGCGAGTCCGACTCGCACTTGGCCGGTTTTTTTTGTATATCTTGTGTCATGAACATTCGCCAAATAAACGTTATTCTTTCTTTTCTGTCAATAATTCATTCCAGTTCATTTTTCGCTCGGGCAGACGAATGTTTCAAAGATTTTTTTATGTATTTATGGAGCATTTATGGAGGATTTTGTTGTATTTATAAAATGAAAGTGACTGTATTTCCGTTTACCTGCAACCACTGCATGTTGCCTGCAGCAACTGCAGCATGCTGTATGCCATGGCAGCCGGATTCCCGCAGTCTGGTTTCACTTTCACAAAATTATGCTGCAGAAGGAGATTCAAACATTTTATTTGGCGACATTCTTTATAACCTCATATTTCCTTTTCCAGGAGGATTACGACAAATATGGTATATCGATCTTAGTGTGTTTCCGTGCGTCGGAGCAACTGCAACAGTTGACACGTCACGCGCAGTCGGGAGGCGAACGAGCTCTATCTACAGCTTTATACTTGATGGCGCTTCAGAGACTCACCACTGTGCCGTTCAGGTAAATTATACGTCACAGGGTATCAATTTTAAGTTGTAAGTCGCTGTTATGGTTAGTACATTGTGAAACGTAACAGGAAATATAACATACATTGGATCGTTCCAATGTATGTTACAGACAGCATGACAGCACGTTCGTACACGCTGTCTAAATATACAGGGTGTGGCGTACCAGTGGCGTGCCTAGGGTTCAAAACCAGGGCAAGCCGACCGATTTTTAACGATTTAAAAAAACAGACAAGTGAGTGAGCGATTTACGGATGAAGAAGAGTTCTACATATTATTTCAGACGTCAGTACGGAATTGTCGTAAGCGCCATCTATTAACGAATGCGCGTAACCACACCGCTTCGCAGGACCTTTTCACCATAATAACTTTGTCAACACTTGTCACATAAAAATTATTCTATCAAAAGCCGCTAGATGGCCCCAAATTATCGATTTGTTGTTTTAACTAAATTTAAGTTTTAAGTCGATTGAAAATGTTAAATAAGATATTACATTGGGTATATAACATTTTATAATTAATCATAATGACAATAGCCAACTCTAATCTTTATTTCAAAACGCCATTATTTCAAAGAATATCTTCGATACGAAAATTATTGTGTTTTGTGATCTTGATGAGATGTATTCTAATAAGTGGTTTGTTTTTTAGTGGTTTGCCAAAACTACAATTGCCATACAAACAACACTATACAAATTTTGATGTCTTTCATGGCACCAGCTAGGCTACCTAAGTTTGGTCATACTCTTAACTTTATACATACTAAACAATCGAATGCCAATTTCAATATATTCTTCGACTGAGAAAAATACCTACCTAATTGTTTATATTTCCGAGTTATAGTAATTTGGGGTTGATTACGGTGAAGCAAAGAGTTACTTACTGTCAGAAAATTTAATGTATTTATTACATACCTTTTCGAACACAGTTTCCAAATTCACATTTTGATGATAAAAACACTACTAAGCATAAGGAATGACAGCCGCAATAACTATCACATCATTTTAAGTAATAAAACTAGGTAATTCATTACCTCAATTGAAAAATAAAATACTGATCTCAAAATATTATTTCAAAACAATAACAAATTGAGTCGCTTCGCGGACTTGTAACTCACTTTACGCGGGTCAACATCGCGGCTAGTGCATTTGCGCGAACTTCAAACACACGATTCGTTCCATTCATAAAAACTCAAAAGCCGGGCTTAAATATTAGAACATTTTGCAAAATAAGTACATTCTAATAGTATCGACAACGTACGCATTTTCAATGCAAAAAATGAGAGGTCTAGAAGCTGGCTTCTGCACCGTTGCCGCAAGCGTGTGTGAGCGAGAAAGATGCAATGTACTACAGAATTGACATCTTCATTCATGGATGCGATCTCGCCTTACGCTATAGTGTTAGAGCGAGATCGCAACTGTGGCAGTTTGGCAACGGTGCATTGTTTGTACTTATAGCGCGCGGCTGGTGCAGCGCGAAGTTTTTATGTTATTATTCTTATCAATTCTTGCGACATGAAGGATTGACTTGGAAGTATAGAGTAGTTTTTTTTTAAATTGATTGGCTCAATTTTGAAGGCTAGCCGGGCTTTTCAGCTTGTATGGCAGTACCGCCGCTGTGGCGTACATACTGGTCCAACATTAAGAGGTCGAAACACCGTATGTCATGCCACAAAAATTTCTTTATCTTACGAAGCGACGCGGGCTTTACTTGTGGTAACCATGTGTACAAACACGCTGTGAATGTGTATGTAAGCGTAGGAGTTCTCAGTACCTTACGAGACACGGGCGAAGTCGGAAGTGTGTGTATTATGTGCTGACGCTACTTGTCTTCACGCACAGATTCACAACCTATTTGTACACTTGGTTACCACAAGTAAAGCGCGCGTCGCTTCATGAGATAAAAATATTTTACCACCGTATGTTTTTCTGCAGATGCGTGGATGAAATAAATCAAGGCATGGACCCTATAAACGAGCGCAAAATGTTCGAGTTATTAGTAAAGGTGACGACAGAATGTGACAATGCGCAGTACTTCTTGTTGACTCCTAAGGTATGTTGTAATACAATATATTTTTTACAAAAATTAGGCTACGTTAGCGGCCGGCGAGCGCTACTTCCAAGCTGCTCACAGAAATGTTTTCGCAATATCCCTAGGTTTTTCGCGAAAATTCGAATTATCAAATTATCTTACGACTCATGTACCTGATAAATGATTTTATTTCTGTGAGTAGGTTTGTACAAACACACACGTCAATGATGGTCGGCGGATGGAAGGTCGGCGTTTCCTATCTGACTACTCTGAGAAGAAACAGCTGCCCGTTCCTATTTTTTTTCGTTCCGTTCCGTTATTATAAGACAAATCACAGAATTTGTTTGCACTTTGAGTTTTCAACGCTGACAGTTCGCTAGTTTCATCGATGGTAGAAAACCCTCGATTGATATTTTCGCAATTATTGAAACATCATTTTCATTTTTCAGCTGCTAACAAATCTGGAATACAACAACAAAATAATGGTTCACACAATAATGAACGGACAGAAAATAATGAAACATAATGAATGGAACATCAACACGTTTCTTGAGAAGGCACATCATTACAGAATGTCTTGACAGTCTCATGACGGTTAATTTTTATATAATGTTCGTTTTAAGGCTCATTTACACGGAGAGATTTTCTCGCTCTTTGCCTAGCGATTATCGCACTCATGTAAACACACTCAAGGGACTCGTGGCAAGTAATAGCTGCACTGGTCGATCAATCTAAGTTAAGCTACGCTTGCTGAAGTTTCTTCAGTTGATGGGTGACTAAACCCCTCCGTGCCTCATTCGGTCCCGGCTGTCATTCGTTGATCTTTGACAGTCATTACGGGTAGTCAGAAGCCCGAAAGTCTGACAACCTGTTTTACCAAGGGGTAACCCAGTAAATGGGTTGTGGAGTTCAGATAGGCGCTCCATGAATACACGAGGTGTTTTAATTTTATCGATAATCGCCTATTCGAGGCGAGAAACTCTGCTTGTAAATGAGCCTTCATTTGTTGTGTAGGTACTTAAGTTACTATAAGTTACGCGGATTCTTCATTGGTCTCCTTCCCTCTTATTATCATAAACTATTGAGAATCATCATGACTTGATAGATTTTTAACCAGTCAGTTGTTACCGGGGCTAACTGCCCAGAATGCATACCCACGTACATTTAATTTTCGCCCCTCGTGAATAGAATAGAATAACGTTTATTTGGACACAGTTCATGAAACACAAAATACAAATAACAAAATAAAGAATAAAAATAATGTTTTTACAACAATAGTGAAAGCTATTTTAAGGTAAATATGTAATTAATCCTCTAAAAACTTTTTGATCTACGAATGATGTTCCCTTTTTTAAGAGCCGTTTCACAAAATTCGAACGCTCGAGTTTAGGTAAAAGACGGGAGCAATGTTCATGTGTGCGTAGCTATTCACACATACACAACGCAACCAGTGTAGCGCTAGTGTTGAGACGGACTAAACAATCTTGAGCCGATATAATCGTAATGCACTTTGGTAACATTTCTGAAAAAGTTTTTTTTTTATTCAGTCTATTAGACTGTTAAATGGTATAGGACGGAAAGCATCTCGAGCGCTGATTGGTTGAACGTCATGTGCCCGGTGCCGCCATAATTATTTGTTTGATAATTCGTTTGATGTCGAATGTAAACAAACTGTTCTGGTGATTTTAATTTAATTTCGTGTTAAAAATAACCTGTGAGTTAAAGTTAGTTATATGTTATTGTTGTGGAAGTAAAACTGAATCTGCGATTAACCTAAGAAGTGAAGTTTGAACAATAAATAAGTTTTAGTCAACGAATATAACCTAAATTACATACATTTTCCTTGTTTTCATATATTTTATGAATGTGAACCTTAAAGATCTTATTTGATAATGATATTAAGTCTATAGGCACAGAACGAGCTACTGTAAGACCGACCAATCAGGGACAGCTTTCGGATAATTAAAAATTTAACGATGTAAGATTGTAATGTATCTGTTTAGCTTCGAGATATTTGATATCTCCCGAAAATAATGCGTTAAGAGTCCTCTTAAGAAGTTACGTTGGTGTGCGTTGGACTATAACTATGGTCCACGAAACAATTTTGATACTAATCTGAATAGGATGATATTTTTTTTAATACAGAGTGAATACTATGATGCAGGTAATCTGGGATGAGTTTCAATCAAAACACTCGAAGAGAGTCCACAAAATAAAAATATATTATAAAGTTTAATAAAAAAATTACAAAAATATCTCTCGTAATGGCATTGATCGTGCTTTACGTGGATCAATTAACTCGGGAAGTATACAGTTATAGTAAAATGTCTTCAACTTCGGTAACATTTTTTCACGCCAAAATACATCATCTTTACAAACTTTAACGACTTTCATCGGGTAAACATCCCCAGTCCACACTGCGAACAAACAGATTTTTTTATCAGCGATATGGAGCTGGCCTTGGACTTGGTAGTGCCAGTCGTGATTCCGATCTAAAATAACTTCAGATCGATCATTCAATTTGAAGCATTTCAACTTCTTTTGTTGAATTGCTTCTTCAGGATCTAATCCAAACGCGGAGAGGGGGCACTTTATTTCCACCAAACCATCTTCAAAGAGTCCATCCGGAGTCGCTCCTAAGAAAAAAAAATCCTTGTCGATGAACAATCCGCACTTGTCAATAATAATGTTCTCTTGCATGCTAAGTTTTGCCAAAGCTTTGGATTCATTTTCTTTTCCATGTTTCACTGCAGGTACACGATCAAGGCTATAACTGTATAAAACATTCTTCACAAGAGGTGCAGTTCTGGTTTGGCCGTCTTTTGCAAATTTTGCTAAAAATTGACGCAGTTACAATACATCTACGCAATTCTAGCCATAAAGCACTTTCAGCCTACAATATAGTGCTCCTTTCTATTTCTTGTCGGTTTAGAGCTTGTTGTTTCAAATGCTCTAAGAATATCTGTTTTGCTTGTTCGTATTGATCACTGTCCATATCTGGACGTTCACAGTTTTGACCGTAGTTTGAGTCTGTACTAGCAAAACTAAGTTTTCTGCGGCAACGTTGGTACTGTTGCGACTTTGCCAGGTGTTTTAAATTTTTAGCATGTCTTGCTTCTTCAACGCGTTTTAGTGACTTTCCTGGACTTTTGTCATAGACAGACTTATATAAGTTGTACTGTGGCTTCCCAGTGTTGAAGGCTACTACTGCTGCATAACATCTCACACTATAGGAGTCTTTAAGAGAAAAATTTACTCTTTTGCCGCCCACCATTTTGGCCACGATGCTATTGAATTGTTCGGCACGATTGTTTGTGAAGGTGTGCAAAAGGCTTCTTGAGTGGAAGGCAAGTTGAGAAACATTCTTTTGCAACTTTAACATTAAAGTCGCTGCCTTCGGGACATAATTGGGCTCCTTTTTTCGCTCTTCTTTGCAGTAGTAGCTCTTACAAAGATTGTGGTCTCCAAACACATGTCGTGGACTGTTTAAAATGTCTTCTTGTATTTTTTTAATTTTATCAGACATAGTGCCGTTTTCCAATTTTCTGTATTTTATAGCAGATCGTATTGCAGTTCGCAATCTGGTCAGACGCTCTCCCGTCAGTAGTTTGCGTTCAGATAATGGAACAGACGTATCCTTCTGGAGCTGCAAATTCCTGCCATTATAATTTCTTAACAGATGGTTAGTGCATTCTATTTTCTGAACGGGTATATCTGGATACGGCCTACTTTCTAAAATGTTTTTATAAGTACTAGCGTCTCCATCAGCAATCAATGTGTTATATATCAGACCTCTTTTTTCCACAGAATGCTTAAAACCTTCTACTAATATAGCCTGTTCCATAGAAGTCGACGAACCAGTATGATTTTTAGTGCATTTATGTGCTCGAGGTTCTTCTTTTTTCGCGTTGGCGCGTACGCAAATAAAACAATATTTGTTTCGAACTCCTACATGTAAGACTTTACCTGTATGTTCGCCAATAATAGCCGCAACCCCAGAAAGAGCCGAATAATTACTTTTATACGACCTCTTACTCCAACAGGCATCTGCTTGTACAGGTATCATCGGAATACCAGCATTGCTGACATCACCCCGTAATATGGCTGCATCCTTCTCTTCTTTGGCAGCATCTTTCATTGTTTTTTCGGCAGCAGATTTCCACATTTCAGAAAGAGAATCGTGTGTTTTGCTGTATATACGAAATGGTACTGTGGGCAAATCAATAGAAGCCACAAGTTCGTTGAGGTTCGATAGTCCTATTCCTATTGCAATGGCCCCTGATACTGCACCAGTGTTCACATTGAAATGTTGATTTTCTTTAGAAGTATTTATGTCAAATTTGCATCCACACATTTTACATTTGACGAAAAATTTTGAAATTAGTCCCGTCTGTTTTTCTTTAATAAATTTTAAATTTTGCAACTTGCAGCCGAATTTATCACCGTGAGCTTCTATTAAAAATAACTGTTCCATAAAATATTGAAAATCAACAATCCTTCTTCCTTTGAATTCCTAAAACAAAAACGTAAAACATAAGTACAATATAACAAAAAAATATAATTGTTGTTCGAATTTCTTAACAAGCTATAAAAAATATACCTGCTCAGCATCATCAGTAAATGATTCTTTTTCCACGATTAACAAATGATCTTCAAAATCTTCAAGTTCTGAAGATATTTCCATCTGTGATTGTTCAACAGAACTGGAAAGCATACATTTTTCGGATGACGTAGAAGGCACTTGGCTCTAAAAAAAGAAGGAATTACTGGTCATAAATCGAAAGCATTAATAAATTAGTAATTATTAATATCTTCATGAATTACGTCACAATTCCGACATTGAATACAGAAGGCACTCTCCTATACAATCATGTTTAAAAAAGAAAACCGGCCAAGTGCGAGTCGGACTCGCGCACGAAGGGTTCTGTACTATAATTATCCTATTATCCATCCATCCATATTTTTTAGTATTGGTTGTTATAGCGGCAACGGATATACCTACATCATTTGTGAAAATTTCAGCTTTCTAGCTATCACGGTTTATGAGATACAGCCTGGAGACAGACAGACGGACAGACAGACAGTGGAGGCTTAGTAATAGGGTCCCGTTTTACCCTTTGGGTACGGAACCCTAAAAAAATACCTAACAACTGTTTACAATCAGAACGTAGAACAGTAGGCATTTCTTATAAATACTTCTTTTGTAATTTTAATAGCGTTACTAAATAATTACAATTATCATTACAACAAAATAAATTACGATATTTTTTTTTTGACCTTAGGGAACCCCTGTTATAGAGAATAGCATAACCCAGTAATGGACGGGTAGCTAGGTACCAACTTTACCTGATCGAAAGTAGACGATTCCTCCACTGTTGGTTCTACTACCATATTTTTACTTTCTACAGATATTTCAGATGTCCTAGAAAAGAAAATACTGATTTATATTTGTCTTAGTATAAAATGTATATTTTAGGCAGGCACTTAAGTGTTTTGTTATACTGTTTAAATTAATAACATCGTGTATTAGTTTACCTTTTTCGTGACATTCTAACTTGTAATGCTGTCTGTAAGCGGGCATAATTATGCCTCTTCCTTTTTTTTATGCAGGCGTACAGTGGTGTTTTTCGACCCATACCTACCTATAAATAAAAGATAAAAATTAAAGTCTAATATGTAGGTAGGTACTAATATTGATTACCTTTATCTTACTTATACTTACTAAAAAAAAAATATATTTGATGTAAAAAATTACTTACTGGATGAAATTATTTCAATCGGCGTACACGAGTCGATAATAGTAAAAAGCGCGAAAAATTCGGCGACAGGTCCTGCCTCGTCAAGCGCTCGCGCGGGACTGAGGGGCGCGCCGAATTGACGCAGAATATATAGCATTATAACTTTATTTATTACAATTTTGTTTTATTAAATTGAGAAACGAAAACTAATGAAACGTATTCATTGTAGATTGAAGTTTTATATCATATTAGTTTATTTGATAAAGTTGCGTTAATTTGGAGTATAATGGACGCTGAATCAAGACATTTATGGCTTAAATTAGGCTTTCTTTACGATTTTTTCCATAAAAACTCAAGGAATTTAAAGGAATTCTAGAACTCCAATAAACAAGTAAAACATTCAAAGTATCTTTTTGTAATTTTAGCATTTATAAGAATTGAGTGTAACAATGTGAATTTGAGCGTCAAAGTTCCATCGCCAACGATTTTTCTTGCAAACTGTGTTCGTAAAATATTTATAGTAAATTACACGAAAAGGAAAATGAAAATGTGTAACTCCAACTTACAAGAAAGAGAATGGTACTATCGTTATTCTTAAACAAATAATTAAAATATCTTACAACTGCTGAAAATTACAGCGTCAAAAATCATGAATTTGCGTAAAAAATGTAAGAGGACTCTTAATAAATGACGCGAAGTTAAAATTGTCTTACGTTAGAGGGTTGTATTGATGATTCTAATTATTACAATTCTGTAAATACATATTTGTTACGGTCGTCGCGAATCATATTTTGATCAACATACAGCCTGACACTGACTTGCAAATTGAAAAACGTCAGAAAATTTTAATTTTAACTAGATTCATGCTAGTTGTCGTTCCAATGAAGAAATAGCGTAATTTCTGGGTAATATTGTAATTGTATGTCCTTATCAAACCACCTAATTGTCAGTACAAAGTAGAATTTAGTTATTTTTTATTAAATATGAAACAATATTTAGCATCAGATTTTTTCGAAATAGGGTAGGCACAAATCTGGGACCGCATTTGGGGCAAGTCAAGATGACAGTTGTAGTGGTTGCATCCGTTTGTGGTACAAAAGCGCTTGGCATTTCACTTTTTTTTTATATTGACCAGCCAATTAAAAAGTCTATGGCGAAAACCCCTGAGCGGATGCTCATGTAAGTGCACTGAATGACTATTTCATGAAATCATGACATTTGGCACTTTCATGAGCTTAGAGAGTTGTATTGCTGATTCTAATGTTTATAATTCTGTAAATCCATATTTGTTACGAGCGCTAATAATATTTAGATCAACATACAACCTGATACTGACCTGCAAATTGCAAAAAACGTAAGAAAAATTGAATTTCGCAGGCCACCGTAGCGCATCCCCCTAAATAAATAAACCCCTTTAGGTTAAATTGTACTTAGGAGACTGCCATATAATACGGGCAATAAATTACGCATCTAACTATACAGTATGTTAACTAACAAAGGGCGTTCCCGTTAACCTGATATAGTATAGCGTGTATACATTCAGAAAAAATTTTACCACTCAATAATTATTTTTTTTATTTGTGTCGTGAAATTTTCAGAAAACGATTAAATTTAAACGTAAAAGAAACACTCTGTACACGCACACTTGTATTTCAACGTAGAAAAACAAGTGTGACAAGTGGGCGTGTACAGAGAGTTTATTTTCCGTAACAATTTAATATTTTTTGTGAATATTTTACTATACAAAAACAACAAAAAAACTTTTTTTCTTTAATGGTAATATTTTTTTTAGCATGTATAGACGCTATACTATTGCAGGTTAACGGGAACGCCCTTTGTTAGTTAACATACTGTATAATGAGATGCCAGCGAAATTCGGCTCTGATTTCCTGGTTTTTGTTGCTTTCAAAACGCAAAATATTGTAGGTATACATTATTTAATTTACAATGTAAATAATTTAAAACATTGTCAAATGTTTTTAAAAGTGGCGCCACCATTCCACCCTTATCCTGCCTGTAGCGAAATTGAGAACTAATGCACTGGATTTGACAGATTTTTGGCGTCTTCCCTTTGCAACCAGCTCCACCTTGACCAGGGAAACTTGAAACGTTACTATATAAGGGAATGATAACGTTACGTAATAGCGTTATGTATAGTTCCAGTAAAAGAGGAGAGAGAGTAGAGGAGCTCGTGGCTAAGTAATAACAGCCGCACGGGTCGATCCATCAGGGTAAGCTACGCTTGCCGGGGTTGGTCCGTGGATGGGTGACCATTTTTACATACCGAGACTCCTCCGTGCCTCGGAAAGCACGTTAAGCCGTTGGTCCCGGCTGTCATTTGTGGATATTTGACAGTCGTTAGGGGTCGTCAGAAAATCGAAAGTCTAACAACCAGCCTTACCAAGGTGTATCGTATTACCCAGTTACTGGGTTGTGGAGGTCAGAAAGGCAGTCGCTCCATGTAAAATACTGGTATTCAGCTGCATCCGGTTAGACTGGAAGCCGACCCCAACATAGTTGGGAAAAGGCTAGGCAGATGATGATAGTTCCAGTAAAACTAATTTCTTGGCAATATAACGAAAATCTATCGGAACGAAATCTTCAACTATTAATTTAGTTACGACCCGGGTGGAACAGTAGAAATTATCGTTACTGGAACTATACGTAACGGTATTTTAACGTTATTTTATAACGTTTCAAGTCTCTGGCCTTGACACATAGATAAGTTTGTCGTTCTTTATTTATTTTAAAGGCATAAACTAACTATCCGTAGCGACCAGGGTTTCGAATAAAGGAAATTTCCTCCCTAGGTTTAAGGGGTAAAAATTACTAATGAGATTTTAAATTGATCTTTATTTTTTAGTTTACTTTAGGTGCAATGTTTCAAAATATACCTAATTAAGGTTTGATCTGAGATTTCATCAATAATTTGGAGAATTAAAATTTCAGTTTTTCTTAAGAGTTCGGGGTCTTTTGAAACGTTTTATATTTAACGAGTTGGCAACCCAAGTCGTGCCATAGTTTGTTTTAGGCCGTATATTTGTGTAGGTTGATTGAGTTATTCGCGATGTGTCATATTGGCGACTTAAACTTTATGGATGTCATCTAATTGTGTTTTTGTAATGTTTTTACGATAATTGTCTAATTTTAATGTTATATTTTTTTTTTTTTAGTCCTGTGAATTTGTATACTGTCCTTTTATACATGCAATGTATAATTGTAAAATTGATGATAATAAAAGTGATATCAATCTGTGTTGACTATTTGTACGTACACTAGATTTTTAGTCTTCTAATAGTTTTCTACTATTTAAAACTGTAGTTATAGAGACGGTTGGTTTTAAGTTTGTATAAGAATCTGTCACAACCCACTTGCATTGTGCATAATATGGCGTATGAGGCCAAAAAACTAGCGAATAATATTTTAAGGGGTATTTATCTATACATATTGTATATAATAAACTAGCTGTTGCCCGCGACTTCGTCTGCGATCTAGGATGAAAAGTAGCCCATGTCTTTCTCCAGGTCAAGGTCTGCCCCTATGCCAAATTTCATCCAAATCCGGCTGAACGGATTTGGATGAAATTTAATGATTATGATTATGCGAAAGTTATTTTTTTTTGTTTATTACGCTTTCAAGGCTAATAAACAAAAAAAAAAAATCACTTTCGCATAATATTAGTTAGGATTAGTAACGAAGTCAAAACTGTTCAATGAATATAAAAAAAAAGGAATTACTACGAGGTGTGGTAACGAGTGATGCCGAAAATATCATCCACGGACTGACCTCAGTAAGCGTACGGCGTCTGTTTGTCTGGATGTATTGGCGCAAAAACGGCTGTACGGATTTGGATGGAATTTGGCACACATATAGTTTGTAACCTGGATTAAAACTATAGGATACTTTTAAAATTTTAATCCCTTGTAGTCGCCAGCACATGGTACACACGGCTACATATCAAGCTATACATTTCCAGTATAAGCTGACCTCGCATTGTACGGAAATCCTATATAATGCGAGATCAGCATAAACTGGAAATGTATAGCTTGATGTGTAGCCGTGTGTACCTACAATCTGTCAAACTTTAGCAGATTTTAAACTTTATCGCTAAAGCATTAGGTTCAAGGTTGATTGGGAAAGTTTGACAGTTTCGGGTAGCTTGGATGTGCTGCAGGCGTAGCATGACGCTTTCTATCTCTACGAAGAATAGACATAGCTTTTTCTATACAAAGTGACAGTTCGTTTCTTCATTTTTGACATCCACCGTAGAAATGTTTCTACAATCTGTCATTTTGTCTTTCATTTCTAACGATCTTTGTCTACGTCTTTTTGTAGGTAGACTATTTCGGAAGAAAGTTTTCTATCCTTACTGTCAAAATCACACTGACAACCGATAAATCCTATGACAAAACAAAGAATTCTGAGTCGAATTATGTAAAAGAGTGAATTTCGTAAAAAGTGCAGTTGACTCTTTCTACTTTGCTGCCGTCGTTCTGTCTACAGGAAACGTTATTTTTGTCTACTCTTCCGTCGACAAAACGGTGCTCATGCTACGCCTGCTGGCGTCTGTACAGTCCGATATTTTCCGACATCTACGCGAACGTCGCGGACAGAAGCTAGTTTATTTATAAAAAGGTTTACCTTGTTCTAAATACGTATACAATAGTTTTATGTACAGATATAAAAAACATCTTCAATAAATCCCTCGATGACGGTATCACAAACATTGTGTATGTTAAATCAAGTAAATCATTTCATGTTAAAACTGAAGCGAACCAGTCACCTTTTTTAGGGCAATGTTTCCAACCTCTTAAAATATTTTCCATTACCTTATGTAAGTAGATTTAGGCGACATTCACGGTAGCCGGAGGCAATAGTAACCATATCTATGTATAGTTATTATCGGGTGGCGATAATACCCATAAATAGATATGCTACCAAGAATGCCTTCGCAGTTTTACCTCAATACTCTTTACAGTTCGTTCAATAAAACTTGTCCCGTAACGCGATGGGTAGCACTGTTCTGTCAGTCGCCGTTTTGAACTATATCAGTATTGAAACTAAGCTTAAAAAGCAATGGTCTCCACATGACGGCAAGGGACAAGTTATAGTGAATGGTCTGTATTTTTGGATTTCGGTATGAAAATAAAAGAATAAATCAATGCTTATGATTTTTTTTATAATAATTCATCGTTTCCGAACTTCATATTTTAAATTATCTTTTAATAAAACAAATGTTTTAAAAAACTCATTTTATCCAATCACAATTATATGATTTCAATAAGACAGGAATTCAAAATAAAAGTCTTTTTAAGAATTATTATGGTTTGAATTCAGTTTCCAAATACATGTTTGTATTATTAATAATTATCATTGAATGTTTATTAACAATAAATATTTTTTAATTAATTTGCATTTTTATTTAAAGGACCTTGTGTTAATATTGTTAGGCAGTTAGAAATACAAAATTATATATACAACAAAAAAATATCTATCACAACCTAAATTTGACAAATAACTAATAAAAACTTGTTTTTAATGACTCATTTACACGAAGATATATTCTCGCCAAGAACAGGTGGATATCGAAAGGAAATTAGTAAAATAGATGCCTCGTGTAAACTTAATACTCTCATGCCAAAAGGCGAGACTCGCAGACAAGATTCGCATGAATATAATTTCGTTTCTCAACGGAAAATCTCCTTATGTAAACGTGCCTTAATTTCGATTATAAAATTGGCGCTAACATCGAAATTACATAATACAATTTGGGAATGCATAAAGAAATAGTTGCTTACATGGCATAATAAGCAAGCGTATTCGGTATCCTCTAGAATGTAGGCAATGTTAACAATACAGGGTTTTTAAAGTGAAAATAAAAGAAAATATTGTTTATTCCGCACACTACATAAAATACACAAATAAAGTAGCCAAAAGCATCGTAAAAGTGGAACTTCTTAGGCGGCGATTCGATAATTGGACGAGAATTGAGAGTTTAATTTCAAGAACGTGAGACGTTTTTAGGCACATTTCCTTACATGAGAGAGATGAAAAGCTATAATAATATCTCTGTCTTTCACACTAAATCTCTCTTATTCTTTATTTTTTAAGAAGTTTCAGTTCTATTTCATCATGTGTAAGGTGTTACACACGCAATTTTTTTCGAAGAATTGGTGACAGTTTGCCATGTCTGACAGTTTCTATTTCATTCGCTTTCCAAAATAATAATTAAAAAGTGTGTTCACATTGCCTACAAATGTTTTGTCTATTACAAACCACCCTCGATGGCCGCGTTTACATTCTCCTCGAGTGGCGACCATGAATCGGAACAGACACTCGACGTATCACTTGAGCGAAGACCTGATAAGTCGCGAGATATTACTAACTATGGCCTGTTCCTAAAGTATCTGATGAAAATGTAAACAAACGGATTAGGAAACCTACCTGTGGATGCCAATAAGTAGTGCCACTTACAAATTGAGTGATTTGATTCAATAACTTGAATACTTAAATTCGAATTTTTAATTTTAAATGACCTTAAAAATGACTACGTTAATTTTTATAATCTCAATATTCGTCGATTATTTTTGAAAGGAATTCAAAACATATTGTTGGAAAAGGGGTGACGTAACCTTCAGAAGACTATGTTACTGATTCCCTTTTGTGAGGACGCAATCAGCGTATGAATTCAAGGGTTTATTTACACTCTCATCAGATACTTTTCGAACAGACTATAGCCACTCACTTCATTTGCAAAGACATCGTATTTTCCATACTTACCTTATCTCATAGATTCTCTTATCTTTATACAGTTCGATTCAAACTTATTGGCAGCTCGGAACATGAGGCGAGTCTGCGCAGTAACAAATTCATGTGTCAGCGGGGGCGAGGGATGCGGTACTGCGCAGCGAGTAGCTAACTTCTGAGCCGCCTTTAAGTTTGAATCGAACTGTATAAAGATACAGAGAATCTTCTATACTAATGTGTTTTAGTGAGTTATCCCATTAGTATTTTACGTTATTGAAATAAAATTAATCTCATCAGACGAGACGGTCTTACAAAATGTCAATGTCGAGCTTATTACAGAAATAGCTGATAATTATGATAAATATAGCCAATTCTAGGACTTCTAGCCAATAATCTTCTAAATCTACTATCAATAATCCAGCTGCACACCTTTACCGGTCCACTGCTCGTCCAGCTTAACATCGCATTCGAGATCTCGCAAAGCCGACTTTATGTCGAAACCGAAATCTTCTGCAAATTTCTCGTAGGCACTGTTGAGGATACTTTCGACACCTAATTCGTGGAATTTGACGTTCTGGTCGCGGCATCTCGCTACCATGTTACGTATTGCCCAGCATGCATTTTTCTGTAATGACAAATACTTTATGAATGTAGGAGCTCGTGGCTAAGTAATAACAGCCGCACGGGTCGATCCATCAGGTTAAGCTACGCTTGCCGGGGCTGGTCCGTGGATGGGTGACCATCTTTACATATCGAGACTCCTCCGTGCCTCGGAAAGCACGTTAAGCCGTTGGTCTCGGCTGTCATTTGTGGATCTTTGACAGTCGTTACGAGTCGTCAGAAGCCCGAAAGTCTGACAACCAGTCTTGCCAAGGGGTATCGTATTACCCAGTTACTGGGTTGTGGAGGTCAGATAGGCAGTCGCTCCATGTAAAATACTGGTATTCAGCTGCATCCGGTGAGACTGGAAGCCGACCCCAAATTGGTTGGGAAAAGGCTAGGCAGATGAAATACTTTATGAATGTGTGTAGTTAGTTCAGGAATTTCTCAGTAGGAGACCCGAGTCTGGATTGTGCCCGGTTGATGGCAATAGGCTCGCCCCCTATTACATGGGACTTAAACATAACTGGCGAAATGTAGGTGTACTAAAGGTACACCTCTGCCTAACCCTTCGGGAAATACAGGCGTGATGTTATGATGGTAATTCATAAAATGGTTTTGGATAGACTGGCCAATTAATCTGAACTATTTCTTGTATTAATGTCGATTTTTTTTTTTTAAATTGGTTTTAGAATATTTTGATTGAATCTATTAGGAATTATTTATATTTCTCGCTCGCTTCATTCAATTCGTTCAATCGAATGACTTTTTCATGAAATCATGACATTTGAGAATAAATCTAACTTAAGAGAGATGTAGATTCTAATGATTATAATTCTGTAAATTTAATACATATTTTTTACGGTCGCGAATCATATTTTGATCAAGACACAACATGACACTGACCTGCAAACTGCAAAAAACGTAAGTGAATTTTGCTTTTTAAAGATTTACCTGAACTGAAGCATCTTGAGGATGCACCTTCATGCACTCAATGATCACCTCGGGAGCCCCGCAGTCTATGAACTGTTGCCCGTGAGTCGGCTCGCGGAGGGAAAGTGCTGCTATGGACTTGAGGGTTAACGCCGTCGCTATTGCGTTACTCTGAAACAGGGTTAAAAAAGATATTCAGGATATTATTGTCACAACAGTTATAAAATAACATCACGTCTGTAATTCTCGAAGAGTTGAAAGAGGTGTATCTATAGAACAGCCACATAATTATTGTAATACTGCTTGATTACGGTAAAGTATTCCATTGAAAAAAAAAAACGCTTTTAAAATAATTAGCCTTGGTGATACTTGCACGAGGTTGGGAGATTTTGGTACTTAAATTGATTAAATAGTGGAATTATACTAGTACAGACGAGCGAATCAATGAAACAAGTTAAGTTAATTTGTCAGGGTCAAATCGTGTATGGGTTGCATATTGTCGTTGGCCATTGGCAAAGAAACTATAATACTTCGTATAGAATGAAAGCTTCGAAATCGTAAGAAGTTACTCTTATAAAGTTTCAGGGAGTATAAGACGTCCAGTATAAAAAAACATAAGTCATTTATTCAAATTAGGCTGAGAATCAGTCCTTTTTGAACGTCAAAATTACATAAGACAGTCCCCCAAAACGTGATGAAGCGTTCATTCACCACTTCCTAGTGCTTTAGCTGGGAAGAAGAAGTGGCGCAACAAACTCCCCAGCAGCACAGCTGTCTGTTCAGTTAGAACTTTTACTTTCCACTTTTTTAAGGTGGATGCGCTAGGATAGCCCGCGAAATTCAAATTGACGATTTCCTGAAATTTTCATTCCATGCACTTACATGAACTTAGAGAGTTGCATTGCTGATTCTAATGTTTATAATTCTGTAAACCCATATTTTTTACGACCGCTAATAATATTTAGATCAACATACAACCTGATACTGACCTGCAAATTGCAAAAAACGTAAGAAAATTTGAATTTCGCGGGCCACCCTAGCGCATCTCCCTTAGCAGTGTTTTTTTTCTATGGTATTAGTAAACTCACCGAATGTCTCGATAGAATTGATACAATGATGGGGACTATACCGCTTTTGACCAGATCTCTCTTGACGTCGTCATTTCCAGCCAATGCTGTGATCCTGTAGAACATTATTTATTTAAAGATTAACATGAAATACGTTTTAGGTACGCAGCAACGAAAGTTGGTTAACGCAGTTCATTTTACTCTGCGTTTGCACTGGCGAAATATTCACAACAAAACATGTTGAAATCTCTAGTTCCTGTCAAAAATTGTATGAAACATTGACAGAAAATAGAGATTTCAACATGTTTTATTGTGAATGTTTCACCAGTGCAAACGCACAGTTATAAAGGTAAGTACCAATTATATAAATTGGCCTAATCCTACTAATATTATAAATGTGAAAGTTTGTGTGTTTGGATGTTTGTTACTCAATCACGCAAAAACGGCTGAATGGATTTGGATAAAATTTGGCAAACAGATAGTTTATAACCTGGATTAACACATAGGATATTTTTTATCCCGATATTCCCACGGGATCGAGACTTACGCGGGTGAAACCGCGGGGCGCAGCTAGTAATAAATAAATAACACATCATGTCGATACCAAACTTATTATAATATTATTATTCATACTTATAAACATTGCGTGTCAATAAATCATTTATTAGTACGAAATCAGACCCTCTTTTGTTTAGTCAGATAAAATGTAGGCCATCACTATAGTAACTCTACATCACCATGACAACAGTTAAGTTTTCTCAATACGATTGCAATAACAATATTCCCATTCAAGTAGGAACCTTTGAAAGAAGACGACGACGGACACATTTCGATATTATATGGATTTATGTAAAGGTTCATCAATATACCTATAAAAACCTACGGATAAACAAAATCACATAAAAGTCCTGTGAAATTAAGTCTCATACTAACAATTATCACATAAATTTCAACCACCGCCGAACCGCTCTAAGAAGGACCTAAAAATGACAACAGCAGAGAAAGGCGACTACTTATCATTCGGAGACAGGAACAACGCCTTATCAACCATAAAAACTTGGCACGAACACAACCAAAAAGTTTTAAAAGGAGAGATAATCAGAACCACAGACAACAACACAGCTATCACCAAGAACAGCATAATAAAAGTCAACCAAACTTCATGCGAAGACTATAGTGACAGCACTGACCAGCTGAAACACAGAGTAAGACATATCAACTACTGGAAGGCTGAACTAGAAAGGGCTATAAGAGATATGGACGCAGAAATAAACATTCTAGAATCGCTAAGACAACAACTGAAAAATGCACAGGATACTTTGAAAATCCCAGAGTATATAACCGAAGAATGCTTGGATTTGAGACGAAACAGAATGCAATCTGACTTAATATACGATGAACCACAAGAAGATTTATTCACAGAGTCAGCGTTGATAGAAAATGTTAAGAAGCTTCATAGAGATTTGCTCAGGGATATTGAATACCAGTTGGATATGAATGTAGCTTCGAAGAATTGGTTGGAAAGGGACTGGAGTGATAAGCATTTGGCTTTTAAGTATGAGAGCGAGAATGCTTATTTGGAGACTAAGGCTGTGAATGTTAAAGATTCGGCAGGGGCGACGAGACTTTCCGAAGGTACACGATCTATTATTTTTTTTTTTCTAGAGGAGCTTGTGACTACATAATAACAGTCGCACGGGTCGATCCATCAGGTTAAGCTACGCTTGCTGGGGTTGGTCCGTTCATGGGTGACCATCTTTACATACCGAGACTCCTCCGTGACTCGAAAAGCACGTAAAGCCTAATTTGTGGATCTTTGACAGTCGTTACGGGTCGTCAGAAGCCTCACAACCTGACAACCAGTCTTACCAAGGGGTATCGTATTACCCAGTTACTGGGTTGTGGAGGTCAGATAGGCAGTCGCTCCATGTAAAATACTGGTATTCAGCTGCATCCCGGTTAGACTGGAAGCCGATCACAACATAGTTGGGAAAAGGCTAGGCTGATAATGATTTAAATTTTTTCTAGACTTTTATTAACAGAAAGAACAGTTGGCATCTTGTTCTTCGATGATACAAAAATAGCACGCAGTATTTTGGGTATATGAAATAAAGTTTTACATATAACGTAGGTATATATTGAAGGCCTTTTTGTAGAATTTGGTTAACTAGAGGTTAAATTAACTCCGGATTTAGAACACAGTTGACAATCATACAGACGACAGCTTATCATCACCATTATTAACTCTTATTTGTATATTCTCTTATATATATTACTCTCTATTTGTATAGCTATCATCTCAGTAGACAACCACTTTTTCCTTTTTTTTTTGGGTGTTAAGTCATCTGATATCTTCTCCCGCTCTGGGCGGAGCGGGAGGGCGTGTCAGACTTTTACTGACTAAAACCCACCCGTGTTCCTTCAATTGCCTGTTGCCAAGGGCCCCGGTATCCCTTTCGGACTTTCCCGCAACCCTGGTAGGCATCGGCCCTAGCGGACCCCGCCAATTACCCCGCCGTCGACCCAGGCCTGGTACTTGTCGGACGGCGAGCTACCCATTGGTCACCGTTCGCAAGTAGTCAACCCCTACTTGTTCATAAGATATCATCTTTCACACAATACATCTATCGTTTCTTTGGTCACAGTCAATATTTTTATCGCAACCATTTCTTTCCAGGTCAATCCAACGTCCCATCCTGGGAACAACACACAATCAACGCCCTAAACGAATTCAAAATCGCAATCGACAAATCGAAAGCTTTACGAGCAAAAGTCGACGCCGTCCTTATAAACACTTCTAGAGATCTTCGTTCCCAAGACATAAAAGTCAACAAATCATTGAGTGAACGAATTGCGCGAACCGAACAAGTCAAGACGGAGTTAGAAAATCAGTTGAAATTGACTTTAGAAAAGATCGTGGAGACTGAGAACATTCTAGAAATGCTACACGAAGAAATGTTGAAGGTGACACAAAGAATCCAGGTCGCGCAAACAAGGTTGAATACAAAGAATTGTAGGCCGAACGTAGAAAATTGTAGGGAAGGTTCTCTCGTAGCGTTAATCGAGGAAGTGAGAGACCTCAATGATAGCATGAGTTTGTTGCAAAAGCGGTCGTTGCAAACGGAGAAATTGAGAGCTGATTTAATACATGAAAGGGGTTTGTTAGAGAATGAGATTATTGTGAAGAAGAAGACGTTGTTTATTGATAATGAACGGTGCTTGTTTTTGAGGTCGCATTATCAGTCTGCTGAGAAGATGTGTGGGTTTTAATGGATGTTAGTATAAATTCAACTTAGGCTGCTAAAGAGCGAACTTTGACTCTACTCAAGATAAGTACAGTCGCGTTTCATACAAAAATGTACCTTATTCGTATCAAGTATTCCTATAAGCGACTGTGATCAAGCGTTTCATACGAATACGTAATGTATTACTAATTAGGTTAATTTTCGCGAGCCTATTGCCTACTGCCATCAACCGGGCACAAATCAAGATTCCGGGCTGCTACTGAGTATTTTCTGTTTAAAAAAAACCAATAATACATTGCCCGACCAAGGAATTGAACATAGAACCGAGTGGTAACATAAAACCAACGAGATAGTACATACTAAATACGTAAATAATATGTAAATATTAGTGACTGACTTTCAATTTATAGACAACCTTTCACAGGGTGAAAGCACAAATAAATATGAAAAACTTTCATTATGAGTCCAACTCAGATATATAGACCTTTCAGTTTTTCTATTATACACCTCAGCTGTCATTGACTACTATAATCGTGGTCAGGAAAACCATTATTAAACATAATTGCTACATCCACTCACAACTTACCCAGTCGCAAAATAGGGTCAATCATAGAGTAGAATAGACGGAATAGTCATAGAGGGCAGTCGTCACAGAGAGTAGTCATAGAGTAGGGCAGTCGTCACAGAGAGTAGTCATACAGTAGGGTAGTCGTCACAGAGAGTAGTCATAGAGTAGGGTAGTCGTCACAGAGAGTAGTCATAGAGTAGGGTAGTCGTCACAGAGAGTAGTCATACAGTAGGATAGTCGTCACAGAGAGTAGTCATAGAGTAGGGTAGTCGTCACAGAGAGTAGTCATACAGTAGGATAGTCGTCACAGAGAGTAGTCATAGAGTAGGGTAGTCGTCACAGAGAGTAGTCATAGAGTAGGGTAGTCGTCACAGAGAGTAGTCATAGAGTAGGGTAGTCGTCACAGAGAGTAGTCATAGAGTAGGGTAGTCGTCACAGAGAGTATTCATAGAGTAGGGTAGTTGTCACAGAGAGTAGTCATAGAGTAGGGTAGTCGTCACAGAGAGTAGTCATAGAGTAGGGTAGTCGTCACAGAGAGTAGTCATAGAGTAGGGTAGTCGTCACAGAGAGTAGTCATAGAGTAGGGTAGTCGTCACAGAGAGTATTCATAGAGTAGGGTAGTTGTCACAGAGAGTAGTCATAGAGTAGGATAGTCGTCACAGAGAGTAGTCATAGAGTAAGGTAGTCGTCACAGAGAGTAGTCATAGAGTAGGGTAGTCGTCACAGAGAGTAGTCATAGAGTAGGGTAGTCGTCACAGAGAGTAGTCATAGAGTAGGGTAGTTGTCACAGAGAGTAGTCATAGAGTAGGGTAATGGCAACAGAGAGTAGTCACAGAGTAGGGTAGTCGTCACAGAGAGTAGTCATAGAGTAGGGTAATGGCAACAGAGAGTAGTCACAGAGAGTAGTCATAGAGTAGGGTAGTCGTCATAGAGAGTATAGAGTATAAAAATACTAGAATAAAGAGTAGTTGAACAGTTTGTGCTTATATGAAAAATAATATTAATAATTCCACTCACAACTTGTCCGCCTGTTGCACCACGGCGACGTTATCATAGTTATCAGCGAGCACAGTGAATAGAGAGTCGACCCCGCAGTCTGCCACCATCTTACAGAGCTCGTGACGTACCAACAGACTCGCTATGGTTAGCATCAGCTCTGATACTAAAGGAGGTTGTGTGTTTTCTGTGGACATAAATAAATGGAATGGTGTTATTTTTTTTAATTTGAAAACTATTTCAACAACGGCCAGTGCGATTCGGACTGGACCACAAAGGTTCTCTTTATTATTAAGATCTTTTTATTATTTTCTACGTATTCTGTAAAAAAAAATAACCAGCTGCCTACTCGTGCTGATTCTGTTGTTCACAAACTAAACTAAATTTAAGTTCAGTGCATCTTTCTCTTTCTATATGGCGCTGATTAATTAGACAGGACTAAACTAAAATTTATCGTCTGTCCTTTTCTTAATGAAATAGAAAGAAAAAGATGCACTGAACTTAAATTTAGTATAGTTTGTGAACAACAGAATCGGCACCACTGGCTACTGGTTAAAAAGATACAGTCCTGTGACATTCAGATAGGCAGATAGACGGCGGTAAATTGCAAACACTATGTGGCGGCCTCCGCTGTTAACTGTGAAACTGAAGCTTAACTGACTAACCTTTCAACAAATTAGTTAAAGGCACCAACATTTGAGCGCCCAACTCCTTGGCATGGTCGTGAGCCCGACCGAACTCCACTCGGACATCATCGTCTAGTGTCATCTTTCGTATCACTTGCAGAGTTTCACTTAGCAGCTGAAACAGGTTTAAGTGTTACGGTCTGTTGGAAAAGTATCTGATGAAATTGTAAACAAACCCTTTAAGGTTTCATTAAATTCTTACGTAATTCAGTAGCAAGCAATAGTAATTATTACTAAAGGGAATTAGTAACAAATTCATGTGTATTTACAAGGTTAAATAAATAAATAAGGTTTCAATCTCATCATTTTTTCAAACAATTATTTTTTAAATAACATTTAAGTAAGTATTAAATAAATAATTAAGACCTCAATTGTCAAATGAAAAACATTTCTTAAGTTGATTTTAAAATTATAATTTCAGGGTTCATATTCAAATAATCAAATCTCACTTTGTAAGATAATGGTGCCGATTCTGTTTTTCACAAAATAAACGAAATTTTGCTGATTAATTTGATAGGACTAAACTAAAATTTATCTTCTGTCCTTTTCTTAATGACATAGAAAGAAAAAGATGCACTGAACTTAAATTTAGTTTAGTTTGTGAACAACAGAATCGGCACCAATGATTGATGACTTGAATGACTCAATGATAATGATTCGGCCCATAATGTTCCTGCTGCTGGGACTCAGGCACATTCAAATTGTGGTTGGGAGGTGACTACCGAGCATTAGGGGGACAGTTTGATCGCCAGGTCGGGATAAATATTACTACAATTTCTCTGAAGCAGCAATAGGCTCGCCGCCTATTACACGGGGTCTGAGGCCCTAAACAAGTGACATTCTATCAGCGTTAACGATGATGGAAAAAGCAAAAATGTATAGGACTGACATAAGCTATCAAAAAGCTTATGTCAATTCTGTTGAAAGTCGTTGTAGAAATACGAAACGCATTGGAAGCGATTGTCACTTGTCTAGGCCCGGTCTGTCTGTCCTGTGCACTGCCTACACCTTAGCGAATTATAGGCGTAATGTTACGACGTTGTTATGTAAATAGAGTTTGTAGGTACTCACTTTGACATTGCCACTGACTTTCAGCAAAAGATTCAGGTTTTCAGCGATATTCTTTGCGAAGACTTTCTGTCGATTCATCTCGTGTTTGATACAGCACGTCGTGGTCCATCTCAGTGTAGCTATTAATATGTCTTCATTTTCTACGTTGTCTAGAATACTGAGAAACATAAAAATGTATATACTAACAAGATAAGGGGACATATGGTCTAATGTGAATGCTTGACAGTTGCGGACAAATGATTAACAGTTGGCTACTTTATCATTCTAAGGATTCAAATTGAAGTAGAAGGCTTAATTTAAGTTTTTTGTTGAAAATACGAGATTTATGAGTGTAAATACATAAATCAGCATTAAATAAAGTTGTTTTGATTTTTACTAATATTACTTCAGGCCATTTATCGCTTTTTAGTGATTGTTAATTTCATAATTGTTACATTATGCTGCCATCTATGATTTTTTTTCAAGACTAATTATAATTTGTTCGAGTTGGGACCCCATGACTATGTGAAAGATATGGACAGAAAGGGGAGTGACACTAAGGAATATGCATGTGATTCAAATAGGGTCAAGTATTTTTTTTTATAAACAATATTACTTCAGAATTATGCCTCTATTAATATTTTTGAATAGTATTTCATGTTGAGCGAGAAATTAATTTTTTTAAAGTGCCAAAAACTGTGAGAAATTCAAATACTTGAAAAGCGACGCTATTGGTCAGAGCGGATGTGACGTAACAGTCTTTGACAACAATCAAAATGTCAATGTGTTTTGTAGGAGTGTTTGACATTGACTTGACACTTGTTTGTTTATTGTCATAGACTGTATGGTCACCACACCAAGCGCGCCAAATGGAGGGCGTTTAAATAGCCCGGGTTGGTTGGATATTTTAACATTTTTTTTAAGTACTTTATATTGCTTTTTTGCCAACGAATTTTTTTTAACTATTAATTGGCGATATAAATTATAGAATAAAAATATTTAAAAAATACATGCATTTTCCCTATTAAGATGATGGCTGACCCAAAATAAATTGGGATAAAGGCAGCGGGGATGTTGATTATTAGTACTCACGTTTTGAACCGAGTTTGTCGAGCCATAAATGTCAGTAGCAATAAGAATGTGCAACGCCTTGCGTCTTATTGATAGTTTACTACCTGCTCCATAAGTGCGAGCGAGACAGACTAATAACAATGATTTATGGCCCGACGACTCAGTTCTTAACGCTTCAATTATAGCACATCTACCAATAGATTGCTTTGACATTATCATTAGCTTGATTCTTGCCATGTATAAACATAATGCATGCTACCTTCTTGTGATAACTGAAACATATACTTACTTTTTAATGAAATCCACTCCCTTATTGTCCAACAAATCAGGCTGCATCTCCATCAACGCTGTCATAGTATTCAGTGCGCTTATAATGAACTTTGTGTCTTTTTCACAGAGTTCTTGACACAGCTTACTGTACTTTGAATATAGAAGGTCTAAAAGGAGTTTGTATGCACCCTCTTTGCCTGCTCGGACTCTGTGGGCTATGTCCTTCTGGCATTCTGACTGAAAAATGGAATGGTGAATTGGTAACTTGATTTTGACCACAAGATAAAATGACGACTAAACTAGTGACCCCAGCAATCAACATTCTACCATAGGGTGATAAAGCAATTACGAGGTTTCATTGATTATTCATATTTTTTTTCTGTTTTTCTTGTTTTAGTAAGAAAAGTTTAAAGTAGTATTTATTGATAAAGTAGAATTTATTTACAGATGAGAAAATAAAAAGTACTATGCCATTGGCTTCTACTCCATTCACCTAGTACACCCAATGTTTGTCGAGACGGTAAAAAAATCAGTGGGTATAATACTGAATTCAGCATTATTTATTTTCTACTAGCTGCGCCACACGGTTACTCCCGCATAAGTCTCGATCCCGTAGGAATATCGGGATAAAAAGTATCCTATGTCTTAACCCATGGCATTGTCTAGTTGTGTGCCAATTTGAGCTAAATCAGTTTAGCTGTTATTAGGTAAAAAGGTAACAGACAGACAGACACAGAGACTGACGGAGTTACTTTCACATTTATAATATTAGTATGGATAGTTAAGTTAGCAAATTACCTTCAAAACCTCTAATTCCTTGAGAACAGCATCTACATCATATTTCTCTGCAGCACAAAGTTCGTTGAGCTTAGTAACGGTGTCCACTACTAAATGATTGTCTCCAGATCCAAGAGACAAGTCTTTTATAATGTTTGATAGATCAACTCCCTGAAAACAAAATGCCAAATGCAATATATTTATACATTGTTTAGAAGGAAATTCATTATTTTATTGGTACGGACCAGTTTTTAAGGCCATGTCCAGGGGTAGATAAGTCATTGAGCGAATAAAATATGATAATGATGTTCAGTGCAAATATATTCCTTATTATGGCAATTTTTGTTTTTTACTTTTTTGAATTGTCTTATTTCTGACATCTACCTCACCTGATGGAAAGCTTAAGATTTGTTAGCTATTAGCATTTAAAAGAAGTAGGCACCTATTGTAAACAATATTCTTTTTTATATTTTTCATGTAAAAAAATCTACACTCATCATGTCTACAGATTCTTGACCCTGTTTAAAACATATTTATTGTTATTTTTTTGTGTATCTACATCTTTTGTTGGAGATCCTAAATAAATAAATAAAAATACTGGTATTCAGCTGCATCCGTTTGGACTGGAAGCCGACCCCAACATAGTTGGGAAATGGTAAATAATTGATTTGTAATGAGAGCCCTGCTGTCCTATAATTGTGTAATTGTTATGCAGCAAAATAGAGTATCTAGTTCAACAAGAGTTACCTAGAGTTCCATTAATATTTCAACCAAGGAGGCTATGAATATTTCTCAAGCACAAGTACCTATTAAGTCATCGGACATACTTAGTCGTGATTAAAAGACTTTGATTAGATCACTTAGAGAATAAATCCTCCAATCTGAATTCATTAAAGTCATGACTAACCAGATTTTATAGGCGATGACCGAATACTTAGGAATATAATAGTGACTGACCTCAACTTTAGTGTATCTTCAAGAAGTATGAAAATACTAAAAAAGGATTTTTGGGAGACATACCTGTGCCTCAAATTGGGCAACAGCCTCTTTTACAGCTTCTTCCGGAGTCATATCAAACTCGTCGATGTTTTCTTTGACGACCTCATCGTAAGTCTCTTGAGTTATTACACGAACCATGTTTATAGTTTACTTTAGGTTTTTAATTCAGTAAATAAGCTAAATAAGTAGTACTTTAAAATAAATTGTAAGTTTTAATCACATGAGGCGGATTTCGAATGATGACAATTGACAACAAGAACAATGAGTCAAACAAACAACCGTCAAAGTCAAAACACTGACAAATGGACTGTCAGAAGTCGATACGTTCTGAAACTGTTAATACTACCAATTCAATTTTACTAATGACAAAAAAGAACCGGCCGGGTGCCTGTCTACCACGCAAAGTGAAGACTTTCTCTAGTTGGGATGAATATAGTACGCATGCACAGATTTAATTTTATCGATCGCAAAAAAAAGTTTGTTGTTATTTCTGCAGTTGCAACCAAAAATATCTAGGAAACTATTGATTTAAAATAGTATAATGTAAATTCACTGAGAAACATGGGATCCAACCCAACTATAACCCGCATGGGCACGCTAGCATAGTGCCCCTCGATCCTCTCTGACTACCGCAAATGAAAACTTAAAATTTTAGTAGTAGTAGTAATTAGTAAAAGTAAGCAGTTACACCGCATCTACAGAGCACTGTAAAATACTGGACCGCATCTGAATTTTAGTACAATAGACATTGAGATAGTAAAACAATACATCACAAGAATCACAACTCACAAGTACAATACTGCAATAGAAAATGTACAAACAAAATGTCATTGTGCTATTTTATGCGGTCGTGTTATATTTTGACAGAAAACAGCTTGAGTCATGGTGCGTTTTGAAACACGAGTTTGTGAACCATTTTATTCGATTCTATTTTCGCACATAAAACCCATTTACTGGCATTATCTTCTAATTGTAATAAAAAGTATTAATAGAAAATGTTTTACCGATCGCAATATATTTGCATACCCAATAAACCGTTATATTAGCTATATTTCGTTCGATGTTTCTATTAAGATAGGTTTAATACAATGCTACATTCATTTCGGACAAATGTTATGTTATGATTGTCACCTGGGTGACGCATACTCCCGTAAAAGAATCTGAATCGAAATACTAATTTCATCTTTTTACGCGTAAAAGTGGATAATCCTTGCATCACATTGTTTATTTAGCATTTATTAGGATTATTGAATAGCCAAGATGAGTTTCCTGGGGAAGTTATTCGGTGGAAAGAAGGAAGAAAAGGGTCCTTCGACACACGAAGCGATACAGAAATTACGTGAGACCGAGGAGTTGTTGCTCAAAAAACAAGAGTTTCTAGAAAAGAAAATCGATATAGAAATACAGACAGCTAGGAAAAATGGCACGAAGAATAAGCGAGGTAAGCTTTGCTATTAAAATATTATTGTATTTTTTGTTTGTATTTTTTGGAATCATGAACCCATTCTTTGTTGACAATGTAGGTATATGACCTTGTTTTTCAAATAATTGTTGGATATTTATTTCGTTGGTACATCCTACTAACGTATATGTGATTGAGAGTTTTAGACTAACTTGAATATTTGATACTGCATCATTAGTACTGTTTAATAAAAACATATTGTAAGGAAGAGGATAATTAGTTCACCTGTAGTGATTTGTGTAAGACTTACATGTTGGACACAAATAACAATGAACAAAGAAATAATTTTCCTTAATTCCTCTATTATACTTTATACTCCACATTTATCCATTGTCCATCTCTTTATCTACTTTCCTATCACAGGTATGCTATATGAGATTTCATTAGAAATAACACTGTGTGGATGTCGGTTATTATATACTCAAACCTTCCTCGAGATCCACTCTACCCATTGGTGAAAACAGCATGAAAATTGGTGCAGTCATTTTTGAGTTTATCGCGAACAGACAGACAGACGCGGCGGAGGACTTTGTTTTATAATATGTAAGGATATGTGAACTCACACCTTCGCACGGGAGTACCAGAAATGGTGGAATACCACCTGCTATGCTCCTTATATACTCCTTTTTCTATGTGTATGTTCATACATGTATTTGTGGCATGATTTTGATCCTTGGAAAACTATATAGCAGGTTACACTTAAAAAGAAAACATTGTAAATGCTGTGTGAATACTGTAAAAGGTAAAAATGCTAATGAAATTGGATGTTGATATTAAATCTTTTTTATGAATGACCGATTTCTTGCTTGTTAGTCATTGAAGGAAACTGAGTAGTTTTGATCTTAGGAGATATTGCAACTTTACAAATAAAACTTCTATATTAACCTTTGTGTAACCTCATGGTTACAGTGTGCAGTATTTTAGTCTTTAGAATTGCAATTTTTAATCAATATTTTAGTGCACCACAAAGTGACAGAGCATTATTTCATTCAGAAATATTGTTGAATTCATCAAAACAGCAAACCATTTCTGAATGCACCCTCTTCACTCAAATTAAGCTGCAAACTTTGTCAAAAGTTACACCCTTTCATCTCTTCCTTAGTAGTTTTCACCCTTTTAATGTAGTAATTTCGTAAATTTCCTTTTTAGTAGACGCCTACATCTTTATCCCGCGTTTAAACCAAGGTGAAAACCATGTATTCCAGACATTGTATTTACTGTTTTCGTTTATTGTTTACTCCTGAAACAAGTTGATTAGCTGTACATATACAAAACTTGTCAACATGTACAAATATGTCAAAAAGGTAAACAAAATAAATCAAAATTAAAAGTCATTTATTCAAACTAGGCTGAGAATCAGGACTATTTGAACATTATAATAACATAAGACCCCCAAAATGCTTACCCTTAACCAGTTACCAGTGCTGGGAAGAAGAGGCGGCGCAACAAACTGACCAGGGGGCCTAGACAAAATCCCTTTTCTGTAAGCGTTAACGCCAACGGAAAGATCAAATTGTATGGAGTTGACAGCAACAGTCACCTGAAAGCTAATGTCAACTCCATACAATTTGATCTTTCCGTTGGCATTAACGCTTACAGAAAAGGGATTTTGTCTATAGCCTCAGCACAGCTATCTGTTAAGTTAGAAGAACTTGATTCTGAACAATACTATTTAAATAAAATGAAAATTACAAAAAAAATAGTTAACAATATGTGTCTGGAACAACATCAATACATGTCTGAGACATGTTTTATACATGACATGTTTTTGACAAGACTTGTCCAATTCAAGTATCACAACTTGTATATGGGTGTAAACACGGGTTAGGCGAACCAATCTGTGTCAGTTTTGTGACCGTAGAAAAGTATTATAATGTCAATCACACCGATGACCTCATACTCACTCATAGATAATAAAGTAATTGACAACTCGTTAGACCAGCCATTGTACTAATAGTAATACCTTTTTAATGTAGTAGTGTGTAGAACTAGAACTATTAAGGTTGATGCGCTAGGGTAGCCCGCGAACACGCCCTTCCGCTCCACCCAGAGCGGGAGAATCATTGGATGATGTCCCATACAAAAAAAAAAAAAAAGTGCCAAATGTCATGATTTCATGAAATAATCAATCAATGCACTTACATGAGCTTAGAGAGTTGTATTGCTGATTTTAATGTTTATAATTCTGTAAATCCATATTTGTTACGAGCGCTAATAATATTTAGATCAACATACAACCTGATACTGACCTGCAAATAGCAAAAAACGTAAGGAAATTTGAATTTCACGGGCCCTTAAAGTAGGTTATATTTAGGAGATAAGCAGAAGAAGAAAAAATATTGTCAAGTATGTATTCATAAACTGCTCTTGTATTCATAGACTGCTCTTTGACTATGAACTTTAAAATAATAACTTTAATGTTCATATTTGATTAAAAGTTTTCTCACATTTGCGTATACGAATATGAACATTAAACGCTTGGGAATATGGTTTATATTCATATGAATAGCTTAATTAGCAAAGTCAAAATACGGTCTGTGAATCTGGGTATACTAAAGGGCTTCTGAAAGTTAAGTTACTTTAGTATTTAGACTAGCTGCTGCCCGCAGAAACGGCGTGACTATAATTCTTTTTCTAAAATAAAAGTAGCCTATGTTACTCCTTATAATCATCAGCTATCTGCCAGTCTAAGTCCCGTCAACATCAGTCCAGCCGTTTTGCAGATTAGCTGGAACAAACAGACAGACAAAATTTTAATAAATAAATAAACAAATAGCTACATGATAAGGATTTTTAGTTTTTACGATTTTTATCTAAAGTACCTTTCTCTCCCCTTTCCAGCGGCCATTGCAGCTTTAAAGCGCAAGAAGCGCTACGAGAAACAGCTGACACAGATCGATGGTACTCTCACACAGATCGAAGCGCAGCGCGAAGCACTGGAAGGGGCCAATACGAACGCTCAAGTATTGAACACTATGCGCGATGCAGCCAACGCTATGAAACTTGCGCATAAGGATATGTTAGTATATATTTTTAGTTTATTAGGAATTTACTTACTCTACGTCTGAAGACTTGACTGAGGAGCAGTGGTAGCCCAGTGGTAACGGCCGTGACTTACGAGTTGTAGGTCGTAGGTTCGAACCCTGCTCAAAACGGTGAAGGAAAACATCGTGAGGAAACCGGCATGTCCTAGAACCAAAAATTCGAAGACATGTGACATCTACCAACCCGCACTGGGCCCGCGTGGTGGATTACGGGACACTCCCTCTCACAGAGAGGAGGCCTGTTTCCCCGCAGTGGGAACAATATAGGGTGATTAATCTTATGCTTATGCTGACTTTTATCTGAGGAATAAATATACCGGTTCGACTGCTTTTGTAAAATAATTATGTCGAACCGCCATATTTTTATTCTTCAGATAAGAGTTATCTGACGATAAAAAAATCGGCCCTTAATCGCTTATGGATTTGTTTGGCTACCGCGTTGTAGTGTTCGTAAACACTTCTGCTGCACGCCTAAGGCGGGCAAGCTGCGGTTCCCGCAGCTCTGGAACAGCGCCCCCTGTCACCGTCATTCAAGCGCCAAAAAACCCTTGTAGCAATGTAGTGCAAAATTATCTATTACGTGTTATTTCAAACATGTTTCTATATCTTCCATCTCTCTCTCCCACAGCGATGTAGACAAGGTCCACGACATAATGGACGATATAGCGGAACAACACGACATCTCCCGAGAGATCACGGACGCTATCAGCAACAACGTTGCCTTCCCCAACGATATTGATGAGGATGAACTTGAGAAGGAGCTCGAAGAATTGGAACAGGTATGGAATTTTTTTTAGTCACACTTTTCAAGCTCGTGGCTAAGTAATAACAGCCGCACGGGTCGATCCATCAGGTTAAGCTACGCTTGCCGGGGTTGGTCGGGTGACCATCTTTACATACCGAGACTCCTCCGTGCCTCGGAAAGCACGTTAAGCCGTTGGTCCCGGCTGTCATTTGTGGATCTTTGACATTCGTTAGGGGTCGTCAGAAGCTCGAAAGTCTGACAACCAGTCTTACCAAGGGGTATCGTATTACTCAGTTACTGGGTTGTGGAGGTCAGAAAGGCAGTCGCTCTATGTAAAATACTGGTATTCAGCTGCATCCGGTTAGACTGGAAGCCGACCCCAACACAGTTGAGAAAAGGCTAGGCAGATGATGATGACTGTTTTTATAACCAACATCATTAAAAGAGGAGGTTATGCATTCGGCGATTTTTGACGAAACGTAGAAGCTGACCTCGCATTGTACGGAAATCCTATACAATGCGAGATCAGCATAAACTGGAAATGTATAGCTTGATGTATAGCCGTGTGAACACCGGTTACTTCGTGGAATTGTTCCCATCTTAATGTCTCTAGTTTTGCTTCCGTAGCTTTTGAGCCATCTTCAATAATGGGTTTTAGACCAGGGGGCCTATTACGAACTTTTAAAAATCCTGGCAAGTTCCAGTCAACTGTTTTTCCGCACTGTTGGATTTACAACCCTTGCCTCAGCGCCGAGGATTGAAAATACAACAGTGCAAAAGAACAGTCGACTGTTACTTTGGCTGTTACTTTTGATGAAGAAACTGGCCGTAATACTTACTTTTTGCCATGATTTACAGGAGGACCTGGACAAGGAGATGCTCGGTATCAACGTGCCCACTGACAAGCTACCGGACGTGCCCACGGCCGAGCTCGTGCACGACAAGCCCAAGCCGAGCAGGTCTAAGCAGACGGGTGAGTTGAACACTTATATAAACAAACAGATGCTCGTAATCTACAACGTGCCGCCTACAATGGCGACATTAATTTAACACACGGGTAGGGTTAGTGGCCAGTAAACATAAAAAATATAATAAAATAATTCGAATAATAATTCGAAATGAAAAATTTAAATTTTCAAACTAAATAATAAAAATATAACCAAAATTGATCACTCCGTGTAAAAGATTCATTCATGAAGCTACCTACCAGGCTTGCTGGCTGTTCTATCGGTAAGATCCTTTGTCGGCATAATTTCTAAGAAATTGCGCGGCTTTCCTTCTATTCGCACACATATGATCTGTGTCCCCCGCAAATTACCTCTTCGCTACAGTTCTTTAAATCACTTCTCTTGTGTAAGCACATGCAACTACCACTCGACTATGAATTCATTGGAAATTTTCTAAGGCGTCAAGATATTCATTTCACGCGTCAAACTTTTTGGTGGCTCTGAAGTGCGCTACTCGCTGCGCAATACCGCACCTCTCACCCCGCCTACACATGAATTTGTTACTGAGCAGTGACTCGCCTCATGCTGCCGCCGCCGCCATATAGTTTGAATATTCCATACAAAAATACAACACCAACGCAATTTAAATGTGTGGAAAAACAGTTTCAATATTTCATACTTGGTCCACTTGGAACTTGATTCGGGTTTCATAGTTGTTAATCGAGTGTCTGATGCTTGAGATTTGCAATAATGAGTGTCTGACACTAAGGTAATACGGGCTGGTGTCGGCAAGTCCACGTCAATGCGCTTATTTTGCGTACGTTGTGTCCGACACTTGTACTAATATTTGATTTTTATTTAATTTTCAGAGGACGACGAAGAATTGGCACAGTTGCAGTCCTGGGCCACATAATCTTGAGACCTTTCACATGAGTTGTACGTTTGTGATATTTAATAGGTATTGTATAGCTACCCGCTTTGTTCGATGTTTTTGTGGGGATAATATAAGAAATACCAGTAAGGCTAGGGATAAATCAGGGCGGAAAAACGCAGCAAAATTTCGCTTGCGTTTTTACGCTGATCGTGCCGTAATTTTGGGCGCCTTTTTTTGGATTGATCGAGATAAACTAGAAAAGGTACAGTCTCGTATTTTTTGCCTAGAATTGGACCTTAGAAACATTTTTAAATTGCTAGATTGGAGTTGAATTAAGTGCGTGAGATTCCACACGTAGTATTCTGTGCGTGAAATTGCGCGCGTGAATTACCGCGTATAAAATAACGCTGAGTTTTTCCGCTCAGATTTGTCCCTGGCCCTAAATAGAAAGAAAAGTTCGCATTTTCCTTATAACCGTGCTTCTAGATTATCTAATACTAATATACTAAATGATTACCACAAATTTTCTTAAAATACTTAAATAGGTGTACGGTGCTAATACCCAGAATGGTGTCTTGGTGTCTTGATACGTATTTCAATGAAGCCAAAATCCAGCAGTAGGTCGAAAACCGGTCAAAAACATTATCGCCACAAAAATCTCATACAAATGTTGTATAAATATTATGTATTTAAAGCATGTCAACTAGAATTCGCTTTCTTATTTCAATAGAAAATAAATAATATATAATGTCACTCTGCCTTATATACAATTTTAATATTTAGTCAAAATATTGATGGTTAAATCGGAATGTGTCAGTTTCATTTTTATTTTTGTTATTTTTTTAATGTTTGATATACAGGGTGTTAGGGTAAACACCGTTATCCTTGCAACCAGTGGTTTGGTTTCATTTATAGAACGTAAAATCAATGGAAAATTACAACTTTAAAAAAAAAAAATTTAGACCTAAATTTTACCACAAAAGACGCAAGTTCGTTGCCCTATGCACTAGGGCAACGAACTTACGTCTCAACACAGACGGGGGTACGGGATGTGACCTGACCGGCAGCGAGCGCGATCCCTCCCTTAGCCAGTCAGCTGTTTCGCTAGCAAGCACGGTGTCAGATAGAAACTTTTTAAAATCTTTTAATGAAAATAACGTTTTTTTTTTTGTTGTGTTCGGTCATTTATTTTTATATTTAAGTCAACTACCCATGGTTTGAATGACAAGAGTGTTTACCCTTACATCCTGTATACTTTTTCTCGGTAATTTGTAAGTATTATCAGAATTATTTCAATGTCTTGGCGATGTCGCCTGGATGAACACACAATATTAACTAGGGGGACATCTGAGCGGAAAAACGCAGTGAATTTTCACTAAGGGTTTAAAATTAAGTTTTTATTTCGCCCAGAAATAGCAATAATGGAATATTTTAAATTCGCTGCGATGTTCCGCATAGATTTTCACCTAGCCTTAGGCCACATTCGGATAGAAAGCAGACAGCTGGCGCCAATGCAGCTGCCTGCGTTCTCCCTATGCGCGGCCTTAGGACAACTGTCTGTCATGGCGCCGGCTTGGTGTCGCGATGTCGCCAATTCTAACGCGTCGCCGGTTTGGATGACAAGCTATGCGCTGGCGACGTTTCCAAATATAGGTTTTCCCCGTCATTTCTATTATTTTACATCTACTTTCGTGTTAAAGAATAATGAGCACAATAATCTTCCACATCAATTTTGGTTGCTTTATATAAAAATACTTTTATTCTCTTCAGAACTGGCTACTGTTTTTGCCATAAAGAGAGAGAGCTGGCAACGTCCCAAAAATATTCTTATGAGATACTTATGTCCATTGAAATTCAGAATATTCTCCTTATGGAGGTGGCCAGAAGTCAGTGACCTAGAGTAATTTGCATCGCTTAAAAGTCTTGAATTAGGTTGAAGCCAAATTAGCGTAATTTTGTCAGTTGTGTGTAGCGAAATTTACGCTGCATTCTGTTTCATAAAAACAGGTCTGTTTGTGTCACATAATGACGCAAAATGACCTGTGTGTTCAACGTAAATAATACGACTCATTTTGCGTAACCGAAATTAGGCTCGTTTGGTCTCACCCTAAGCTGCGTAAATTATGCTTCTAACTGGCCCCACCCGAATTATCAACAATCTATTTATTTATTTATTTATCTATACTATTATTTATGTTTATATTTCTGTTAATATTAAATTGCTTGAGTTTCACCTGTAAAAATAAAATTACTTTCTAGTTTTTCAAATAACGAATAAATAAAAATTGCAATTAAAGTTCATATTATAATTCTAAAGGCAAGGTTGCACTGTATAAGTACTGTGAGTAGCAAAGGTTAGATTTAAAACTTTTGCTATGCATTAATTGTTAATTATAATTAACTAGGATTAGAGCTAATTATCTGAAGCATACATTTTTTTAAGCTGTAACATTGGTTCGATAATATTATATTTTATTTTAAGAATAATATTGTTTTATTTACTCCCATGATGACATGACCTATTCAACTGTCAACCACCCTTGGGCATCTTCAATTTTGCTCAAGATACAGGCTGTGCCTAGTTTGGGATCAACAATACCTCCATTATAATATAATTTTGACTGTGAAGAAATATTATAATTAATAATTTTGAATTTCAATAATGAGTTACATTTTTAAAGTATACCTAGTCCAAGGGCTAGATCGAAGAGTTTCCGCGTAAATCTTCGATCTAGCTCTTGGACATCATATTGAACTTATCTTACTTATCATATCATATTGAACTCATTATATCTTCTAAACTAAGACTCGACTAAATCTGTGACTTGGCGAAAAATTAGCGACAAAATTTGAGAGAAAACAGATCTTCGCTAGGTGCCCTAGCTTTTTTGGGCTAACCTGGGGAGATGCTCTCCAGATCGGCCACCTATAAACCCTTATAACTTTTGACCCAGTGCCCGACAAATTCTAATATTTGGCGTCAAATTTCGACTAATTAGACACAAATATTTTGTGTTATCAAAATTAAAATCCCTCATGGTGGCCATGCCAGTGTCAGTCACACCCACTATTTGAGTTGTGGAATTCTGGTAGGCAGCCGGTCCATGTAAAATACTGGTATTCAGCAGCGTCCGGTGAGACTGGAAGTCGACCACAACATAGTTGGGAAAAGGCCAGTCAGATCACCCGTAGAGCCGTAGATAACCTGCTATTTAGGAGCCCTTACCGCGAACTTCCCACTTGGCCTAGTAGTCATAAGTGCAAGTGCAACTGCGGAGCGTGGGTCCAGGGTTCGATTCCCAGGTTGGGCAGTGTTTTAGTGGCAGTAGCATCTCGTTTGTATGTGTTGCCCGGTTAAGTCCTTTAAAGGCGAAAGCATCCGCGCCGCAACGCAACGCATCGCATTGTAAAAATCACCCTCATCAGTTTCGTAAATAACGCACACTACAGATACGTTGCGCTGCGGCCCTTTGGTACTGTAGAATAGAATAGAATCCTACTCTTTATTATGTACTCCATAATGGATTACAGATCTAAAAGTATCTGGAAGCTTATCGCCCGATCTTTTTGTAATGTGCACTTGGCTTAAAACAGCTGAAGAAAAATACGGGTGAACTGTAAACCTTTGCTTACCCCTTTGGGAAATACACGCGTGATGTTTTGATTATGTGGCCTTACTGCAGCTTCGTTTAGAAATTAAACTCCTGCTTCCAATCGCATTAAAAATCAGGGTATTAGCATTTATTTTATAACGTGAAGTCTATTGTAATGCAGAAGGTGCCTAGCCGTCCTTCCTCGATCAAATAATTTCACAAGGAACTGTTTTTGGTAACAAGCTGGTGGGAGCTCTTCCGGGAAAGTGGGTACCACCATCATACATACATATTTATGCCGGTGAGCATCGTTGCCGTAAGCAGCCACGCGGGTCGATTCATCAGGTTAAGCTACTCTTGGCGGGGTTGGTCCGTGGATGGGTGACCATCTTTACCTACATATCGAGACTGCTCCGTACCTCGGAAAGCACATTAAGCCGTTAGTCCCGGCTGTTATTTGTGGATCTTTGACAGTCGTTACGGGTCGTCAGAAGCCCGAAAGTCTGACAACCAGTTTTGCCAAGGGGTATCGTATTACGCAGTTACTGGCTTGTGGAGGTCAGATAGGCAGTCGCCCCATGTAAAATACTGGTATTCAGTTGCATCCGGTTAGACTGGAAGCCGACCCCAACTTGGTTGGGAAAAGGCTAGGCAGATGATGAAGCATCGTTGCCGAGACCCAGTTTGAATGATAGGTACCCTTCATTCCAGGAGTCGGGATACAGCTGCCCGTGTATTTACTGGCACATTACCTATATCAATTTAGTTTTGTGTCTGGGATGAGAACGCTCCTAGGATCCTTTTGGTACCAGAATACGAGTATATATAATACATAATACGGTGTCTATAATACCTACGGACACATCCAAAGGAAACGGCCGCGCCTTGCGAGATCGGAGGTTCGAACCCAATCAGGCATTTTAGTTTGTGTAAATTATTTTAGGTACTACTGGTTTCAAAATGGTGAAAGAAAACATCGTGAAGAGACTGGCATGTCCTAGAACCATAAAGTCGTAGACATCCAGAGTGGGTTGGTCCCACACTGGCCTGTATGGTGGATTATGCCCACTCCCAACTCCTTCTCACAAAGAGGAGGTGTGATTCCCAGCAGTGGAACAGTCTAGGCTGATTATGCTTCGGCGTTGAATTCCATCCAGCCTGTCACCTGCTGCTCCTGCTTAGTTTCGTTCGTACGAGTATCCCGTAGGGGGTGCCCTTAGCGTGAAGTCGCCCTGCCTGGAGACCTTAATTTATTAAGGCTTTCAGAGTAACGGACTTAACCGGGCTAGTTAACGGGTTAATTAAAAAAAGCGGCATCGATTATCTACTTACTTTAGGACCAGTTGGGCCATTTGTTTGTTTACTATAGAAGATTATAGGTACTTGACCCAGAACAGTGATAAAAATAAATCAAAGTCAAACCTTCAAACTTCACCCTACTTAGTACCCATAACATAATCAAAATGCTATAACATTACCTACATAATTACATCATAATGATCAAAGTGCTATAAATCTTTATGTCGAGTTACTTTGTCATTCAGAAAGCAATCGTTGATATTGTGATTTGAATTTTGATACCTATAATACATGCAAGGGACAAGCGTTGTACACTTTCCCTTGGGAGGAGTATTCTGGTTTTCAATACCAAGTCGATACCTAATCGATCGATTGCTTTAAAGGACGAATGCTTACCTATTTTCGCGGCTAGAAGATAGTATGGATGTCAGTACAGAGGCCCTAGTGTGAGTTTCTTTTAACCATCCCGACTTTACGCATCGACTGCGTTCGGCGCTCCGATTGGCCCTTCATCAGGGCCAATCGGCCAGTGTAGGGCCAATCGGAGCGCCGAACGCGGTGGCGTATGTTGATGAGTGATGAGTTGTTATTACGACCCATTGTGATGCGAGCCGAGTGTCATCTTCCAGAACAGAGATTTTATTTAGGGCTCATTTTCTTACTCTGACAGATCTTAGACTCAGATTTTGAGGATTGTCTTTTTTTCCGAAGTATCTTTTTCTTGTTGCATTTAATTATGACCACTTGATGGTTTCCCATTTTCACATTTGACAAAGTGGTTGAATTTCAAAATTTTGGATCAGACTCATAGTTAGTACATAACTATAGCCACGGTATTTCGAGGTCACACTGCTAAGATATAGTACTGTCACTTTACTATACTGTACTATAGCTCATTTTGAGTGGGTTGCGCTTCGCCAACTACGTGCTGTGTAGCCTACACCGAAATAAAACATCGAGTTGACGCAGTTTAGCCGCTGCTTATACGTTCAACGAACGCTAACCCTCGATATGGTGACCTAATAAGTTAGTATGCGACAAACTTATCGTCAACTTTCGAACGTCATCATCCAGAATAAGACTGCCGTCAATTTTAATAGTGTGCACTGTGCAACCATTAGTTTATATCAGGAGGCAGTTATCCGCGGCGACCAGTACTGCAGTGCTTACCTGGTTATCAACATGAAGACTTACATCCTGGTGAGTGATTAGTCAGTGTTATTTTGTTTTTAATTTTGTGGTGTGAAAGTGGCCAGTTCTTTAGGTCAATGTTTTTTTTTGTGCTACTAAACCAAGGAATGTTAGGTCATCCTAGATGGATTGATATTTGGAGAAGGTAGGTGTGTTAGGCTCGATTTGGAGGGTGGTGGGTTGTGGCAGTTAAAGAGTGGCAATTACAGCAAGGCAGCAGTTATGTAATGTCCACCGGTCCAGTGATTTATGTAATGTGAAGATAACCGTTTGTTTTAAAAACGGAAATTAATTTTGCTAAGTTTTTTTTTGTGTCGTAATAGAAAATGAGACGTTATTTCACGCAGCATTTAGAAGTAGCTTTCAAACCGTGCAGTGCAATGGTGGCCCAGTGGTAACGGCTGCGATTTACGAGATGTAGGTCGTAGGTTCGAATCCAGCCAGGTGCTTTACTTTTTGTAAATTCTACCAACCCGTACTGGGCCCGTGTGGTGGATTACGGCCCACTCCCTCTCAGAGAGAGGAGGCCACACAGGCCTCCTCTCCGTGAGCCTCCTCTCTCCCAGCAGTGGAAACATTATAGGCTGATATATGCTTTCAAACCGTAACACAGTCTGCTTTGACAGAAGACACTTCCCCATACTGGAATTTCCCAAGGAGCTGTTTGATTTTACATCTATCTATCCTAATCTATTAATATTTATTTCAGCTCGCTCTTCTGTTCATCCACTCAACATCAGCAACGCTAGACAAACTAGCAAGTCTAGACCTCGCAAACCTAGACCTGGGAAAGCTAAAAGATACAGCTGCAAACACACTACAAACTATTACAGATACAGCGACTTCCTCACTACAACAGTTTGCAGACACGATAGACTTCGAAAAGGTTCAAAAACTGGATATTCTTAACATCATACCAAAGTTACAGAACAAAGGAAAATTGATCGTAGATACGTATGAAAACATTCCGGAATACAGTCAGAAAGTAAAGGATTATTTGCAGAACATTAAGGGGTTGAAAAAACAGAAAGAAAAGAAATTGATCGCTCCGTGGCCTGTGAAAGTGAGGGTTATTCATCATTATTATTATTAAAATGGTTGGATTCAAGGATACTCAGGAAGGATGAATGAAGATCACTCTAGTGTTGACAGCGATGCAAACTTAATAACTGTGAAAAGACTGTAGAAGCAAAAACATACATCCGTATCGGTTCGTCTGTGAACTTTGTGAGGCGCGGAACACACATACGAGACGTGAGATGGGACGGAACTTCATCTGGCACAAAACGTATAGAAAAGACAAGACGCAGGCGCGTCGCTTTTCCATCTGCATACTATTGCCGCGTCTGCGTCCCGTCCTCGTCTCACGTCTCTTCTGTGTGGCCAGCTCCTAACGTAGAATAGTTTTAAGGATTTTACCAACTAATTTATGAATTGTTTGGAGATAATTACTGTTTGTCTTGTGAGTTATTTATTTACTAATAAATGATTACTTTTTGTCATCCTGGTTTTCATTCAAACATAATTAGTTACATGCAGAGTGTTTCATCAATTACCATAACTTATTTTTATTGTATTTCATCATTTGTAAGTACTATTTTAAATTCAAACACAAACATCACAATAATCTATTTATTTAAAAGACTAAAATCACTCAACAACTTATCAAAAATATCATTTTTATCATCCCCACTGCCTTTAGGCAGAAACTCATCAAGCAATCCATTCTGAAAATCACCAAAATCATCTTGGACATTCGTATCAGCCAATCCAAGTTCCGTCAGAAGCGTCAAATTGTCCATATTGTCAGTTTTGTCCATGTTGTCAGATTTGTCCACTTTGTCAAAAGTTAGGGCGACGTTGTCAAAGTCGGGGAGCAGTTGTTCTGACGATTCAGTGTCATCATTGTCTTTGGTCTGACGTCTGTTGACCAGTTTGGCCTCTTTCTCGTCATTGTCAGATATGTCGTGGTACTCGTGGATCTCTTTGCCAAATTCTAGTTCTTCCTCTTCTTCTTGACTGTCCTGAATGATTTGCGCAGTAGATTTGTATTGGAAAGCGTTCTGTGAGAGATCTACTTCGACCGGGAACAGGGTTGAGTTGTCATTCAGATGTTCCACTGATTCACTGAAATAAACGGGGACTGGTCAGTGCAAACACTCTTTTAGATTTTATTTTCATACAAAGACTAGTCTAAAATTGTAATTAGTGAACTTATTAAAGCTGTTGTACATTTTCAAAAGGTAATAGAGTATTTCCGACACATAAGTTGGCCTAGGAATACCTTGACCATAGTGTTCAAAGAACACGACGTCACATTTTACGATGCTAATGGCGGCGTCAATAGTGATAAAGTCAGCTAAATTAAAAGTTCAAAGTGAACAACGTTTTCGAAAAGTCAACCACGACTAAGCAAGCAATTAGGCGATTCCTAGAGGGATCCAATTGCTTGCACATATTGACAATCTCCCTCAATTTACCGTGTTATAGCCATTTCATACAATTTGTCAAATAATGACAATTGTGATATGGATAAGTACATGGACAATTATTGAAGGGAATAGTCAATTTGCTTAAAAATGAATTTCCCTGTCTTAATATTAGGTTGATTTAGAGTTAGAATACTCACTTATGATAAACAGCAAGTCCTTGTATGAACCTCCTTAGCTGGTAAGCCACATCTTGGGTTTTCTTGTTCTCCAGTAGTTCTAACTTTACCAGCACATCGGAACGAAGACGGGCGAAACGAGTTCTTGCGTCTTGACGACAACGGAGAATTAGCCTGGAAGGAAATATTTTTTTTTTAGAAATTAATATATAATAAAGTAGCCACCGTCTCCTGCAATACCAAAGACATCTCAGACGCGTTGTTATCCCAGAGATAAAGGTAGTCTGAAATCAGCTTCATAGAAAAAGACGAAAGACATTTCGTCTTTTTCTATGAATCTGATGTCTGAGGTCTGATTTTATGATGCACGGAGAAGTATCGATATGTAAGGATGGTTACCCATCCACGGAACAACCCCAGCAAGCGTAGCTTAACCTGATGGATCGACCCGTGCGGCTGTTACTATCCACGAGCTCCGAGCACGATAGATGGACTGTCATGAAAGATAATATGGCTAGAAAGGGGGTGACTACCGAGATACCGACTAATGGAGAAAATATGAAAGTAAAAAATAGCAAGAAAATTATTGTTGACACTCACCTATACTCATAGTTGCCGGTCTCCACTCTGTTGACACTCACCTATACTCATAGTTGCCAGTGTCCAGTCTGTTGAAACTCACCTATACTCATAGTTGCCGATCTCCACTCTGTTGACACTCACCTATACTCATAGTTGCCGATTGCCACTCTGTTGACACTCACCTATACTCATAGTTGCCAGTGTCCAGTCTGTTGAAACTCACCTATACTCATAGTTGCCGATCTCCACTCTGTTGACACTCACCTATACTCATAGTTGCCGATTTCCACTCTGCTGACACTCACCTATACTCATAGTTGCCGGTCTCCACTCTGTTGACACTCACCTATACTCATAGTTGCCAGTGTCCAGTCTGTTGAAACTCACCTATACTCATAGTTGCCGATCTCCACTGTGTTGACACTCACCTATACTCATAGTTGCCAATTGCCACTCTGTTGACACTCACCTATACTCATAGTTGCCGGTCTCCACTCTGTTGACACTCACCTATACTCATAGTTGCCGATCTCCACTCTTTTGACACTCACCTATACTCATAGTCGCCAAACTCTACTCTGTTGACACTCACCTACACTCATAGTTGCCGATCTCCACTCTGCTGACACTCACCTATAAACATGGTTGCCGATCTCCACTCTGCTGACACTCACCTATACACATAGTTGGCGATCTCCACTCTGTTGACACTCACCTATACTCATAGTTGCCTGTCTCCACTCTGTAGAGCGGCTCCTGTAGTGCATTGTACCCGTACTCCTCATCATCCATCTCCTTGACTTTAAGGCAGTACGAGAGGTACTCGAACTTCGTGTCTGCGTACTTGCGGATGGTCAGCTTTGTGTCTGGGATCGCCTTGTTGAGGTATGTGCCCATGTCTGATAGGATCTGGAAACGAAAGAGGTTTTAGAATACTCTAGAAGGTGAGAGAAGAAAAATAACGTAAGCTTGAATGTGATTTTATGAATTAATACAAAAAAATAAAAGAACTATGTAAAATACTGGTATTCAGCTGCATCCGGTTAGACTGGAAGCCAACCCCAACATAGTTGGGAAAAGGTTAGGCAGATTGATTGACAAAAAAATGAAAGAAAAATACTAAGATAAACCCGATTAAAAAAAACACTGAAAGGCATATCAGAAGAAAATATACGAGTCTAAAATGTGGTCGCATGCCCCCATAATTATGTACCTAATCCAAAATCGTACAATATACAGCGTTAGGCCGTATTCATGTAGAACGCTGGAAACGCGTCGATATGCCAGCGCTGGTTGTCGCAGGCAGTTTTCATACTTTTTGCCGAATCAGCGCAAACTGGCGTCGACTAATGAGATAGGAACTTGCCAGCGCTTATCAGCAACGGTTCGCGCTGATTTGGCGCCGACAAACGCTGGTATGTCGGCGCCGGTTACCAGCGACATGAATGCGGCCTTAGGAAGGCACATTTAGATCATCGAAACTATCACAAATGTATGAGTGACAAAGAAACCGCTCTAACCCGCTCTTTTTCAAAAACTCCATATTAACTGTCTAGTAATTGTATTTATATATAGCTGTGGGTGATTGTCTACTCCAGCAGTAGAGAGACAGACCTACAATCTCCTAAAATACATAAAAAGAATAACAGAGAACTGATACTGATGATGGTAAAAGATTTATACTTTGATAAAAATTAATTTGTGCTTTCATCATCATCTTCCTGCCCTTATCCCATGTTACTTGGGGTCGGCGCAACACGTTTTCTTTTTCCACTCTCCCCTGTCAAACGTCACGCTATCATTCACTCCCTTCTCTTTCATATTATTCCTCACACAATCCATCCATCTTTTCTTTGGCCTTTCTCTCCCGCTCCCGCTCCCGCTGTGCTTCCAAAAACATAAAATCAACTCACGGGCTTCAAAGCCTTCAACATCTTGATACCATCCCTCTCCAACAGTCTGTGGTACTGCCCGAACTTGGTAAATGCTTCCGAAGCCCGCGCTTGGGGCTCTCGCACACCTATAGCGGCGAATATGTCCCCAACTGACTTATATGTTTGCAGGAGGTCGAAGTACGCTTTCAGCATTCTGGGAAAATAATGAGGTTTTGAAACAGAAAAGTTTACCTGGGTGTCTGCTGTGGACAGATTTTAAGCTGATGAAAGGCAAGTACTGCTTGCCGGTAACATCGGTCAACCATGGGTACTACTTACCAATACACTTTTGAAAAAAAAATCAGCTGTTCCATACATTTTGTCGTTTTAAGTGAACACAAATGTATGGAACAGTTGTTTTTTTTTTCGCGATTTCAAGGTTGGTCCCATAGAAAAAGTTGTTCAAAATGATGAGTACAATGACCCCTTTTCGGGTTTAGCATAAACAAAAAATAATGTTGTAAGTATATCATAAATATTATACACATTTCTTTGAAACATAGATTGGAGTGAGTGTTATTTATACAACTTTTATTTGCAACCTTTACCACAATTCCGTACAAATGCTGGCATGAAGAAGTATTGTAAACACGTGTAGTTGAAAATATTCAACAGACAATCTGCTGGCAGTTACCAGCGAGTGTGGCGTCACCTATCCATTCATTAGCTTTGACTGACTCTTTAAGGGCGCACCCAATTACAAATTGCTTAGCATGATCCTCTGTTATGCCGAAAATACTGCAGCATTAATTTTAATATAAATATATGTTAAAGTTGAGGATTGATGCTAGGTCTTATGTGAGGCGAAAACACGATTAGGTACATAAAATTTTCTCGATAGAAAAAAACCCAAAGTTACCTCTGCACAGAATTATAAACCGCTGGTATTCAAAAAAATACTTCAAATTAGATCATGAAACTTTGCATGATAACTGAACTAACTATAAAGCAGGTCTTATGTGTGACATTTTTTTTTTTATTACCATTATTTTTACCGTAAAAAGCAATTACATAAACTTTTCGACGCTTTACAGCCGCTAGCGCCCCACTCCGTCTCGTTCTCACTCAGGTCGCGAGTAGTATGGTGCGAGCGGGATAAAATCTGAGGTAGGATACGCCCTTAACTTTTTGACTCTAATTACGATATACCTTTTGATTATACAATGTTCTCTAAGTTAAATGGTGTGATTAATAATACGGGTATGAACAATATTTTTTGCAATGTAAAATATGATATTGACATGACCTTTCTTAATTGTTTTTCCAATTCCAATAATATTGACAATGTATCTCATAAAATAGGTGCTCCTGAAGCTGGGAACAATCAAAATTTTTTTCTTGTATAACCATATTCATGTTATTCATCAAAACACAAACGGTTTAATAAGTAAATCGGACTTATTAAGCTTACATATAAATGATCTTGCTAGCCTTGGTAAACATGTGGATGTACTTTGTGTTACAGAACACAATATGACAGAAGAAGACCATTGCAATCTTTGTATTCCAAATTATACTCTTGCTACCTTCTATGCAAGAAAGTCTCGGAGAGGTGGCTCATGCATCTTAGTAAATAATAAACATCCGTATAAAATTCTCGACTTAAAAGAATATTGCAGTTCTTGTATCTTAGAATCTTGTGCAATTGAATTAATCGAGCATCAAATAATTATAGTCTGTATTTATAGATCTCCTAAGAATAATATCGACTCTTTAACTTCATTTTTCTATAACTTTGATGGAATCTTAAGGAAAATATGTTCCAATTCTAAAAAAAAGGTGCTGATCTGCGGAGACTTTAACATCGATATTTTAAAAAACACGAAAATGTCAATGCAATTTCAAAATCTCTTACATAACTTTAATATAAAATTAGGTGTGCGTGAACCAACCCGGCTAGATAGCGGTACATGCATCGATAATATTATACACAATGTAAGAGGAAGTGTATGTGAAGTAATGGAGCTAGCCGTCTCTGACCATACAGCTCAAATTATAAAATGTCCCGTCAAAAAGACCTGCACGATCACACACTGGTTCTCTTATAAACGCGATTTTTGCCAGGAAAATATCAAAAAATTTAAAGAGGCTCTCCAAAGTCTTAGTTTTAATAGTGTTTATAGCTGCAAAGATCCAAACAATGCATTTAAAGAATTTCATAACCTATTCAAATTATTTTACGATCTGTGTTTCCCTTTAAAGAAAATAAAAAATGTGACTACTAAACCACAGAAATGGATCACAAAAGGAATTAAACTGTGCTCTAAACGTAAACGTGAGATGCTATGGACCTTCAGGCGGCATCCAAATGTAGTCAATAAACAAAGATTTAATTCCTATTCCAAACGTTTAAAAACAATTATGAAATTGACCCAAAAATCGCAAAATAGCCATTTTATCAATAACGCTGCAAATAAAACTAAAGCAACCTGGAGGGTTATAAATTCATCAAAAAATAACATTCCAAGGAACAGTCCTTATAAACTCCTTATTGACAATAAATACGTAACAAATCCAACTGACATTGTGGAACTATTTAATAATAATTTTATTGACCAAATACAGCCAACTAACAATTCTGACCATAAAATAACAGTAACAAATTCAAACATTAATTCATTATTCTTATCACCCACAGCACCAATTGACATTTATAAAATAATTACGACTCTGAAAAATACGAATAGCTCTGGCTTTGACGACATTGAGACTAAGATAATAAAAAGCGTAGCTGTTGAAATTTCACCGGTTTTTAGCTTTATTACTAACCTATGTATAGAAAATGGTGTTTTTCCCGAAGACTTAAAACTGTCAGTAATAAAACCACTACACAAAAAGGATGATCCTCAAAATATACAAAACTACAGACCCATTGCTCTTCTTTCAATATTTTCCAAAATAATTGAAAAGGTTATTTATAACAGTATATACATGTTTCTTGAAAAAAAATGGCATTTTAACTAAAGAGCAGTATGGTTTTAGAAAGTGTAAAAACATAAACATGGCCATTTATGAATTGATCAATGAAATAGTTACAAATATGGATCAAAAAATACCTGTAACAGCCTTATTTATGGATATGACTAAGGCTTTCGATTATGTTGACCATAGAATCCTTCTAAATAAGCTATATAAATATGGCATTAGGGGCAAAGTTTTAAAATTAATAAAGTCATACCTAACTGGCAGAAAACAGGTAACTAGTATTTCAGCAGTCGATGTTCAAACTAAAACTGAAATTAATTACCAATCGAGAGAGAGACAAATTTACTATGGTGTGCCACAGGGAAGTGTGCTTGGCCCTTTATTATTTTTATACTATATAAATGACCTTCCGAAAACCATACCACATCCTATGACCCTATTTGCTGATGACTGCACGATAGTATTTTCTGGTAAAAATAGTGACTCATATGAAAATGACATAAACAGTAGCTTAAGTCTAATAATTCAATGGCTAAATAATAACAACTTACGCATTAATTTTAATAAAACTCAAATAATGACATTTAAACAAAGAACTAATCCTAAAATTCTTGACATTAATTATGACCAAAATAAGATTATTAAAACGGAACGAACCAAATTTCTAGGTATTTGGCTAGACGAAAACATGACATGGAAAACACACATGGAGACTATGATAAAAAAAATTCATCAATTTTGCTATGCTTTATACAATTTGAATAAGGTTGCAAATCGTAATACTGTCCTTACTGCATATCATGCATTTGTCTCCACAACTCTTCGTTACGGCATAATATTTTGGGGCAACTCTACCAATAGAGAAGTGGCATTTAAGGCCCAAAAACAATGTCTTCGAGCCATATGTTTGTTAAAAACCACCGAAAGTTGCAAACCATTTTTCGTTAGTTTAAAAATACTTACGCTTCCATCCCTCTATATTTATGAAATCTCAATATTTGTTAAGGAGAATCTGTCAAAATTTGAAAAACTTAATACTAGACGTCACCAAAGCACACTAAAATCAAAACAACACAATACTGCACTTTTCTCAAAGAGTTGTCTCGGCATGGGTCCAAAGATTTACAATAAACTACCAAAAACTTTAAAAAGCATGACCAACATAAACCATTTTAAATCGCAACTCAAAAAAATATTGATTGGAAAGGCTTACTACTCTATCAATGAGTTTTTAGAGGATAGAATAGATTAGTATAAATATATTTACTTTAAATTGACATGCTTATATTGTATACATTGACATAGTTATTATTGTAGCCAATGACATTTGATATAAAATTTATTATGACATTTTCTATTCTATTGTAATTTAAATGATTTGACTTTAATTTGTAAATTTTTTAAAATGAATTTATTAATATTTCTAATGTTAATTTAAAATAATATTTAATTGAATAAGATTTGCATGCCCACTTGACGGCAAAACATGGAGAACTTACTTTATGACAACACCTATGTACATAACCCATGTTTGCAAAGGAATAAATGATTTGATTTGATTTGATTTAAAGGGGATGCGCGAAGGTAGCCCGCGCAATTCAAATTTTCTTTTTTTTTTGCAATTTGTAGTGACAGTCAGGTTGTAAGTTGATCAAAATACGATTCGCGACCGAAACAAACATGGCTTTACAGAATTATAATCATTAGAATCAGTAATACACGAGGAAACCTGAATGTGTTGTTGTGTGTGTGAAACTGCAGAATAAACAAGTAGATACACTAGGTACGGCAATACTTCTGTATAATTACAGACAAACGAATCATATTACCTTTTAGCATTCTCCACCAATCTCTTATAAGTGGTCTCAGTCTCCCTCAGTTCATTCAGCTTGGCAACAAGAGTGTCGTTGCAAAGTATAGCCCTGGAGAGACCGAGAGCATCAGCTGCTCCAGACGACATGTTCTCCACGAGTCGGTGCTTCATCTTCTTCATTATAATGTCTAGAGACTTGCCTTGCTTCGGATCGGCGTGCAGTTTGTTGTAGTTTATTGTTACTTCGTCCTGGGGAGGAGAAAGAGTTTGATATTTTTGAAGGTATATGGATGTAGACACTGAAAATTATTTATAGACTACTAGCTTCCGCCCGCTTAGCCTATGTCCTGCCCCAGGGTGCCACCTTGCCAAATTTTGTCGAATTCCCTTTAGTGGTTTAGGCGTAAAAACGTGTACCTAGTCAGCAAGTAGTTGCTAGTCAAAGTCAGGGCTGTCTTCCTAGATTGCACCAATTTCTATTCTTCTTTCCAATTCGTGAGTTATGTGTAATACTTGCTTTTAGAAAAATGGTTTTGTTGTCTTTCATTTTGAACTATGTCCTGCGATTTGTCTTGCGATATAAAGCCATTTCTGGAGTCAAACCATCTATAAAGGTACTATTCCGTAACCGACCGCAGGCGGCAACTGCGGGAGACGACGTGTTACTGCGACACATCGGTTTCATTAATTTTCGTTCTTACAACTCTTGATTTTTACTTCCGCATTTAAACTTGATCAATAACAGTTAGATAATTTTGTTAGTACTAACCTTAGCAGACTGTATCATCTTGGCCACTTCAACTTTAGTCTTCCCCTTCACAGTTTGTCCGTTAACTCCGACCAACTCATCTCCACTTTGTAGTGTGCCATCTTTTGAAGCTGGTGTGTTGTCGAAGATCTGGAAAAGTGAAGCATTATTTTAAATCTACGAAGTTGACGTGGGTATGGCAATAAAAGGGCCCTTAAATTTACCAACATCCACAGGGGCAGTATTATGAAGCAGTCATTATTCTACTGCGAAAATGGGATGGTGCTAGAAGCCTTGTCTAGCTCCGTCTCTCTGTCTCACTGGAAAAGTACACTGTACCTGGGAGTGACTGAGACACCTTGCGAATTAAGTAAGCGAAGTGCGCATCAACACGACGTTTCTTTCAAAGTTTTAATACAAGAATGTTTACGTGACGCTGACGTGATGTTAATTTGAAATTAACCAACGCTAGATTCAAATGCTAACCTTTGGGCGGTGGGAGAAAATCAGGCTAAAACCATTAGGCATATTTAAAAGTTTAACGATAAAATACAACTTCCAAATAAATTATGATCTTTTCTTCACCGTCACCCTGAATTTAAGCTGGACACAAGGAACTTCCTAGATACAGAAACTAAATATTACCTAGTCAACCAGTCTTACCCAGTAACTGGTTTGTGGAGGCCAAATAGGCAGTCGCTCCATGTAAAATACTGGTATTCAGTTGCATCTGCAGATTGATTGGTAAATATTACCTGTACGATATACAAGCAAGGACATAGCGGTGCCCCTCCACCGATGCTGATCCCTATCAAATTCTTCTCATCTTTGCTTAGCACCACGCTCCCTGATGTTACCGTCATACCCCTGAAAATGTACACCGAGTAAGTACCGATTCGAAGACATGATGTGGCATCCCCCAACCCGCAATGACACGCGTGATGGATGGTGCCATATTGGGAACGCTACAGGTTCTAATTATTTATTCGTTTAAAGAGTAAATATAGCATACATGTCTACACTTACCTACGTGTTTTCATTAGCCAGACGATTAAAGGCTCCCACAAGCAGGCGCGATATCGCGGGCACGACAAGGGTAGCGCTGCCTATCGCACCCGCGATATCGCGCCAGTTTGCACGAGCCTTCAAAAGGTGTGTCCAAACATTGAGCGGCAAGAGCGCAGCAGCACCTCGCGGTGTTTGCGGGAGACATTCTGCCGCGCTCTAGTTAGGTTAACATGTTTGTGTGCGGCAGGTAGACAAGCAGAAGCGTTCGCGCGCGGCAGTCGTCCAATCAAAGCGCGGAAAGCCGCGCGCGACTGCCGCGCATGATTGCCGCGCACGATTGTCGCGCACAATTACCGCGCACGATTGCCGCTTTATGCTTGGACATACCTTATGGTGATTAAAAGGTTTAAGGAGAAATAAAATAACGGGTGCGTTTAGTAAGATTTTATTATTAGCGTACAATTTAGGCCCGATTATAGGCCCGCTTGCACTACAAATCAAATCAAATCGTTTAGCGCTAAACTAGTTCAAAACCTTGTTCTGTTTCCGTCAATCGTTTGAAGACGACTAAGACCGATTGACTCGGTGCAAGTGGTCTTCAAAATAGCAGCATAGCCTTCTCTAAATATATGTTTGATTAGTTCTTAAATCTGATAGATGAAATCGTTCAAAATAAGCATCTTCAAGAGCATATTTCACACATTAGTCCGAGCTTAATACATAAATTAATCTTCTAGCAATCTACTGAGATTTCGTATGTCTGAAAAAAAAACTTGCTTGAAATTTTTTTGCGGACTAGCTTAGCAAAAAGAAAGGTAATGTCTTTACCTGTATGCATGTTTGTTATAACTTAATTTTAGAGATGCGTGAGAATGAATGGACAAGGTATCATGTAATTATTTAATTATGTAATTATTTTTTGTAGTGCATTTGCGGATTTTAACTGCTTCCGCTTTTGTGTTAGTGTCACTAACAACCTCTTTCAGATTGAATAACCATTAATAACTAGATGGCGCTGATCTTAATTTAGAAAATCTTAAAGTGGTGGTTAGTTCGGAAATAGTCAGGCGAGCGAGATTAAGTAATATGAATCTATAGAAAATAGTGGAGTTATTTCATGATTAATTTGTATATCCAAAGAATATACAATACTATGCTCTGTGGCGATATACCTACTATACTATACTATACTATAATGATAAATATTACTTGGAAGATTAAATTCATATTATGCAGTACATTATTTTTTTAAATTAAAGTTGCGACCGTAAAGTAGCATGTGTCTTAACAAAGAGACAGTTTCTTAAATATACGTTAATTAATATACGTTAATAGACGTTAATTACTAGATACTTAGTTATAACTCACAAGAGATCTTGATGTTGAATCGTATATCTTTCAAATCTTAAATCGTTGAAAATGCATTCCGTATCTGCATCTAGTGTTTCTTCCTTTGGCATTCTAAACATTTAAAACATATATTAATAAATGTGCATCTCGTGTCTCGTACAGTGAATATAAAGGTGAAAACATACTTACTCTTCAAATATCTTGATTTCAGAAATATCCTTCATTATTTCTCGAACCGTAACGGAAGCACTAAGTGAGAACATGAAAAGAATAAATAAAGAAATAATAATAAAGAAAAGAACAAAATTATTTAATTAAACTCACTTTTCTTCGATTGGCAGTAACAAATTGGAAACATTTCCGTTTGGTTTGCTAAACAAAAATAAGAAAATAAAAATAATAAAACCTTTTATATTGCCTGTCCTTTGACAACTGGAATCGCGGAGAAATCAATATGTGCACGAATATTTTTGCAATTTCCCGATATTTTTTGAATTATTATGTATCTTTATAGGAGGCAATAAAATTATGCTCTAAAGAATAATATGAAAAATTCACGATTAAAGTTGAGTCATGCAAAAAACTGCTTTACTAAATTTTGTTTTATAAAAATAAAAACACAACATAGAAATCCATCAATGAACATCAAAACACGTCATCAATGGCTTCTGTGTGCACTCCAGCCATTTATCCATATGGAACGCATTTCTGCATCCATTTCGCCTTCTGAACACAATATTTTCAACAAGCTTTCACTGAATCATCAATGGATATTTAAACACATTAAATATAGGTAAGTCAACCATTACCAAATAAAAAACGAAAAATATAAAGAAACAAAAAAATACACACATTTTATCTTCAAACAAATTAGTCAGAATGCTCGCTTGAAGCTGGGGGTAGATCCTCGTATCATTAAAAATATAAAATTGACTGTTTTGATGCCACATTGTCACAAAAATCAATAAAAACTTAGAACACAAACGTTGTAGTCCTTCAAACAACTGATAATGATAATATGCTGCAAAAGAGGAAGTTACAGATAAGCGAGGATATTGCGATACGGGCAAAAGCACAGAGTGTGTGTGTAGTTAGTCTGTGGTTAGCCGTAAATTGCGTTTAGGAAAAAAGGCGGGGCGATGGGCATCCTATAATAAAATTGTTATCCCTATTTTACTTAATTTTCAATTAGGGGTAGTAAAAGAAACTAGGTAAGAAAAAAAAATCGCAAAATTCAAGTTACTATAAAGCCTCATTCATTCATTGATAATTGAAGTAAATTAGGAAGTAGAATGTAAATTAGGCTTAAAAATCGCTATCGTTCCTCCTTTTTTCCGACGCGTATTAATAAGGTTGGTTGATTTTAAAATGATACAATTTGTAAATAAGAATTCTGGTGTATTTAAATAATAATAAAAAAAGTTTTAATTCAGATATACTTGGCCCCTAATATTATTAGTAGAACGACTTAAAAAAATATTTTAGTACATAAAAATAAAAAATATTTGCCAGTATTAAATAATGCAGTCAATGATTTCTTTTCCGTTTTCTATCTAGTTTATTAGTGCCGTAACATACAATGTTAAGTCAGATGGAGAACAATTTTCACCTGTAGCTACCTACAAAAACACTGCGACCAGTATGCCTAATAATTCTATGACTGCGACCACTTTTCCCAATTTTGTTTTTTTAAACTATGGCGAAAGGGTGGATAAGGAAAGATTACATTTGCCTCAAAGAAGGGAAACAAATCGTAAGATCTTGAATATATAGGTACAGAAAAAAACATAGGCTTGGTGCATACAAAATAATTTTTACAACGTTTTTAACATAGTGATCTTTATAACGGCAAATGCTTGTTAATAATGGAATAGGTACTACCTATACCTACGCCGAAGGTAATTAAATTATAAACACTCAAAACCTGAATTCTCGGTCTTTGGTCTTTGCAAGAACAATTTTAGGGGTTCACGAAAAACACGTCAAAAACATCCATTTTAACAAAAAAACAATACATACATCTTATCCTCTTCAAAGAAAAAGTCGTCGTCGTATTCTTGCATCATTTTGTTATAAATAAATAATCCTTTCACTTAAAACAAGGCGAAGAAAAACGTCACTTTGTTGTTGAAATTATTGATTTTTCCCGGCGGACGGCTCAGCTAGACGTCAAAATGGTGTCGGTAAAACAGGGTTCGGAAATGCGGGAAAACTGGAACGGTGATTTATGGCGAACTTTTTGGTGTTTGTTCGAAGTAAGTATTATTTAATTTTATAATAGGAAAGAAACGTTGAGTCTTATGACTTTGAGGACTTTCAGGAAATTATCAAACAATATAATTATAATTATTTCAACAGGTATTTTTTTTGTTTTTTTATGTAACTTCTGTATCGTGGGGATTATTATAATTATGAACAGCTTGTGTATTGCCATTAATGTTATTAAAAAAGTAACAATCTTATAGTGTATGATTTTTTTAAATTTCATAACGTCGCTGGCCATTGAAATAATTATGTTACATTGTTGTTGTTATTATGTTGTGTTGTTGTAATTATGTTTTGTTGTTGTTATTATGTTGTGTTGTTGTTGTTAATAATTCTGTTGCCTATCTCTCAGTTGAATGAACTAAAGATAACATTACACGCCTAACTACCTATACCATGGGGTTAATGAGAAACCATAGAATACCACCTGTTGCGCTTATGTTATTTAGCAATAAAATTGCAGCCACATAATGTGAGCGGTCAAAGATCAGCTTTAAGGACATTATAACTGAGCAACACCATAGAAATGCGATGTGATGCAATGCTATAAAGTTCGTATTATGCTTAATCGAAAGGTAGCTTATACAAGGGCTAGTCTCGTTAGAACAGTCGATGATTGTTTATTAATAAAGGATAACTTGCAAAAAATCGATCAGAAGTAATGTTTGAAAATGTGTTGAAAATTAAAATGTACGAAACCGAAAGTGTTAACACAATAATGACGCGGGAGCGGCTTGAGCCGGTCAAAAAAGCTTCATCAAAGAGCAAAAAAAGCCATTCGCATCGTTTCGGTGGAGACTCGACACCGATCGGAAATGAATTCCGATCGTCGAAGTAACAGTGGTAAAACGTGATCGGCTCAAGCCGATTCAGCGTCGATAAGTTGTGGACACTCCTATGAGCCAAAAATTGAGAGATTTGATATAAAAACCAAGAGTAAATAAGTTCTCTGTTCATGAACGAGTCGTGAGAACGTAACGAGAACAAAAAAATGACGTGAAACTAATTATGTAAGGGTGAACCGCCTAATTGTCAGCAAGCATCAATATGTAATATTAATTATGAAATAATTATTATGATCTTAGAAGCGTTTCGATGGCAATTTAAAGAGTGGCTATGAGGTTGGCACCTCCAGCCTTCAGTAGTGTCCATCAGTTCCAGTAACGTGCGAACAACAGGACACGCTGGACACGATATTAAGTGCACCATTGTTTGTGGAACAGCACCACATTTGTTTCCATTTACTGCAATATACACAGTGTTTTGTTTATTTAGAAATTATTATAGGGAAAGATCTTCGTAAGTTCGTAACCACAACAAAAGGTTTTTGTCGTCACATAGATCTTCATGATGGTTTCTAGCCATCATTGATGGTTAAAGGTATAAGCGATAGTTGTTTGGAAATAGATATTTAAAGTAGTAAAGAGCATCTAACTGCATGTTGTAAGAAGATCTCAAATTGCTATTTGAATCCCATTAGCGTGTTGTATTAAAATCACAATGATCACTAAATTAGCTATGTTAAATGCAACGTCAGAGACATCATTACCTACTATGATAATGACTATTTAAAGGTCTAGAATGAATGATATAAAAAAAGACTGCATAAAAAAGGAATGTCAGAATTCTTTGCTTCATGTAGCTCAGTTATAAGTTTTTTAGTACATAATTAACTAAGAAAATCGGGTTCTTCCGTATTGTACATAACATACAAAATTAGCCTATAATGTTCCCACTGCTGGGACACAGGCATTCTCTCTGTGAGAGGGGGATAGATACCCCAAACAAATTATTTGTCATCTCGGTAGTCACCCAACATTGCAGAGGACTTACACAAAAATATTGCTAATGATAATGGTGCCGATTCTCTTGTCACAAATTCTCTAAACTAAACTAAAAATCACTAAAATTTAGTTTATTCCTGTCAAACGACGATTTCCTATTCTGAAAATAGACTAAAGTGACACAACTTAACTATAATTTAGTTTGACAGCACTAAGATGGCACTGAGTTTTAATTTAGTGAAAATGCTATTCTGAATTTGACGTTTTAACCAAAATTTTTGTTCTATATCTAAAATCCTCTAACGGACTATTTTTAATCACGATTAAAAATGTGTGGAATAAAATTAGATGTCATGAACTAAAATTCAACCAACACCTCGAATTCAGTTGCAAAACGGTACTGTATCTTTTTTTATTTTCTTTTGCTTATATCTCGAAAACGGTGTGTCCTATCGTAAAAATAATGAAAATTTTGACCCCCTTTGCAACCCTTAATACTCTACATGTTGGTGATTAAATTTTTTTGTTTTCTTCCAAAAAGTGAAAAATTCCATATAAAAATACGTCAAGACGGCCACATTGCGCGCCTCTGCGGCTCAAAAAAAATCACGTGGTAGGCAAACAAGTAGGTACCAAGTGGAGTCGCGATTGTCAAATTCGATTTTAGTTCTGTCAAAATAATTTTTAAATTTAGAGATTTTTTTTGGCAGAATAGCTCTAAGATTCTCATAGTAAAAAGTAGGGAATTTTAGTGATAGTTTAGTTAGTTTAGTTCGGTGTACAAGAGAATCGGCACCATTTACTGTTCCACCAATAGTGCGTCACACCCTATTCAAAAAAAGGTTCGTTACTCAACCCTCAGTGACGTAACGGTATCAGCGTCGCCATTACTACGCTCCGTTGGGTAACATGAACTGCTTTATATGTAAAAGTTGCATTTACCTTGTTTCACCAGTATACAAACGCGCGCCTCGCGAGTTGGTCATTAAAAAAGAAAAAAAATAAATAATGAATAAACTAATTATAGTGAGTATTATTTCTTTTGATTATCCGAACGTGTTTTAGTGATTTTGACAGGATTTTTTTGGCGGCAATCGAAAGTTTTTTGTTTTTTTTTTTAAGTTTTGTTGTGCATATTTGTTATTGTTTGTGTTTTTTTTTGTTGGAAAATGTTACGGTGCCAAGTTTTAAGTTTTGTAACCTTGTATAATATCAAATGATTTGATGAATGTAATCTTGATTATTAATACTTATTTATTCTTCGAATGGTTTTATAGTGTGATCGTGACACGGTAAGCTGAAACAAGCAATAGTTTAATCTTTACTACGAGCTCTAAATTATTATAAAATATTGTTATTGTAATTACAATGACAAGTATTGAGCAAGCGCAGAATAATTAACTAATGGTTTTATGTGACATTGGAATGCTCGTTTGGTGGTCTTTTTGCGAGAGACACGTTGCAACAGTTACTTTATATTCAGCATTGTTCTGCTGGCAGCAGTGAAATGTATGAATATACAACATAAATTATTTTTAAATTTAACGGACCGTGTCATGTAAATACTCCACCAAACGTAAAAACAAAAAATATATAAATAAAAAGCATGTTCGTTGGCCTTGGCAAGCGCATCACTTTAAAACGGTTTTGATTTAGCTATATTTTGTTTTAAAATGTTCGTAATACAACGACGTAGGTTTTTGTAAAGAAAAATTGGAAAACTTTCCTGGAACATTTTCAATCGGGACATACTGAATGTCACTTTTTCTATGAGATTTTTGTATGAACTATTGTTTGGACAGGAACACGTCTGCCGGGGCAGCTAGTTTAAAATAAAAATACTTACAGTTTAAATTATGCACAACAAAACTTACGCCACACAAAAAATTCCGCCAAAACTTCGCGCCATTTCTTAATTTGACAGTTTTTTTTTTCAGCTGTCACTCTGCGTCCTACTGCTTTGCCGACAGGCAAAGACACAAAATCCTGTAGGGCCTATTGGTTCGTTTCTTCGAGCGAATTTCATTGGTCATCCTGTCGTCCATGAAAAGGTGTCCTATGTTTTCGATCCTGATGTAGCCTTGAAGAGGCGAAGACAGTTCATAGAATTACATGGAGACAAAGGGGATAAGCTGATTGAAAGGCTGGGTTTAGGAATTGATGGGAAAGAGGACGAGAGACTAGAACAGCAAAGAAAAAGGGATGAGGGCCATCTAGGTGGATTAAACTTTTATCTCCCTTAGATAGCTGTAAATAGGGTTTATTATTCAATGTAGGTAGGTAAACAGGTTGTGACGAATTATATTTATGGAAGTGAATTGTTGTTTTAATTAACCTTTTTCTTTTCAGTTACATAGTCCAAAATTTAGATCAGGGATAAGCAAGCTTGCTCTTTACGATAGAGTTGGCGATAAGGATCTTGTTTTCCAGTTTTTCCTGATAATCTTGAATCTCGGATAATGGGCCTAGTAAAGCTCATCTTTATTTTAGCGGGTATCGTGAAAGATGACTCAGAAATGACGATAGCAGGACAGACATACATACCGGGGCCACTGATAATTTGGGATTTCCTCTATGATGACACTTATATTGTAGGGACCTTGAAAGCACTGAACATTCATTGATGGCATAACAAGTATTTTAGGGATCTTCAAAATCATCAAATATTTGCCAATAACAGCGTTGAACCCCGTCAACATATTTTAACCGCACAAAATCGATTACTCACACTGATTAGAAAAAAAAGCGACCGCTCGCACTCGAAAGGTTCCGTCCCAGCGTACAAATATTTAACACAACATATTTTTTCAAAACGCCGAAAGAACACGTTTCTTCTATAACCCCTTTTTATTTTTAACTTTATTTAATTTTTATTTGTTATTATCGCAGCAATAATATTAGTACACACTCCGTAAAATTTTCAAGTGTCTAGTTATTTCGGTTCAAAAGATACAGCTCTGTGACAGACTGACGGACAACGAAGCCGTAGGGTGCCGTTGGCACTGTTTGGGTACGGAACCCTAGAAACGTTTCAACATTTCTTTTGATGATTATAAATACTAATAAAAATATCGAAACTCTGCTTAGCTGAAGGTCAAAAACTAACGTAAGTAATTCACCATTTGAATGTGAATTGCGTCAATGTTGCCACTTTTATATTTTATTTATAAATACTGATTGGAACCTTGGCCGCATACGTGGATAATTCTGTCGGATTAAGGCGACTGTGTCCAGTGTCTCATGGTAATCAGTTTGTAATACTAAGTTCATTTTGTGATGATTCACATGTTATTTATAAGCCCGTCATGTCTGTGAAATTTCGCCAGTCATTTTAATATGAGCTTCAAAATTGTATAAATAAATAGAACTGATTGTATTCCCCCCCCCACCCACCCTTCGAGAGGAGCTCGAGGCTAAGTAGTAACAGCCGCACGGGTCGATCCGTCAGTGGATGGGTGACCATCTTTACATACCGAGACTCCTCAGTGCCTCGGAAAGCACGTTAAGCCGTTGGACCCGGCTGTCATTCGTTACTCCCACGATAGCATCCCAAAGCAACATCTAAGAATTTGCAAAAATTCAAAACAGAAGCATCAAGCAGCATGTTAAAATATGTGACTATTTTATATATAGGTATCTCTCTCTCTCTGTTTAGTACCTGGTACTTGTTGAAAGGCCTACACTGTCCTCCCATACCTGATTAACATAAATATTGCAAAAGGGAATTATTTTTTAAATTGGAACCGTGCACCTAGCTTCTGACGTTTCATAAGTGCCCATGTAGGTATGCGAAATAAAATATTTTGATTTTGATTCTCTTGTCTCGAATTAAAACATATTTTATTAGAAAATAAAAAATATATTATAACAATGTGCATTTTACCCCATTTCACCCTTTCAGTAAAGCCTATTGAATCTGTAGTACAAAAAGACATTTTAGTATCATACACGGGGATTTTTAATTTAATTTTTAATTTAGTGTGAAAATACTCATGATTATGAGCAACTTTTACTATGAGACCAACTCTGAAATATCGAAAAAATATCAGCTGTTTCATACAAAAATGTAATATTTACCCGATAAAAATGTATGAAACGGATGTATTTTTTTTTTGCTATTTCGAAGTTGGTCCCATAGTGAAAGTTGTTTATAAAAATGGGAACTTTCACCTCTTAAAAGGTTAACAGTGGATTAAAAATCACCATGACCCTATATCTCTTTGGTGTATGCAGTTCTTTTTAACCAGGATCTGTCTTTATTGTCTGAATTCACGTTCATATTCACGTGCTCGTTCATTTTTTGTGCTTGTTCATTAATTAAAAGCAAGAAAAAGAAAAACAACAATTTTCAATATCATTTCATTTATTTATTTATCGTAAAGTATTACAATATCGATAGATATTTCCATAACACTGAATGAAAACTTATTCTAAAGATAATAAAACATATCCTAGGAATCATGAAAGGTGGCCTAGCTTACTATCAAAGAACAATTATTTGGAATACAAAATTCATAATCGATAAATCGTATCGAAATATCGAAATCGATTTCGAAATTCCGAGAGATTTATCCTTACAGATTATGTAGACTTAGATTCTAAGGGCTGTGTTTGCTTTTAGTTTCATAGTTTTTCTTGACGGAATTACAGAATATTATGTGAAGGGCTACATTGACGATCTAATTCTGATTGCGCAGAAAAAGGCGTTTTAGTCATAAAAATCATAGACGAAAGGTTCGTAGTACGTACGTAAAATATTTAGCAAAATCTCATGTTGTAATTGATGACTGAAATCAAATTACTTGACACTTGATTTGACAATATATTAAACTGAATCGTCTCTCAAAAACCGAGGCCAGCCGTTTTACTATGAAAATAAAAGCAAAACTACAGTGTGTTAATTAAAAGAACTTCATTTGCGCTTCAATTAATGTTATGTACCTAATTTACAGTAACTGTTTTCTTTTCTATACCTGATAACGCCACGTCTTTTCATTGGGGTACAGAAAAAAAAATAAGGGCTTTATAAAGAAGCCATGAATCTAGTTTCAAAACTGACATATCATGTCCTGAAGGATTTTTCATTCAAAATGATATATCTTTTTCATTCAGAATGAAATGTTTCAGTGTTTTTAATCTGACAGTTTTGAAACGAAATTGAACCCGTTTCTAAAGGAATACAGGGGGCTGACTATCAAGTATTAATGCCATCATTATTTCATTGCGAAAAAAGGATGGTGCTAGCGGCCTTGTATAGCTCCGTCTCTCACTAACACTACAAAAATGGTAGCATTAATACGTCGTAGGTAATAGGTAATAGGTGCAGGCCTTCGTTTTTTCGTAGCTTCAGCATAAGTTGAATTTGACTTTTTGACGGTTTTAGTTCGTAAAACTGTCATAAAGCCAACTTCTGCGTTATAGGCTGACAGTAGAAGGTCAAATTCCTGATGAACCTTACCAACCATTAATGTTTATTGTATTTTACGTTTGGTCAGTCAATTTAATAGCACCAGGTTACTCTGACGTCAGGTTAGTCACTGACCACATGAAAAAGATGTAAGTACCTATTTAAATACCACAATAATTTACGGTAAATAATCATAAAATTATTTGAAACGCAAAATCGAAGTGCACTAAGAGAACTATGACTGTAAAAATTATAAAAAAAAACATGAATAAATGCATACCAAGAATTGCATAACCGGTAGATACTTACATACTAAAAAACCTAAAAAATCGAAGATATTTGTGACTATTTCCCTTAATACTAAAACATTAATTATTACAAAGATTTTTTTCGAAAAAAAGCATTTTTAAGGCACCTCGCATTTTTGGTTTGCATCAACAATTTAACAGAAGGAATTTTTAAAACGTTACATGTAGAGAAATCTTTAACTAATTATTATAATAGGCTCATGACTTTGATTGATAGTTTCATTTGTAAGTCCGGTTTATAATTTGAATCATCCGGCACGCATCGAAATTGAAAATGGTTTTAATCATCGCGAGAATTTATTACAGCCATTTTTTTATATAACTACTTACTGTAAATACAATTCTTGCACCGTTTGAAATTACGAATTCTGTTTCTGTTTGTCTAGACACAGAATAATGCTTACAATTTGTTTTAAAAATAACTAGGTATTTTTCATAATCATGAGCCAAATAAGGGTCTTTCATCGAACATCTATTTTAATCCCGACCATATTTCGTATTTTTAATACATTTCAAGGAGAAATCATATTTCACACAAATTCAGAATGATTTCAGTAATCCGCCATCTTTGTAACTTAGTTCCAACCGAGATACATAGATGGCGCTGATTGTCATGGCGCAACGCAAACTTATAGCATGTTCCTAGCCTGTTCCATACTTTAAAATCCGCAAGTAAATTACCTACTAATGACGAAAGACCCAACTTATATCTAATAACGAACACCAATGAAGTATTATACTTTAATATGGCATTACATTCATAAATAATTATTCATTAAGAGATCAAAATTAAGTTCTTTTTTCGTTATAAAAATTATTAATTTCTCTTACATTTTTATACAACAGGGTAACATTTCTTTTCACATTGTTTGTTTTGCGTTAGAAAAGTAATTTACATGTCTTTTATGAAAATGTATGGTATTCCAAAAATAAAACTTAGAAATTGCACTTGTATTGTGTTTAGGAATAAATCTGGAGAACTTGGCAGAAAAAAAATGTTACCATATCCACAAAATTACAATTTTTAATGCCTATTATACTTCACATTTCGTCACTTCGTTTTATAATTTTACAAAATAAGCAAAACACAATTATTTTTTAAATCTGAAAATAATTTTTATCGGTCGAAAGAGGTTTTTATGTATTTATTCACTAACTTCGTTGTGACATCTCCCTTATGTCTTTAAAGTGGGTAGTTAGAATTTACTCTCATTCTCATCTGACTTAAAAAAAAAACTATCTTCGAGACCCTTTGTCTTCTTCTTTCAAAAGTAATTTGAATTTTGAAAGAAGAAGACAAAGCGTTGTGTAACTATACAGGCGCTATACAACGTTTATTAGTAAGGCGGTAACCGCCTTACTATTGAAAAAATTGGTTAATATTTTAGCTTTCTTTAGTCACTGGTTTTTGAAATCGTAGTGAATGAGAGTAGTTCTAATACTGACACATCAATATTAATAAATGTTGATACCCTTCTTTAAGAGAAACCATTTTCCACTCTGTTACAATCTGCCCTGCTATTTTACTTTAGTTATTTCTGGCGACGCTGCTAACAAAAGATAGTCCATCTAACTACATTTAGGTTGACAATTCAATTATTCCATCTCGCTCTACGTTACTCAATCTCCCCGCCTCGTTCCCGAACGCTGCCGAAGTTAGCCGAAGTGTGACGTGAATTCAAATGTAACGGTAATGTCGTAGTCGTGCTGTCGTTTGTCGCAATATTTTGGTCGCACACGCCTGTCGTCAAGACAACGTGGACCTGGAATGAGAGAAAAAAGGAATTAATAAACAAATATTTATTGGAATATTTATCGACCATCTTCGCAAGGATGGTAATAGATGGGTGAGAGTTGCTGAGGGTACAGCTTAGTGGAATTGGGGAGGTCTTAAACACTTTCTGGTTAATGGTATATAAAATATATATAGGTATCTATGTTTATTCCTTTTTTTACGTCTGATGGTTAGTGACTAACCAGGGGGTTGGCCCCCTGGGTTAGTGGTCTCGCAATGATGAGTTTTTGACAAATTTTGTATGGTATATCTGCCAAAAACTGATCATTGTGAGACCACTGACACGTTTGTAAATTAGTGGACTTGGCCCCCTGCACGCTTAACATGACCACAATAGAAACGCGTTTTGTCGACGGAAGAATAGACAAAATGATAGATAAACAATCACAATCTGTCATTTTGTCTATTCTTCCGTCGACGAAACTCGTAGAAAACCCATTTCTATGGTTATCATGCTACGCGAGCTAGTGTCAGAGTTATATAGCTAAATGGGCTAGAAGTAATAGTTCGCGAAGACTTTTTGGACTAGCAGCAAGGGGTTCAAAACCTGACATATATACTCATTATTCTTGTTCCTTATTGGCACAAACAATATGATAATATGCATACCATGTTTAATTAGCTAGACAGCAAGGTTGAGAGCGGAGCTGACTGCCAAGGGTGCGACAGATGCATAAGTTCCGACCACGGCTCGTAAATTTTCTAAAACCTCACTGACTTATGAATATGATAATAGTAAAAGATTGTGAGAGAACTTAGTTTGAAACAGAAAACAGGTGGCTGACTATGAAGTATTAATGCCATCATTATTCCACTGCGAAAAAAGGATGGTGCTAGCGGCCTTGTATAGCTCCGTCTCTCACTAACACTGGAAAAATGGTGGCATTAATACGTTGTAGTATAGGTGCAGTAGGGACCCATCATAAAGTGGGACAATTACAGGCTAAATATCACTGGAATATACATTTTTTAAACAAACGTATCCGACGTCATTCAACTGCTCTACATAATTATCTTAATCACGTCTCGATTTACGACTTTCCGTCCAAAAGTTACGGTACATAATTGAATGCGCAGCCATTTCACCCATAATGTACTATCTCTGCAGAGATGAAAAAATCCGACCGAAAATCTAAAGCGAACCGCTTTTAGGACACATGGGAGAAGAGTATACAGAAAGACAACTCCCAACAATGCTAGATAATTATGAATGAAGAATTATGCTAAATAAGCGACCTACGGAATTACAATGTAGATAGTTGTCGGACTGGATGCTCGAAATGGGAACTGCAGTTTCAACTTGATAGTCCAAGTTGCTCAAAATAAGTTATATAGCAAGAGTCGACATTAACATACTTAAAAGTTAAGATATATAAAAGCTTGCAATTTTTGCATCGCCAAATGATTATTACAAAAATCGAGTTTAATGAAATGTTTTATTTTGTTGTTCATTCATATGCTGGGCTCATTTTAACGATATCAGCAGTGACCCATTCAATGCAATAGATAGATAGATAGAATATTCTTTATTATGTACACCATAAAAATTACAGACATAAATGTAGAAATTTTACATAGCGCGACACGATGGGCGGTCTTACCGCTAAAAAGCGATCTTTTACAGACAACCTTTGGATGGATTAAAGGGTTCTCCCTTTAATCCATCAGAGACAATACTGCAGGTAGTCGTGTACCATTTACATATACAATAAATAAAGCATAAATATATAATAAACATGAAATAAAAGCAAGGAACTATGTTTTTTTATTAAAAGTGGACAGAGATTGAGCACGCCTTACCGACACGGGCAAGGCATTCCATAACCGTACTGCTTGAACTATAAAAGACTTGTCATAAAAGGTGGTGGAATGCATCGGCCATCTCTAGTCTCAAGTTTTCCGTTGACCTCAGATATCTATTATGTGTGTCTCACGGGCAAACCGCAGTATATTCATCAAACTGACCCAAAATGAGACGATAATAAATTCTTCGTCCTAAAAACGAGCTTTTGTTTCCTATACGGATTTTCTGCACTTTTCTATTCTTTGACAAATATCTCAAGACAGATCTCCGTATCGGCTTGCATAATGCGATTTGTAGCTACGATTAGAACATTTTTGTTGGCGTACAGCGATACCATCGGATTCTTAGTACATCTTGAATTTTATGTGCGCCTAGTACCTCGGTTGGGCATAAATGGTTATGTTAACGCTATTTTTGATAAGTTAGGCGGGTAGGGTGATGGATGGCAGCTTTTAGTTTAAATGTCTGTAGTTTTATGCTGTCCTAGTATGTGGTAATCTTTTGGTGTAATCGTAAAAGATGTCTGTGTGAAGTAGGTTTATGGAGGCTAGTCTAAGATAGATGCAGTTGTGGACAGAAATATTATAATGTGTTTTTCTTGGTGACTTATGTTCGTTAAGAAACTGACTTTAAAGTTATTAAATTAATCTGTTTATCTATTGTTTTTTTTTCTTGTAATAGAAACTTATAAGAATCACATGAATTCATAAGAAGTGTTTCATGATCAGTTTGTAAACTCGTCGTAAAAGCTAATTGAATTTATAAATCCTTGAAATAAATGACCAGATTTTCAATATACGAAGAGGAACTCCAAGAATACATAAATTAATTACAGAGAGTCATCATCTGCCTAGCCTTTTCCCAACCAAGTTGGGGTCGGCTTCCAGTCTAACCGGATGCAGCTGAATACCAGTATTTTACACGGAGCGACTGCCTATCTGACCTCCACAACCCAGTAACTGGGTAATACGATACCCTTTGGCAAGACTGAAGATAAGTTAATTACAGAGAGTCTAAAACAATATAGTGTACATAATTATAATTTAGTCTAAATTTCAGAGTGAATATAAATTGTTTAGTTTAAAGTTTAGGGTAAACAATTTAGCTTAACTTTAGAGCGCAAACAATTAAAAACAGAGGTTATTAATTGCATTACCACACACAAAACACAACCAAACAAAAATCAACCACAATTTTCATTCTTTAAAACTTTCTTAACTTAAAGTCTAAATAAAATATTTATTCTCACGTTAAATAATTCAGTAACCACTGGACACCTGCGCGATATTCAATACTAATACATATTAAAAAGATTCTATCTACATTGAACTTTAAAAGCGTTTTTGCAGCGTTTTTTGTGCGTGTTCAGTGAACCCTAAGAACTGGGCAGTGAAGGGTTTTACCCTGTAAAGGACAGTACACATCCATACGATTCTGAAAAGGCGAACATTATTTTTTAATATTTTATAAATGTTTGCTTGTTCTCATTTAAGTATGAAGGAATTTTAAAAATGTGGTGTCCGCCATATTTTATACAAAAACAGTTCTAAAAAGTTTTGAACGAGCATCTTACGAGAACGAGATTTAATAAATAAAATCAGCAATCAAGATTGTGTTGTGATTGTTTATGCAAAATAACAACAAAAAATAGTAAGGTATGATTCCCCGCCGCCCACACATTTTCTATAGGTTTATATAAGACATTCTGAGCACGGCAGCAATGTCACGGCAATAAATGTATAATTCTGAACCCCGCTGCAGCACTGCCGCGTGCAGCGGGAATCGATATCTCATCACGTCTAGAATCCCCGAAGTCAGAGGTGTACCTCAAGTATCAGTGTACACCCCATTTCGCCAGTTTTGTTTTAAATCCCATAAGGGGGCTGTCATCAACCGGGTACAAATTCAGACTCTGGGCTGCTACTGAGAAATTCCTGATGGCAAAACCCAATAACAATAATAATTATAATTATTTGAAAATGTTGATAGTGTTTCAAGGACTAAGTCTCCATAAAATACTTTATCAATATTTTCAAACATTAAACTTTTTTATACCTAACCCATTAAAATTAATAACTACTAGTACAGATCATGTACTCATTCAAATAACATGTTAATGAGTACATGATCTTTCATATCACAGATCATACAAAAAATGCTAGCGTCATACTTAGTAATTGATTTGATATAATTAATTACTATGATGAGTTCAAAGATCTGAAAGCAAGTAACAGTTTATAAAATATTGACAGCGGATCACTTAGGAGGGTCACAAAAAGTTCTAAAAGAACAAAAAAAATACTTAATTTAAATTCAATTAGAGATATTTAGTATCTACGCATGAAAAAGGATTAATCTCTAGATTTATGGCTCATAAAAAAGCCTCAAAGAGATAGGTACGAGTTTAATGTTCTATAAGCACCATACCGCGACGCAGACGTCTGCGGTGAGTTGCTACGCGTACGCGACCGACGCGACGTCAGCGTAGGAGCCATTCAAGAGGATTCAGGAGAATTCAAGCCTTAAGAGGTAGCGCGGTCACGTGGTAATTGGCGTTCATTACTAACGGACCTATTTCCCTGGTTAGTGATACTAGTCCAAATATTTTTGTACGATATAATGTATATCTGCCACTGCCATGTGTCCCTGTGTTTTGTTTTTTGGCGTAATTGTATTATGAGAACTAAACATAACTGGCGAAATGTGGGTGTACTAGGTACACCGCTGTCCAACCCTTCGGGGAAACCAGGCGTGCTATGTGTGGTTTATTTGAAAATTATTTAGTCGATTATTCGAATAAATAATCGCTCGCGTCAAAGTGTAAACCGTCTCTAAGCCCCATCTATACATAATTCAACTCTTATTTATAGAATAGACTTACATTGAATACACCAGGACCATCGGTACAAAAACTAGCCGACCAGTTTTTTATTCCATATCTTATCTTAAAGGAAGACTGAACTGGTAAAGGTAGATTTTCTTTCAAAGAAAAAGGATGTTAGCTGTTTCTTTTAGAGTTCACTCTTGGATTTCTTGGAAGAGAGTATGTCGAATTGAATAATGTCGAACAAGCATTATTGTCGAAGTAGTATGTCATCGAAGTCACATCATTTCGTAGTTAAGTCATGTCGAAGAAAAGTTTTGTCGGGGTAGAGTAGTGAAGGAACTAAAGTATTGTCGAAGTAAAGACGTGTCGGAGTTCCGTAATGTCGAAGTAAAATCATGTCGTAGTACCATTTGTCGAAGTTCAGTTTGGTAGTCGGTAGGGATAGATATATTATGTCCGCTATTATGTAAAGTAATTCCGCGGGGTAATTACGTAACACACTCATAGTACCAATTGCTTTCATTTTGACAGTTCAAAAACATTCATTGTGTTATCTACGTTGTTGAGCAGACTTTTTCAAACAAATTCAAAATAATTCAGATTGTGACTGAAAGTATAACGTAATTAGGGTGCTGTTGAAAGTCGTTGTAGAAATGTGAAACGCTTTGAAAGCGATTGCGAAGTGTAGGCCCTCAGACTGCTACTGAGAATGTTCTAATGGAAAAAGCAATAAGAACATTTTGCCTGACTTGAAAATCGAACCCAGGCCTTAACTGAGTCCTGCTATGGTTGCGGGAAAGTCCGAAAGGGATAAAGGCAACTGAAGGAACACGGGTGGGTCAGTAAAAGTCTGACACGCCCTTCCGCTCCGCCCAGAGCGGGAGAAGTCATTGGATGATTTCCCACCCTCAAAAAAATAAAAATAAAGGCCGTAACTGAGTAAAGTTCAATGTAAATGAACTTCATAGAAAAACACAATAAAAAGTTTATAGTCCAACTTTTTAACCCTAGAACAAAAACATTACTATATAGCTGCGATGAGCCAATTTGCAAAAATAATAACAGCGAATAAAATATCGTGCTACCTAAAAATAATCCCAAACCATTATTTCCATTATGGTAGTTAACGAAATGAAAAATATGATGTCCTAAGGTGCGGTGTTCGTGGCAAAACAGGGCGGTGCCGACATTAGGTGGGGCTCAATTACGGAGAAATTAGTCGCGTAAAAGTTGGCATATTAATGACGACATTAGGGCTGACCTTGACCTTGGGGGTAACCAAATATCGTGTTTTTGATAAGCGTTTAGGTTGAAGGAAATGGTTACAAACATGAAGCTTTCTTGAAATAAATGTTATTGATCTGAGCTATTTCCGGTTCGTCTTTCTTTTTCGTGTAGACTAAACAGAATTTACGAAGGACATTTTTAGAAAGGTAGGACAGGAAACTATCTATAAAAAAAAATAGTACTTCAGACCGAATTTCAAAAATCGCAGCAGGGACCAGCCATCTACGCAGGAGATATTATAGTGCACAAGAGTGTGCGCAGACACAGGTGCACTCTCTCTTCCCTCACTCTCATAGTCGGGACGGCAATCCGACACGACCGGAGAGAGATCAGGCGCAGGACCAACGGCTTAACGTGCTACCCTGAGGCACACCGCCAACTTCCAAACTCCGTGCTGTTACTGAGAAATTCCTAATGGAAAAACCAGATAACGCTGCCTGACCTGGGAATCGAACCCGGGACCCCACGCTCAGCAGTAGCGTTTGCGACCACGAGACCAACGGGGCAGTGCAACTATCTATAGTACCTATAAGTCATCCATTTAATCACATCAATCTGGATCCAATCTAAAGATGAACTAAGAATATCCTGCGGCGTCACCCGGTCAATAACTTCACAACAAAAACCTAATCAAGATACTAACTAATAGGTTTTCACCACACAGTTAGCCAATTAATATTATTAGGCGGTGTTTTTGTATGCAGATTAAGGCTCGGCACAAACGAGCCACCGTCCAGTCACCGGTGGCTGCCGCCTCTTGCTGCGGTGCTGAATCCTGCTGTAGCGGGTGGCCGCCACCTGCCACACGTGTGCGGCGAATCGATACAAAACGTATGAAAAAGCATGTGAACTGCTTGTCGCTCCGCTACAGCAGGCGTAGCATGGCGCTTTCTATCTCTACGAAGAATAGACATAGCTTTTTCTATACAAAGTGACAGTTCGTTTCTTCATTTTTGACATCCACCGTAGAAATCTTTCTACAATCTGTCATTTTGTCTTTCATTTCTAACGATCTTTGTCTAGGTCTTTTTATATGTAGACTATTTCGGAAGAAAGTTTTCTATCCTTACTGTCAAAATCACACTGACAACCGATAAATCCTATGATAAAACAAAGAATTCTGAGTCGAATTATGTAAAAGAGTGAATTTCGTAAAAAGTGCAGTTGACTCTTTCTATTTTGCTGCCGTCTCGTTCTGTCTACTGTCTACAGGAAACGTCATTTTTGTCTACTCTTCCGTCGACAAAACGATGCTCATGCTACGCCTGCTGGTGTGGCGGGGGGCTCGTTTGCACCGAGCCTAAAAATACCGCTTGTTCTGCTTAGCCTATTTTGTTGTGTTATATGGTTGAGTGGTAGGTGAAAAAATACTGTTTTGGGGCATATATACGTTCAATCACTCAGAATTTTATTGAAGACAATTTTGATAAGTTGAATGTTTTGTACCTAAGCTTCAAGCGTGTTAAAATTTCTCTTACAAGTACAGCTTTTTTTTTTACTGTGGCTTTTCGTGTTTTACCTCTGAGGCCTTGAGCCTCCTGTGGCTGCCTTAAGCTACTACACATGGGGGCTCCAGCTAGGGGCATAAAACTAAACTTATTAAGACTAAGCGACTGCTCGCAAAGGGCACCCCCTGTGAGGTACAAACCTCGGCGTAGGCCGTCACTGGCGGGAGGACAGCAAGGTGGGACAGGCTGGATCAAATCAGGATAATTACTATTATAATGGGAATTTAAAGCTAAAGGCTCAGCTGCGGCGCGGGTTGGCACTTCAACGAGCAAGGTCTGGGGTGGTTCGAAACGCCGCCGAGTCGCTTCTATATGCACCGGCAAAGCCCACAGGGTATGCATAGTTCATACTTCTCAGGTGTGAATTTTGACTACAGGTCAGCTTCACAAAGTTCACACAGTTTCAACTTAGATTCCATACAAACAAGTCTAGCTAAGATGGTATTTCAGATTTCATAATATCAGTGTGTATTATTTTTCCTTTACAAGATCTTAAAGTTAACAATTATTACAAGAATTCCTTAATACAATGGTTAAATAAAACAATTGAACTATGGCTTTTGTTGATTGTCTTGCAAAGTACCAATACCAGGCATTTGATTGATAAAAAGTAACAAGTACGAGTAAATTCCTTTGGATCTGTTGGTATATAAAAATGTACCTAGATACTTTGACTATGATAGACAATACATACATAGATAAGCTGGTATATGTATATACCTAGGTAGATGAACTGAATTACCAATACATACTTGTGAAAAAATGCAATGATATTTATAATATACCTTCATAATTGTATATTATGATTTCAATTTTATAACCCCTCTCATAGTCTATTTTTGTATTGTAATCAATTTCAATTTACAGTTAAAAATAATTAATTGGTTTCATCGTTCAAAATAATTCTATGACAATGCATTTTGTTATTAGTTTGGTATTAAAAATATTTTAATGGCCAGTATTTTGATGATTTATAAGATATAAATCTTTATTTTTTATTATGTATCACAACATGGTCCACTGCAAGAGATTATGTCAATCTCAATTAATTTATTTCAAGTGGGCCTTTAAAAGGCATTTTTGATCGACAACATTTACGGGTTATTCCGTTCATCCACCCTAAAACAGCCACCCTAGGGTGGGTACCCGCCAGGGTAGCGGGAAAGTTCGAAAGGGATACCGGGACCCTTGGCAACAGGCAACTGAAGGAACACGGGGGTTTTAGTCAGTAAAAGTCTGACACGAACAGCGGGAGAAATCATTTGATTTCTGTAAGTAGGTTTGTACAAACACTTTTACACGTCAATCACATTTTTAAAACGAGATGAGGTCGGCGTTTCCTATCTGACTACTCTGAGAAGAAAGGCCGAAACAAACTCAGAGGTCACAGTCTCTTTTAAAGTCCAGACATAATCTTGGTCAGATTATGAGAAGACCATGTAGATTGGTGTCTGAAATGGTCTTTTGAGGAAAGAACCACACAGATTGAGTGGACCTGTCCAGTCAGTGCACGCATTTGTCAGTAATCGTGCAGCTCAACTCCGAATTTAAGGAGCTCAACGATTTGACGAACAATACCAAAGAAAGGACATTTGGTTAGGCCGCATAAATTACTCAAACTGCCAGACTATGATTAATTAAAATTAAGAAAAAATAAATAATAAAAAGAAAAGAAAGATCCACATAATCTTCACATTCACAATAATTAAAAATAATATAATACTTTACAAAGTAAATATTCATGTCAATGTTTGAATAAAATGTTAATAAATATAAAAATCCGGAAATAATCTTGGTCAGATCATTTGAGAACCATGTAGATTTGTGTCTGAAATGGTCTTTTGAGGAAAGAACCATACAGATTTGAGTGGACCTGTCCAGTCAGTGCACGCATTTGTCAGTTTTCGTGTAACTCAACTCAGAACTTAAGGAGCTCAACGACTCGACGAACAATACCAAAGAAAGGACATTTGGGTAGGCAGCCTATAGTACTCAAACTGCCAGATAAATAAAAAATATGATCACATAGTCCTCAAATTCACAATAATTAAAATAATAATAATATTATACTTAACAAAGTAAATATTCATGCCACTGTGTAGGTATATAATAAAATAAAAAGTTACCAAAAATAACAAACCACTTCAGTACAATGCGTCCGTACGAAGCTGGAGGGAATGGGCCCACTAGTGGCGGAATAATTTAAGATCTAACTAAACCAATGTTGTAATAGTTCGGAAACATTTAGCATGAAGAGGATTCAAATTACAATCGTGATTATTGTAATCGAAAACAACATATTACTACAACATACCAATTTACTTAATTACCAATCGAAGTACGAGTAACCTACTAGACAAGAATTCAGAATTACAAAATACTAGAATTAATACCGATGCAGCTAATCTCCGTTTGTAGTTTAGTTCCCGAACATGTAAACAAATATGAGTTTTTGGAAAAATAACTTTAATACCAACACATTAAGTTCAGTTTGGGCTACAACTTTTCAGCAGTAATAAAATCAACCTAATTTGCACAATATTAAAGTTGATATTTGTTTTAGATGAAATTACATCAATTGGAAAGAAGGATTTGAATACACTATTAGTTTTCATTTTCACAATTTATAGGAAACTTCGTCGTTGGCATATCACGAAGTTCTTACGACATTTTGATGCTACCAAAACATTTGCCAACTCCGACGATTTATGATAGAAATCGCATATGTTTGTACGTGAATCGAGTAATTGAATTGAAAATGCTTGTTTTATATGTAAAGTCAAAGGATTACACATTTGCTGCGTCGTGTGGAAGATTTGTGGTGTCATTTGGTTGGCGTATGCGTTGCAGAAACAATGGTACTTATTCTGATTTTGTATATAGATATAATATATAAAATTATTTTTTTAATTTTAATTTTTTATAATTATAACTACATGAAGCCAATGGATTTTCTAAACCCGGACTGCTACTGAGAAATTGCAAATGGAAAACCCAATTAAAATTTGCTCGGACTTTCATTTAAAACGGATTTTGTTTAACCAAAATCCGTGGTTTAAACCACGGATTTTGGTTTAATGCCGTAAATAAACCATTTTAAACCAAAATCTGTGGTTTAAATTTGTTTAACATGGTTTTTAAACCACGGATTTTGGTTTAAAACTGTTTATTTACATCTATACCCAGGACCTCCACACAGATACTACTACTTAGAATTTCATTAAGCAACACACACCAAAGTAAAGATTAAAGATTCATTGCACTCTGGGGTGGGGTTATGCCTCTTGACTTGCAAGCCTATAGGATAGTAAAAGTTTCGTTATTGTGTAAACTTAAATTACTTCGTCGTAAACTAAGAAGTATTTCAAAACTCATAAGTAGTTTATATGCTTTAACGAAGAACACGATGGTTATGGCTATTGGTATAGTTGTTAATGAGATGCTAAATACTTTGTTAGTAAGTTAATTTGGAATCTACCGATATTGGTATGGTAATGGTGGAAGAGGAACCTCCTATGGACTACACGAGTGCTGTTTTCAACAGGGGGCTTAAAACGGCCGCTTTGGGTGAATCTTAATAGAAAAATATACACTAGCTTCCGCCCGCGGCTTCGCCCGCGTGGTATGTCGATAAAAAGTAGCCTATGTCCTTTCCCGGGATGCCATCTATCTCCTTGCCAATTTTTATCGAAATCCGTTCTGTGGTTTAGGCGTGAAAAGGTAACATACAGACAGACAGAGTTATTTTCGAATTTATGATATTAGAGTCGCGACAATCTAAGAAGTCCGTTTTGACGTTTCGTTCTCGTGCTTATAATATAATGTTAAGCCTTGAGAATCAGTTTTAAGCAATGTAGATAAGTCGTCGATTACAAACTGTCTAAGTATGTTCAATCGATATGTCTCGAGAATCAGTTTATAAGAAAACAATCTTAGCTGCCAAAAGGGACTTCTTAGATTGTCGCGAGCTTAGTATGGATAATCGTAAAATGTCACAAACTGACAATTCTTATTATGATCTGCGTGCAATTCTTAATACCAAAAAAAACATCTTTTGTCAGATTTCTATGGAAATTCATAAAATGGTCCACTAATTATGAATTGCTTTTGTGTTTTAGAAGAATTGCTAATGACAGCTGGGAATTCAGGAAATGAATTGCTTTTAAAGGAATTGCTAATGTGGCCGTTTTAGGCCCCCAGGTCTTTATTTAAACTAACTAAAAACTAAACGTTTACGTTAGCCTCTAGAAAATTTGGTTGCGTGTTTTGGCCATTAAGACTTTGACGAGGAAGACAATAGTCATGTCATGGCCGAATCTACCACACTTCACATCTCAAGATGTTTGTTTTGTCTTTTACCGTTTTTATAAGATTCTCGTTATGACTGTGGTAAGGAAATCATCTAAGTCAGAAATGAAACGTGTATTTCAATAAAAAACCTAGACAGAGAGCTGCGAACAATACAGTGAAGCATGCCAAAACTACACCTCTGCTCTGTGCATACAGCTCACACGCACACATTTACAATCAAACTACACCTCACTAAGTGCACACAATGACATGTTTACGAAACCTGCCTCACGTCTATAGTTGCAAATAAACCGTTTTAAACCAAATCCGTGGTTTAAAAACCGTGTTAAACCAATTTTAAGCGGTCGTTAAATCACGGATTTTGGTCTAAAGCTGTAAATACACAGTTTTAATCCAAAATCTGTGGTTTAAAAACCGTTTTAAACAAAAAAACGGTTTTTATACCACGGATTTTGGTTTAAAACGGTTTATTTTCATACTCACGTCTCTGTTGACAGCTGTCAAGACAACACACCAAATGATAGACCAAATGGTCTGAGACGTGTATAAACAAAAAAAAACACTTACCAAAACTTAAAGGTACAGTGTCGGCACCCTCTTCTGAGCTCCCAAAGACAATTTGTTACCAATCTTCTTGTAGCCTTCATTCTTAACTCTAGTTTTAGGTTTGTCCGGATCAGGACACCCCTTCAGCTCCCAAACCAGGTTTGTCAAAGACTTCGGCCTGCTTAATTTCCTCGACCTCTTCTCTGGTAGTTTCGGACCATTCCCCGAGTCTCCCGACGTCCTCCCGCCCGAATGACTGGAATCTAAAGTACCATCTAGTTCCATAGCTTGGTGGATATTTGATAAGCTCTTATACCGAATATTAAAGATTGGAGAGTCACCTTTGATTGGTCGAATCGGACTAGCTACTGGACTAGGAGCCTCCTTTGTCGGCGAAGTACTTTTCTGCCGGAAGACCATCCTATTCTTATTGTTGTTCACGCTGTTTTTGATGTATAGCTTAGGCAAGTTAGGTGCTGGGGCTATGGAACACTTCTCTTTATACACAGTGACTGGTGTTTCCTTTATTGGTGCTGGTGCTTTTCGTGTTCTCTTTTCTGCTTTTTGGATGTTCAACGGCTTCTTTGTTGGTATGGTTTCTATTGGCGGTGGTTCTGGCTTTATTTCTGTGATGAGAGGCATGTGGATTGGAGTTGCTGCTGGGGAAGCAGGAGCAGATTCATGTCTTGGAGTAGGCTCGTTAGAATACGAAGCTTTTATATTCTTAGGGAGAGGAGCAAAGCCTCGAACGTAGTCGTAAATTTGGTCTATTTCGTCGTATTCATCTGGAATACTGTTCTCGTCTCGATGACTGCTGTAAATATGATTATGACGTGACATATGTTTGTGTTGATTAGCCGTATCTGAAGACACACTACGTCGAAGGAAATATCCAGTTTTGACTAACGGAGGCGCGTGTAGAGGCCCATTCAAAAGCCTCTTCGGGTCTCCCAACTTTCCATCTAATACATGTATTCTGTCTACAACATCTACTAACAAACGATTGCACTTTTCCACTAGTCTAGAGAATTCCATGAAATTCTTTATTTGATCCTCATTTTTGCATCTTTGCATTTTTAGTGGCGCTGCCAATGGAAGTGCTACTAACGCGTTGCCTTCTTTAGGAAGAGGAAGAGCGAAGACATGGTCTTCTTCAAACATTGACAGCAGTCTTAATTCTGGGACAAAATGGCTGGCACTCTTCAGCCCTCTTGGTGGGGTACCGTGAACCAGTCTCACTGTTATCGGCAAACGTTTAGTCAACAGAGTCTTTGCTGTATGTACTCCACTTATATTCTCTTCCTTAGCAACAGCTGAAAACTTCCCTCTCTGATCCAGGCTTAACAGAACCATATCGCCTTTAGAATCTGTACATTTCAGATACTTATTCTTACCTAAGAATGTTTCTCCTCTAGGCATGATTATCTCTCCAGCTGGAAGATTTCTTGCTCCATCAGCTGTGACATTACCATCTAAGTCTGTTTTAGCACAAATAACTCTGACTGGTTCTCTGACAAGACAGCCATCATCTAGTTTCCTTCTAGCTAGTTCTGATACTGACTCAATGCACCTGACTGCCCGGCCTTCTTCGCTTAGCAGCTCAAAATATCCTTTATACGTTTCCGGGATAGCTATCCTTGGTCCAACACTGACCATCCGTCTCCCTTCTTTAAGTTTGATAGCTTGAGCGATGATCTTCTTTCTCTTTCCTGCAGATACGAGTAGGGCTGTGCTTTGTAGCCCTGGGCTTGGGAGTGTGGGGACGCCAAGTCCTCCATACTGTCCTTTGATGATTTTGGCGACGCTTGGCAGGCGGTTCTTGACTACGAACTCGCGGAGGTAGCTGCCTTCGTCGTTCCAGCGCGATGCTGCGGCCACTACTTGGCCGTCTGTGGCTGCCATGTCGGGTTTAGTCACATCTGTGGAAGAGAGATAAAAAATGTTTTAAATATTTGAAAAGAGAAATATGACTGAAAATTGCTTTTGGTTTGGAGACAGAAGAGATATTCTTTGTAATAAGTAACTTGGGACAGTAACGTTTAAAATAGCTAGTGCGAACTTGGGGCTTAAAACGGCCACTTTAGCAGAATCATAATATTAAAATACTATGAATCATCGTAAAATGTCATAAACTGACAATTCGTAATTTATGATCTGCATGTAATTCATAATAAGAAATAATTCATCTGTTTGACAGTTTTCTATGGAGATTCGTAAAATGGTCCACAAATTATGAATTGCTTTTATGTCAAATTAGAGGAATTGCTAATGACAGCTGAGATTCAGGAAATGAACTGTTTATAGAGGAATTGCTAAAGGCCGGTTTAGGCCCCCTGTGCTGTGGAAATAACAAAATATAGGTTTATTATTATAAATAAAACAAATCTTGAGTATTTATTTGACAATATAAGTAAGTACTTAGTTATGTTAAAAAGGCTACTCCTGGTAAAAAATAAGAGATCGTAAAAAATCTCTCTTGAAATAGTCAAAATAAAATGCAAAAACTTCGAACAATTACAATAATAGATTATCGTTTTCCTTATATTATAAAGAAAGTGTGATACAAAAGAATCTCACGATTGCTACCGTATGCGGTTAAAACCGTTAAACTAAACTTCGGTTAACCAACAGGAAAACCTAGTTTTACAATAAACATTTACAGAATCACGTGCCACTCAAAGTGCGTAAACCGATGCAATAAATAGTTTACAGTGTGTATAGGATAAGGTTGCGTACAGATTGAAGAGACGCATGCGACGCAGCTTATTATCGCGTGACGGAACTTTTTATGATTTTGTTCTTCATAGTAGGTACTGGAAAATTATTAAAACTGTAGATCGGTAACGTATAAATTTTTGAAATAGGAAGTTGAATGATTTTTAGAGTCGGCATTCATTTGACTTCTCGACCCGACTTAGATTTCTTGACATCGTTTACGATGTGTGTATGTGTTCATATATAATGCAATACCTATATTTGTAGTAACTAAGCTACGATCACAAGACAGTGTTTTTTCAACAACTTCGTTTCTAGTTTTAAATGTACCTATTAACAACTTTTTACAGTATTATGAACACGATTTATTGAACTAGCTTTTTAAAGCAATCTTGTTCATTAAATCGTGTGTGTTTATCATGTAGTTACTGGCAAAACCTAACCAATCCTTTTATTTATTTGTAAGAAAGTAAAATGCGTTTATAACAGCAAAAAAATACACTTTAAAACTATTTATAAAATCAGAAAACAATTATTGTAATGCCAAAAGAGCCTCAGCTAATCATAATGTAAGATGACAGCAAAAGGTACACCTTTTGCTCAAAATCAGCGTCAGATGGTGTACCATCTGACGCTGATTTTCAGTTTCAACCCACGAGTTTCATGCGATAGAATAATAAATAAGTGTAATAAGGAGACAGCGTGAGACGTAGGACTCTCCTTTAAAAAAATCGCTATAAAATCGCGCGTTACCCAATGCAACAAACGCCTAACCTAACCTCTAAACGTTCGATTAGCTAACAGTGTAACAAAGAAATGCTCGGTCAATAACGTCGGTTATAAAAACACCGTTATGTAATACGTCTATTTATCGAAGAATAACTACTTATTCTTCGATAAATACTTCGGTTAGACTGAGCAACCGATTTCTTTGTAGATAAGGTTGGAAAGAGGTTATCATGACGTATTATGCAATGATCAGTAGCGACAAAATATTGAGTTGATGGCCCTTTCAGAATGGAATGAATTATTATTAGAAAAATGTGTTTTGATTCTAATAATAGGGCAACCATTACTACTTGTTTGTTGTTATTTCCTCTTAAATTCTTTCTTTTTACCTGACTACGGCGAAGCAAAGAGTTATGATTTTGACCGGTATGTATGTATTTATATTTATCTGTTCCTCATAACTTCTAAACTACCCATCATAATTTCACAAATGAGATATCGTTGGAAGCGTCTTGATCGTCAGCTGGTTATAGCCCATGTGACGTCGTCTATTAAATCGTCGACGTCGATTAAATTAATGATGTTATGTTGGGTATCAAATGAAAGGGCTTAATTAGCAAATTCACACGGTCTCACAATGATCAGTTTTTGACAGATTTTGTATGCCATATCTGTCAAAAACTGATCATTGTGAGACCACTGACACGTTTGTAAATTAGTAGACTTGGCCCCCTGTTCGATTTATATCCTAACACGTGTGACTTCCAATTTTTAATTTGTCTGTCTGTGTTGTCTTGTTCATACCTTTTTAGTAGACTTTTTTGTCGTATTTGGGTTTTAGTTTTCAAACTTTGATTTTTGTTTATTATTTTATATTATAAATGCTAAAGTGAGTTTGTTTGTTACAAACAAGTACCGTACGATTATTGAACGAAGATAGGAAATCTTTAATGGCCAATAGTAAGCTTTACATACGCCTCTTATCACAATATCAATACACAGTTGGTAGAGGATACCGAAATCCGGCCAACACAATGTTCTATAACACTATAGGAACTGTTATATTGTGATGATAAACATATAACTGTATGTTTGGACCTAATCTATCTAGGTTCATAGACTGCCTCGTTGTTCAAAATGGTTGTAAGCAGGACTGCTGATGAGAAGTTCTGGGTCTAATCTCGAGCTCAGGAAAAGATTTAATAGGTTTTTTTATTGGTATCAGTCCGAAGTCTGGATTATGCCTGGTTAATGTGCAGTGGTGGCCCAGTGAGCTGTGGTGGCCCAGTGGTAACGGCCGCGACTTACGAGTTGTTGATCGTAGGTTCAAATCTTGTCAGGAGTTTTACTTTGTGGAAATAATTTAATCACCACTGCTCTCAAAATGGTGAAGGAAAACATCGTTAGGAAACCGGCATGTCTTAGAACCAAAAATTCGAAGACATGTGACATTTACCAACCCGCACTGGGGCCGCGTGGTGGATTACGGCCCACTCCCTCTCACAGAGAGGAGGCCTGTGTACCAGCAGTGGGAACATTATAGGCTGATTATGTATGTATGATTATGTAATGTCGTAGGACGCATACAATAACTGGCAAGTTGCGAATATGCAGCGTGTAACAAAAACCCTGTCCGATCCGTGAGAGTGTCGTGATGATTCATACTGAGAGTCTATATATATTAAAATAAAATAAAATATGTGGATTTTTTGGGAAAAAACAAAAACAAAATTTTTTCGCATTTTTTTTTCAATGGGGAATTTTACCGGTTTATTACATGGGGCGCGGGCGGCCGTTGGCGTCGTTTAGCGGGTGTCTACAAGTCATAACTTATGAGCTCCGTAGATTTGCTAATTTATAATGAGAATTGGGGTAATTTTGGTACTGAAAACGTGAATTTTAAATAGTAATAACTATCTTATTATCACCAAAAAAAAAATTTCATTACTTTACATAGAAATAAAAAGTATTTATTACGGCTTACACAGATAATTAAACTAAAACACACTCATAGAAACATAAATAAAATAAAAATAAAAGTAGAAAGTCCTGTACGAGGACAAATGATCCTATCCCAGCATGATGCTGCGACATTTAAAAATAAATGTCACAGCGCTGGTACTCTGATAGGCCCCGCGCAGACATATTCCTTAGAAAAACTCAACATCCATCCTCACTTTTGACCGTTGTAAGCACCTTAACCTCGACCCAAGAAGAAGATACACAGTACCGCTCCGTTCTGCCGCAATTGGTTAAAAATTACCTAACACATTATACCATTTGCCCTTGCGAGCGCTGCAGTTCGGCCGCGCGTAACGCATGCGTAACAGCCATTGTTTGTGTACATTGAACTTAAACTTGGCAATACCACGGAATAAATTGGTACAGAAGGCTGGCTCCGTACAACGAGCGAAAACGCACGCACAAAAATAGACGCGTACGTATAATAGATAATACCAGGTACCGTATTATGAAGTATTAATGCCACCATTTATCCAGTGTGTGAGAGAGACGGAGCTAGACAAGGTCGATAGCACCATCCCGTTTTCGCAATGGAATAATGATGGCATTAATACTTCATAATACTACTCGGCTATTATTGTCCCACTGCAGAGAAAAGGCCTCTTTTTGTACAGAGACGGCACGAGCATTGATCACCGCTTGCTCAAGCAAGATGAGTTGGCGATTTCAGATTTATATCCTAACAAATATTATAAATGCAAAAGTGAGTTTGTTAGTTACGCTTTCACGCTAAAACGGCTGAACATATTTGGATGAAATTTGGCACATGGGTAGACCATGAACTGGAGAAGGACATAGGCTACTTTTCATCTTGGATCGCAGCAGAGTCGTAGGCAACAGCTAGTTAACTATAAGTCCAGGTTTCAAATAATAATCTCAAAAATTACATTATGAATAGAAGAAGTCACATTGGTACTTGCTCTGATTTGAACCCACAACCTCGGGAATGAGAGGCGAGGGCTTAACCACTGTCACAATGATGGCTCCATGAAACGAGCGAAGACGCGCGCACACATACACATACACGTATGTATGGCGATCTCAAACAAATGTCAGTCCCGAGTACACATGCACTCACTGTACGTGAAGCATGTCTATGTGTGCGTGCGTTTTCGCACTTGCATGGAGTTAACCTTCTGTATCTATCTATTTTGTGGCAATACTGTTTGTTTTAACTTTTATGCGTTATTCTTTAATTAGTTTTCGGTTTGTTTTCTACAGTTTTTCGGATTGTAACGGTTTTTAGATAATAGTGTGTTGTGAAGTAACTGTTTAGTTTTTTGGTGAAGTTGGAAACTCTTTCTTTAACTGTAGGTTTCAAGAGAAGTTGTCTTTAGGATAACAGCATCGTTTTTCTACATTGTACTTACATGTATGATTCCAACATGAATGATATAAACAATATATTTTAATAATATTCTGATTTAAAAGAGTGTCCGTGGAGTTTCTTGCCCGTTCTTCTCCATAGGAACCTACTACGCTATGGAATGGGCAACTAGTTTCATATTTTCTGACTGACCGACCCCTTGACAATTCAAAAGTGCCTGTAATTGGTTTATTTGAAATAAATGCTTTGAGTTTCAGTTTGAATTTTTGAGTTTTTAAGGTTCCGTACCCTTTTACTAAGGCTCCGCTGTCCGTTCGTCCGTCTGTCACATCTTTTGAACCGTATTATGTATCCACCTGTTTTCAAAGAGTGTGTAATGGCTATGGCTGCTATAACAATATAATAAAAATAAAATAAAGTAAAAAAATATAGTGGGTCCCCATACAAGAAACGAGTCCGACTCGCACTTGGCCACATTTTGTGTTAGTGAAGATGAGGACTTGTCCATCATAATTTGGACTTTTCGATAAAAAGAGACCAGCTTTAAAGAAAATAAAGAATTAAAAATTACGAACTTTTTTTGCAAATGTCTGGCTTTTTGTAACCCGTTACAGTAGGAGACCAAACTGGGAGCCTACCACCACCGCTTACAGCAGTATCATTTTAATATAACTTCAGTGTAGGAAAAGATGAAGCTCTACAGGACGTATAGCTCCATCCCTTTCCCCCACGAAGTAAGATTAAAATAATACTGCTGTAAGCGGTGGTGGTAGACCCCCTGATGGTCCTCGTCTTATCCACTGGGTTTTTCTCACTGTCGTAATATAATGTATTTAAGTATGCAGCATCTTTATATTAATTCGCACCTGTCAATACTTAATAACGGACATAACATTTTATATATGGAGCGACAAGCATTCGTTGTATATGATTGACATTCAATTAATTATGTAATTCTGTTTCTACCGTTAGCATAATAAGATGTCCAAAGTAGGTCGTTTTTGTTCGGATAAACATGCGAGAGATTTTTTTATAAGCTACTAGCTGCGCCCCGCGGTTTCACTCGCATAAGTCTCGATCCCGCGGGAATATCGGGATAAAAGGTATCCTATGTCCTTCTCTAGTTTATGGTCTACCTATGTGCCAAATTTCATCCAAATCCGTTCAGCAGTTCACGTGTGATGGCGTGACCAAGGGAAATAGGGATACATTTTTATAAATATAGATTAGAAAGGAATAGTTTGTCCTGGAGATTTATAAACTTTATTTAGGTTTCGATGTGGCTTCCTTGTGTGAGATTTTGAGAAGAAGAAACAGGGATGTCCTGGACACAAAAATACCAACTAGATATGGTGGCCCGCGTGGCGAGAGGACACCTGAGTCCTTGACTCCTATGAAACATTATACCTAGTTTTATAATGTGTTATTAAAATAAAACTAGCTAAAAGTTACTCCCTATAACATCAGCTATCCGCCAGTGAAAGTCGTCAATATCGGTTCAGCCGTTTCGGAGATTAGCCGGAACAAACGGACAGACAAAAATTAAAAAAAATGTTTTTAAATTTTTGTGGTAAATAATTTCATATGCATTTAGTGAAAAGCTGTTTTTTGACATTATACAACAAACAGACACTTAATTTGTTTTATGATGTTTTGTATATAGAGATCTTCCAATTACCTAAAAACTATTGGAAAAAGGTACTCTACGATTAGTCACGATCCAAAATCGCGTGCACAAACTAGTCTGTAGCTATTGGAACCAGACGATGACTTTCCAAAAGCATTTCAAAAGATCGCTGATAAAAAAAAGTTCAAATTAAAAGAACTTCCGACGCTAACTAGTTTCGAGTTATCTGATTAAACAAATCATGAAACTGATTATAAGAATCCTTTTAAAAATTGCAGTATCATTACTGAAGTTCAGGGGTGTATAGAAATAGCCTCCAACTCTGGCGATAGTTATATATTTATATCTCTGCTACCACCTTATTGTCTGGGAGTTTTTTTTTACGTACATACGGCTACACATCAAGCTATACATTTCTTGTATAAGCTGACCTCGCATTGTACGGAAATCCTATACAATGCGAGATCAGCATAAACTGGAAATGTATAGCTTGATGTGTAGCCGTGGTTCCCACTGCTGGGACACAGGCCTCCTCTCTTCCGCGGGCCCAGTGCGGGTTGGTAGAAGTCACATGTCTTCGAATTTTTGGTGCTAGGATATGGCGGTTTCCTTACGATGTTTTCCATGTTTTGAAAGCAGTGGTGATGAAATTATTTATGTACCTACACAAAGTTAAGGACCTATCCAGGGGGCCAAGTCTAATAATTTACAAACGTGTCAGTGCTCTCACAATTATCAGTTTTTGACAGATATGTCATACAAAATCTGTTAAAAACTCATCATTGCGAGACCACTGACACGTTTGTAAATTAGTAGACTTGGCCCCCAGGTTCGAAAAACTCGATCAAGATTTCTGAGTGCAACAATCTTTTACTCAAATCAAACATCCAATCATCGATAAAAAACTTTGAAAAAAGTAGATAATATTACTGCATCATCACGATTTTGATACCAAAAATAATACTTTTGAACGGTTTTGTCGTCGACTGTAGCTCACGACTGTATAGCACGATTAAACCTATTGTGAGCGGCTGGATTATATTGCGGGTAACTGTACTCGATCGCTTGTAGACAAATAAGGAGCGGGCTGTCGGGTCATTAAACAAGCGGGCGAGTAATATCTGGTTTAACCTGTATTACAACCCTGAAACGCCGAAAAAAAATCAGCTGTTCCCTACATTTATGTTCGCATAGCTCGTCAAAATGTAGGAAACAGCTGATTTTTTTAGCGATTTCATGGTTTGTCGCTTGGTGAAAGTTGTTCATAATGATGAGTACAATGACCCCATAAAAGGATGCCCATTAATTAGTTTTCACCTTGTACATTCAATTGGAGTACCTACGTATCATGAACAATTGAACTAAACATAACGCCTGTCTTTATTCCCCGAAGCTTAATATCTGTGCCTAAAGGAAGACAGTGGTGTTCGAAACATACATTTGACCAGAGGGCCTAGACAAGTGACAATCGCTTCGAAAGGGTTTCGTATTTCTACAACGGCTTTCAACAGAATTGAATAAGGTTTTCGATAGCTTATGTCAGTCCTATACATTTTTGCCTTTCCCATCATCGTTATCGCTGATAGAATATCACTTTGTCTAGGGCCTCAGTTATGTTTAAGTACCCTGTAATAGGGGCTACCCTATTGCCATTGATCTGGCACAAATCCAGGCTTGGAACTCTAGATCGAACCCAGAACTTCAACTCAACAGTCGCGTTTGCAACGAATTCCTAGACGAACGAGGCAATCAATCAAACATGATGAGTCCCACGAAATGTCAAGGCACACGCCAGAGTTTTGCTCGCGAATTATATTGTTAGACGAAAATTGTGCAATTTGCAAAGTCTTGGAATTGACATAAATTGCTCGGTGTTGCCGAGACGTCATCATCATCTGCCTAGCCTTTTCCCAACTATGTTGGGGTCAGCTTCCAGTCTAACTGGATGCAGCTGAATACCTGTATTTTACATGGAGCGACTGCCTATCTAACCTCCACAACCCAGTTACTGGGTAACATGACGCCCCTTGGTAAGGTTGGTTGTCAGACTTTCGGAGTTCTGACGACCCGTAACAACTGTCAAAGATCTATAAAAATGACAGCCGGGACCAACGGCTTAACATGCTTTCCGAGGCACTGAGGGGTCTTGGTATGTAAACATGATCACCCGTCCACAGACCAACCGCGGCAAGCGAAGCTTAACCTGATTGAACGACCGTGCGGCTGTTATTACTTGCCCACAAGCCTCTTACAATTGCTGAGACGTCAACATTTATCACGAATTACCCACACTTTTCAATCATTGAGTGTATGCGCAGCTTATGAACAATATGTGCCTTCCACGTCGCTGTCCACCCCCAGGGCCGGATTTAAATGTGTGGAGGCCCTGGGGCAACCAAGAAGTGGAGGCCCCTAAAATTTTATGGAAAAGACAAAAAAAACAAAAACAGTTATCGATATCAAAGTAATTAAGCGTATCATGTTTAAGACCACCAACCCCGGATTTGAAAAGAACATTAAAACTTAAAAAAAAATAAAAAACATTTTGTGGAGGATCATTTTGTTGCCCCGCCGTTTTAGAGCTTTTACTTCTGTAGCATAATCAGTCTATAATGTTCGCACTGCGAAACAAGCCTCCTCTATGTGAAAAGGAGTGGGCCGTGATCCACCACACGGACCCAGGGCGGAGTGGCGGATGTCATAATGACTTCGATATTTTTTTCATTCTGTTATCGACCAGATCTTGACCTCGATCTCATCCAAAGCGATGGATGAGCCTTTTCAAATATTACTTCCCCGCTCTAGGCGGAGCGGGAGGGCGGGTCAGACTTTGACTGACTAAAACCCACCCGTGTTCCTTCAGTAAATCCGGCCCTGTCCACCCCGCTCCCGCTCTCTCCCTGGCCCCAACACTCAAGTACAGTCTGACGGACCGCTACAACTTGTTTCCCATGCCGTTTTAAAACTGGCTCTGTCCTCTAGGTACCCAATTTGGTATGATATTTATGTCCAGAGTGATAATTATTAACTTTATTATGATTACGAGCTGATGGGAATTTGTTCAGTATCTGGGTTTCACGGGTTATATTCTAGGGGTATGTAACGGGTGTTTTATGTGGTCAGTGGTTTTAAGGGTGAATTTTATGTGCTGGTTTGAATTGGCAGGAGGAGCAGCTTGTGGCTAAGCAATACCAGGCGCACGGATCGATCCATCAGGTTAAGCTACGCTTGCCGGGGTTGGTCCGTGGATGGGTGACCATCTTTACATATCGAGACTCCGCAGTGCCTCGGAAAGCACGTTAAGCCGTTGGTCCCGGCAGTCATTTGTGGATCTTTGACAGTCTTTATGGGTCGTCAGAAGCCCGAAAGTCTGACAACCAGTCTTTAGATAGGCAGTCGCTCCATGTAAAATACTGGTATTCAGCTGCATCCGGTTAGACTGGAAGCCGACCCCAACCTTGTTGGGAAAAGGCTAGGCAGATGATGATGTAATTTGAAAGTATTGTAAAAGCCAATTATTTTTAAAAGAGTAACCATGGAGTTTCTTGCCGGCTCTTCTCCATAGGAAACGACCAATTGGAAGCGTGCAACTAGCTTCTGACGTTTCATAAGTGCCCATGTAGGTTTATGAGAAATAAAATATTTTGATTTTGATTTTGATGGTTTGAATTGTGAGGTCTCTCAGTGACTTCTTATGTGTTTCAAATATGCTGAAACTAGACCAATTGTTCAGAGCTATAATCGGTACATCATCGGTAACGGTATGAACTGTACATTAGGTTTTATTTTACATAAAATTAGGCTTGTATTTCCCAAAGACTAAAATTAGGCCTAGATTTTATTGAACCAAGCCGTATTTGTTCCTGCCAGGGTTGCGAGAAGGTCCGAAAGGGATACCGGGACCTTGGCAATAGGCAACTGAAGGAACACGGGTGGGTTTTGGTCAGTAAAAGTCTGACACGCCCGCTCCGCCCAGAGCGGGAGAAGTCACTTGATGATTTCCCAAACTAAAAAAAAAAAAAAGGTCGTCTTTGTTCCTTGTTCAGCACTATTTTTTTTTTGTTTGTCAAATGACCTCTTTGCAAGTTCTCCAAAGGAAAGGGATTATTTTTCTCACAGGAAGGCTACTTATCATACCAGTTTGCCGTTAACATTTAACGGACATGTGGCGACATCTATAGGATGTTATAGCAGTTTTAATAACTATCCGGCGATTACGCTAGTTTCTTGTTATCGTTTTTTTTTTGTAAAACTGAGGGTTAACTAGGCAAGTAGCTCGTGAGAAATCGATTTTTTTTATGGGAAAACTAGCTGCGTCCCGCGGATTCACGCGCGAAAGTCTCGATCCCATGGGAATATCGGGATAAAAAGTATCTTATGTCCTATTCCAGGTCATGGTCTACCCATGTGCCAAATTTCATCTAAATCCGTTCAGCCGTTTTAGCGTGAAAGCGTATCAAACAAACTCACGTTCGCATTTATAATATTACTAGCTTCCGCCCGCGGCTTCGCCCGTGTGTTATGTCGATAAAAAGTAGCCTATGTCCTTCCCCGGGATGCCATCTATCTCCTTGCCAAATTTTATCGAAATCCGTTCAGTGGTTTAGGCGTGAAAGGTAACATACAGACTGACAGAGTTACTTTCAAATTTATAATATTAGTCATCATCTGCCTAGCCTTTTCCCAACTATATTGGGGTCGGCTTCCAGTCTAACCGGATGCAGCTGAATACCAGTATTTTACATGGAGCCACTGCCTATCTGACCTCCACAACCCAGTTACTGGGTAATACGATACCCCTTGAATTTATAATATTAGTATGGATTATAATTTTAGTTAGAATAATTATGGAAGTTCATCTTATTGCTATTCCTACTCATAAGTATGGATAGTTAGGACTAGGAATATCTTTCTCAACGTGCTGATAAGGTTTACGGATATGGGCATCCTCACATCATGAATTCCCATGCAATAGCGTAGATAGTAGTTATATCTACACTTATCTGGGTCAGCGATTCTACTGTAAACTAGCCGCTGCCCGTGGCTTCGCCCGCCTGGAAGCTAACTCTTTTTCTAAAATAAAAGTAGCCTAAGTTACTCCTTATAACATGTTCTTTGTTTTTATTGTTGTATTTCCTGTGCCAAATCTATATACCAATATTATAAATTCGAAAGTAACTCTGTCTGTCTGTATATTACCTTTTCACGCCTAAACCACTGAACGGATTTCGATAAAATTTGGCAAGGAGATAGATAGCGTCCCAGGGAAGGACATAGGCTTTTTATCGACTTACCACCCGGGCGAAGCCGCCGGCGTAAGCTAGTAAAATATATTTCTGTCTTTCTGTCAACACTGAAAAACAATATTAGGTATACTCGTATAACGTTGTAAATCTAGGTGCTAATCATAGAAATATAAATAGCTATTGTGTGGATAAGAAATTACAGGGCTTTTATATTTATTATTAATAGATTCTATGATTAAAATGTTACTTTTGTTGAACTTTTCACAAATAGTTATTTTAAACGTTATATAATTATGTTCAATAATCTTTAAGAATTTTATTGATCTAACCAACCAACCTTATTAAATTATCCATTTTATTAAACAAAGTGATGTTTTTGAATTGAAAACTTCTTTAGGCGCGTTGAGCACTTTTTGGTTGAATAAAAATCATGGAACTCGCGTCATCGTCACGCTTGAAGAAATGAATGAATGTTAAGACTGAAAACTTCTTTAGGCGCGTTGAGGACTTTTTGGTTGAATAAAAATCATAGAACTCGCGTCATCGTCACGCTTGAAGAAATGAATGAATGTTAAGACTGAAAACTTCTTTAGCAGCGTTTAGCACTCTTTAGGCGCGTTGAGCACTTTTTGGTTGAATAAAAATCATGGAACTCGCGTCATCGTCACGCTTGAAGAAATGAATGAATGTTAAGACTGAAAACTTCTTTAGGCGCGTTGAGCACTTTTTGTTTGAATAAAAATCATGGAACTCGCGTCATCGTCACGCTCGAAGAAATGAATGAATGTTAAAACTGAAAACTTCTTTAGCAGCGTTGAGCACTTTTTGGGTGAACAAAAATCATGGAACTCGCGTCATCGTCACGCTTGAAGAACTCAATGAATGTTACTTAGTTTTCACTTCTATCGGCAGTCCCTAAAGACTGCCCCGCATGTTTTTTTTTTTTAAACTTAAGTATTGCTGGAAGCAAGCAAAACCTTTTTTATACTTTTCTCATTTTATATAACCTGCACTCCTGCTTACCCCCCTTACATATCGGTAGTATCACGTGCTAATAACGCGACTGGTCCTCACCGTTATGCTTGAGTCGGACTTGATGCTCAAGGATTTATAACAAGGTGCGCACACTGCAGGCGCGTGTAACTGACACACTGAATATTGTTGGTGATTTTAATTTTTTTTGTTTTTACTTATATGTTTTCCATTAGATGCTCAAGTGTTCTCATAGGTACGTGCCACTTCTCAAACATTAAGAAATACTTAAACAAACTACTTACTTATGCTGAGCTGAACCCTTTTGGCATTAAAAGGATTGTTTTCTGTTATATTATAATTTGCTGTAATGCCAATAAACGCATTTTTCTTTTCTTTTTTTCTTTAAACATGTAAAACAAAAACATAACGGTGATTAGATATTCTATAAATAGCACAAGCTAGTATTTTTTTAATTATTTAAGCGGTTGTTGGATTTATTTGTGTCGTAGTATTAGTAACAGAACTATTGTCTATAATGTAATTAAATGTTATTTTAAAAATACTATTTTGGTCTATCAATTACTACAGCTAACGTTAAGTTTGAGAGCAAGTTTACCGATCAAGAGACAATGACTCCGTCTTTAAAAAACCTTTAGTAAAACAAACATAGCTTTATAAAGGTAGGATCGTAATTGGTAATGCTTTGAAACGTGATTGAGAGTCATTACTAGAGAGAATAACCGGTAAAAAACCTTTATGGTAACTCTTTTAAACAAGGCACATGTTACTATCTTGATTAATTATGTATATTGACTTAGTTTTTTGTTTGTACAATACACCTGCGTAATTATGTCGACCATTAGTCAAGCTCTTAAACTGTTGGCAAAGCCGATACAATCGACAGCCATTAATCTGTGTAATAACATGAAAATAAATCAAAATATTGATGCAATATCTATGTTTTATGTTTGTTTTTTTTTTCTTATAGATATTACAAATACAGTTCACTACATAAGTTCTGAAGTAAAAGCAAAAGAGACCGCATTTATGAAGCCTAATAGTTAGGTGCAGTTTTATGTCAGAGAATTGCAGTGCTTGACGTAACAATAGTAATTGAAATTAGCTGTAACTGCGTTAGGAAGACATAAATTATTGTGCCACTACATTTTTTTATAATAAAATAACGTGCTACGATAACATAACCGATTCACAACTGTGGTAACGGCAATATTCTTTCACGATTGTATTATTAATACCGACATTAATTGAAGGTCAATAAATATTGTAACTATTTATAGCTTCCAAGAATTACAAAGGTTTTCTTAAGTAAAATATTTTGCTCTTAACATCTTTTGGATGACAGCATTCTAATAAACTTTATTTATTAGCTGTTTTTCAATATTATAAACTTTCACTTATTTATACTATTTTTTTAAATTTTTAGATCATTATATTTTTATACAAACTAAACTAACTATAAAAATAAAACGAAACGTATTAACTACTTATGCATAGTCTAAAAATCCATAAATCCTTGAAAAAAATCCCAATCCGCCATTAAACCTCGCTGTGCACTTTCTCATGTCCCGACATGTACGCCTGTATTATAGCTTTTTGCACCGCACTGATGGGGTGAATGTCCTGTACTCACGGACTAATGTAACGAAATTGTGTGTTGGTGTTACCGTCACGAGTATTAAATAATACTAGGATTATGAATACTGGAGATTATATCAACGATACGTACTTATCTAGTATTGGTACTTTGAGAGAAGTATAATAGTAGCTCGTGGCTATGTAATAACAGCCGCACGGGTCCATTAGGTTAAGCTACGCTTGCTGGAGTTGATCCGTGGATGGGTGACCATCTTTACATACCGAGACTCCTCCATATGTCGGAAAGCACGTTAAGACGTTGGTCCCGGCTGTCATTCGTGGATCTTTGACAGTCGTTACGGGTCATCAGAAGCCCGAAAGTCTGACAACCAGTCTTACCAAGGGGTCGTATTACCCAGTCGCTCCATATATAATACTAGTATTCAGCTGCATCCGGTTAGACTGCAAGCCAACCCTAAAATAGTTGGGAAAAGGCTAGGCAGATTGATTAGTACTTTCAGCATAGATCTTAATAATGATAAAAATTATTTGTCAGTTAGCAATGCTTTTGCTGTTTCTATAGTAAAACTATACAGAGGTGGCGATTTAGTCACCTGCATTCGTCAGGGTGGTGATTATACCCCTCCTATTAACTTGCACTATGAAACTCATACCCAAAAGGTGAAAAACGTAAAAAAAAAAACAATTACATGAATACTGTGTAATCAGTACATAAGTACTGATTCTCATGTTCACTAAAACTGAAACTAGAGTTATAGGTACAGACTACAGACCTAATTAATCTCTTTTGCTTACAGATAAAAGACATGTGCTTAGAGCTGTCAAACTAGTTTTAGAATGTTATACGAATAGAAAACGAGTGCATTAAATAATACTTAGATTATGAAGCCTGTTTTAGATAATTATCGGAACGAAACGAATTTGGTAATTTGGCTTTTTTGCCCTAACAAATTAATGCAAAAACCTGGTTTTAATGCAAATTCTCAATTTTCACGGCTTTTCAAAAATTCCTCGCCAGTTGTATCAAAAATATAATAAAAATCAAAACGAACAATTATGAATTTCACAGTATATTTTATTTTTAGTGATTTTGTGCGGTTTGTTACACAAAAAACGATTAATGTGATAATAATGGCGGTAGGTATATCTACCAACTGACGGAAGTGTGAATAAAGTGTGTTATTGCAACCATTTTTCGGGCGGATCTAGAAATTAAGAGCTTTTTGCATTGTTATAAGAAGTGGGTAAATATTCCTCTTATGTTATCTATATTTCTCACGATATTTTATTGTGGAATTCGCGTTTGCTTGAAACAAAATGGCGCAAGCTCACTCGCACTCTTTATTTGTTTATTTTATTTTATTTTGTTATCTGGCGGCCTACCACCACCGCTTACAGCAGTATTATTTTAATATTACTTCAGTGTAGGAAAGAGATGAAGCTATACAGGACGTATAGCTCCATCTCTTTCCCCCACGAAAGCCGAATCAGTAAACGAATATGAAGATAAAGTAGTCGATTTATCCCATCAGCATCGCGAGTAGAGTCTTAGTTCTTAGTAAAGTCATTGCTCTAAGGAGAACCTTTTAACAATACTTCCAAGAGCATCGCTTTCTGTATGAAGCCCTTGATTCAACTGCCTAACGAGAGGCTCTTCAGGTGTTGATCGAAGCTCTTGGCTATTATCAATATTATTACATGAACTGCAATATTATGATTCAATTTAACGCATAGGAAAATACAAGATGCAAGTACGAATGCACATGAAAATGACATGCACAAGAACTTACGTTCAACGTTGTTTCTGACATACTTAGATATATTTAGTAATCGATTTCGCTGAACTATTCTTCAAGAGTCATAAAAAACCTGTAAGAAATGGACACGTGTTTCACCTCTCAACGAGGTATCCTCAGGATGACGATTGATCAGTCGCAAACCAGAACACAACGTGGTGCGACACCGAGCGCTGGACGCAGAGAAAAAAGAGCGAAGAGTTTGTTTTTGACTGATGAACGCAATTCGGAGCTAACCCCCCAACTACATGACCCGGACTCTTAACCCGGCGAATTACTTTTTACTATCGGCATCTGCCAACCCTTTCGTGGAAAACAGGTTTCATATCAAGTATTTCTTTCTCCAATTTGCGGTCTTATTACTGATTCCATTCCTCACGAAGCAACAACATTGCAGCTATCAAATTCACCTGTTTTACTGCTATTTTATTTGCAGGAACATACTAACACCTAGCTGGTATGCAGTACAGATCTAGATGGGCTTAAGTGCTTGCCTACGTTTAATTTCTTCCTGGATAAACGATAAAGTTTGGTGCAAAGCATAAGAGGTACGCGTTTTGTGATCATTATTTAGGTTATCATTTTTTATTATGAAAATCATCATTGAGTTGTGAAAAAGGACTATGTATTTTGTTGTTTTGTATGATAAAAAAAAAGTCTATGCTAGAATTCATTCTCACATCTTTTTTTTGCCTTGTTTTGATGCAGTCTGTCCATCTATTGACATTCAGCATCTTTTGTGTTGTTAGTCTTAAGTCATTCTTGGTATGCGCCTACTGGTTCATGCACATCAATCTATATAATAATATAGTTTGCCGGTGTAGTATCAAGTCTTGTGGGGCAACAACATCTCAGATAATTTTCATATCATCGCCACATTTGTATCGCATTCACATTTTTCATAGCGTTAGGTTAGTTGATTTTTGAGGGATAAAACAGTAGTAATAGAATTTGAGCTTTGTTATGTAAGACGTTGAGTTTTTAGTTACAAAGTTTCATAATTATCTCATACAAATAAAAAATTGGGCATAACTAACGACAACTCGGGAAAAGAAATGGTAACTAAATAAAATTAAATATTAAGTAAATATAAATAAATAATATTATTAAATAAATATAATATAAATATAATATATACATAAAATATAATTATATAATAATTAAATATAATTATACAGTTAATTTAGCTAACAAAGGGTATGAATGTATACGAGTATCTTCTTGAAGATTTTTTAAAATCTTAATCTACTTAACTATCTTTCATGATTGCAAGAAAAAGGTAAGTAATTCACAGTAAGTTTAACCAACACGAAATAAATCTAACACTTAAATACAAAATGGCGATAGCATTATACTAATTAAAATATTTGCAACGCTTGTTTAAAAGTCATTTATGTATAATTTAGTACACATTTTTTTTAAACATAATTGTTTTTATTATCAAAATAAGTGTCTTGAAAAAAAAATCCTAGAGTTTATTATTACTAATTGATTTAAAATACCGAACCAAATTGGTAAATTGAAGCACAAGATCATAGATTTTCTTTCATTCATATTATGTAGTTTCTTATGAGTGAGGGATCAATGAAATGAATGGATCAATTAAATGAAATAATCTGGCATTCAGAAAAATGTTAATGACTTTTTACCGATCTTGGATAGATCCGGGTGCGACTTGGGACGAGTCTTATGCCCTGTCTAAGAGAGTATTGAACTCAAAAGGTATTTGGAATCGGGTTATGTATAGCTTTAAGTTTGCATATGGTTTTAGGCCGACTAGCCGAAAAGACCCGACTATTTGGCCGAGCCAATCTTAACAATTGAAAAGTTTACTTTACTAGATTATATCGTAAGCTGCAAGGCTGTTGCGGGAAAGTCCGAAAGGGATACCAGGACCCTTGGCTACAGGCAACTGAAGGAACACGGGTGGGTCTGTAAAAGTCTGACACGTTCTCCCGCTCCGCCCAGAGCGGAAGAAGTCAATTGATGAATTCCCAGCCTCAAAAAGAAAAAGCTGTAACGCAACCACCGTTACAGCTTTTTCTTTCTAAAATAAAAATTATGAAAAATATAGGTAATATTTCATTTAAATCACTTTATTTTTAAGCGTAGAAATATGAATACAGTAAAGAGGGCTTTTTGCCGACTGGTCGCCGACTACTAATATAGCAGGAAATTGGCTTTCCCGACTACTTGGTATATGTCTAGTCACCACCTTTCTGGCCATAATATTAAATCTATTCATCGTTTCTTTGGTCTTCCTCTACTCTTATATCCACATTACATATACACGTTACACGTGTATATAAGTAATGTACATTTGTAATGTCATTTTCAGTACAATATCACTTTATTTTTTCTTTTTAATTTTGTTATATTATTATACATACATAAAGTGTTTGTATAGTTAATTTTATCTAGGATTTAATTAGTTAAATAATAGTTAGTTGTATACTAATTATATTGTTTTTAAAGTGAATAAATTGTACAATATCATAAAAAGTCTTCCAGCAGGCATAGCATGACCACCGTTTTATCGACAGAAGAGTAGACAAAAATGACGTTCCGTGTAGACAGTAAGACAGCAGCAAAGTAGAAAGAGCCAACGGCACTTTTTACGAAATTCACTCTTCTAGATAATTCGACTCAGAATTCTTTGTTTTGTCATAGGATATTTTTTCTGATGGTGATTTTGACAGTTGGGTTAGAAAACTTTCTTCCAAAATTGTCTACATACAAAATGACCTAGACAAAGATCGTTAGAAACGAAAGACAAAATGACAGATTGTAGAAGGATTTCTACGTTGCGATGTCAAAAATGAAGAAACGAAATGTCACTTTGTATAGAAAAAGCTATGTCTATTCTTCATAGAAATAGAAAGCTTCATGCTACGCCTGCATAAAGTTCCGTCCCCGCTTTTCGCTCCTAACTTGCACCACACACCCAAGCACTACTTGGAATTGATTGAGACGAGTCTAATACAGAGTTAATTTGACCCTCATTTAACGGGACCTCGGACCAGACCTCCGAGAGGAGACCTAGCCCAGGTTTAATCTTTAATTGCTATATACTTGGCCTAGGAGATCCGTTCTATTACTGAGTAATGTTGGTACATTGAACTGTTGTAATGTGACTATAATAAAGGTGAAAAGTTTTTTTTTTATTGAACGCACTCTCGCAATCTAGAAAGAAAGAACGAAAGAAAGAGAGAAAATACGTTTATTTGCAGTAAACATGACGCTAAAAAATAACGGATGGGGGGAAAGTATGCGGAACTAATCGAATAAGGGCTGATTTCATCAAAGTCAGATATTTTTTATCCGTGGAATAAAATTGTCGTCTGACCCGTCTGACAGTTTTTGTATGGAAAAACTGTCAAAAATTCAAAATTTATTCGCAGGATTAGACACATACTCGTTATAAAAGTTTGGCGAAGTTTAGTTTAAGTCGAAGTGGGACTGTCGGGAGCCGCGAGGGGCGGCATGACCCCGCCCGCGTGCAATTCTATTGCACTATGTTTACAAATATATAATTCTAAAATTGTATTTGTGTTTATATAGAAAAATAAGTCCATAATCCCTTAAAGTATGTAATAGTGAACACGTAGACAAAATTTTATTACAATTACTTTGATAACTATCGAGTGGATTAGGTTTTTCTCTTTAAAAAAGCAGATTTTAAGGAAACTTTGGGGTTTTTTGTATCGAGGAAAGTTTTGTCAATCGTGTTTCGGGCCTCATACTTCACTAAAGACAATCTTCAATTTTCGTAATCATAAAAAAAATACGCAGATTTGTTGTTTTTTTGAGAGAAACACTGATTTTGCATGAAGTCGAAACGCGTCAAAACATCTGCTTTGGAACCATTTCACCTTAATAATATCAGTACACGACTAAGAATAAGTAATAGAAAAAAAATCTCTGAAACTATCAGTCGGATGTGAAAAATTCTTTTTGCATTAATGATAGCCTGGTTCTTTATAATAAGTTATTTAACATCACGCTACGATTCTTAGGAGCCGAGCTATAAGAAAAAACATACGGGGCAGTCTTTGGGCCGGTAGAAGTGAAAACTAAGTAACACATTCATTTCTTCAAGCGTTCGGTGACGATGACGCGAGTGAAATGATTTTTGTTCACCCAACAAGGTCGGTATTTTAAAGATTTATCTATATTTTACGGAATTATAAAGTATTTGCATTATATTGATAGTATCGCAAGTTAACAATAAATTACTTTTTATTGTAATATAATGAATATAACTGTAGCGATATTTTTTTAGGAGCTCGTGGCTAAGTTATAACAGCCGCACGGGTCGATCCATCAGGTTAAGCTACGCTTGCCGGGGTTGGTCCGTGGATGGGTGACCATCTTCACATATTGAGACTCCTCCATGCCTCGGAAAGTATGTTAAGCCGTTGGTCCCGGCTGTCATTCGTGGATCTTTGACAGTCGTTACAGGTCGTCAGAAGCTCGAAAGTTCCACAACCGGGTCCTTGCCAAGTGGTATCGTATTACCCATTTACTGGGTTGTGGAGGTCAGATAGGCAGTCGCTCCATGTAAAATACTGGTATTTAGCTGCATCCGGTTAGACTGGAAGCCGACCCTAACATAGTTGGGAAAAGGCTAGGCAGATGATGAACTGTAGCGATATTTACGTTACGGTCACAAATCGTATAAATATTATACCTAATCATTTTACAGTATAATGAATAAATTGGTAGTGTTTACCTTATAAACAGACACGAAGTAAGTGACGTTTCCACTGTTGAGTAATTAATCTGTAACAAAAGAAAATAATAATTAGTATTATACATGGGTATCCGCTGGCTGCGGGAAGCACAGAACCGGTCGGTCGTGCTTGGGGGAGGCCTATGTCCAGCAGTGGACGTCTTTCGGCTGAAATGATGATGACTGTACATGGCCAATGACAGGTTTTCATGCAGGAAGTCTCTTCTGCTGCAGCTAAGGAAGGCATTAATTAGCTATTCCTTTTCTTATGAATAACTCTGCTACTGTGTTCTTCTAAAAAAAAATAGTTTTTATTATTAAGTTTTCTTGAGATTATTATGAGTTAGAAAACTTTCAGAAAGCATAATTTATAGAGTCTAATTTGCTAACGATACATTCCTAGATCGCAATAATATTGCATCTAGATATCGCAGCAATTAAAATACTTTACGCACTCCAAATACATAAGTTCAACAGATGGACTGACAATTCCTTAAATAACCAACACCATATCACTACTATAATTAAAAAACAAAGTCCTCCACCGCGTCTATCTGTCTATTCGCGATAAACTCAAAAACTACTGCACCGATTTTCATGCTGTTTTCACCAGTGGATAGAGTGGTTTTCGAGAAAGGTTTTAGTATATAATAACCGACATCCACCCTGGCGAAACCGCGGATTACAGCTTGTTCATACTAAAACTCTTTATGGCTGCTCTACAGGTTTGTCCCAACATTGGTCCCAACGTCACTCGTCTAACACCTGGATAGAGAAAAAAGCATTGGCCAACTTTGGGGGCTAAAGCTACGGTTTCCTAGAAAAGCGGTTCCATCATTATTATAACGGCGGTCATGAAAATCTATCATTTTCACCAGTATATAACATTAAAGTGTCAAAAAACGCCTTGTAGGTTTGGAAAGGCGTATTGTGTGTTCGTTCACCGTTTTCTTAGGAAATTTGTTGGATGAGTGACGATGGGGCCAATGTTGGGACAAACATAATATACAGCAACATAATGTAAATCGCTTCAAAACGCTAATGAATCGCTTAATTAACTAAAAACGCCTTGTAACGGATTGCTCATTGATCAGTCGTGCGTGTAACGGCCTAGTTTGTACGCGTTGTTTAGTTTCTATACATAATGTGGTTTAGGAACTTCAATAGGTTAGTCTGTCCTGGGGGCCTAGACAAAATCCCTTTTCTGTAAGCGTTAACGCCAACGGAAAGATCAAATTGTATGGAGTTGACAGCAGCAGTCATGTGACATCTCTAAAGCTAATGTCAACTCCATACAATTTGATCTTTCCGTTGGCGTTAACGCTTACTGAAAAGGGATTTTGTCTATAGCCTCTGGTCACCCACCTATATAGACATCCGGCTGACATTCAGTGGCGTCGGGTTAGACTGGAAGACTAATGGTGTATCCCCAGACAGAAGAGAAGAAGAACAAGAAGAGTCCTTTACAAAGACCTTGATTCCTCATATTAATATTCCTTACGTTTAAAAAAAACAAGTAATAAAATCCGGAGTCACACGTGTTAGGGTATAAATCGAAAAGATTACGTGTGACTCCGGATTTTTAATTTGTCTGTCTATGTTGTCTTGTTTATACCTTTTAAGTCGTAGTTGGGTTTTAGTTATAATTACTTGTTTTTTTTTTAAATTCTTATAGGGTTATAATATAATTATATTTTTTTGAAATGTGCTCATTAAGCCCTTTCATTTGATACCCAACATGGTACGATTAAACCATTTTTTTTTTTAAGTTCCTCACTTTATGTCCTCTAGAGGGCGCCATTTTTAATTTAATGTGACTTCACATATAACCAGCGGACAATCACGACGCCTTCTAACGATACCTCATTTGTCAAATTGTGGTAAGTGGTTTGGAAGATAGGAGGGAACAGATGAACATACATACATATCGGTCAAAATCATAACCCTCCTTTTTTCTTCGCCGTAGTCGGGTAAAAATAGTTCATTACTTAAAAAAAAAAAAACACTAATAAATCATTGAAAAAAAAAAGTTGTTTTCTGGTACCAATGAACTTTTTTATATTTTTTATTGCCACAATGCATAACACAGTAAATGCATTTTCAAGACCACCCACTAATCCTCGCGTCTTGTTTAAACTATCATAATCAATACTTAAGTCACACTAAACTATAACTTAAAGAAAATAGTATTTATTTCAATGTTACGGCCGTTTCGTTCTCATATAAAACGACTGGATTATATAAAATACCGATTTACGTCGCAGTAAAAATGTCAAAGAGTGGGCAGATACCGTGTTTTATATTTGCATGTGAGTTTTAAATTGTAACCACCGGTTTTAACGTAAAAGGGTAAGAAACAAAAAAAAATCTCACTTTGTATTTATAATAATTATTATTCAGAACAGTGACATGAGGCCGATTTCGTAAACATGTGTGCACTTATGCCACGAACTTTTCTTCGTGCGCTTTCTGTTGCTCAGCGAGTAATCGAAGGGTGTGCGAGACAGAGTGCACGAAGAAAAGTTCGCGATAACGCGAAGTGTAGCCGTAGCATTTGTGAGGTGTAGTTTGAATGTAGTTGGTTGTAAATGTGTGCGTGTGAGCGTGTATGCACAGAGTGGAGGTGTAGTTTTGTCATGCTTCACTGTATTGTTCGCAGCGCTCTGTCTTGGTTTTTTATTTGGTCTGAGAATTATTATAATAGTTAGGATTTATTTAACGCCTTGTAGGTTACAAAGATCTGTAAAAAAACTCGACTGGACGTCTCATAAGTTCCTGAAATCAAGGAATAAGGTAGAAATAAATAAAATATAAGTAAAAACCTTTTTTTAAAACAAGCTTTTAAAGAACTAAAAAGGGTTTTCCCAGGGCCACCTTCCGGCTCCATCATCAGACCTTGAACGCCACCTAGTGTCAAAGCACTTGAATACATAACCAATGAGTTCAAACACGATGGTGCTATCTTGTTTGATTGAGGAGTTCCTATGCCTAACTTCCGGCTCCATCATCAGACCAGCTCCATGGTATCATTTTTTCAAAATGTCTCGGTAGTTGTATGAGTGTGCCAAGTTTCAGCTCAATCGGATGCCAGGAAGTGCTTGAAAAATTGATGACAAAAGGAGTAACCGGAAAGACATACGAACAGAGCAAGCTAATGTAAAGCTTGTAAAAAGTATCTTTGGATAAATAAAAGTAAATTCTACGATTTTCGGGTGCGGAATTTGATACTAGTCGCTCAGTCAAAAGACATCAACGCGCTCACAAGAATTTAGGTTACCCAGTAATTGTGGGAAAGTCCGAAAGGGAAGCGACCCTTGGCAACAGGCAACTGAAGGAACACGGGTGGGTTTTAGTCAGTAAAAGTCTGACACGCCCTCCCACTCCGCCCAGAGCGGGAGAAGTCATTTGATGAATTCCCACCCTCAAAAAATAACCCTGTAATGATGAAAGTTGGAAATAAATAAATAAACTTTAAAAATAATCAAGAGGAAAATTCACTTTTTTGTTCTAACTTTTTTTTTTCTTTCATAATTAAAATTATACACATAATAAATGTATATTAAATATCTCAAGAGCCAATAAATTGTACCTAGTAGATTTATACCTAACTTTAAATATTACCTTCTACTTATTTACATAATTAGATGTAACATAATTAGATGTTAACTTTAGCTTTTATTTCGGGTTTGTCCGACTTTCATGCTTATTTATTAACAGTTGAGTAAGTATAGTTCTAAAAGCAACCCTGTGGAGAGGCCCACCAGGAAAATGAAACAGAGGAAAACCACTGACATGTTGGGAAGACGAGAACCGTGCTATTTGGCTCCAGTTTGAACCGGTTCTACCGGTTCAAACTGGAGCCAAATAGCACACGACCGAGACAAATCTTCAAACTCGAGACGATCTTTAGATGAGGCCTACACCCAGACTGGGGTTCTTACAGAAGTAGAAACAGCAAATATTAACAAAATTAATAATTAAAAATAAGCTAAAATATACCTACTTACCCACTAAAACATACTTATTAAAAAAAAACTTATTAACTTATTACTTATTAAAACAAAAATTGTGTATAATGCAGAAATAAAAGGCTTTTTACTTTATTATTTATTTCGTTTATTTATTTGATATTTTTAAATATTTTTATAAAAAAATAAATAAAAAAACATTTAAAAATATTATGTATTATTATTAAGTATAGTCCTAGAATGCAGATGCAAGACCTCTGCTCACCTGCACAGGACTGCGTTTCCTCGATAGTATCACAATCGCCGGCACCAGTAGGTAACACAGACGTATGACCTTTCGCCTACATATCGGTCACTGTCTCATTAACGGGACGTTATGTGTGGCCCAAGGGACAAGCGGAAGCAGGGTTTCAATAATTTTATTTTTTTGCTTTAGTTAAGTATAATCTAAATATAAATATTATAAATTAAGTAGCACTTTATTACAATAATTCAATAATATACATCTAACACTAAAATAATATGTATAAAAAGGGGGTGGGGGGCAAATAATCGCAATAGTGCATCAAAAAAATCGTCCGCATCGCTGTCAGTTCATTCATACATTAAAACGCTTTTCGTGTTTGTCCACGCAACAGATTTTGACGAGGTTTTCACCATCGTTAAGAGAATTTATTCTGGAAAGTTTATGTATATAATACGTTAGTATTAAAGTTACATACAACTAAGAAATCAAGATGTTTTGTCAAGTCGTAAAAACAGCGCGAAGCAGGTGGGAGTCGCTAGTTATGTATAAAATAATATTTCTATGGGTATAAATCCTTGCGGCATAGCCTTTTGTCTAATAATTTGAGGTGTATTCCAGACTATTAGACGAAAGAATGATTGATAGAATTTAATGATTTTAATTAATATAAACTATACAAATAAAAAAATTATTTGTATATTTAGTTTTAATCAGTAACTTATTTAATCTATTATATAATGTAAATAGTTATTACCTAGTAATTATGTTAGAATTGAAATTAAACAAATAACTAGCCCTTGAAAAAAAAAAATATAAAGGTGATTGTAATTCAATTAATTAATTTATTTTATAAATATATTTCAGTTATTTAATTTAGTCATTATATAAAAAATGGTGGTCTCTAAAAATGATGCCGATAATAAAGTAATAAGAAAAGTTAGAAATTGTCGTTAAAATTTTCAAAAAAACTCCAATAATATTCATCGTGTTATATAGTCATAAAAAATTATAAATACTGAACACGAAGCACATGCAAATTTTTCCGTAACTTTAAATTCGCTTTTTCCTCCCACTTGGGCCGTAAGCGGATGGTCAGTTCAAAGGCCTGGTCAGTATTCATTTATTTATATAACCCTGACTATTACGAAACTATGTATGTTTAGCTATACATGTCAAGTATTTACGCACAATGTATACAATATGTATCTATGGTCATGGGTTATTGTGGTATAGACTTGAGTACTAAGTGTTTGTGCAGTCTGTCTCAAGAGCTGTGAGAACTATTTGAAGAACGGCATCTCATAAACTAGGCTGTAAAGTGCAAGGTAAAAAACTCTTTCTCAAAAAGAGAAGGGAGAAGCATTGATCTCTACGGAGGCTTTATTTACATTCGCATTTGCATGCGCATTTTTTTTTGTGGTTGTAACACTGTGCAAAGTTTTTAAAGACATGTGTTTTTTTTGTCAAGATGTTAGTGTAAACAATAATTGTTGGTGAACCATTTAAACAAATAAATAAATTCGAGTTATGGTGATTTTTCATTTTGAGTTCAGCCGTTCTATTATATAAAAAAAATACCGTGAAATGTTATGTAAAGTAATGATGACATTCCACAAGAAGGCAAACTCAGTCTTAAAAAACGTACACATTCAAGTCGCAAGCTGTCAAAGTTGTCAAAAATGTTGGTAAATTAATTGTATTTTTGACAGATGGCGAATGAGATGCGAATGCGGAAGTTCTTAAACATTACGGGAATGGCCCTTCTGATGCTAGCATCTCAACATTGACAGCTGACTTCATCTTAGTTTTCATGGTGAGATTTTACATAATAGCACTACTAGACTAGGTTTTATTAATTAACAACGGATAGTGGTGTCTAGCATTAACTTTTATCGATATTGTATTCTACATAATTATAAAATTATATAAATCTGATTAAAACAAGCCGTGTTTAAAACCTTTGTTCTCATCAGACATTGAACGTCAGATATCGAAAAACGAAGTAAGTACCATATAACACGTGCCTACTCCATGAGTCTAGCATTCCCTAAGAAGGGAGCCATCTAATCTACTGGCCATCTGACCTGAGATGCCCCTTGCGAAGAAACATGACACACACACACACTGCCTATTATTTATCGGGAGGGAATCCCACTGCTGTTTAAAATGTTCCCACTGCTGGGACACGGGTCTCCTCTCAGTGAGAGGGAATCTTAAATATAACCTTTCCCAATTTGAAGACTATCAAAAAGAGAAAGTCCTGCCGCCGCGTCTGTCTGTCTGTTCGCGATAAACTCAAAAACTTCTGCACCGATTTTCATGCTGTTTAGATTGCATTTCACCAATGGATAAAGTGTTTCTCGAGGAAGGTTTTAATATATAATAACCGAAATCCACGCGAAGCCGCGGGCCTCAGTTAGTGTCATAATAAATCCTTTGATATTTTATAAAACACCTCAAATATAACCTTTTCTAATTTGAAGATTATCAAAGAGAGGCCAAAGTTATCTGTATAAATAATACCTACAAAAAGCGCGTATACAAAAGAACGGCCATTTTACGCAAGACTTCAATTGTTAAAATGACGAAAGTGACAACTGACAGCTCGCTGTTTAGCAATATCATCATTGTTATAATTTGACTAGTTGAATGACGGCGCTTGGAGTTTAAAGGTCAGGTATTTATTGTGAATGGTATAAATTATATTCAAATCTAACGCAAATTCTAATTGATTCGGTATTATAATTATTTAAAAGTGAATTTGTTTTCAACGCGCGCGCGCGGAAACCACTAGCTATAACTGTCACTATAAGTGTTGTCAGTCAAAGTTAGTTAAAAAATTGTCATTAATCGTTGATGTTCGCTAATCTTACTGCAAGAGTCAAATTATAATATTCGACTTAGATTAAAATAAAACTTATTATTGAATATTATTATATTTATAAAAATAGCTACACTTTTAACAAATTAAATAACACAAAATTTCACAAATTTGCACCTATTAACTAGCATTCAACACTATAATTAACCATTCAAATATTACAAATCACTGACAAATAACATTACTTCTTTTTGAACATCGTTCCACCTACGATTCTTAAGCGCTCAATTCAAAGTTGTGCAGTTACAACAGATATATTATTCTAAGTAATTCTCGCCTTGTTAAGGTCACATCAAACAATATGAATTTCGGATGTATGCGCAATTCTTAAGAGTTCACAGTCACAGTGAAAATAACTGTAACATTGTTTAAGAATGGTCTTTGTTAACCTATACTTAATACTTAACAAAGAGTAGACATTTATTTCTCTTTCTGTGGGTGGCAAAATGTTTTTTTTAAGTTAGGTATTTTGATCTATTGTCACACTTGAAGTCAACCGATTTAAAAAAACGGGGTCGGCTTCATGTCTAACCTTTACCAGGGGGTCTAAAACGACCACATTATCAATTCCTCTAAAAGCAATTCATTTCCTGAATTTCCAGCTATCATTAGCAATTCCTCTAATTTGACACAAAAGTAATACATAATGTGTGGACTATTTTACGAATCTCCATAGAAAACTGTCAAACAGATGAATTATTTCGCAATATGAATCGCACGCATATCATTATTATGAATTGTCAGTTTGTGACATTTTACGATGATTCAAAATATTTTCCTATTATGATTCTGCCAAAGCAAAGTGGCTGTTTTAAGCCCCCAGTATTTTACATGGGGCGACTGCCTATCTAATCTTCACAACTCAGTTACTGGGTAACACGATACCCCTTGGTTGTCAGACTTTTGGGCTTCTCTTCTGACTATCCATAACGACTGTCAAAGATCTAAGAATGACAGCCGGGATCACCAGCTCGACGAGCTTTCTGACACACGGAAGGTTCTCGATAATAATGTTATGGATGGTCACCCATCCACTAACTGACCGCGGCAAGTGTAGCTTAACCTTCGATCGACCTGTCATTGATTATAGTCATATTAGATCTGTCATTGATTTAAAATTGACAAGGCAATCAAATATCTTACTCAACTCCAAATATACAGCTTGTGCCAAAACAAATATTTCTATTATTGTTCCTGAGATGCGGAAGACGAAATAAACACATCGGTGGATTGATAAACAAGAGATTTATGTCTCGTACCATAGAGTACGAAAATTCAGAAGGTTGAAGAAACTATGGGTGATGTCGTCGTCGTTGTGGCTGATACGGGTCGATACATCAGGTTCTGCTACGCTTGCAGGGGTTGGTCCGTGCATGGGTGACCACCTTTACATACAGAGACTCCTCCGTGCCTCGGAAAGTACATTAAGCCGTTGGTCCCGGCTGTCATTCTTAGATCTTTGACAGTCGTTATGGGTCGTCAGAAGCCCGAAAGTCTGACAACCACTCTTACCAAGGGGTATCGTATTACCCAGTTACTGGGTTGTGGAGGTCAGATAGGCAGTCGCTCCATGTAAAATACTGGTATTCAGCTGCACGCAGTTAGACTGGAAGCTGACCCCAAGAGAGCTGGGGAAAGGCTAGGCTGATTGATTGGGTGATATCGACAGCGTCTTGTGAAACTCTGAAACGAAAGAAGCAAATAACACCCTGTTAAACAAAATGTGAGTGCTCTCTTATAAATGGTATTTATAATTATGTCATTAGCATTAGCATAATAAGCAATGCTAGGGATTGACACAATAGTGTCAAGTGAAGGGGTGAAGTGAGCTGTCAATAGATAGCTCACTTCACTTCTTTTTCACGGTGAGTTTTTTTTACAGAATATAAAAACTACGACAACGTCCTCTAGAATGCGCCATATTCAATTTAATTTGACGTCACATACCACCAGCGGACGATCAAGACGCTTCCAACGATGCCTCATTTGTCAAATTTTCATGAGGAGTTTAAAAAGAAGATATGAGGGAACACATGAACATACATACATACATACCGGTCAAAATCATAACCCTGCTTGTTTCACCGTAGTCGGGTAAATACAGATGTCCATAGGCGGTGGGCGATGACTAATTATCAAACTAGTTGGCCGCTTGCATTACACTTTGTAACAAGTGATCCTTCTGGTCTATTTTTCTCTGTACTCTCTCTCTAAAGGTAAATCAGCGGTGGGTAGCGGGTTCGATGCCGACCCGTCACCCACGTGAAAGTTATGCTTAGTGCACAAAAGCGGAATTGTACCGGCTTTATGATTGGTCTGTTTGTTTCTCTATGTGATGTAATGGCGGAAAGATATCTGTTTGTGGTATCTTTTGACTGATTTGCTGTAATTAGCTTTGTTAAAATATTTATGTTACTGTAGACAGCGAACGTTATGCAAAATTCGGACTTTTTGAGCGAATAGCTACATTACGTGGTCTGTCCCATTTTACTTAACCAGACTGATCGCAACGATAGGTCTCAGTGGAGAAGAATTGAAAGTAGTGGACTGTATAACATGTATGATGAATGAATATTAAAATGGAAATTACAATTACAATGAAAATTATAATTGGTTGTACACTTTTGCTTACCCTAATTATAATGATATATTTCTTTGAAGGGATAGGAAGCCTATTTTGTAAAGTTTACCTACCCATATTTCACTAGTTATGTATTAACTCATAGGTAATGGGGTTCGAGCCTATTGCGAAATCGAGTACAAATCTAGACTTCAGGCTGCTACTGATAATTTTCTTATGGAAAAAACCAAGTAACAGTTTGCACCACCTCGGGCTCAAACCGAGAACCTCACGATCCGCAGTCGCGTTCACGATCACTAGACCAACGAGGCAATCAAATAGTGCCTTTAAGAAATATTTCTGAAGGATTCCTATATTTTACGGACCGTTATTGGTTAAAATTAAAATCGCGTAAGTCTCGAATCCCGTGGGAATATCGGGATAAAAAGTATCTTATCTCCTATTCCAGGTCATGATCTACGCATGTGCAAAATTTCATGTAAATCCGTTCAGCCGTTTTCGCGTGAAAGCGTAATAAACAAACTCAGTTTCGCATTTATAATACTAGCTTCCGCCCGCGGCTTCGCCCGCGTGGTATGTCGATAAAAAGGCATATGTCCTTCCCCGGGATGCCATCTATCTCCTTGCCAAATTTTATCGAAATCCGTTCAGTGGTTTAGGCGTGAAAAGGTAACAGACAGACAGACAGACGGATAGAGTTACTTTCGAATTTATAATATTAATATGGATTAGTTAGGATGAAGCAAATACTTCATAGCTTTCCATATTAGACTCTGGGAATAAGGAAGTAGCTATCACAAGTAAAATTAGCTCACAAATCTATTTATATGCCCAGTTTGGCTATTGTTTATAGAAACAGAGCATTTAGTAACCCTCAAATGAACTACCAGTATGTCTAGTTCAAAAATATGACAGCACCAATGTTATTTTAGAGTTCCGTTAACCGTTTTGGGGCCTAAGGGCTTAATGGGTTCCGCGAAGGTACGGGTTCGATGCCCCGGTCAAACACAAAATTACACGGATGAGTCTTCATCGTGAAATGTGTGTGTCATTTGTTTGAAAGTGGGGTCGGCAGAGCTTCAGGCGGTGAGAGGAAATAGAAGGCAGTGGAGGTCAGATGGTACATGTTCAAAGTAGGTAGGTACTGGTGTTTAGATGAATCAGAAGCCCTAGATAAAGTGACATTCTATCAGCGATAACTATGATGGAAAAGGCAAAAATGTATAGGACTGACATAAGCTATCGAAAAGCTTATGTCAATCCTAATGAAAGTCGTTGTAGAAAAACGAAACGCTTTCGAAGCGATTGTCACTTGTCTAGGCCCTCTGGTTGTAAATGGGAGTCGGTTTAGCAGAAAAATGGCCAGGATTAGAGTCTCGGAGTGTTACAAAGATCGTCCAACATTTTGTCAACAAGCTTCGTAAACAGTTTGCAGGTAAATTCAGAAACACCTCATAGAACGAAATCACGAGTAGAAATCCCCAATGTATGGAGTTGCTATTTCTAAGCTAAAGTACTTTTATAATTGACTAGCTGCGCCCCGCGGTTTTACCCGCGTAAGTCTCGATCCCGTGGGAATATCGAGATGAAAAGTATCCTATGTCCTATTCTAGGTTATGGTCTGCCCCTGTGCCAAATTTCATCCAAATCCGTATAGCCGTTTTAGCGTGAAAACGTAACAAACAAATAAACTCACTTTCGCATTTATAATATTAGTTAGGAACCTCTAGAAGTTACTGCAGTAATTAGATCATCACTTTTTTGGTCGTACAAAAAAATCAAAGTAGCGCACTAGTTCCTTAAATATTTTTGCACATTGTTTGAATGTCAATCTGGACATATTATCGTTGCTAGCCAATTTTTACCCACAGTCAAAATTAGAAATAATTGTTACATTGGCAAAGTTCCAGTTCATTGCCTTTATAATCGATGAGTTATATAACTAGTTAAAAGCAATGTCAATCACCTTCCGATGACACACTAATAACTACGTTTGTGCCATTTCTCACGTATAAAGTGGCCGCCATATTTGGCAGCTTCGATTAGTGTAATGAGTGATTCCGGACTTTCCTTGCAAATATGGAAGGTAAGAATTGTTGAGGAGTGTTTAATCTGTCTGTTAGGATATGTTTGAGGACTGTTCACTGGTCGCTTTTGGGAGGTCATGCAGCAGTGAATTTTATGGCATGTTAAAATTAAATTTGACCATCTGACGTGGATGTGCCATTCCCAGGAAAGGAATGATCATCATTTATGCCTATAAATGATGATCATTACCAAATAATCAAATAAAATAATCAATGATAATCATTATTGCGTGTACCAAATTGTTATCTGCCCCTCGTCATGGAAGAAGACTTTTGGCCGCAGGACGTAGTGTTCCGTCGCTTCCGCGGACAAGTACCACAGGACAGCACAAAGTTAAGCTAGTGCAAAGTGAAGTGCTACTAACATAGTCTTAAGCCTTATTTATTAACACAAGTTTTATAAAAGTATGTATGTCTAGGTTAAGGTATTTTTCTAAGGGCCTGTGTCGCCTGAAATAAATGGTATATTATTATTATAAAAGTCCACTGCTGGACAACTCAGTTCGATCCGCCCCTGCTTCGCAAACGACAGAAAATCGACATTTCTGTATTACTTGTTAGTTTTAATGTTTAATATTTACAAACATTCCAGGAAAAAATCTCTAAATGATGGTATCCGTTAAGTAGTTTAGAAGAATAGTGCGGCTACTCTTGCAGCCACGAAAAGCGAATTCAATTTATATGAATGAATAGAAGACGAGAACCTGGGTAATTCGTCACCTTGTGCTACATGCCTACGGCCCATCTAAGACGACTTGGCCAAAATCAAAAGAACGTCCTAAATGGGCCGTAGGCATGCAGGACGAGTTGACGAATTACTCGAGAGCCTTAGTGGTTGACATAGCCCGAATAAGCAGACTGAAGTGGCGATGAACCTGTCATATTAACCACAGAACCATTGACACAAAACTATCATCTGCCTAGACTTTCCCCAACTATGTTGGGTGCGGCTTTCCAGTTTAACCGGATGCAGTGGAATACCAGAGTTTTATATGGAGTTGTATATGCCTATATAACCTCCAAAACCCAGTACCTGGGTAACACGATACCCCTTGGTAAGACTGTTCGGCTTGTGACTACTGCTGGCGAATAGCAACCGAGACCAACGGCTTATCCGAGGCACGATGACGCTACACCAACGAGGCAGTTTTATTACTAAAACGGCAAATTAAATATGAAATAAAATTATATTTTCTGCGGCTCACAAACGCCATTTAGGAATCCTCACAATAATTAATAGCATAATAACGTTACGGTGTTTTAAACGAGCGTCTCATTTAGTTAATTTAGTTAATATTCTGCTTAAATATTAGTAACTGTTTCCGACAGTTAGTGCCTAAGTTAAACGGAGATTTAAGCACTAACGGTAGATTAAGATTACGATAAGATTCGCTTGTTATGTGACACCTTTTATGAGGTAATTTGTTGAATTCCTGCTGTTAGATTACTAATTTAAACATATGATTTACAAAATATGTACATAATAGGTATGTGTACGAAGTAATAGTTATGCAAAATCTAAGGCCAGCTCACATCGGCGGACAGCGGGGCAGGGTATTTTAAATTAAGTAACGTAAATTCATACGTATCTAATGGTAACAACATTATAGATTCTGTTTCCGCAAAATTAACATGTTTTGTATTTTTAATAATAATTATTGTTAGATGTAAGTTCAAAATTCAATAACCTCTGTATTTTGTATCGACAATGTAATTCATTGCTTGCAACACTAGTGCAAGATTTTGTAGTAAAACTATATTGTTCAACCCTGTCATCGTCGGTGGAACAGGGATCAAACCGTTTTCAACGCAGCTCTCGTTTCATTTATTCAATTTCTTCGAAATTCGGAATTAGTCATCAAATTAATTGTTTTACGGCTACGACTCGAACCCGCCAGTCGGAACGAAAAGGTTCCAAATCTCAGAGACCGAACACGGGGATTTCTACGGTATTGAAGAGCGCGTTGGAGGATACTGCGTCGGGAGGAGATGGCATTCAGCTATGTTATGTGATATATTGTTTAAGAGATATCTTAAAACTTGAACAAGTAACACCAGGGTGAAATTGAAGATTGTATGGGAAAATATTGGGCCCCCACCTATGAAATTGGCGTTTTTTTCTCACTTGTATACGACCTCGTCACTTCTATGATTTAAAATATTCATCAATTTCTTGGTATTATATCGAATAATGACCATCATAGACAACTACCAATAGTAAAAAAACCTTATTACTTATAGTTTTCTTAACATAAAAAATACCATAAAAATAACTCCTCATTTTGTTAGCAGAAATTACCACTTTTTTTTTTAACTTAGCCAAAACTATGCTGGTGGCTTAATCTAAGTGGCATACGTTATCTTAGTTTTTAAACAGTAGTGCATAAAAGTTTTAAAACAGTAGTGTTCATGGTTGTTATATAAATTAAGAAAACGTTAGTATGAAAAATGCAACTTCTTTAAAACTCCCCATACAAAACACCAATTTCATAGGTACCCTACCTAATATAATATTAAATCCACGCGGACAAAGTCGCGGGCCAACCGGCTAGTCAGTAATTCATCAATAATCTCATCAATAAAAGTCTTCTCACGTTTAATCGTTGGACACCTTATCGGGACAGAACCGATTCGTTTACCGGTACCTGTACCGGTCACCGTTATATCATAAATTTATAAATGTAAATGTACCCTGTGTCAATATTTATAAAGGGTATAATGCCGTTCATCGCAGTTAGCTGTGAATGAATCAAGATATCAAGTACCTTATATAAAAATGGAAGTTCAAAACTTGTGAGGACCAATGTGACTTTAAACTTTTACACTATTAATTTAAGGCGAAAGAAAGCATCATGAGAAAATTGGATTTTATGGCCAGAAATCTGCTACTCGTAGTGAAATACAATAGACGCAGATATATTTAGTAACCTATTCCGCTTAACTATCCCTCAAGAGTCATAAAAAACCTTGTAAGAAATCGACACGAGTTTCACTTCTTAACGAGACATCCTCACAATGACGATTGACCAGTCGCGAACCTGAACAGGACGTGTTGCCACGCCGAGCGCTGGACGCAGGGCGCTCTTGAGGAATAGTTAAGCGGAATAGGTTACTAAATATATCTGCGTCTATTGTATTATATAATGGATTTCCGCAAAGTCGCACCTGAATCAATTAACTACTCGTAGTGAAACAAGTGTGTTTTACAATTTTACTGTAAATACTTTTCCGTACGAGAAGAGGCTTTTGCCATCTGCAATTGGATACTGCAAAAACGCAGTAGACGTGAGAACGCACTACGAGGCATCTTTTTCAGATAATAACAGTAAACGGCCGAATTCTGAATGCAACTCAATTAGTACAAGTCGCTCTTCACACGTAGCATGACCGTAGAAACGGGTTTTGTCGACGGAAGAATAGACAAAATGATAGATTGTGATTGTTTATCTGTTCTTCCGTCAACAAAACCTGTTTCTATGGTGGTCATGCTACGCGTGCTGCCGTTGGATCTTATGCTGTCTCAGTGTAGGTATTGTAGGTTCAGAAAGTCTTCGCTCAGGATTCTATCCTTTCCGGCCCTGGTCCAGGCCATGGTACGGAGCGAGAGGGCATCGGAGGCGGTCACCTCCTTCTACGAAGCAGTGATGCTCGCGAAGGAGGAGGCGGAACGCGTGAGGGAGAGGCAAGGCCTGCGCCCTCACGCTCCTAACCGCCGCCGCTGGAGACACCTTGGGCGTCGGGAATCCCAGGCGGATTCCCGGCCACCATAGGCGCGGGCTTGCGGACGGCGAGCAATGGGTAACTCGCCGTCCGATAAGGACCAGGCCCGGGTCGATGGCGGGTCGTGTTCCACGCGCGCCTCAAAGAGATGTCAGCACACCTGACGGGGGTTTTAGTCAGTAAGAGTCTGACACGCCCTTCCGCTCCGCCCAGAGCGGGAGAAGTCATTTGATGATATCCCACCCAAAAAAAAAAAAAAAAGGATCCAGGATTAATCCTAGAATCCTTCGCTTGAACCTACTTTTTATAGTCCAACCCCAAGTCAACGAAGACTGTTGGCAGTAGCTTATTTGTGAGGTAAAACAAATGTCAAATGACTATGTTTATTTTCTCTCACAAATTACTTAGCTTGAAATTAATTACCTACTTACATAAGTTTTTAAAGTATTCACAAAATATGCTAAATGAATGTAAATATTGGATTATGCATTCAAATATGAATGATATCAGGTAATAATAGCACGAACAGGTTTATTTAAATAATTTGCTTAATTTAAGCAAGATTTTAGGAAGTGTCGTCTATAATAGTTTTTCATCTTAATTTTAAATTATCATTATTTTGTTTGTACGATTGGATAACATTTTTTTCTACTCCGTAAATTGTGATTAAACACAATTTAAAATCTTTTTAATGGAAATGCATTTAAATTAGATGTTGTAGGAAAATTCAAGTTATTTTCGCATCAAATCCGAGAGTAATCTCTATTATTATGAAGTTTGGCATTTTAGTAACAAAAATTGGTTCGTTAACAAAATATATTTTTTAGAACTGTCCCAACACTCTTCGTAATTTTTCTCCCACACCTTTCTCCTTGCCAATACAGACAACCACCATCCATAGTTACAATTTAACATTGAAAACGCCTTTATGTAGTCGCAAAAAGGGCGGTTTTCCTAGATCAAGTGAATTGCGGTTAAAGGTACAATCGGTAACATAACACGATTACTTTTATTTTTATCTCCCGTCTCCAATATGACGCCAAACTTGTAACATGAGTACATGATTGCGTACGGTCGCGTACAGGTAGGTACACGTCAAGAAAGGTGTGGAAAAAACCACGAGGTAGCAGTTAGGAGCGAGCTGGGGGAATGGAAAGGGGCTCCATTTATTTTCCACCAGCTGCGCCCCGCGGTTTCACCCGCATAAGTCTCGATCTTATGGGAATTTTGGGATAAAAAGTATCCTATATCCTAATCCAGGTCATGGTCTATCTATTTACTAAAATTCATCCAAATCCGTTCAGCCGTTTTAGTATGAAAGCGTAACAAACAAACTCACTTTCGCATTTATAATATAACTAGCTTCCGCCCGCGGCTTCGCCCGCGTGGTATGTCAATAAAAAGTACCCTATGTCCTTCCCCGGGATTCCGTCTATCTCCTTGCCAAATTTTATCGAAATCCGTTCAGTGGTTTAGGCGTGAAAAGGTAACATACAGATAGACAGACAGAGTTACTTTCGAATTTATAATATTAGTATGGATAATAATGATTAAATATAATTAGATATAAAAATATGTCAAATATTAATATACAACATAATATTATTAAAATAAATATATAATTGTAAATAATAAATATAAAATCAAGATAGTATGATAATGCCTCGTACCGCAGGAATCCGCTGGATGCGGCAAGCACAGAACTGGTCGAAGTGGCGGTACTTAAGAGAGGCCTATGGCCAGCAGTGACGTCTTTCGGCTGAAATGATGAATAAAATATCGATGGGCCATCATTGGCCCGGGGTTTTTACAAATGACATGATTAGAGATTGCCTACGTGACCATCAAAAGACTACTTATCACCGTTATGTTCTTAGAATCTTTCTTATTCCATCTTGTTAATATGCATCATCAATTTTGCGAAATCACTCTTCTGAAGTGTTTGCCAATATTTTACGTTATTGCGGGATTCTGATGTATTTGATCATTGGGGTCTGAAGATGATCAGTTTTCTTCGTTCCAAGATTGGAGGAGTTTTATAAACTATCACAAACGTAATGAAAGGTTTAGATAGTAGGTGTTTTGAATAGATTTCTAAATGTGGTATTTTAGTTTAAGGTAAAGTTTTTGTTACATTTACCTGTAATTATTTATGTATTTAGTAATTTATTTTTTGAGAAATGGAACTATAAAGAAAATTAAACAGAAACCATTTAGTCTAACGTGTGTCTCAAAATATCCTTCATATTTAATCGGTAAAAAAAAATCTAAAAATAACTGGCTTCGGCCCGCGACTTCGTCTTTGTTTTAATATTAAATATTAAATCCTATGACACTCGGCAATGCTGTATGTAGCTTGCAATTAGCGAAAGAATTTTCAGATCAGCAGTTCCGAAGACCCCCTTCAAACAAACTCACTAATTTTACCCCTATATAATATTAAACATAAGTGTATAAGTATAGATGATTAACTAGTCAGACTTATTCAAATGGATTAATATCTCAATCTACGGAACTCTAAAGTATAGTAGGCTCTGTTTTATTTTTAAAGTTGCTCTAGCTTGTCTTATAATCGACGCCTGACTGATGAAGCGATGTAATATTTTAATGAAGACTTGTAATATTATCCTGTAGTTATTTTCCTGGTAAATCGGTAAAGGTTCCGACCACTACCCCGTTATTTAAAGGAAAACGGGGTTATGGGTACACTTTGCAACAATGAGTGCACTTTTACTTAGCAATATGCTTTTATTCTCAGCTAAATGCTATAACACATAACATAACGTTACCCCTAATATATTCCCCAAAGGTTTAGGCAGATGTGTACCTATAGTACACCCAAACGCAAGTTATGTTTAAGTCCCATGTAATAGGGGGCGAGCGTATTGCCATCAACCGGCCATAAATCCAGACTCAGGGCTATTACTGCCCTACCAGGGTTGCGGGAAAGTCCGAAAGGGATACCGTGACCTTGGCAACAGGCAACTGAAGGAACACGGGTGGGTTTTAGTCAGTAAAAGTCTGACACATCCTCCAAGAAGTCATTTGATGATTTCCGACCCTCAAAAAACAAAAAGTTGTTGGCAAAACTCAATAACACTTTTGCTCGACCTGGGAATCGAACCCATGACTTCATGCTCAGCAGCTAAATGCGAAAAATAAGCAACAATGAAACTAATTTCACTGCACAAGTATCCATTACAAATATAATTCTGTCAATCAGATGTTCAAGTAGGCGAACAGAAAAAACTATGCTAAGAATGTGCTGCTCGAGACAGAAGCCAAATAAACGTGGTATTAATTAGTCTAGCTGACGAATTACTAGGTCTTCGTCTGTGAGACCTAATTAATTACATCCTAGGCGAATAGTTCAAACAGAGAAACCCTGGAATTTATTAATAGTTCTTCTGTTTTCGTCTGGCTAGTGTAGTCACTAAACGTGTGGCGGCTTTATAACTCTGACACCAGGTTAGTACCTGGTGTCAGAGTTATAAAGCCGTCCATGGGCCTCTGACTTGGCTTTCCATGCCGTCGAGGAATATCTCTCAGATATGCAGAATTTCTTCACGATGTTTTCGTTCACCGTTTTTTAAACAAGTGATAATTATGTAATGCGAACATGAATCCGGAAAGTCAGAGGTGCGTGGCTTGGGTTCGAACTCGACACCTATGACTTGGCAGTCTGACGGTCACACCACTAGTCTATCACTGCTCTGCTATAATAGTGACATGACTATTTTCCATTTTGAAAAAACTTTTAGGAGTATGAGGAACAGGGTGTAAAGTTCACTCATTCACCATAGAAAAGGGAGGAATTTCCGACCACACGGGTGTTGTGTCTGGCGGGCAACTGCCCAAGGATTGATGTTTGGATTCTTGTATATATTATGTCCATCGCGCGGTAAAATTTAATTGCGCGATACAGGATTTATGTGACGTCAGGATTTCTGTGTGACGTCAGGTCTTTGATGCGTAGTTCGCATGTGGCGATGAAGATACCGCCACAGACTAATTATGCTAAGAAGGAAATGAACTCGGAGATTGCTGCTAAAAGAGGTGTATGGATTGCTGCGACCACAAATAAATTGGGATAAAAGCAGGTGAATAATAACGATTTCCGCAGCCTATAGAAATATGCGATACCATCGCAAGTGCTTATTCATCCCAGATATAAAGCTGAAACGTCTAACGTCTGTCGCCTGTAATTTTATTACACTGGTACCTTCGAACCGGATTTTATACTAACATCCTAATCCATAACAGAGGAGCTCGTGGCTAAGTAATAACAACCGCACAGGTTGATCCATCAGGTTAAGCTACGCTTGCCGATGCTTGAGGTTGGTACGTAGATGGGTGACCATCTTTACATATCCAGACTCCTCCGTGCCTCGGAAAGCACGTTGTTCCGTTGGTCCCGGTTGTCATTCGTGGATGTTTGACAGTCGTTACGGGTCGTCAGAAGCCTGCAAGTCTGACCAGTCTTACCAAGGGGTATCGTATTACCCCGTTACTGGGTTGTGGAGGTCAGACAGTCGCTCCATGTACAATACTGGTATTCAGCTGCATCCGGTTAGACTGGAAGCCGACTCCAACATAGTTGGGAAAAGGCTAGGCAGATTGATTGAGGACAGGCCTCGTAATGTAGCTATTCGCTCAAAAAGTCCGAATTTTGCATAACGTTCGCTGTCTACAGTAACATAAATATTTTAACAAAGCTAATTACGGCAAATCAGTCAAAAGATACCACAAACAGATATCTTTCCGCCATTACATCACATAGAGAAACAAACAGACCAATCATAAAGCCGGTACAATTCCGTTTTTGTGCACTAAGCATAACTTTCACGTGGGTGACGGGTCGGCATCGAACCCGCTACCCACCGCTGATTTACCTTTAGAGAGAGAGTACAGAGAAAAATAGACCAGAAGGATCACTTGTTACAAAGTGCAATGCAAGCGGCCAACTAGTTTGATAAATAGTCATCGCCCACTGCCTATGGACATCTGTATTTACCCGACTACGACGAAGCAAGCAGGGTTATGATTTTGACCGGTATGTATGTATGTTTGTTCATGTGTTCCCTCATATCTTCTTTTTAAACTCCTCATGAAAATTTGACAAATGAGGCATCGTTGGAAGCGTCTTGATCGTCCGCTGGTGGTTTGTGACGTCAAATTAAATATAATACTGGTATTCAGCTGCATCCAGTTAGACTGGAAGCTGACAAGGCTAGGCAGATTGATCCTAATCCATAACTCATATTAAATGCGAAAGTGAGTTTTTGTGTTACGCTTTCACGCTAAAACGGCTGAACCGATTTAGATGAAATTTGGCTCATAAGTAAACCAGACCTGGAATAGGACATAGGATACTTTTTACCCCTATATTCCCACGTGATCGAGACTTACACGGGTGAAACCGCGGGGCGCAGCTAGTACAGTATAAAAATAAATAGGTACGGAAAGCCTGCACTGCCTAGAAAAACGTTCACGGTACTAACTAATCGTAACTATGGTCAGTGAAATTACTGTCACATTTCCTTTGTCTCTACTGTCAGCGCATACGCATCGGAAAACCCCTTAGCGTTGCAGGTGTCCATAGACAATGGACAACTACTTTCCATCAGGAAGGCTGTCAGTCTGGTTGCCAAGAAATGGTTATATGTATATTAATTCATTTTCTACGTGTTAGGAATAATAACTAGCTTCACATAATTTATGCCATATCTCGTTGGTGCAGCGGTCGCAAGAGAGACCTGAGTATGAGGTCCTGGATTCAGTCCCCAGGTCGGGCAAAGTGGTATTTGGTTTTTTCAACAGGAATTTCTCAGAAGCATACCCGCAGGCCGGGTAATGGCAATAGTTTTAGCTTTATAGTTTTAGTATTATAGCTTATTACATAGAACTCTTACATAACCGTCGAAATGTTAGTGTAGTGTAACTATATTTTTTTTTACAGTTTTAGGACCATTTTTGTAAAATAGATCTTTTACATAACCGTCGAAATGTTAGTGTAGTGTAACTATATTTTTTTTTACAGTTTTAGGACCATTTTTGTAAAATAGATCTTTTACATAACCGTCGAAATGTTAGTGTAGTGTAACTATAATTTTTTTTACAGTTTTAGGACCACTTTTGTAAAATAGATCTTTTACGTAACCGTCGAAATGTTAGTGTAGTGTAACTATAATTTTTTTTACAGTTTTAGGACCATTTTTGTAAAATAGATCTTTTACATAACCGTCGAAATGTTAGTGTAGTGTAACTATAATTTTTTTTACAGTTTTAGGATCATTTTTGTAAAATAGATCTTTTACGTAACCGTCGAAATGTTAGTGTAGTGTAACTATATTTTTTTTTACAGTTTTAGGACCATTTTTGTAAAATAGATCTTTTACATAACGGTCGAAATGTTAGTGTAGTGTAACTATAATTTTTTTTACAGTTTTAGGACCATTTTTGTAAAATAGATTAAATATAACACTTACCTTATTGGCCTCGCACAGGTCGATAGTTAAGTATTTTGTTAGTTTGTAAATTGTTATTTTTTGTTTTGTTTGTTTTAACTATGTATGTACTTACTTTTTATTACTGTTTGTTTTTCCTGTGCGTGTCCCAAATAAAATATTTTTCTTTCTTTCTTTATTACGACAAACCCGTGTTTATCAGTTGTTAAGCCTAAACACCTTTTAAAACATGACATTTATGTATGGAGTTTGACATATAACTGACATTCGACACGCGTTAAACAAGTGTCTAAGTTTTTGTGGTAAGGCCCTTATTATCTGTATTTTTTGTTTTTTTTTTAAAACATTGCCCCACACTAAGAATTTCTTCCTGTATCGTGGGTGCGTTTACAAACATAGAAACTCACATACACTAACACCCAGACCCGGAACAACTACTTGCAGATCATACAAATATTTGTTCCGTGCGGGGATCGAACCCGCGACACGTTGCGCAGCAGTCCATCGCTCAGCCACTGCGCCAACCGTGTCATCAAAAATTAAAATTCGTATAAAATTACTTTACGTTAAAAAAATATTCTTAAATATTTACTAAACCTAGATTATGCACTGACAGAAGATGTACTTGTTGTCTGCAAATAGAACAGCTAACATAATATTTTGCTTTTATGTACCTAAGTTTAATTTAGTTTTTATATTTTATTTTATACTCATTGTTGATTTATTAAAATAAGTATCTAGGCACTTTCTAGCCTGAAACACAGGTTCAACCTACTGCAGATAAATATGCAACTGTGATCTATTTTAAATTGTTTTGGTATTTATTGTCAAAGTTACAAATAAATGATAATTATTATAATTAAATATACATCTCAGCGTAACCCTTCGGCGTGCACAGGCGTAATGTAATTTTATGAATAATTTTGTTTTACATAAAATATTGTAAGTACTATTTATTATAAGTAACCTGTTTAATAATGATATGCATAAAAATGTATGCTGTCATGTCTAATTTATTTAACATGTATTCCCTTTTATAGCATACACCACACGATATTGTTTATGTTGGCATAATATACAGTATGTTAACTAACAAAGGGCGTTCCCGTTAACCTGCAATAGTATAGCGTGTATACATGCTAAAAAAATATTAACACTTGAAAAAAAAAAAAATTGTTGTGAAATGTTCACAAAACGATTAAATTTAAACGTAAAAGAAACACTCTGTACACGCACACTTGTATTTCAACGTAGAAAACCAAGTGTGACAAGTGGGCGTGTACAGAGAGTTTATTTTCCGTAACAATTTAATATTTTTTGTGAATATTTTACTAAACAAAAAAAAAAAAAAAAAATTTTTATTGTTAATATTTTTTAGCATGTATAGACGCTATACTATTGCAGGTTAACGGGAACGCCCTTTGTTAGTTAACATACTGTATAAAATCGAATGGTAGTGTGTCTGTACATGGAAAATATATATAATTGGGAACAATGCGCCCTGTCACCTTTTGGAAAGGCATTTATGTCCGATATTATAGGTTCTTAGATAAACTATAGATTTGAATCGATAAAGTTGTCTATTCGAGCGAATTTCTTCATAAACAAAATCAAAATCAAAATAGTTTTATTTCTCATAAACCTACATGGGCACTTATGAAACGTCAGAAGCTAGGTGCACGGGTCCAATTGGTCGTTTCCTATGGAGAAGAGCCGGCAAGAAACTCCATGGTTACTGTTTTTAAAAATAATTGTCACATAACATCACGCCTGTATTCTCAGAAGGGTTTGGCAGAGCTGTAGATTTCGATGGTTATGTAAAAGTCCTATATAATACGAGGCAAACCTACTATGTCATTAACCGGGCCAGGGAGGCTGCTTCAGAAATGCCTAATGTTTTAGAAACCGGGCACAAGTCGGCCTTTGTATTGCACACTGGATAGGTACAGTCGCCGGCATGTAACTTGGCAAGACTCGTAGATGCGCAGACTTCGTTTTCACTTGTTTTTCTTAACAGACATGTTCAAAAATAAATTATGGCAATAACCATAGAATAATGGTGTATGCAATAAAAGTATCAATTTGTTTGTTGCACTAAGTGTACATGCGCAAACTTACTCGCAATACGCCAAAAACTTGCCAAGTTACGTGTCGGCGACTATAATCTACATTTATTTTTCATTAGAAGTTCAGAGGCCCTAGACAAAATGATATTCTATCAGCGTTAACGATTATAGAAAAGGCAAAAATGTATAGGAATGACATAAGCTATCGAAAAGCTAATGTCAATCCTGTTGAAAGTCGTTATAGAAATTCGAAACGTTTTCGAAGCGATTGTCACTTGTCTAGGCCTGCAGACTTCTTATAGGTTTGGGTACCTACTAAATTCCAGACTCCCAGTAGTTAAGGCAGAATATTTATGAGAAATTGGAATTTTGGGATGCCGGAAGCCTGAAAATAAAAAACCGGTAGAACTTGAAAGACATCTGATCGTATCGACGGCAGTTGCTCCATCTAAAATATTGTTATTTTCATCTGGTTTGACAAGAAACTGTGGAAGAGATATGCAATGTCCATGAATCCCTTGATTTATGCAAAAACATTATTCAATACGACCAAAATCACGGCTAAAAGCTAGTACATTTTATGACATCGCAATATACTAGTGATTGGAACAGTCGATAAAATCCTATCGATATTTCACCGTCGACGTTAGAGTGGCTATAAAACGTACGTTACGAGTGTTACGACTTTATGTGGCTATAAAATTTTAATAGATATTAAATTTATAATGTCAGCTGTCTTTGTTATTATTATCTAAGTTAAATTATGGCTTAATAGGCGGTGGTTTTAAGTTAATTGCCTTTTTTCTAACGATTTGAAGTTTTGATTGCCATTGTAAATTTTAAGTTTCACTAAAGTAAAATATGGCTTGGAAGAAAGGTACCTATTGCTTGCGACACATAATAATTAATTTAATGTTTAGTACTTTTTTAACGAGTGTAGTTTCGTTTTTAACTAACCATAGAGTAGAATAAGAGTGATTTTAGGCTGGAAAATGTTAGTCGTATTGGCAGTGTTGGAGAAAAATTCGCTGAGGCGACAACATCATTTTTTGACAGGGAAACATCATAAATCATTTAACAATTCTTATAAAGGCCAAACACACAAGTCCACATTACGAATATTGGTCACAGTCACGGCATAACAAGTTAAATTTGCACAGTCTCCCTTTGAAATATTATCTGTCGATATAATCGCCCATCACTACGCATTAAGGCGAACATGTCAGTGACAACGTGATCTCGCCTACACAGATTCCTAGCGCTCCGTCATAGCCTAATAGCCTTGAGTCTTTGACCTGGATAGGCTAGACATTTAGACTTCAACTGTTTTGTAATCAGTACTTAGTATTACAAGGTATTCGTTTGTTTACTTGATTGGGATTCGAAGAATCTCTGTAATGAATTATTTATGGGTGGCCTAGCCTCCTTTAAGTGCAGGGAGTTTTAAGATTTTGTTTGTAGCTTCTTTTGGATTGGCACAACCAAATAATAAATAATAATAATAATAAAATCTTTATTGACATAAATAAGAGTTACACCAACCTGTATGACAGATTTCAGCGCCCTCTCCCAATTCATTACATTATGTTTTTATACCAACTAAGACTTACTGAACAAAAATAATTTTGAGCATGCAGAAACTACAACAGAGATAGTATTTTAAATAATTAATTAAAATGTAGTGTGAAAGTACTGTGTGGATGTGGAGTGTGGGTGTGTGTGTGAGTATGTATGTGTGAGGGAGAATTTACTTTACCCAATCAAATATTTTTCCGTTTCCTCGTAGCCAAGAGTAAGAAGCCAGTTCTTAACTTTGGACTTGCATTCATTCAAATCTTTTAATCTTTCGTCAAAATCTATAATAATAATATTATGTTCTTACTTGTGTACCTCATCATCATCTGCCTAGCCTTTTTTCAACCAATTTGGGGTCGGCTTCCAGTCTAACCGGATGCAGCTGAATACCAGTATTTTACATGGAGCGACTGCCTATCTGACCTCCACAACCCAGTAACGGAGTAATACGATACCTCTTGGTAAAACTGGTTGTCAGACTTTCGGGCTTCTGACGACCCGTAACGACTGTCAAACTGACTGTTCTTACTTGTGTACCTATTTTATAATTATGATATATTGTTTTTTTTGTGTTTTCTTTCTCAAACAATGCACCTGTCATGTTATCTCTCCACTACCCTTAGTTGACGGGTAGAGAATGCGTAAAGGCATTAAGTCCGCCTGTACCTGTACCGTATAAAAAGTTTCATAAATAAATAAAACATAGCAATCCATCAAGAGGACCACCTAATCAGAGTGGCCAGAGCCCCTGATAAAGTCCTGTCATCAAGGTTCCTAAGGTGCCTAGGATAATCTAGATGAATATTCTAAGCATTGCATTTTCTAATGCACTGTTGTGTTAAGAACTAGTTGAGCTCCTTATCCAATTGGCTTCTGACTAACTGCCAGACTCTTGACAGTTCAAAAGTGTAAATGGTTTGATTGAAATGCCGTGACTTTGAATTGATTTTAAAAACAAAAAAAGGAGATTTTTTTTAAGATAAGGCTGGCTATAGGACCAGGTGGCCTACCACCACCGCTTACAGCAGTATTATTTTAATCTTACTTCGTGGGGGAAAGATATAGAGTCCTGTAGAACTACATCTCTTTCCTAAACTGAAGTAATATTAAAATAATACTGCTGTAAGAGTTGTTGGTAGGCCCCCAGTAGTTACTAGCTGCTAGTATTCTGCAGACGTGATCAATGCCACAGACTGTCGGATTGCGGTAGGCCAACACTAAATAATAATATGCACAGAAGTCATGCATGCGTTTACTCACGAATTCACGAGTCCTGACTCATTATAATAATTTATGCCAAATATTAATAATTAATATTGACGTTAATGTGATTTACTACCAGTCATTATTGTTCATCGTAGCATGTTCCTTATTGATTGAAAGATAAGCGAAGATTTAAGGAGTTTGGTCGTTCGTGCATTTATTAGCAAGTAAATTGTCCGTATTTAAGATATTTGAAGAGCGGAGTCTCCTAACACAGGCTTATCTGCTTACAAAGAGGCTTCAATCACTAGTTTTTAAGGCATTTACTTGTAAAATTAATAACCCTTTGCAATTTTTTTTATTGATAGGCTGGACATAATACTGGAAGCCGTCACCAACGTAGTTGGAAAAAGGCTAGGCAGATTGATTTTAATAGATTACATAATATTTTCTATTTAGTTTTTTTTTTTTAACCATAATGTTCAATAGTATGTTCATACTTTTTCTGAGTACCGTATCCTCCTTTTGCTCATAAAGATAATGCAGCCGACTATGTCAGAATGTTGAAAAATAAGACCACCTACAAAGAAATTCTATTGAAACCCATAAAATCGAAAAGTTACTTTGTAAAACTTCGATATTGACAATTTAAGTACAAAATTCTTGATAGCCATGTTCTTTTAGTTATATCAGATATTTTATGATGCTCTAATAGTACCAAATAGGCTTTTAAAAGTCGTAAAAATACTATATTTTGTATCAACTTTTACAAGTTGAATGCAATTTGCGACGTTCTATTTTTTTATCGACTTTTTTCAGTCTGTGGTGTATATGCTTACATTATATGGCAGAAATAAAAAATGTATGGCTAAAACAAGAAAAAGATCTTAAGCGAACATCAAACATAAATATATATATGTGGGACAGCTGTTTTTGGATAAAGTATTTAGTATTCCTCCCATTTGTGGAGTTGATATAATATTTGAAACTGTATGATTTGTTCTTATTAGTTTTGATTTATTGATAAACTGCAAAACTATTAATTACTCTACGATATGTCACTAGTAGACAATGATCTACATACGCCGACCTCATTTCAATGGTGGGTACAAACCTCGCAAAGACAGACAAGTTTACATATGTTATGTCTTTTAATTTCTCTATTGGCAGTAACATTACGAGTTTTCTAGTACTAATACTTGTTGTCCTAGTATATTACGTCCATAAGTATGGTAAAACTCATAGTAATTATTGGAGACGTAACTGGTTAACGGGAATGAGCGAAAGTTTTAATGAACGGAATTATGTTGGTAGTCTGTCTACCAACATAATTATGGAAGATGTAATTTTAAAAGTACTAGTAATATTTTGTAATGTTAGTCATGTCTTTAATTATGGTAATTTGTCTTTAAAAGTATAGACAGTTTCGTGCAAAACGACATGACTTGTCAGGATGGTATTATTTTATCGATACATTTATCATCATGTGGTATGAACATCACTATTGCTAGCTGTCATTATGGACATCACTTACGGACCCTAGTATAGTGATACATAAACAAAAACTACCATAAACGGTCTATTTAAAATTAAAATTAATAGTTCAATGTAAAACAAAAACCCTACAAATGGTTAATAATTTTCTGTACCCAGTAAATGGCTGGACCAGTTATGAAATAACTTTACCAAACCGATAATTTAACTTTTACAGCATATTACCATAAATTATATACGCTATTATTATTATAAATGGAAGACGTTGCTTTATTTTTTATTATGGCAAGCAGTAAAGGAGGTGTCATAGCAAATAGTTATGATTATTTAAATTTTTATTTTATTTTCAGCCACTGTTGCCGCACTGCGGGGCAAAAGATAAAGTAATAGTAATAATTTATAGTAATTTATTTAATGTAATGAGGAAATAGGGTTCTAATTTGAATACCAGTTGACGTGCCTAAGTATTAGCCTAGAGCTTAACTAATGGATACATGGAAAAGTACGTGAATAAATGTTGATTACGAGTGGAAGTTTGGATACGAGAACGAATTTTCAAACTCCAATGGAAGTATATTTTGGCACTTTATTTTTTTCTCGACATGCTAAACGGTTCAGCAGTTTAGTCTTCTCATAGGTACTCACTTTTGAGTTTGATATAGTAGACAAGTAAGTCACAAAAAAGTTGGTACATAACACGTTCCGTGCCGCGAGCCCTTCTGTAGGGTTCACGCAAGTCGCATATAGGATGACGGGAGCCCACGCGGAGGGCTCATTTTAAATATAAGTTTTCTTTACCTAAATCTATTCTTTACATATTTATGCGAACTGTAGATATATAACAAGAAAATCAGCTTACTGATAAAATGTGTTTTCTTTTGATTTCAGATTGGCGTAACAATCTACATTATATGCGATCATAAAGTTTGTTATGTCATTTTTATCGTATTAACGACGAACAGTTAAAACGAGGGTCTTTGCCCTTTAATAGATACTACAACGTTTAGATACTAGAATTATATTTATGTCATCTAAATACCTAAGTATCCTTCTGACTTTATGTCAAATTATTTGGCGCCGGCGCAGCATGAAGTTCTCTCGATTTTTAATAGATATAAAAAAAATAGTGTTTGCTTACCTCTGTTTACTCTGCCAGAATGAATCATCCAAATCTGTAAATAAAGAAAACAGTTATATGAGTACCTTTTATAGTTTCATCATCAACGAATTAATTAGTCTGTGCATTTTTATTCGTCCGTGCTTTTTATTAGTCTGTGCATTTTTATTAGTCCGTGCTTTTTATTAGTCTGTGCATTTTTATTAGTCCGTGCTTTTTATTAGTCTGTGCATTTTTATTAGTCCGTGCCTTTTATTAGTCTGTGCATTTTTATTAGTCCGTGCTTTTTATTAGTCTGTGCATTTTTATTCGTCCGTGCTTTTTATTAGTCTGTGCATTTTTATTAGTCCGTGCTTTTTATTAGTCTGTGCATTTTTATTAGTCCGTGCCTTTTATTAGTCTGTGCATTTTTATAAGTCCGTGCCTTTTATTAGTCTGTGCATTTTTATTAGTCCGTGCTTTTTATTAGTCTGTGCATTTTATTAGTCTGTGCATTTTTATTAGTCCGTGCTTTTTATTAGTCTGTGCATTTTTATTCGTCCGTGCTTTTTATTAGTCTGTGCATTTTTATTAGTCCGTGCTTTTTATTAGTCTGTGCATTTTTATTCCTCCGTGCTTTTTATTAGTCTGTGCATTTTTATTAGTCCGTGCCTTTTATTAGTCTGTGCATTTTTATGTTTTCTAACGTGACCATAATATTATCGTGGATGTCCACGTCCATTCAACGTATGGAGATACGTGTACGTTATAACGTTATTGTGGACGGAAAAAATCGTCATTAGATATTTCCATACATTTGTGGATCGAAGGGTGTTTCCAGCGGACTGGCGCGATGCGACTCTAACAAAACAATTTCTAAGAAAACTTCACGGTATAACAATTACTGGTGTCGCGTTGCGTCAGTCTGCAAGAGGCTTGAATTACAGAAAGGCACAATTCTCAAGAAATTAGCAGAATAACCGACTATTCATAGCTATTAGAACTTCAGGAGTCTTTCAGTATCATGAGAACAATTGTCTACTTCTTGTTATGCAATGATCTCTGTAGCCCCATGAAACATGAGGATCCGGGGCTCATATAAATCTTTGGGTTCATTTGATTAATCGAATCTGGTCAAATCACGCTGGGGTCGGTGCATTTAATTCATTAATTTATACATCATCTGCCTAGACTTTTCCCAACTATGTTGGGGTCGGCCTCCAGTCTAATACTAGTATTTTACATGGAACGACAGCCTATCGGACCTTCACAACCCATTAACTGGTAAATGATACCCTTCGGCAAGACTGGTTGTCAGACTTTCGGGTTTCTGACGACCCGTAACGACTGTCAAAGATCCACAAATGACAGCCGGGACCAAACGGCTTAACGTGTTTTCTGAGGCACGGAAGAGTTTTGATATGTAATGATGGTCAGCCATCCACGAACCACTCCCGGCAAGCGTAGCTTAACCTCATGGATCAGCCCGTGCGGCTGTTATCAATAAGCCACGAGTTTATACATGGATGTCAAATACCGGATCAACGCCTGACCCCTATATTCATAGATATGTTGTTGACTGCATACCACCGTTTATTCTACCGATATAAGGTGCAGCCCATGTTCAGCAGTGTCCATCTCCGGGTACCTATGAATCATTTCTATAATTTCCACAAATGTCATTAGCATTTCCTTTAGTTTATTGACCCACAAATTATATCAAACGCTTATATGTTTAGCTGTACTGAATAAAATGACGCTACGCTTCGGTTGGCACCCTACGCAAAAACAAAACAACCATTATTGAAATTCATTCTTATTTATAGCTTGTTAAAGTAGACATTCCTGTGCAAAATGACAAGGATATGATAACTTAAGTGTCGATGAAGGAATTTGAATTTTATTTGCAGGAAACTGGAGTTGAAAATTGAATGTGGTTGACAGTTTGAAGGGTACTTAACCGTAACGAAATGCGGGTTTTAAAATGAGATGTTTTCGCAAAGAAAATAATAGACATATGGAGGAAATGTAATTTATAACGTGGAGTTCAGTTTAACGGGTGACAGACACTGATAAGTATTAAGGAAGGCTAAGAAAGTATCCCTTAGGAAAGCTGTGTCCGTAGCAAAGGACCAGTCAGCTAAATAATAACTTTTTTTTTCGTGATGAAACTCTTAGGTGGCCCATCTGAGGGCCTAGACAAGTGACAATCGCTTCAAAAGCGTTTCGTATTTCTACAACGACTTTCAACAGGATTGACATAAGCTTTTCGATAGCTCACGTCAGTCCTATACATTTTTGCGTTTTCTATCATCGTTATCGCTGATAGAATGACGAAATGAATGCAAGTGTCATTGCATACCACTTCATCACCCACATTTGATAAGTTCCTATCATGAGATTGTACTTTTAGAGACCCCGCCATTCAAGCATTCAATACAGCAATAGCAAAAGGGTTGCAGTTGTAAATTCTCAGATATTGAAGCACTAATCTTTACCAGCATTTAAAGAAATAAAAGTTATAAAACTAAAACCCAACTACGACAAAAAAATCAATCAAAAGGTATAAACAAGACATCACAGACAGACCAATAAAAAATCCGGAGTCACACGTGTTAGGGTATAAATCAACAGATTACGTGTGACTCCGGCAACATGGTATGATTAAAAAATATTTTTTTAGTTCATAACTTTATGTCACCTAGAGGGCGCCATTTTTTATGACGTCACATAGCCTATAACCGGCAGACGATCAAGACGCTTCCAACGATACTCATTTGTCCAATTGTGACGAGTGGTTTAAAAGATATGAGGGAACAGATGAACATACATACATATCGGTCAAAATCATAACCCTCCTGTTTGCTTCGCCGTAGTCGGGTAAAAAGCAATGGCTACTACAATAGGTTTCCAAAACGGTAAATTATTACAATCAAAAAGCTGGTTTGGCAAACAGAGTACCTACTATGTACACCTAAAACATACAGCCTGTTATCATCCCACTGTTGGGCAATTGCATCTTTGTTGCAGAGAAAGAAATGAGCATAACTGGAGGCCTACCACCACCGCTTACAACAGTATTATTTTAATATTACTTCAGTGTGGGAAAGAGATGAAGCTCTACAGCACGCATAGCTCCATCTCTTTCCCCCACTGAAGTAAGATTTTAATAATACTGCTGTAAGCGGTGGTGGTAGGCTCACTGCTCACTTTTGGTGATTTCAGAGCATTCATTTCCTCACGACACATTTTCCTACAACTTCAAATCAGTTTCAAGCATGTAGATAACTAACCTAACCTAATCTAACACAATCAACCAGCAGATCGAACTTTAGACTTCTAGCCACGCTTTCCAGTCAACCACCACTAGAGCACCACAGCGTCTTAAATTCTTAATTTCTCCATTTTATAAAAATGTTGACTGCTTTAATATGCGCAGACGCATTCGTGTATCCTTTTAAGGGTGGCGCACACTGCACGGATGTCCTGCCACTGTCTACCCATCGCACATATTAATAGCCTTATTGGAAAACTAGTATTGGTAACAGACTAATAGGGATAGGGGTGTAAGAAGACAATTTTAATCAATATTAATATTTTTTTATATTTTAAACTGTTCTTTATAAAAATTATTAAAAATATATTGAACTAGCTGCGCCCCGCGGTTTCACCCGCGTAAGTCTCGATCCCGTGGAAATATCGGGTTAAAAAGTATTCTATGTGTTAATCCAGGTTATAAACTCATCCAAATCCATTCAGCAATAAACTTTCGCGTTTATAATAAATATTAAGTTTAGATAAGTATTGAAAATGAAATAAAAAATACAATAAAAATAAATTATTTTTCTTCATTAGGGTGAATACCAGTATTTTAGATAGACGGCCTATCAGACCTCCAAAACCCAGTTACTGGATAACACGATACCCCTTGGTAAGACTGGTTGCCAAAATTTCGGGCTTCTGACCAGCCGTAATGACTGTGAAGGATCAATAAATGACATCCGGGACCAAAGCATTTTTTTACACTAAATCACAGAATAGTAATTAAATATCTACTATATTTCCGATTAGTAATCGAGTCATTCAAACACAAAGCAGTTAATTCAAATAAACCAATTCCAGACACTTTTGAACTGTCAAGGAGTCGGTCTGTTTGAAAGATGAAGCTAGTTGTCCATTCCAAAGCGCAGTTGGTTCCTATGGAGAAGAACAGACAAAAAACTCCACGGACTTATTTTAAATCAATAGTAAATACTATGAAAATCACGAGTACGACATTTGCAATTTGGCAGTACAGTAATTAAAAGTAATCACTTCCTAGTTTAATGCCACAGTAACCTTGGACCAACGCATTTTTTAAAACTAAATGACAGATTATAAACTAAATATCTACTGGACTTCCGATTAGTAATAGAGTCAATTCAAACACAAAGTATTTAATTCAAATAAACCAATTCCAGACACTTTTGAATTGTCAAGGAGTCGGTCTGTCAGAATGATGAAGCTCTCCCATTCCAAAGCGTAGTAGGTACGGATACTCTTTTAAATCAAGTCAACTTTGTTTTAACTATGTATGTACTTACTTTTTATTACTGTTTGTTTTTCCTGTGCGTGTCCAAAATAAAATATTTTTCTTTCTAAATCAAAAGTAAATACTATGAAAATCACGAGTACGACATTTGCAATTTGGCAGTACAGTAATTAAAAGTAATCACTTCCTAGTTTAACGCCACAGTAACCTTTTTATTTGGAATATCTGAGACATATTCACACGGTTAATACGTAATTTATATTAATTACCGTTTATATTAGCACGGTTTTTGGCGAATAACACGTTATTCTTGTTTATTATGTAGCGTGAGAACCAAATCACGTTACTTGAAGATGCTTAATCTGACTATAAGTACATACTAAACAATTCCGTAATTGTTGGACAAAGAAATAAGTGAATTGCAAATACCTATTGATGAAATTCTGAAGATGTCGGTGTTTATCCACAACAAAAAGGGGTTTTAGAGACTACTCCACAAAAAGATCTAACAAGGACGTTGAAGTACATAAACGAATTAAAAAAAAAATGTTTTAATTGGCAAAAACAAAAACACCTTAAAACAGAACTATAAAAAAAAATGCTTATAATTCATCATCATCATCGACTTACAGCAGTCCACTGCTCGACATAGGCCTCTCCAATTGCAAGCTTTTCAACTCGGTTCTCGGCAACTCGCATGCCACCCTGCGAAGATCGTCGTTCCACTTAGCCTAAGGGCGTCCTACTTTAGGGGTATGAGGAACAGGGTGTAAAGTTCACTCATCCACCATAGAAAAGGGAGGATCTTCCTACCAGACTGGTGTTGTGTCTGGCGGGCAACTGCCAAACGATTGATGTTGGGTTCTTGTATATAATTATGTCCACTGCACGGTAAACTTTAATTGCGCGATGCAGGATTTATGTGACGTCAGGATTTTTGTGTGACGTCAGGTCTTTGATGCGTAGTTCGCATGTGGCGATGTAGATACCGCCACACTACCTTACGTTTGCCGATTTGAGGTCTCCACTCGACAACAAGTCTACTCCAACAGTCATCGGTTCTACGGCTAATATGGCCAAATATAAAAGGGCCTCAGCACAGCATACTGTCAGATGACAACACAAGGTATACCATACCACCATAGAGTACAGCATAAAAGATGACCAAAAGCTATCAAATTTTTAAACGATTGTTCTTGACGATGAACAGTAAAACCGACAAAATAATGCCAACCTTATTATTACTGATCTATGTGCGCCGAGGAAACGCAGCGTCAAGTCCGAGATTATAAATCCAAGTGTGAGTCACCCTTAACTCGTATAGGCGATGCGTTTATAATGATTATGTGTGCTTTGTTACTTATTTCATTTTTTTAGGGTTCTGTACCCAAAGACCAACGAGACCCAATTACCTGGCGTCATACGTCTGTGTGTTAGTTGCAGGGCTGTATCATTAGAAACCTAATACCTACATAATTAATTTAATATTTTTCAAAAAATATGTTTAATTACCGTAATTATTAATTATTATCAAATAAAAAATAAAAAAATTCGAGCCAAGACTTACAAAGGGTTAGTAACATTTTCCTTAAAACTACGTGTTAGTAAACAACACAACACGGTGACACATGTAACTGACAGCAATGTATTATATACAGACAGTCCACTCTGCCAGCTATCATTTTCAGAACCCTGTCGGGGCTGGCCATGACTAGTGCCACCATTGATGCAGTGCGCTTGCGCATTATTGTATAAAAACAATCTACATGCGCCGCCGCAAACTTCCCTGATGCACTGCAACGCTATGGCAGCCCCAAAATTTTCTGACCGCATTATTAAATTGGAAAGAAAAAAAAACAATTGTCCAAACAAATGGGGGTGTATACGAGAAATGCCCGAAAAAAAAAATTCAACTTTCTGGTCCCGCTCTCTCTTGAGAAAAGGAATACTTACAAGTGTGAACTTTGTTGTTGTTGTTAGTACACACGGCTACACATCAAGCTATACATTTCCAGTTTATGCTGATGTCGCATTGTATAGGATTTCCGTACAATGTGAGGTCAGCTTATACTGGAAAATTATAGCTTGATGTGTAGCCGTGTGTACTAAGTTGGATTGTAGTGCATTTATAAAAAAACAAAAAAAAATGTGGGTACTGTATATTTCTGATGTTACGGAACTCTTAGAATCCGACTCGTACTTGGCCAGTTTCAATGATATGTATGCGTAGTTACTTATTTCACTTTTTCATTCAGTTTAACATGAACTTGGAATTAAATAAAACAGCTGCATGTGTAATTTAAATTGTATTTTTGTTTACATGTCGTCGGTCGTTTATTGAAATTGCTTTTACAAGGTCGAACATTACATGGGAACGTGCATGGGGAGTAATAAAACTTTTGAAATTGCACCTGGGGGATATGATTTATAAATCACTAGCTGCGACCCGCGGGTTTCACCCGCGTAAGTCTCGATCCAGTGGGAATGTCGGGATAAAAAGTATTCTATGTCCTATTCCGGGTCATGGTCTACCCCTGTGCCAAATTTTATCCAAATCCGTTCAGCCGTTTTCGCGTGAAAGCGTAACAAACAAACTTTTGCATTTATAATATTAGTTAGGATTAACGCCATCATTATTCCACTGCGAAAACGGGATGGTGCTATCGGCCTTGTTTGTCTTTCTCTCTCTCACACTCGAAAAATGGTGGCAATAATACTTCATAATACGGCACCTGGTTTATATAACAAGTCCTTGATTCAACTGCCTAATCTAGGTGTCATGTCAGTCGAAAACCATTTATATTACAAGCCATTTGTATTTCTTATACTTCAGAATCCATCTATTTCGGTAATATCCCACTCCATATACAACAAAAGGTGACTACACTCAAAAGGTAATGTTTGCCCAAAAGGTGAGGAATCCATTTAAACCACGTTCAACCCGTAACGAATGTTTGTTTTCACGTTATTTTAGTACAAAAGGGCTTGTTTGAGCATTCCTTAGTGTTTAGTGTGAATTAGAGGGAGTTTGTTTTAAACTCTGTTCGGTTTATGGAAGCCTGGTACTTTTGACACCTTTCAATTTCTTAATTTGTAGTTTTTACCTTTCTTGGTTTTTGGCTTAAAGTTTGTTTTTCTTGCAATCTTAACAAACTCAAGTGCTTTTACCAAACCTTATAGCTTTACATAAAATGTTCACTATTGCTTAAAATTGTTCGCCAAAAGAGCAAATCTGTAGAAATTATATAATTATAATCATGAAGCATAAAAAATGTTTATTCAACGCAGTATGTTCTATTACTTATGCTGATCCTACTTTATCGGACAAAGTTCTGATAAAATGTAGCTGCACCCACGGAAGGACACTGGTGGTTTATTTTTCCACGAAATTTAAAAGGGAAACCTCATAATTCCCACATATAATGACGTATATATTGGGTTTCCACCTATGAAATTGGCGTTTTTTTCTCACAACTAAAGAACCTCTAGACTACTGTGATTTAAAATATTCATAAATTACTTGGTATTATAACGAATAATGACCATCATAGACAACTATCACTAGTAAAAAAACCTTATTACATATAGTTTTCTAAACATAAAACATACCTTGAAAATGTTAGCAGAAATTACCATTTTTTTCCACCTAATGTTAAAATAACCCGTAGATATATCAATACTCAGTGTGACCAAGGAAAAAGGAAGCCAAAGCTCCTACCATAGCCTTTTGTTACAACTTCCTATGACATCATGGGAACAGAGCCCTTTCTTTGCAGGAATTACTATCTCCTTATTAATATGCGAGCCTAGTACTTCCAACAATGGGCTAGCACTCAATATGCACAAGCACGGCGTACAGCGCCATCTAGCGGCGACGTGGGCGAAATCTTGATTTCATTATGGCGGCGTTTGTTAGGAATAATAAGGATATCAGCTGATAGGGTCATAAGAAAGACTATAATAATACTGGCCTGGTGCCGTATTATGAAATATTAATGCCATTTTTTCAGTGTGAGAGAGAGACGGAGCTAGGACAAGGGCGATAGCACCATCCCGTTTTCGCAGTGGAATAATGATGGCATTACTTCATAATACGGGTAGTATTATGAAGTAACTGCTACAAAGGCCAGGGCAAAGGCCTCCTCTCATACAGACAAGGAAGAACATTGATCCATAACGCTTGTGAAACGTGTTGGTTTCAGATTTGGACTCGGAATTTTACGTCTATTCCCGTTCGCCCCACTGATTTTGAAGGGAGATTGGATGCGTATGGCGGAGAAAAAGATGTTCAGGCACAATGTATGAGAGGTCTTTGTCAAGCAGTGGAGACTGTTGCACAGTCTGAGCTGATTGATTCAAGTCCAGGGGTCCTAAAACGGCCACATTAGCAATTCTTCTAAAAGCAATTCATTTCCTGAATTCGCAGCTTTCATTATCAATTCTTCGAATTTGACACAAAAATAATTCATAATTTGTGGTTCATTTTACGAATCTCCATAGAAAACTGTCAAACAGATGAATTATTTCGTAATATGAATTGCACGCAGATCATTATGAATGGTCAGTTTGTCACATTTTACGATGATTCATAATATTTTCCTATTATGATTCTGCTAATATGGCCGTTTTCAGCCCCCAGTTTTGCCCCAGAGGAAGTCTCATTTATGTTCGAAGATTTCATTCGAAGTTACATACTGTTAAAACACGCACATTGGCGCTCACCAAGTTTCAAGTCTTACTATAACCGTTAAGGCTTTTGGCCATTTCTTTTATGAATCATAATTATCATTAATCACAAAATTATGTCGAAAACATTTTAGTCTTACATTGTAAGCAGCTCTACTGGCTATCAACAACAAAGTTAAACTCTTTATTATAATTAACTAGCTGCGCCTCGCGGTTTCACCCGCATAAGTCTCGATCCCGTGGGAATATCGGAATAAAAGGTATCTTACGTCCTTCTCCAGGTCATGGTCTACTCATGGGAGAACATTCACCGTCCATACAGTTTTGAGCTAAACATGAAAGAGCCGGCCAAAAAAAAAAAAAAGTTATATTCCGTTAGAACATGTTATTCTCTTCACTTTTCACTATGGGATCAAATTTGTTATACGAGTTTGAAAAATACTGTTTTAGTATGTTTTAGCTGTCTTATCAAAGAATAATACTTTCATAATTTAGCCTAAAAAAATGATGTCATTGTCATGAATGATGTGTTCAGCCGTTTAAGCGTGAAAGCAGTTAAGTTTGATTGTTAAATCAAACTCACTTTCGCATTTACATTACTCACGCCAATCGAGAAAAACCCAGCTTAAGATCCTCTCATAATTTCAAACGATTTCTCGTTACCCTAAAGAGCAGTACATACCTACTATCACTCAAGAGTTATGAGTATGACACATAGCACGCGTGCTTCAAACCTCATCAAAATGTCGTTAACCAAAGTTTAACGTTATAATTTAAATTCTCTGTAACTCATTTTTCATTTTAAATACCGCATTTTATGCGAGAAGACTTTGTGTTAGGTTAGGGTTGTGCGTATCCGATAACTTTCTTCGGATATTTTTGAGGGTTTCTATTTAAATTCTCTAATCTCTATAAAAAATTGAACATGGGACACAGGAGACTTCTTCTGTAGCAAAACTGGACTTGAATCGATCAGCTCAGACTGTTGCAGTCCACTGTTGGACTGTTGTGCCAAAACATCTTTTTCTCCGCTTTCCGCATCCAAAATAATTTACTGTTTAAATTCCGTCTCTAGTAATGACCATAAATCATTGATCAGAAATAATATCGGGTTTAAATATTGCTGATCACAAGCATAACCCATCGTAATGTTAAATACACATCGTATAATATCGTAATGCAATACTTCCATAGGAAAATTAGCGTGGAATGCATAAAATGTCAGCTCTCAAACTAAAAGATTGGATATATTGAATTATTGAATAAACATCAGAAAGCAGGAAAAATCACCCCAATTCCAAGAAAGTATCTACCCATTGTGTTGTAACTATAGTTGCAAATAAACCGTTTTAAATCCGTGATTTAAAAACCGTGTTTAACTAATTTAAAACGCTCTTTAAACCACGGATTTTGGTCAAAAGCTTACCGTTTTAAACCAAAATCCGTGGTATAAAAACCTAAAATTGTTTAAAACCGTTTTTAAACCACTGATTTTGGATTAAAACGGTTTATTTACATCTATAGTTGTAACCCACTGTGAAGTCGGATATTTTCGGATAAATATCCGCTGCCCATGCACATCACTAAAGACATTCTCTAAGGCGGTACTAAGTTAGTATAATGCTCACAATTTACATGTCACGGATAGCATGAGGATGTAAGATGTAAGGAATTGACGGTTACCTCGGATGCGAGGCTCGGATATTTTTCTATGTGAATACTTGCTTGTTTTTACCTTGTCCGGCGAAATTTTCTTGTGGTAAGTGATAGTCATTTTAAATCATGCCCGGTGTATCTATTTGTCGGTGTATGTATCAATAGAATGTTATTGGCAAGGTAGAAACTAAAAACAATTTTAGTAGCAATATTTTGTTTTAGACCATTGAATGATTTCAGTAGGTACGGCTTTTGAAAGAGTTAGCCTATGGAAAAGGAATTATACGGATTCACCCAGAAGTTCGAATCGAAAACAGCAAGATCAGCCTGTCTCTTCCCTAAAAACACCGTGAAATCTAAAGTGAAGCGAGCTGTCATTCCTTTTCCACTTGATGCCAATTAATTGAATAATTTTTTTTTTTTTTTTATTAATTTATTTAATTTTTTATATTATATATAAAAAAAAACACAAAATTTAAAGTTAAAGAAATCGCCATTATAAATTATTATGTCATTAATAAAAAAAAACTTTAAAGTTGATATTTTTTTTTATTATAATAGGTATTAATAAAAAATATAAAAAAATTATCAACTTTAAATTTTATATTTTATAATATTAAAAATTGAATTGACGCTATTGACAGCTCACTTCACTTTAGTTTTGACGGTGATATGTTTACAGAATAGATTGCCAGAGAGAGTTTATACGCAATAATATTAACAACTACTTAAAAAAATGTTTAGGAACAAAATTATTTTGAAAGGATGTTAAAGATCATCTACCTTGTACCGTTGACACGTTTGAATTTAACTATAGGTCACTTAAGTTATATCGAACTATCATAAAATAATACATACTACCTTCTTATCCTTCAACTGTGACATACAAATTGTGGAATTCACAGAAAGGATGGGATTTTGTGGTTCCGTAATGACATTTGTAAAACGTTTGTCATTCTTCGTCTCTCGAACTTACTTTATGAGAATGAGGCGTGCACGTTAACGATAATATCGCCTCGTTAGAAATTATAAAAGCGTAATATAGCTCATGCCTTAGCCAAAATATTAGGCACTCAGGAGCCCTACACACTTATTTTGAGTCGGCACATACGATTCGAGTCGGCAAATGTTTGTTAAACAACAAAGCTGATCTGAAGCAATTACTATACATATTCGGCTTTCATTCGGTTCGTGCTTATCGGAGGCGATTGTCATTTGTCACCCATCCATTTTACAGGTTCATCTACATAAGTATAGCCGCTGTCAGCTAATAATGTGAACATACAGTTTTGTTTTCCCGCGGCGTGGGAAATGAGGGCATTTGACGCTTTGTCAGGCATTGGACATACGATGTGGAATGAAAATTCAATTACTTTTGTTATGTCACGTGGTTGGGTTCTTCATTAAATATAGAGTTTCTAGATTTCCATAAAGAGTGAAGTTCAGAATAAGAATTTAAAGAATATGATACAGTGGGATGCCTCTGTCATTGACACGAAAGAGTTTTCCACTGTATCATATTTTCAGTAGTTATAATGTAATTCAATCAAAATTATTCGCAATGCAAGTAGTTTCTTATTGTAGGGAGATGCATTTTCTCTTTCATGGATGATTAATTAATGAGCATACTCTCTTCTCCTTCTTACCAAGGGGTATCGTATTACCCAGTTAGTGGGTTGTGGAGGTCAGATAGGCAGTCGCTCCATGTAAAAAACTGGTATTCAGCTGCATCCGGTTAGACTGGAAGCCGATCCCAACATAGTTGGGAAAAGGCTAGGCAGATGATGATGACTCTCTTCTGCTTCTCCCTTCCTCTGTATCCTGTTTTATCCCTGATTCTGGCAGTTGACAGGCAAGCATTGCTCTGAAAAGTATGCTCATTGGAGATTCTATTTTTCCTGTTTTCATTATTTCTTACGCTCATTACTTTAAGGGTTGATTTTTCAATACTCTGATAACTTTTGTCTGAGGAATAAATATTGCAAATTGACAGCTTTTGTTTAGAAAACAACTCGAATTTTGATATTTATTTTTCAGATAAAAATGATCTAGAAAACTTAACATGACTTGTCTAAATAATATGTCATTAATTCTATAATTAAACATACGGAATCCTACCACAAAACTCGAAACTTCAAACATTATTCCAATGTTTTCACGGTTCGGGCTGATGTATTCTTAATGATGATTAATATCCTTCATAGTCTGAGTGGGTGGGCAGAGATGTACCTATGTTGAATACGTGACTGAGAGAAAAAAGAGTTGTATATAATAATTATGCATTTTGTGGTTTAAAAAATTGTTATGTTTGTAGAATTGACTAAGGCCATGGTGGCAAGTAATCTGCTTCGTGAGCATCAGGTCATAGGTTCAGTCAGAAACTCAGAACCTTGTTTTTTTTAGGGCTAATTCTCTTACTTAAAAAAAGTAAAGAAATGTTATGTAAAGTAATGATGACATTCCATAAGAAGGCAAACTCAGTCTTAAAAAACGTTCACATTCAAGTCGTAATTTGTCAAACTTGTCAAAAATGTTGGTAAATTGATGGTTTTTTTGACAGATTGCGAATGAGATGCGAATGTAAACGTTCTTAAAAATAAGGGAATTTTCCCGCAGTAGTAGGATTTGTAGTGTATCTATTTAATAGATATGTTAACACTGTCTCATGCACACAAGTTGTCAGGTAGCTGTCACTAATGTCAACTGTCAGTCACTGCAAATGGCGGGAAAGCAAGCTGAAGCGAGACCTGGAGAAGAACTTGTTTGTGGTAATGAGCCTGTGAGTAAATCCTTATATCGTTTAATAATCGGCCCTACATTGGAAAATAACGGATTCTACAGGATTGAATTATATTTTTTTAGATTTTAAAACTTATAAATTACAAATATTAAAGCGATGCAGTCTGTCGATATAGTACGTTTAAAACGACCAATTGGAACCGAGGACCTGTCTTCTGACGTTTCATAAAGGGCCCATTTATGAAATAAAATATTTTGATTTTTGAAAAGACAGAACTACTGATTAACCATGCTGATTCCGATGAAAAAATAATTATGATTTGATTACATTGTAAATCTGAAGATTCTATGTAACAATTACTTATGCTGCTACTTACATAAAGGAGTTAGCCAAATAAGTTCAAAATTAATTATAATTTAACTTATATACTCACAATCCTAAGTACTAGCCTATAAGTATGTGTAATTCGTTGTATTATTTTTGTAGTTGAAATAAATTATTATTTATTTGGCTAACTAATTTATCTCGCAAAATCTTCTACCACCAATTATTAAATAAGATTTCTCGAAATATTTGTCGTCATCTGTTAACCAAGATTGGTGTCAGCAATCTTCTAAGTAAAAACAAATCATGAATGGCTTGACCTCCAAAACCGTTTGATGACAGTCATGTTTACGAGTGATGTAATCTTCTGATAGGTCAATGTTGCTGATGTGTCTAGTTGATTTTGATCTTAAAAACATTATTTTTTAATCGTCCTAATATCCAGGTATAGCATCATCACGCCTGTATTCTCTGAAAGGTTGGGCAGAGGTACTTCAACACCCACATTTCTCAATTGTAATACGGGGCGAGTTTACTGCCATCTACCGGGCACTCATTCAGACAACGGGCTGCTACTGAGAAATTCAAGATGGAAAAACCCAATAACATGTTGCTCGACCCGGGAATTGAACCCAGGACCTCATGCACTATCATACACTTGTGACCACTAGACGAACGAGTCAGTTACACAAATATATACACCGACATTTTGCCAGTTATGTTTTAGTTTTAGTCCCTTTTAATCAAGGACGAGCCAATAGGGAATATGCATGTATTTTTTAAATTTATTTATTCGATAGTTTTTAGCGTCAAATAATAGTAAAAAAAAATTCGACGGCAAAAAAACAATTTAAAGTATTTAAAAAAATGTTTAAAAATATTCAACCGATCCGGGCTATTTAAACGCCCTCCATTTGGCGCGCTTGGTGTGGTAACGTCACACTCCGTGAAAACAGACAAGCAACTGTCAAGTCAACGTCAAACACTCCTTTTTCTATGAACGTTTGACATTGACTTGACACTGACATTTTGATTGCTATTCCGGATTGTTACGTCACATCCGCTCTTAGCCTTTTCAAGTATTTGAATTACCCACAGTTTTTTGGTACTTTAAAAAAATTAATTTCTCGCTCAACAAGAAATTTTATTCAAAAATATTGATGGAGGCATAATTCTGAAGTAACATAGTTTATAAAAAAAAATATTTGACCCATATTTGAATCACATGCGTATTCCCTATTGGCATCCGGGCACTTACCCAGACTCCGGGCTGCTACTGAATAACTCCTGATGGAAAAACTCAATAACACATTGCCTGAACTACAAATCGAACTTTGCATTGCTATTCTACAACAATGTCACCGTGAAAACTTAGGTGAAGTGAGCGGGGAGTGAGCTGTCATTGTCATCGATACCTACTAATGCTAAGGCAGTGACAGTTCACTTCTAGCTGACTTCACCAAAGTTTTCACAGTGAGATTTTTACAGAATAGCTCAACAGGACCTCTAGTTAAGTCCGAAAGGGATACCGGGACCAGGACCTTGTGACTTCTTAACTAGAGGTCCTTTTTTTGTGGGTGAGAAATCATCAAATGACTTCTCCCGCTTTGGGCGGAGCGGAAGGGCGTGCCAGACTGTTACTGACTAAAACCCACCCGTGTTCCTTCTGTTGCCTGTTGCCAGGGTCCCGGTAACTCTTTCGGACTTTCCCGCAACCCTGGCAGGCATCGGTCCTAGCGGACCTCACCAATTGTGCTGACTCGCGAGCTCTACCTGTATGTTTATTAGTATTACCCCGCCGTAAAGGAGAAAAGAGGTCAGTTCTGTCCATCTAGCGGTATTCCCTGGAGCCTCTATTGCAACACCCACAGATGTGAAGCCATTGTATTTTTCCTGGTCAAAATCACATGTTTTAAAGTGCGAAAACGGTTAAAAAATTCCACATTTCCGTTTGCTTAATTTTCCCTTAAAAATATTTCAACTTTGAATCACCCAATACAAAGCGAGAATCGCATTGAATAACAAAATAACGTCTACTTTCCACAAAACACATACTGGCCTCTATTGTTTGTGTCATAAAGTTGAAATTGCAACGGTAATTGGTTTTTAGATAAGGTTTTGCTTACGGTATTTGATTCGGCGAATCACATCCGAATAACAAATAACTTGGGATTGTAAAACGTGAGACGAAAGTTAAAGATCATGTGTCTTTATGAGAGTGGGTTCCGTATAATAAGGCTGGTTCACAAAATGGGGCTATTTGAAATAAGGGCCGTCTAGGAATTCAGTATCCAGAGATATTCAATTAGGGTTATTATTTTTGTTCCCTGTATGAATAGGACTGCTTTTTGTACACACGGCTACACATCAAGCTATACATTTCTAGTATAAGCTGACCTCGCATTGTACGGAAATCCTATACACTGCGAGATCAGCATAAACTGGAAATGTATAGCTTGATGTGTAGCCGTGTGTACAGTTGTTTAAGCCCATCTTATTAACATCTGCCTACCCTTTTCCCAACTATTTTGGGGTTAGCTTCCAATCTGATCATATGCAGCTGAATGATGAATACCACATGGACTGCCAATCTGACCTCCACAAACCAGTAACTGGGTTACAAGATACCCCTTGGTTGCCAATTTTTGACTACCTGTAACCTTTAGGTAATCTTCCTGATGTGGCATCTTTTTTTTATCTATACTAATATTATAAATTCGAAAGTAACTCTGTCTGTCCGTCTGCATGTTACCTTTTCATACATAAACCACTGAACGGATATCGACAAAATATGGCAAAGAGATAGATGGCATCCTGGGGAAGGACATAAGGTACTTTTTATCGACATAAAACGTGGCCGAAGCCGCGGGCGGAACTATTTATATAATAAAGTATTCTGAAAGGAGGATTCTCGATCCATCTTTATATGAGGTCTTTGCAATGCAGTCGAGGCAAGTATTTTAAACGCTTCCTAGCCATATTCCCAAGAAAAGCGTTTACATCCTGACATCCACAATCAACATAAAGAAAATAATTTTACGCGAACATTAAAGTTAACCGTTCATTTTAACTGCGGGTCCCTAAACTTTAAACCCAACGGTCAACGGATAATAATAATAACGGCTTGGTCATTGATAAGGCGACCCGTTAAAACCTTGAAAAGAGATTTTGCTTTAGCACGTACGTTGAAAATTAATGAGATGATTCAGACTTCGATTTTGGACAAATCATGTGTATTTCATGTTATTGGGTAAATGTTTAGTATTTCGTCATATTTTTTTCTGTGATATTTAATACCTGCCCCAGATATGCACGGGTGATGAAATATCAATGTAATAATGATAGTCCTCCAGATCGTATTTCGGCCATGGCGGCCAATCTCAACGGATACTAGCCATCGGCGCTGGAGATAATATAGTGCACAAGTGTGTGCGCAGACACAGGTGCACTCTCTCAACCCTCACTCTCATAGTCCGATTGGACGGCAATCCGACACGACCGGAGAGAGATCAGGCGCAGGACCAACGGCTTAACGTGCTTTCTGAGGCACGGGGGTATCACACCGCCAACTTCCAAACTCCGGGCTGCTACTACGAAATTTCTAATGGAAAAACCCAATAATACTTTGCCTGACCCGGGAATCGAACCCAGGACCCCACGCTCAACAGTCGCGCTTGCGACCACGAGATCAACGGGGCAGTCAGAAATATCAATGTATTGTTGTTTTGAACCATCATCACCTGTCTAGGCTTTTCCCAGTTGAGAAATGTCGAGGTCGGCTTCCAGTCTAACCGGATGCAGGTGAATACCAGTATTTTACATGCAGCGACTGCCTGTCGGACCTCCACAACCCATGAGTTACTGGGATAACACGATACCCGTTGGTAAGACTGGCTGTCAAAGATTTATAAATGACAGCCTTACCTTACCTTACAATGGGGCTTGTGGCTTACTAATAACAGCCGCACGGGTCGATCATCTAGGTAAAGCAACGTTCGGTCGGTGAATGGGTGACCATCTTTACATACCGAGACTCCTCCGTGCCTCGGAAAGCACGTTAAGCCGTTAGTCCCGGCTGTCATTCGTGGATCTTTGACAGTCGTTACGTATCAGAAGCCCGAAAGTCTGACAACCAGTCTTACCAAGAGGTATCGTATTGCCAAGTTACTGGGTTGTGGAAGTCAGATAGGCAGTCGCTCCATGTAAAATACTGGTATTCAGCTGCATCCGGTTAGACTGGAAGCCGATCCCAACATAGTTCAGAAAAGGCAGGCTAGGGAGATTGATTGGTGAAAGTTGTTTAGCATGACCGGTGACGCTTGTGGTAACGCTTGACGGATTTAGGTCACTACACCAACCTGTACATAAATCTCCATGTTCTACTGTATCCACATATACACCATATTCTTCCTGCCCTTGTCCCATGCGCCGGCGTAACATGTTTACTTCTTCCATTCTCCCCTCTCATCCGTCACATACAAGTGTTCATTAAGTAATTTGTAAACGAACAAAATAATACCCAAGCGACAGCTACTTATAACTTAAACTACAGCCAGTAGTTACGCCTATACACAGCAGTTTTCTCTAGCTAAGACAATAAGCTAGAAAGTGACGGCCTACTTACGAACAGAAGCTGAAAGTGCAGCGATTATTGTGATTAAACGCTTTCAAACACCCCCGCTTCGCCTTGAAGATGTGGTTGGGGAGATAACAGCAGTACAAGCTTACGTACAAGCACTATAATGTAGCTAATATCTTGGGAGTTGGTGTCGGAGAGAACTTAACATAGATAAATTAAACGCGGATGACATTGGCGGCCTTTTCAAAAAGTGGTTTGGGAGAGACTTTTGCGCAGCATTTGCACAGAAAAGTTGCTAAAATTCATTAATTATGCGGAGGTAATTTCTCGACGGTATGTGAAGCCAAGTCAGAGGCACTAACCACACGAAATAGATAGATAGAATTAAGCGTCTGCGCAAAGAGATTCAGAAGACAAGAGGCCTGCCTGCACATTATAGCAAGCCTAGAATTCTATTGGTAAAAGATTTCCCCGGGAAGATGGTAAGTATCCATGAAACTTTATGTAAAAGGAAAAAAATATATAATTATGAAGAACGATCACTAAATCATGAATTGATCCTAGGCCATGGCGTCTTAGCGTCGAAAATCATATTGATCTTGGCACTTCACTCACAATGATATACATACTAACAATCAATCATAATGTACACACGGCTACACATCAAGCTATACAAAACCAGTTTAAGCTGATCTCGCATTGTATAGGATTTCACTACAATGAGAGATCAGCGTAAACTGGTTATGTATAGCTTGATGTGTAGCCGTGCGTACCACAGGTAACATAGGGTAGTACAGGGCTCAATGTAGTAGCAATTTTAATAACGCCATGTCCTTGCCTTCTCTTATATATCCAATAATCAATAACACAATCATTCATAATCAGATCAAAAGATCAAAGATAAGTATAAAAGATAATTAGATAATTATAATACCAATGCACAATTTTAAACTCCTAACACTCGAAATTACGAACTAATTATATCATACAAATAACAATGGTATCAGGAATGAATTAGTTTGTAACAATAGTGTTAGAACAATATGATATGGTTTAGATAATTTTAGTACTGAGCACTGACCTGAGCTAAGAATTTGAGTTTGTTACGCAAGTTGATTAGTCGAGTGGGCTGCAAGTGATACGTGGTTGGCGGGTATGAGGTGTAGTATAAGCGCTGTATAAGAGTAACGGTTTAAGACTAAATTGTGCAACAAAGATCAGGGGGCCAACCACCACCACTTACTCAGTGGGGGAAAGAGATGGAGCTATACGTCCTATAGAGCTTCATCTCTTTCCTAAACTGAAGTAATATTACAATAATACTGCTGTAAGAACTGGTGGTAGGGGCTCAGAGAGGAAAGTGGTGAATGGGTGAGCAAATCCCCATAAGAAGTCGAAGGTCTGAGGTTTTCCAAAAGAAGAGATAGAGTACATTACTTTGTTGTGGTTTTTACTATACTTCATTTGGGCTTCACTATACTCCATTTGAAATAAGATTAGACATCTGAATAAACCTCTACCTATTTTAAAATTTGCTGTGCCCGACAGTCCATAATTGTTTCTATTATTTTTTATTTACCACTTAATTTGTACATTATGGATTGCAATAAACGATTTCATTTGATTTGTAACCTTTTTTACGGTCCATTCAAACAATTTTGACTTCTATTGCGTTGGTAGCATGAAAATGATGAATGATGAGCCTTCTTGTCACAGTCATGTCGTGCAGCTGCCGATTATTTATCTATATACTCGTGATCACATATTGTTTTTTTTAAATTGTATTTAGATCTATTTTGGTTAATATTGATGATTACTGTTATCTTTTTGTATGCACGTGTCAAATAAACCTATTTTTCTTTCTTTCTTTTCTTTAAAAAGCCAGCTGCAGTAAACAGTATTGTAACCATTTTTTTGCTTTTAATGCCATCTTTATGCCTACGGTATAGAAGTAAAAATCGGTTGAACTCAAAAAAAGGTTTATAATGTCTAATCTCATTTCAAATGGAGTATAGGTAAAAATGATGTAACAGATATTACTGCATTAAAAGGCACTAATTGCCACTTGACTACAGCTCAGTATGCTGTATAGTTATAGGAGGAATACTCTGTGACAGACATTGAACGTATGGTATTGAACGGAACTGTAAGTGCATAAGATGCAGTCCTATTTTTTCCTAAAAAGCTGTATCAGTTTCAAAAGAAAATGAATAAATAATGTAACTATAAGTGAAGTAAAATATAAAATAATATTTAATAGTAAAGCGATAATCGCTCCCGCTCCTATATTGCACCAGTCACCACACAAATTGTTGTTTTCCATTGATGTCGACACAGTGTCATGCTGTGGACACCTTGACCTGCTCGGATTGTCATTTTGTGTCGATTCATTTCCACGCTTCCTATTATTGTGGTTATTAAATCATAATTTTTGGATTAGCGGTGACTAATCGAAATGGTACTGTTGGAATTGATCCTTGAAGAAATATCTCGATGTTATTCCTTGAGCTAATCGTTGGCAGATGACGTTAGTTGCATGTAATTGACATTTACTGGTCATTATAAAATATATCCCAGGATAATTGTAGTTTTTTATAAGTAGTTCTATCATCAATATCAAGCCCTTATTCCTATATATCTGGTGTCGGCGCAACATGCCTTTTCATTAAAAAAAACTCAAATATTTTTTATTCATTTTTGAATTACGTAAAAGTAGTTCATCTTGTTTACATCTGCACATACCTACTGTAGGTACAAATATTTTTTTTTTTTAAATAAAAGTCATTGTCTGCTTGTTTACTTCGTCGATGACGGAATTGGGTATAACGTGAAAAGAAAGATGCAGTAGGATCATTCAGACTCATGTGACATTACCAACCCGCACTGGGCCCGCGTGGTGGATTACGCACGACTAACTCTCACAGAGAAGAGGCAGCACAACTTAGGAGCTGGCCTCACAGAAGAGACGTGAGACGAGGACGGGACGCAGACGCGGCAAATAGTATGCAGATGGAAAAGCGACGCGCCTGCGTCTTGTCTTTTCTATACGTTTTGTGCCAGATAAAGTTTGCGTCCCCTCTCACGTCTCTTCTGTGTGGCCCGTGCCTTAGACTGATTATGCTAAAGAACTTTGCACCCGAAAAAAATCCAACAGAAAAACCGAATTGAACTTTGCACGCCGATATAAAATCAAACTTAGAAACTGCTACTGAGAGAGACGTATGTATTTTATATAAATACATAAGTCTCTCTCGGATAACTTGTCTAACACCTAAATATTAAAGTGCCTTTTCGTGTCAGTCTGTTTGACCGCGTTGCTCTTCTAAACTTCGCAACGGAATTTGATGCGGTTTTCACCAAAATTTAGAGAATTTATTCCGGAAGGTGTACAGATTATATTATTATTAAACTTACATTTTTATTAAACAAAATCTCAATGTTTTGTCAAGTCGTAAATACCGTGTGATGCAGGGGCAATAATAACAGTGACTAATCCTGGCAGAATTTCTTACTATGTAAATCACTTACTGTTTACACTTATTGTTTTTGTTATGTAAATCACTTTTTATTTAGGAATACATTTTGGCGAGACGAGTTGATTCATCTTATATATCTCATAGATATACTGATTAGCATATAAATTATTTGTTTTGTCTATATTGGTAAGGATACTTAACGTTTCAAGTTCATTAAGGAATTAAAGATTATAATGTTTTGATGTTTCTCTTTGATTTTGACCGCTGTGTGAAACTAGGCCTCTAGTTTTGTGAAGAAATATTTGAAAAAACCATAGATTTTGTAGATTTGGCTAAAGTTTTCTAAATAACCCTTTATACCTAGGGAAAAATATTTAATTAAGCTTTATTTTCGTATAAACTATAAGTCCATTGATGGGAATTTGGTTGATTTCATTCGATGAACTCCGCAAGTTTTTGGGGTAATCCGATTATACCATAAATCTTGTAATTGAAGGTCTAAGAAACCATGTTTTTTTAGAAGAAATCTTAGATGCTGGATTAAAAATTATAGATGGATGCAGTTGTTTCTTCATCAAGCCTTTTCATTTAGGCACGAAGCGATCAAAAAATGTAAGCCCCCGGAGACAGGCGCGACGCGACTGTATTAGAACAAATTCTATGAAATCTTAATGGAAATTGTTCTACCAGAATCGCGCCGCGCCTGTCTGCCTTTAGCAATAATGCGAATAGAAGATACATCAATCTTAATTATTATTATGAAAAAACTGTCTCCGTTAAGACTAGTCCCTGGCATTCTTAGCTAAGATGCCATTAAGTACTGAAATACATATGACTCTGAAAACAGCTCAAATAGTTTTCCTTATACGTCATTAGGCTAATTCTCACTAGCTTTATCGATTTTTTGTTTGTCACCAATTTGGCGCGTTGCCCAATGGTTCCGACACGGGGTTGTTACTTAGATAGTCAAAAATAAAGATAAAATGACAGAAAGCGAAGCAATTTACATGTAATGAGGCAGTATTAGGGTGCTTTTTTTCTTGTTCCTTGTGTAGTAATTTGGGATTTGTGCCAAGAATTTTGTATTAGAACGATTTAGTTTCTGTGTACATTTCTTTTTTGGGTCAAAATGCTAAGGAGTTTTAATAATAGCTAGCCTCTAATGAAAATAATGTTTTGGCAAACAACTCATAGTGCTTAACCCTTTGTCTTGGCTAGAATTTTCGTTGGTTTTTTAAACGACTTCTTCAATTATGAGGAGGTTCTCAATGTTTTTATTTTCCACTTTTTAGTTGTGGTACCTACCCCACACAAATTCGAACACCACTACCTGCTATGTAAATAAGAGTAAAAGAGTGAAATAATTATATCGTCTACACACGCAAAGTGGGAAAAAAACGTAATTATTGAACTTAACTCAAAAACTACGCAAGCAAAATTAATAACATTTATATGGGACCACCTCTCAAGCATGACCTACCATAGAAAAAATAATCATCAAAATCAATTCATAATTGGCGGAGTAATCGCGTAACAAACATACAAAACAACAAAAAAAAACAGTCGAATTGACAACCTCCTCCTCCTTTGAAGTCGGTTAAAAAACAACGGTGACACCAATAAATAACCTTACATATCTCGCGAGGGATGACAATCACATACCTATACAACACAGTAATTCTCTCTAATTACCATTCCAAACCAGTAATAACCGCTTACAGCCAGTAATGATAAGTAATAACTATTAAGCTAGCCTTCAACTGTGACTTTGCTTACATTAAGTTTGGATTATTGGCTAACAATGCGAGGTGACCTTATTGACTGTCTTTTGTTATTAGTGCGGAAAGAATGTGTATGTCATGTTGTTTTGTTGCTAAGGAAGCAAGCAAAGGTCAGTAGTAAAACCGGTTGCTAAAAATGGAAAACGAATCGTTAAAGTTCCAAATACCCGAAAATCATCTCATCATCTGCCTAGCCTTTTCCCAACTGTGTTCGGGTCGGCTTCCAGTCTAACCGGATGCAGCTGAATACCAGTATTTTACATGGAGTGACTGCTCATCTGACCTCCACAACCCAGTTAATTAACACGATACCCCTTGGTAAGACTGGTTGTCAGACTTTCGGGCTTCTCACGACCCGTAACAACTATCAAAGATTTACAAATGACAGCGGGACCAACGGCTTAACGTGCTTTCCGAAGCACGGAGGGGTCTTGGTATGTAAAAATGGTCACCCATCCACAGACCAATCGCGACAAGCGTAACTTAACCTGATCGATCGACCCGTGCGGCTGTTATACTTAGCCTCAAGGACCTCTGCCCGAAAATGTTAAAATAAAAATGTCCGAAAAATATTTCCCGAATTATTACAAACAGTAATAATTCGGGAAATATTTCTATAAATCCGAAACATGAAACTTTCCTCATTGTTCCCGATTCCTATTAGATAAAAAGTTATCGTTGATCGTTGACTCACCAATCGTTATTTCGCCAAATCACTTTTGAAATTATGCTGGAGACATGCTTACCTGTGACAATAAAACAGTTGAATGGAAAATGGTCATAGTTATCTATCTTATAGCGTAATCAGCTTATAATGTTCCCACTACTGGGACACAGGCACGCCTCCTCTCTGTGGGCTGTAATCTACCACGCGTGGTCCCAGTTCGGGTTGGTAGATGTGACATCTATCAACCCGCACTGGGACCACATGTCTTCGAATTTTTGGTTCTAGGACATGCAGGTTTCCTCACGAGGTTTTCCTTCACCGTTTTGAGAGCATGGGTGATGAACTAATTTACGCAAAGTAAAGCGCCTGTCTAGGTTCAAATCTATGACCTCGAGCGACTCGTAAGTCGTGGCCGTTAACACTGGGCCACCACTGCTCAATTTACTAATTCAGTTCAAAATATTTAACTGTCACCAGGTCCTGCAGCTAGTCCGCATTCCCAATGATTCATAGCAATGCATTTAGCTCCAAAATATTTTATTGTTGGCAACACAATAGCGACGTTGTTTAATTTAGATAACAGTTAAATTGTTGTAATGTTCGTGTGGCTTGTTTATTAGATGTTTACGTTGTTTCGAAAGAGGTGGGCTAATTGAAATTGTTTAGGTTTAATATGGAAGGGCCTGATTCATACTGTTTGTGTCGCAGATGGATCTGCGATAAAAGCAAAACGTTTATGCAATTCTGCGTGTTAAACAGTATATGTATAAGAAAAACCGCTAAACGTCGTTCAGCTGTTTTACATAACGCAGCTGTTTGGTAAAACAACTAGCGGTTTTGTAAAACAGCGGATTCTATAATCCATCTTCGACATATGTATACAGTGTGTCCATCTACGACAAAAAATATTTCGCATGACGCTTTTGAAAAAATGTTCCAGGGTGTGGACAAAAAGGCCATTGGTTTTCCTCGTTTTGACCTTTCACATTCTTAAGGGCTACCTAGACTGTTCATGACGGTTTAACAAATTTTACAAAAATCAACAACTCGGTCGGCGGGCTTCTTCTTCTTTGTCACTTAATAAGATGACGTCATGGAAGACCTAATTATACCTAAGCCACATGTAACTCTTATCCAATTTCCTAACGAAACCTTTAAGAAAAATTAGGCCATCTAATGGTATGGATGGTGGGGAGAATCGAGTTGAATGGCGATTGTAGGGACTATGTCCACCAGGGTTGCGGGAAAGTCCGAAAGGGATACCGGGGCCCTTGGCAACAGGCAACTGAAGGAACACGGGTGGGTTTTAGTCAGTAAAAGTCTGACACGCCCTCACGCTCCGCCCAGAGCGGGAGAAGTAATTTGATGATTTCACGAACTCAAAAAAAAAAAAATTGTCTATGTCAAGCAGTGGTCTACCGTAGGCTGAATATATGGCCATCCGATACCCAGAGACCAAAATAGCCGCATCACATCATCAACAAAAACAAGTTCGAATCTGCAATAACAATAACACTTCAACTGTTTTATATAATTTTTTGTATCGATATCTATCGGTTATAGTAAAAAACTCGTCCGTAACAAATACTAAATATCGTATGATGTAATGATGACTATTTTCGATAGTAATACTATGGCGAATGCGATTAAGTCATAAATTGTAATGGCTGCTAAAATCTGAAATATGCTGTGAAGTTTGGGACTAATGGATAGATGATAAATTATGATCTGCTGGGTAGTTTCTTGCGCCACTTCTTCTACCCAGCTAAAGCACTAGGAAGTGGTGAAGGGTGGGCGTTTTGGGGGACTGTCTTATGTAATTTTGACGTTCGAAAAGTGCTGATTCTAAGCCTAGTTTGAATAAATGACTTTTGATTTTGATCAATTTCTGCACTTTTAAATGCAGTTACCAGTACATTCGAAGTATTGCAGTCGTACTAAACTGCATTCAAACTGCAAGAATGCAGTCCGTCTGATGGCAGCCTTACTTACCAGGGTATACTGGACGAACTTAAAAAGTTAACTCTTTCGTAAAAAAATCTCTATTGCACGCTGTTTAGGAACTTTTTTGGGGTCTACTACCCTATTTTGCTATCTCCCAGGCTAAACTATTATTAAGTTTTATTTTTCTACATCTATGAAATTTTTTATAAAAGTAAGGTCTAAGTTGGTTCTTACTTTACGGTTCGAAAAAACCGAAAGACAATGATATTATATTAATATAATATCATTGCCGAAAGACGAACAAAAATCTATTGTGCATTTACAAAAAAAGACGTACCTACCTACCCTACTTATTTATTACGAATATTTCCTTGATCCCATCTTCCTAGTATTCTCCTCGAACCAAACCAGTCCTCGAATCAATATGTACACTAACCTTCAGTAATTTGTACGGTGCCGGGGCACAAAAAACAAGACGTTTAAAATCACGCCAGACGAACATCGGAGCACGATTGGTGAATCCCCACTATTCAATATTTTTACTGGAGTAATCGCGTGAATACTGTCACCTTTTGGTAAGGCATCTAAGCCGAGATAAACTAAATCGGTAAAGTTATCTATTCGAGCGAATTAAAACCAAACTATACCTATGTCCAATCGCAGTTTAATCGCATCAAATCTGCCTAGCCTTTTCCCAACTATGTTGGGGTTGGATACCAGTATTTTACATGGAGCGACAGCCTATCTGACCTCCACAACCCTGGGCAAATACGAAACCCTTGGTAAGACCGGTTGTCAGACTTTCGGGCTTCTGACGACCCGTAACGATTGTCAAAGATCCACGCATGACAGCCGCAGGTCTTGGTATGTAAAGATGGTCACCCATCCACAGACCAACCCCTGCAAGCGTAGCTTAACCTGATGGATAGGCCCGTGCGGCTGTTATTACTTGTAACCTCCACATGTCCATACTATTCGAATAAAGTCATAAAATATGAATAAAAAGGGATCATTCAGAATTCGTTAACTTACCCCTATTTCGGAACGAAACATGTTTTATGATTCACGGAATCACATCAAGGTACAATTTTTATGTGGGTAAGTATTGTTACAGAGTAATAAGCAACCAATTATTTGAACCGCTTTTAAAAACAAGTTACAACATTAAAATAATATTTTTTTAAATAACAATTTAGGAGCTCGTGGCTAAGTAATAACAGCCGCTCGGGTCGATCCATCAGGTTAAGCTACGCTTGCCGGGGTTGGTCTGTGGATGGGTGACCATTTTCACATATCGAGACTCCTCCGTGCCTCGGAAAGCACGTTAAGCCGTTGGTCCCGGCTGTCATTTGTGGATCTTTGGCAGTCGTTACGAGTCGAGACAACCAGTCTAACCATAGGGTATCGTATTACCCAGTTACTGGGTTGTGGAGGTCAGATAGGCAGTCGCTCCATGTAAAATACTGGTATTCAGCTGCATCCGGTAAGACTGGAAGCCGACCCCAACATAGTTGGGAAAAGGCTAGGCAGAAGAGAACAATTTAGTATTCATTGGCAATAGGCTCACCCCACTATTGCATGGAACTTAAAAAGAACTGGTAAAATGTGGGTGTACTATAGGTACACCTCTGCCTAACCCGTCTGGGATTACAAGCGTAATGTTATGTATATTATCCTATCAATGTATATCTTGAAAAGTGCAAAAAAAAAACTTATAGAAAATGTTAGGTACAACGACATAATTTATTAACCTCTAACCAATGATATTATATTAACAGATATGTTATAAGCGCGCAATCGTGAAGACTCGAAAACGTTCCAATTGTAACGTTTTTACTTGTAGTGAAATGTAAAATGAATGAAACGTGGGTATGTGTGCAGCCGCTGTTGCGCGGAACACTTTTTTCGGTTGTTTTGTAAGTGTATTGTTAATATAATATCATTGCTTCTAACACATTCTCCAACTATTTCAAAAACATATCCTGTTCCCATAGCAACCGCATTAACAGGATTACACCATAAATTGTGTGATCTCATATAATAAAAAATTAGCCATTTACAATAGATCTTTAGAACCAGCCTTTTCTGTATCTAGTTCTAGGGTCGTTAATATGCTGCTTTGTCACTCATAGCTTAGTGAACTGTAGACTTTTTTTTGAACATTTTCTATTTTTTCAACTACCTACCTGAAACTTTTTGAAAGGCCTACACCGTCCTCCCATAACTATTAATACTGTAATTCTAAAACATTGTTAAAGCCAATTATCTTTTAAAAGAGTAACCATGGAGTTTCTTGCCAGCTCTTCTCCATAGGAAACGACCAATTGGAACCGTGCACCTAACTTCTGACGTTTCATATGTGCCCATGTAGGCTTATGTGAAATAAAATATTTTATTTTTGATTTTAGCTCTATGACTTAGTCTCGCATACAATTAAAACAAATAAGGGAAAAAGTTATTGATATTATGATTATGTTCAAAAAACCGGAAAGCACCCTCTGCTGGCGCGCCCATTCTTGCGTCCAGGTTCACCAAACAAAAAACGATCGTGTATAAGCGCGATGATCGCCTTTGAAAAGCAAGTCAATGCGCCATTTAGCAACATTTTACCACTCCTATACCCATACGAGTCAATCGCGTGTCTCAGCGCACGCAACGTGATACACGATCATCATAACCAAGTATCTAACTTTTAAACCTTGTTTACTTTTAGTTTGACTTAATTTTAGATCGGATAGATACAGGGTTCTACTTTAGGATAGAAATAGAACAGCGAAGTTTGCAAATAAGCTCAAGAAAATAGACACGATATTATGGATTCAAGAACGACGTGGGGTAACCATAAAGCTTGTTATGATGTTTTAAGCAAAAAGGGAGATTTGGTACATAATATGCATTGTATATCGTTGTATTATTATTGTTATAATAATAGTTTCCTTATAACTTCTACACGTCAATAATATTCTCAAAATTAGATAATCTCGATTATTTATCAGCAGGCTATTCTAAGAATAAGCTCCCAAACTCAGAGGTCAACAGTCTCTTTACCGACTTCAAAAAAGGAGGAGGTACTACGTTCGGATGATTGTTTTTTTTTTTTTTTATGTATGTTCACCGATTACTCCGCCGTTTGTGAACCGATTTTAAAAATTCTTTTTTAGTTCGAAAGGGTATACTTCCGAGATGGTCCCATATAATTTTTATTAAGTTTGCTTGCGTAGTTTTTGAGCTAGCTTCAATATTACGTATTTTTCATAATAAATACAGTCTACGTAGACGATATAATAATTAGACTCCTTCACTGTTATTTACATAGCAGGTAGTAACTTGTGTGGGGAGGTACCACCACTAAAAAGTGAAAAATAAAAACTTTTTACAAAAAAAAAAACAACCGACTTTAAAAAAAACATAAAAAAAAGTGAAAAATAACTTTAATTTCGGAAGTCGGTGGCAAAAAACGAAAATTAAAAAGCACCGACTTCCGAAATTAAAGTTATTTTTCACTTTTTTTAGTGTATTTTTTGAAGTCGGTTGTTTTTTTTTTTGTAATTTAAAATCCAGACATAATCTTGTCCATAATTTCATGCCCTTAGTTAATCTCGAGTAGTACGTATATGGACTGATGTAACTAATAAATGAATGATATAAAAACTGACAGTATCTCATATCCAACAGAGAGCCAGTAATATGAACTGTATACACATCTGATTAATACTTGGTAGTTGGTACATGTTGACTTGTTAAGGTGCAGTACTTGCGCAAAATGAGATTACAGAGTACATAAAAAAAATGTAAATAAATAAAGTACAATTTTAGTGGCCCAAAAATGTTCTACAGACCGACTTGCCTTAACTTTAATAACTACTAGCTGGATGTCGGTTATTATAGACTAAAAACTTCCTCAAGAACCACTTTATCCATTGGTGAAAACAGCATGAAAATCGGGGCAGTAGTTTTTGAGTTTATCGCGAACAGGACGACAGACAGATGCGGCGGAGGCCTTTGTTTTATAATGATATGTAGGACTACGCTTCTGCCCTCGACTTCGCCCGCGTGAAATTTCTCGTTTTAACATAAAATATATCGGTGTAGGCCCCGCTCGCCCCTTGGATCTTGCCCCTAATTACCTAAGTGTACCCACTCGCCCCTTAGAATATTAGATGGCCCCGGTCGCCCCCGATTGCTAGTAGGTTAAAAATACAGTCAGCACTCTAAGTTTTTAAATATTGTTTTCTTTAAACTTCAATCAAAACTTAACGAAAAGCACTAGGCTTGCATGAATTCAAGATAGTATTAAAATCATTAGTATTATCCCAATATTACCTTTGATACTCGGCAATAATGTAGCTACTTAGTGAAAGAATTTTCGGAATCGGATCTGTAGTTCCGAAGATGTACATACAAATTTAAAATCTTAGGAGATAACTGGAGCTAAAATTAGAGCTTCACCTAGAATGATAAGGGGGATAATTTAGAGGAGTGAACCTAATATTATGTACTCATGAAAATGTACAACTTTTACTGTGGGTCCAACTCGGGACATGAAATAAAAATCTGCAGTTCCATACAAAAATACCAACAAACATTTTCATATTTTAAGTAATCCCAAAGTAAAAGTTGTTTATTTTCACGAGTAAAGTCGGCCCTCAAGAGACTGCGTTCCTGACCTCTTTGACACGATTAGGAACAAATAAAGTACAAATATTCGTAAAACACGCATTTGCATCTGTCAAATTAGTTTACGAAATTAAAAAACAGACTGTATACTGAATCGATTATTGGTCTAAGGATTTTTTTGTTTTAGCATTTAATAAATATAATCAAACGTATTCTCATAGATAGGTCATTTAAAAAACCTTTTATGTAGATGTTCCAGTATCACTAAAAAGTCCTATTTAATACCGAGTAAGATCAGCCTCTTAAACAGGATGATAATAATTATACGCCGTCGTTATTTTTTTACTGACGCTACTATACTCGTTGGTGCCGCGACTTCGTTCGAGTTTTATCTTCTTTTTTTCCTACATATGATTACATGGATAGGGTTGCCAACTTGGCATGCAAGCCGATTTCCCTGGATTTGTCCTAGATTAATGGCATCCGGGGAAATAAATGAACTAGTATGGACTACTGGATACTAAGGGAAAAAATAATTGCACTCGAATTTCAAGTCGGAATTTAATCGATAAAAGTACGGATTTTAAATGTAAAATCTCGTCTTCAAACCTTAAAATCCTTAATACCTTTTTTAAATCTAAAAAAAATACATTTTCACCTTGGAAAAATGAAATAAGAATACTAAGTCAAAAATCAAGCAAGCCTTTTCCCAACTATGATAGGGTCAGCTTCCAGTCTAATCGGATGCAGCTGAATACCAGTATTTTACGGGTGCGGACTCGTTAGTCACACCAGTGTGATTAACAGGTTCTTTTTCCTGTTTGACACACTTGTATTTTTTTACACCATTTAGCACATATTATTAGTGCGGTGAAAAAATATCGATATATTTAAACGATATTAGATAATAATTAATTATTTAATAGAAAAACACAATTCAAATAAAAGTCATTAAAAAAAAATTAAATCTATTGTTTCTTTAACTTCAACACCCTGAGTTTCGCCATTTCATGTCAGTTTTTAAAACTACTTTTTGTTGTAGCAAAAGACTGTACTATTACAGCTAATGATTTCACAGATGGCAACCCTGCATTATATACTTATACTAGTCATGTCCAACGGAAGGGGTTGAGTGAATTTTAATTTATTACTTGAAGTGTATAATTATGATTATCATGGAGGTAATTTATCTTTCTCATGAGCTAGGAACAAGAAGTATTCAAATAGTAGTTTGATACTGGCCTTGGATCTTGTCATGCAAAAAGCTAGTAAGGAATTGTGGCGAAGAGGATGCAGGCTTTTTCATATCTGCTTCTTTTTCTTTTCGTGTTCCTGGGACCGTATTATGAAGTAATGCCATCATTATTCCACTGCGAAAAAAGGATGGTGCTATCGGCCTTGTATAGCTCCGTCTCTCACTCAGACTGCAAAAATGGTGGCATTAATACATAAGTCATAATACGGCCCCATGTGTCAGAGTTTTAAAGCCGCCCGGTGGACCTCTGACCTGGCTCACATCCGTCGAGAAATATCCCTCAGGCTTCCCGGTTTTCTCATTTCTGCTATCATCTGTTCCCAACTATGTTGGGATCGACTTCCAGACTAATCGACTGCAGCAATATCAGTATTTTAAATGAACCGACTGTCTATCCGACCTCCACAACTCAGTTACTGGGTAATATGATACCACTTGTTACTGGTAGTCAGACCTGCTGTATAATTCATATTCTGTTTGCCCAGCATGTGAATCATCATGAGCCTATTGCCTTTCACTGCTGCGCATAGTCTTTTCCAATCGCAGGCCTCTTAACTCAATCATCGGTTACTCTCATCTAACTGCTACCAGCCATCCCGCGAAGATAGTCGCCCCTCCTTCCCTTACCCAAACCTACAGTTCGATTCAAGCTTAATGGCGGCTCGGAACATGAGGCGTGTCGCTGCGCAGTAACAGTTTCGTGTGTCATCGGGTGTGAGGGGTGGGGGTACTGCGCAGCTAAAAGCTAACTTCCGAGCAGCCATTAATTTTGAATCGAACTGTACCCTAGGGTATAATAATGGTGATTATGGTTATTTGTTATCACTGGATTTTCCCTGGTATACTTAATTAAAGAAAATCGTATTTGTCTATTCAGCAATCTTACAATAATAAAGTTCTACAAGTATTTCAATTTTATTAGTGTTATCATTTTTATACTTTGGCAACATTTTTGACATTTCATTTAGTGTTGCCAGTTCTCAAAATCGAATCCTAACTCTTTTGATGAGTAAAACTTTTTAAATGCAAATCCTATAAAAGCTATAGAATCAGTAAACATAAACTAACAGGAAATAAACTCAAGGAACGGTACATCGATCCAGCACACATACCCTATTGTTATATCCCTAGTCCATTCTACACGACTCTTAAATCGATATTACCGATACACCGCGATTACGTATGCAGAACCGCACTTAAGATAATCGAGTAATAAGCTATATCGATATAATGACTCGATCCAGCTCCCGCTTAATTGCAGCTGTGTTTGCATTACAAGAATAATGTAGCTGCTATTTTGTGATAGACGAGGTTGGATGATGCATGGTTGATGTTATTATGCATTCTACACGGTTTTGAATGTAAAGTTGGGCAAATCAATTGTTGTGCAAATTAGCACCCTACGATAATTTGCCGTGTTATAGCCATTTTATACAACTGTCAGAACATGACAGTTGTGATTTGAATACACGGACAATTTAAGTTGGTAGGTAGTCAATTTCCCAGACTGTACGATGTTGGGTGATTATTGAACGGCGGTTATGTATTACATCAGTTACTATTAGATAATCGAATGATTTTATGAAAGTAAAATGAGTTTGTTTTGATTGACTTTCAAATAATTCGGTGGTGTATGAGAATTAAGAATGCAGTCACTTTATTATATTACAACATGATCTACTAACGTACAAGGTAGAACCATGAGCTAAAGCTTGACTTTACATTAACGTAAAGTAGTGAGAACGAATGAAAAAGTACACATTTTTGTTATAGGGCAACACTCAATGTTTTCAAAAGTAGGTTTTAACTTTTGTTTAAACTATATTTTATTCCTACTAAAAGTGGACAATATTTTGAAGAATATTAGATTTACTTTTAAATACACCACAATTTTTTTTTTCCTTCACCGATGATGTTTTCCTTCACCGATGTCAGTAATGTCCAAGATAAACGTAGAAAGTATATAAAAAATCACTTTATAGGTACTTGCCCGAATTTAAACATACACCCAAAATTTGCTCATCAATCAACTCAGCCTATCGCAGTCCACTGCTGGACAAAGACATAGGTCTCTCCCAGGCTGCACCACAACACCCTATCCTCTGCCTTACGCATCCAATCTGTCATAGCCATCTTTTTAAGGTCGTCTGTTCATCTAGCTGGGGGGCGTCCCGCACTACGCTTGTCGATACGCGACTCCACTCCAGGACTCGTCTGCTCCACCCCGCCACTATGCCTGGACACTATCCTTGCTTGAGAAACACGTACGGGAGTCTTTGTTCACGACCTGCGTGTTACCACACACCAACCAACGCCGCGTGCAGGGTGGTAACCATCCTTTCTCTAATAGTACCGGCGGCATCGGTCATCGGTCCTTCGACAAACATGGCCAGCCTAATGCTACTTAAGCATAAAAAGTTAAATTAAAAAAAAAAAAATCCGACAAAAACAAAGCATCTAATAAACGTTTTTTTTTTAAATAGCTAAGAACACTCGATCAAGTCAGCTTTCAAACAAAACCAAAAAAATCAAAATCGATTCAGCCGTTTCGCAGCTACGATGGCGCAGACAGATACACACGTTATACTTATATGGCCAAACACCCCTCTTTTCCGTCGGGGGCTAAAAATTGCTCATGCCGTGGTTAAAATATTATAAGTCTGCCAGCAAGGTTGTAACCGGGCTGACTATCCTTGGGTGCACCGGACGTACATTTAAGTATAAGTAGTATAACCACTCGTAGAAGTAATTTAAATGCGATGTCTTACTAATAAAACTTATAATGAACTCATCACGACTCATACGATCATTCCCGACCATAATTATTTATTCTGGCCACACCTCCGGGCGGTCATTGCCTTGCGTATGACAGCATTTTTTTATTTAGAAAAAAAATCAAGCTGTCATATGATTGACATCGACAAATTCGTAGTTCGAACTTCGAATGCCTTGACATTTCGTTTTGCGATTTTGAAATGTATTCTATTAGTTTTGAGAATAGAGGAATTTTTATCGAGTTCCTAAAAAGGAGCGAAATTATTTAGTTTTAATTTTAATCTTAATCGGCATCTCTTTTGAACTTGACTACATATTTTAATTAAATAGAACATATTTCACATATGGCCATAATTGTAAGAACGGCACTGTTGGCGCAGTGATGTATAGAGAAGTATGGAAGAAAAAGACTTGTTGCGCCCCACAAATAAATTGGGATAAGTAAGTACAGGCGAATAATGATGTTGAATTTATTCCTTAACACTAGTTCTAATTTTAAATAAGCATTTATCTACACCCATGCTATAAATACTCTATAAAAGTATCGGAAACAATTAGCTTATAGCCAACATTAAAACATCCAGTGTCATAGTAACCATAATATCATCCAAACGGGTGTTATAATGTTGTACTGAATTTAATTATGCAACTCATTTAAAAAAAAGAACATTGTCATTCACAAGCGTTTCACTAACAAAGCACCGTAATTTAAAAACAAAACACATTAGAATTCGAAAAATTCGAATTCACGTCGTACCGCGCCATTTTTGTTCGATATTGGTAATTTGGTATTGCAAAGAAACTTTTATAGAAGATTCATATCATGGGTGTAGATAAAATCTTGTATGCAACTGTATATAATTAGATATTAAAACGCGAAAGTATCACATGAGTGTGTATTATATAACAGTTGCATAAATACCTATTAGCGTGTCCCGTAAAACCCATACTTTACTGAAGATACCTACTGTAGCTCATAATGTCGTCATAAAATAGTTCTGTTGTATAAAATTCAATGCGCAACCATCAAACCCAGGTGTTCTGCACCACTCTTACTCTCAAACAATATAGTTTTAAATGTCATACTTTCTCCATAACATTCGCACCACGCCCCCTTGGCGTGAATAAAGACAATGGTATTAGCGATCATTGTATGCCAGCTTAATATTATGTTGTAGTTAAATAGAGGAGTCGGGCGTTGCGGGTAATGTCTAGATGTCATTATTTGGTGCGGCTTGGATTTTGATTTTTTTACGAGTTTTTTTTTACTTGCAACCATCTCTACTGAATAAAAATATTTCTAAGAAAAAGTTACTTCAAAAAACAAAATTTTCAGGATATTGGATTTGTTTTTCAGTTACGCCGTAAAACCCTTCAAATTGGACACATCCCCCTTTGTGTCCAAATTGAAGGTTTTCGGCGAAACGTAACGAAAAATATCGAAACAAAAATATTGAAGAAACAAGCTACATGTGAGTACAAAATTAAATCAAAGTCTACCAATCCTATTATAGGATTACCTATCCTACCTACAGAGAGTGATTTCCCAGTGATGGTACAAATTCTCTTAAGCTTCCACTTCACTTTTGAACTAAATAAAATTACTAAAAATAAATCTCAGTGACCGGCCAAGCTTTTAGTTCTATTTAATTTAAGTAGAAGAAAAGCAAAAGATTTAACAGAAAGATATACTATCCGATGACCTAATGGTGACCTGATCTCAGAGGCTAATTAAGTTAAGTAACAAAATGAAAGTGAAACGCTGAGATTTATTAAATAAACATTTCTTTTTTAATTATCTCGTTTTTCTAGTGGTCGTAAACACGACTTCTGAGCGTGGGCACAGATTACGTGGGGTCTTGGGTTTGCTGTAAAAGTCGGGCGGAATATTGTTTTATTTATTTTATCCTTTATTTCATAAATACACAAATTTGAAAAGTCAGTCTTTTGGGCACGTTTCCGGATGACAGCGATGCGGACGAATACTTCGACGCCTGAGGGTCCCTTTGTTTTTATATCTATTAGTAAGTCCTTTTAGTTTTAGTTTTGTTAATTATTAATTCCATAAAATATAATGTTAAATTAAATAAATAATTAATAAATATTAATATAAGATTATTTCACCCCCCTCCCCCTTTTTTATATACTTGTACATATGATTAGTATTGTAGTGTTAGATGTATAATAATGTATATTATTGAATTACTTACTGTAAATAAAATTATATAATTTGAAAAATATTAAAAAAAAAAATTGTAGCCGACCCGTATCGGGAACAGGGTCCAAGCTACGGCGGTCAGGGCTCCAGATAGAGGAACGTCCTCACAATACGGGCCGTGTCCAGGAGTACCGCTTTCTGAATCAGGCCCTTAACCCAGCTGCCCAACGAGAGCCTTCATAGGTGTTGGTCGAGGCTCTTGGCAATTATTTATTTGTTAACTATTCAATTTTTTTGTTTAATTGTTTTTATTTTCTTTTTTTATTGTTTTCATGATTTTTCTAGTTGTAATGTTCTTTTTTATTTTATTGTTGTATTTCCTGTGTGTGTCCCAAATAAAATATTTTTCTTTCTTTCTTTGTAATATCACTTACATTCATTTTTACAGGTGGGAACCCAATACAACAATGTAGTCACAATATTGTGCATTGGATATTTGCATCAGGGATTTCTCAGTAGCAGTTTGGAGCTTGGATTTCTGTCTGGTTAATGGGAATAGGCTCACCAGGCCCATTACATGGGACTTAAACATAACTTGCAAAATGTGGGTGCCTTCCAGTGATATTATGTTTCTTTTTTGCAAATTGCAGTTTTGATTAATCTTTTTGATAATCTAGCCAGGAACTTTATGAGTAACAATGAAATTATATAAGAGTAATTATGTAATTCATACTCTATGAAATATCTTATCTAATTCAATCAATTCGATTGAAAGATTTTATTAAATTATAACAAAGCGGTATAAATGAGTAATGAACTTTTGATTGATAATTCAATTGATTATTTTAGAAGTGTGAATGAGTAGTTTTTTGTTCTTATTTCAATTATATAAGTTATGAAGTTGTGATTTACTGTTCCTATTTCGAACGTAGTTTTAATTATTATTAGCGGTGCTTGCGGTTTCGCTTGCAGTTTAAGATTTTTAGGTTGAATTGAACGTTTTCTGTTAAAAGTACTTCAGGACCTGGAAAAGTGTTAATTGCTTTCAAAATTCAAAGCCTATAGTATTTTTACAACGACTTTCAACAGGATTGACATAAGCTTTTCCAAAGCTTATGTCAGTCTTATACATTTGTGACTTTTTGATCGTCGTTGTTGCTTATAGAATGTCACTTTGTCTAAGCTCTATGATTACGGTACTTTTTATAATCACTTGCTGACGCTAACAAAAAATATGCAGGAAAAATTGCATCAGAATAAGATGAGTGCATTGGTTGAGGAAAAAACACATTCAAAGGACTTATTATTATTCCATCCACATTGTAAAGGGCTTAATTTATTACATAGCTGGCTTCATATTGCACAATGTTCATGGTTTTATTCCTTTCAATTAATATGTTGCATAAATTCTCATGCATCTTGGAACATATTCATGTTGGAAGGGTATCCTAGATACAATGTCTGTTACATTGTGCCTAGTTAGTTAGCTTGGTTACCTTCCCAACAAATCTCACGAATATTAAAAATGAAATCCAAGCAGTGTAGCACAGTAGATGACCGATCAAGCATTTGATCAGGCTTATTATCTGGTGTATGAGTAGCATATTAGGTAAATGCGCAATAAGTGCAATAACATGGTAAATGAGTAGCATAGCGCACAGTTACATATAATTATATTGTAATTATGAATTCCATATTACAGTTAACGAAGGATATATCTAATGTTTTTTTTTAATCTCGTAGACTAATTTGACAGGTGCAAATGTCAAATTCCAAATTGAAAAAACAATCACTTGAAATGTCAAATTACTCTACGAGATTTTAAAAAACAGACTTTAGTCTTCTAACTTCCTAACTTCTAGCGTACAATAATTCTCCTAGTAAATTTTTGACATCGCTCTTCTGAGAGTTATATCGCACCTTTGAACAGCAGATAATAACAGCAAAGTGGCAAGATGCAATTGCTTTCCGAGTTCTTCTTCTTTTCGTGTCAATAAACCAATTCATTTCTTTCCAATCATTATGTCGTGAACGAGAAAGCGCTATCGTTTGCCTTGTTCAAAATCGAAGGGTTCATTGTGCATGAGTGGCTGGAAACAGGGTGTGTTAAATCCTGTGTTTATCTATTGATTATTCTGTCTGTATATCTAGCTCCTTGACTGTACCTACGGAGCTATATTATATTAGTTAATAGTAGGAAATCGTTATGGAATTGGTAGGCGTTACCCCATTACGCGCTGTGTGGGATACCAATAAACTGTTCCAACATCCCGTCAGTTTTGTAAGAGGTAAATTAAAAATTACATTGGTAGAACATCAACCTTAGTAAGGTAATTATGGTGTATTCGGTCTTAAACGTTACACTGAGAGGAAGAAGATAACTTTCAGATAAGTATTTGATTTTCGTTCTCTTTTTTTTTTGCAGATTATTATTAAAATATTCTACCGTTCTTTAGCATCTCAATTATTTCACTTTACATAATTCTGTTTCGTGTTTAAAATAATTGAGTAACTAATATACAAAACTAAGTAAAATACTATACTAAATTGACACCCATGCAAAATGACTTTCATCCAATAAACAACTAGAACTCTTTATCTTTTTATGTTTTTACCCAAGTACGGCAAAGCCAAAGGAGGGTAATGACTTTTTCATACTGTTGTCGACTAAGGAAAAACAAACTAGATACATTTAACAAAACGTCTAGCAACTAAACTTGCACCGCGACATGAGATATAATAATTGCGCGGCACATCAAACCGCATCACAGACGACATTTAGACACCCATTGTGTTGTAACTTGTAACGTACTGAGTCTATGTTCACGCCTGCTTTATATTATGACATGTGCAGACGTATTGTCTCGATCATTCGTCTCGAATCTCGATGCTTTGTGAGTCTGGGCATAAAATTACTGTTTTAATAAAATCTATCCATTCCATACTGAGGCCTTTCCGTGCCTTGAATAGCACGTTAATCCGTTGGTCAGGCCCGCTACAGAAAATGGAATCGCTGCGGCTGCAGCGTCTAGAGACGGTAGTACCACAGACGCTGCTGCCGCGGCAGTCAGTCAAATATAGGGTAAAAATAAAGAATTTTTGAAATTAGAATTCAGTTAATGTTGGAGGTTATATTGAACGGTAATCTCTGCATACTAGGATTGCTCGTACACATAAGCTGACCTCGCATTGTACGGAAATCCTATACAATGCGAGATCAGCATAAACTGGAAATGTATAGCTTGATGTGTAGCCGTGTGTGCGACCAAGGTAACCTTAAACATCCTTCAAAACCTGAACCTTTTTCGAACACCAAACTGCAAAATTAACCTACCTATTAACGCCAAGATTTTCTTAAGAACTATTTAACCGAAGATTGAAATCATTTTTTGTTTCCACCCGTGCGAAACGAACCCTCCTTTTGCCCAGTCGAGAAAAACAAAAGGTTGTAAAAAGATTGCTTACAGAATAATAACAAAATTATACCTTATCAAGCTGACGATGTTGATGTATTCTGTAACAAAAAGATTATTTGGTTAAAAAAAGAATTAATTGACTTATTAATGGTTGGTTTGTTGCAATTTTCCGTGTTGGTGGGTAATAATAATTGCAATAATGTGGGATGTGAACTCTGCGATCATTTTGCCGATAGTCTCATAGACTAGACAGAGACTCCGGGCTGCTACTGAGAAATTCCTGATGGAAAAACCCATTATCACTTCAGGCGGCCACTTGGGCTTCAAACCCAGAATCCAGATAATAATATAATCATCATAATCAGCCTATAATGTTCCCACTGCTGGGACACAGGCCTCCGCTCTGTGAGAGGGAGCGGGCCGTAATCCATCACGCGGGCCCAGTGCGGGTTGGTAGATATCACATTTCTTCGATTTTTTGGTTCTAGAACATGCCGGTTTCCACACGATATTTTCCTTCACCATTTTGAAAGCAGTGGCGATGAAATAATTTACACAAAGTAAAGCACCTGTCAGGGTTCGAACCTACGACCTACAACTCGTAAGTCGTGGCTGTTACCACTGGGCCACCACTGCTCCCAATAATATAATAATCAAGATAATTGTAAGTTTATCTCGTTGGTAATCTTAAAATTCTTAAATAAATACTTTTTGTGAGAGCAATCTAAGGGAAAGTCGGTAACACTAGGTATACAATATACATACAATACTATTACATAACTTGCCCAAATAACACGTTACAATATCAAATTATTTTAATAACTTAATTTTGTTCTTTTCATTGGCAGTTAGTACTATGTTATTGTCGTTATGTAATCGCGTTTTGAAATTATATTATTTTTTGGTGTTAATGGACTGATGAAAGCTGGTTGGGAAGCATTATTGGTTTAAAATTTTTGATTGATGTTGGCTAATCTTAACACCAGTCTTACCCAAGGGCGTACTTAAGGGCCTATAGTACCTCAGCTCAAATTCACTTTTTATCTCGCTCGCACCATACTACTCGCGGTCTGAGTGAGAGCATTTATAATCTATCTCGCCGCGAATCTCTCAGGGAACTATTTAAAAGGATTAATATTATGACGGTACCTTGCCAATTAATTTATGAGAATATTATGTATGTAAGAAAAAATCTAAATCTTTTTAATAAAATAAGTGATAGACATCATTTTAATACTAGAAATAAAGATGAAATAGATCAACCATTTTTCAGATTAGCTAAAGTACAAGCATCTTTTATGGGGTACTGCGTTAAATGCTATAACAAAATACCTAGTGATATATTGCAATTAAATGAAAGAAAATTTAAAACTCATATTAAAAGTACACTTTGTAAACAAGCATATTACAAATTAGAGGATTATATCCAAGATAAGAATGCTTGGAAACATGCTGGTCTTGCTCCATAGGACAAATTCGAGTCTGGGCAAAATCAAACTGGTTGCTAATCTAGTTGTATAATTTAATATTTGTATATCATAGATTTTTTACATTTTATGATTATTACACTCACACACTGTCCTATTAGTATTACTTGTAAGTTTGTAGGAATATTGTGATATCGTATACTTTTACAATGTTTGTAAATATGTGAGCACCATGTATCTATCACATACTTAATTAATTTATTTGTCATTGCTCCATTTTTTTTTTTTTTTTAACCTATTGTGGTACAGTAATTGTATTCTCGGTGCATCGTCTTCACATGTAATTATATAATTTATGTATACCAAATATTGTAAAACGTTTTTTTTTTTTAAAGAGTAACGGTAAAGTTTCTTGCCCATTCTTCTCCATACGAAAACTACCTTTTGGAAGGGGCAACTAGAATCAGTTCTATTTCTATGTATTTGACGTTCAAAAGTGCCTTTAATGTGCCTAGTTGAAATAAATTATTTGACTTTGACTTTGACTTTGAGCGAGACGGTGTGGGGTGCTGGCGGCTCCAAGCCTCGAATAGTTTGGGTAATTGGACCCCTTGACAATTCCAAAGTGCCTGTAATTGGTTAACCTAACTAATATTATAAATACGAAAGTCAATCAATCTGCCTAGCCTTTTCCCAACTATGTTGGGGTCGGCTTCCAGTCTAACTGGATGCAGCTGAATACCAGTATTTTACATGGAGCGACTGCCTATCTGACCTCCACAACCCAGTAACTAGGTAATACGATACCCCTTGGTTAGACTGGTTGTCAGACTTTCGTGCTTCTGACGACTCGTAACGACTGTCAAAGATCCACAAATGACAGCCAGGACCAACGGCTTAACGTGCTTTCCGAGGCACGGAGGAGTCTCGATATGTGAAAATGGTCACCCATCCACGGACCAACCCCGGCAAGCGTAGCTTAACTTGAGCGGCTGTTATTACTTAGCCACGAGCTCCTCAATTTTAAAAACGAGATTATAAATACGAAATTGAGTTTGTTTATTTGATTGATACGATTTCACGCTTAAACGGCTGAACGGACTTAGAATAAACAATTAATTATCTTAATAAAGTTAAAAATTAAAGGTTTATGCAAGCCACGTGGTTTTTCGACGTGGTTTTTATACCCTTCGTGTGCTAGTCCAACTCGGACTTAGGGTGAATTTCACTAAACCTTTATAAGTCTTATCCTTTTTTTTTTTTTTGATTGTGGGAAATCGTCCCATGACTTCTCCCGCTCTGGGCGTAATAGGTCTTATCCTGCGAATACATTTTGAATTTTTCCATACAAAACCTGTCAGACGACAATTTTATTCCACGGATAAAAGTATTCTGACTTTGATAAAATCAGCCCTTAGCCAGCTTTTCCTCATACACAGTACTTAATCATGCAGACATATAAAAAGCAAATCTTTCCACCCATCCCACATTGATGGCTTTCTCTTATGTTGTACAGGGTCACAAGAGCTATCGAAAGTGAACGCAACCTCAATATAGCTACCAGGCTACTTATTATTTGATTAGACGATACTTTATGTGCCATAATCTTAGTCTTATGCTACGGTATTATTACACTAGGTAATAACTTAAGTTTTAACACCTGTGACATAGTTTGCCAATGTTTTACTTAAGGCCGGGACGTAACCAAAATTGCCTGTCTTCAATTTGAATTTTCATAAAATTGATAAGACTTAGGTATAAAATAAAAATAGTATGAGTAACTACATGATATTTCCAAACTTTTTGTGTAACAGAAACACAAAATATTAAAATTTTCTCGATAAAAAAATATCACGAAGTTACCTCTAATTTTCACGTATTTTCGATTTGTACTTAAAATGCTAATGCCTATTATGATAAAAATTAGATGATTATATGTATTAAAACAAGGCAAAAAAAATTGTGTAGGCTTTTTTTTTTATTCCTTTTATTTTTGGTTTTATTACGAATCAAAGCTTGTAGGACTTACGACGTTCTTAGTTCGTGGAAGAAGCCATCTTCCGTCGCACATTACGGGAACTTCAAGCATATTTTTGTTTCACAAATCAGTCGGCGTCGCTCTGTTGAGACGAGAGGACTGCGCTCAAATTTTTAGCTGCGCTGAGATATTATTTATTTTCGTAAATAACATTTTCGTAATTTATCACATTCCACAAAAGAAACTGAGACATAGAAAACATGAAATAAACACTAAAACCACTTCCAAAACGAATATTACAAGTGTTATTGATTGATAAATAAATAAATACCGAGTCTAAATAAACATATAAAATTCAATGTTGATATTTGAAAACTCAAGATGACATACATTTTATTTGACAGATTTTTGACTGATAGCTATTAGCACGGAGTATAGAAAGAAGTAGTTACAACTAGCGCCATTGTTCTGTATTGCGGAGAAAATTTACAACATAGCCAACGAGCCCATTCTACGTTCATTTGAAAGTTCGCACTGGAGATTAAACCTTATTGCGATTTACTCAGGATCCAAATTCGTTTACTCTCACTTTTTTTGACAAACTTCTTGTAAGGTGACCCTTAGACGAACAATTGGAGCGACTGACCTAAATAAAACTTGTTTAGAATAATACCTTTATTCTTCGGTTATCGAACTCGAACAGATTACGTATGACTCCGGATTTTTAATTGGTCTGTCCGTGATGTCTTGTTTATATCTCTTTATTTGACTTTTTTGTCGTAGTTGGGTTTTAGTTTTTACCTGACTGCGGCGAAGCAAAAAGGAGGGTTATGATTTTGACCGGTTTCTATGTATTTATCTATGTCTGTTCCCTCATATTATCTTCTAAAAGACTCATCACAATTTGACAAATGAGGTATCGTTGGAAGCTTCTTGATCGTCCGCTGGTCAACGGCTATATGAAGACCAAAGCACAATCAGTCACACACACACACATACACTCATACACACACAATCCTACAACACACTCACGTACACACAAAACACACAAACATACATAAACCACTCACGAGCAAGCATGCATGCACTAAATTTATATTGTTTTAATTTTATTGCATAAATTGTTAAGTTTAAAAAAAAAACGGGTGAAGACACTGGCTCCTGTAACACAGGTTCCACCTAGCTCAGGAGTCAGGGCTTCAAATTAGAATGTAACACCTTTTTATGTCAATAAAACATTTTTTATTATTTTATTTTTATTTACATTAAATTGAAAATGGCGCCCTCTAGGTGACATATCATGAACAACAAAAAATATTTTTTAATCATACCATGTTGGGTATCAAATGAAAGGTTTTAATTAGCACATTTAAAAAATATATATTATAACCCCAAAAAAAAGCAGCGACAATCAAGACGTATACTGCCATATGTTATGTTAACGCGTGGGATGATAAGTGCCGCTTCACGCGCCGCCGCACCGTAAACAGAAAAAACGTCAGACGCGCCGCGTGACGCCACACTGCACGCGACGCGCCACGCCCCGCGTCTCCGTAAATGAGGCCTAAAGTTATAATGCAACTTGGCATGTTTTCAAAGCTACAATTTCAACAGTTACAAAGAGGGACCATACTAAACTTTCTACTAAGGGACTAGTTATAACAAGCGCCCGAGACGCGCATGTTGTACGCTGCGTTTCGGGCGCTCAATAAAATTGTATGAATTCCTATGTAACGAATTTTATCAAGCGCTGCAGTCTAAGCGAGCGCCCATGCCGGGCGCCGTTAGGCCTGCACATGTCGCAACTTGCCACCCTCAACTTGCATCTCCGTTGTGCGATTTACAAATAAGACTGGGAGAAGGTATGCCGCGGGCATCGCTTCATCGAGAATTGCTGCTGTATGCGCCGCCGTGATGAAACACCGCGTGTGACGCGGCTATGCCATTCGCGGGCTCCGCCGTAAAAAACGCTCCATTTCAAACAAACGCGTGTAAAATCGCGTCTCCGTAAACGCACTCATACAACGCCATATGTTTGAATTCAGTGCGGGCCGCGCCGCCCAAAGCCACGCGCGACTCCTCGCGTCTCCGTAAATGAAGCCTAACCGTGCCCTTGACGCTTGGACGCGAGTTCCTTTTTCACTATTTTTCCTTGTCATTTTCTCCGCATTAGTAATAAACTTAAAAGAAGCACATCAAAAGTTACAACAAAATGTGGAAATCTTGTTGCGTTTGACGAGCGTCCAAAACGCGCCGGGCGCGCGCCCAAAACAGCGCAGGTACTGAGCCGCGTACCTCGGGCCCTTGTTATAATTAGTCCCTTTGGTACTTTTGCACCCATTTACATAGATGAATAGATGTCAATTCTTTTAGTGGTGAAGCCGACAATCCTTCATTTATTTCTTTTGTACAGAACTCGGCCTCTTTTTCACATGTTTCAAATGTTTTCGAAGGAGATTGTTCGCGTTTGGCGCAGGAAAGGTTTTCATGACACATGCCATATTCGTTGCACAATACAGTGCAAAATTCATTATACGAATATTATTTTTTACTTGGGTATCACTTTGCACGATCCTCCAAAGAGAGAAATCCACGATATAGCATTATATTTATTACTTGGTAACATAGTTTTCCACAAAGACGTCATTAGGTACAAATTGTACAAGGTCCTAAATAAAATTTGGTTTCATTTAAATTTGAACTTTTTCACGTCAACATTGAGTTTCTAGTTCCAAAACATGAACATGATCCATAGTTCTGAATTCAAGCTTAGCGTATCGTATAAGCAAAATAAACTACAGAAGATTGAAATTCGAATTCTATAAACGCCAGACGAAAAGTTTCTGCTGGCGGGAAGGCATTGTGTTTTGTTTTCGTCGTGTTTAATGAGAGGGGTAGGTAAGGGTTGCGCGGGTGAAATATGATTTTTTGCTGTCAATACACGCCCCCTTAAGAGCGCTATTACAAAATCGAAGTGCAGATTTAGGTAAATTTGACGGGGCGCGGCAAAGATGCGCTCGTGTGAGTCTATTGAAGTACGCTACGCACACATGCAAACCGGGCGTGATCAACTTGATCCTTTCCACTTTACTTTTGAAATAAATTAAGTTACAGTTATTTATAGTTCGTGTTACTGTTATTTTTAGCATTGCATACAACAATTGTTTAAAAATATTATTTTACTTTAAAAAAAGTTAATTTTTTTTTTCAAGCAAGATTAGATAGTAGCCTATGTTATTAAATACTTTTTGTTAAAATTTGGAAAGTAAATTCATAGATAAAAAATAGAATTTCGGACGAAAAATTGTCAATAACTATCTGTGTTACGGAATTATTTTTGGTGTATTACTAAATGAAACATAAAAAAATTGACTTATACATTCCAAAGTTCAAGATACAGTTGTACCATGGACATTTTTATAAATGATTAAATTACTGTATCTTTGATGTAACAAAGCATCAAAAGACGCCCAAAAGTTAAATTTTATGAAACATCCTTTACAAAGACAAGTTTTTTACTGATTTGTGTAAACAAATTGAAATATTTATTTAAAACACTGTCAAGATTATATAATGAGACTTCCTCGGACATATTTTTTTTTTAAGTTTGAGGCTATAACTTAATCATAATCACACATCAAAACTAGCGTCAAACGCTCAAATTCAAGAAAAATTGTAATAGCCCTCTTAAGCACTAAAAGTAGAGTCTTATGACCCTGAGTTTGTTTAAAGAAAGAAAGAAAGAAAATAAATTTATTTGACCCAGGTAAGGCACACAATATTTATACAAAATTCAAAGAATATAAAAATAGTATTGTGCGCCTCACGGCTGCGCCAAATAGGCCCAGTTCAGCATGAACGGCCGGGCGGTGTTTCGGCCTATCTTCTCAGAGTACTCGGATAGGAAACGCTCACGTGCTTTTTGGCCATCAGCACGCGTAGCATGAGCACCGTTTTGTCGACGGAAGAGTAGACAAAAATGACGTTTCCTATAGACAGTAGACAGAACGAGACGGCAGCAAAATAGAAAGAGTGAACTGCACTTTTTACGAAATTCACTCTTTTACATAATTCGACTCAGAATTGTTTGTTTTATCATAGGATTTATCGGTTGTCAGTTTGATTTTGATAGTAAGGATAGAAAACTTTCTTCCGAAATAGTGTACATATAAAAAGACCTAGACAAAGATCGTTAGAAATGATAGACAAAATGACAGATTGTAGAAAGATTTCTACGGTGGATGTCAAAAATGAAGAAACGAACTGTCACTTTGTATAGAAAAAGCTATGTCTATTCTTCGTAGAGATAGAAAGCGCCATGCTACGCGTGCAGATAGAAAACATCCGGGCATCCGGGTCCGATTGAAAACCAGCGTCAGGCACTAGTTGTCTGGAATTTTTGCTGAACTGGGCCTTTTTGGCGCAGCCGTGAGGCACACTCACCTGATATTGTCCTACACTTTTACACTTTTTAGTTGTTCCTTTATTTTATTTTGTTATCTGCTGTATATTATGTAACTTTTAGTCTGTGCCAAATAAATGTATTTTCTTTTTAATAGATTATTAAAAAATATTGGGCAAGTATTTTTTTCTTTTTTTACGTAATCTCAAAATTACGCCAATACATTGAGTTAAAATGTGACTTTCGACGTAGCGAGCCCCCACTCTCCAAGTTTAATATGATAAAGCAAAAATACGTGTCTAATATTTTTTGATTATCTGACTGATGGACTCAATAGTTTTTTTTTATCCAGTCTACATGCCTATTTATATTTGGAGTTACAAACATTGAGATTGAATAGCAAACCGTAATTGAAGATGACCTGGGGAACTACCACCACCGCTTAAAACAGTATTATTTTAATCTTACTTCGTGGGGAAAGCGATGGGGCTATACGTTCTTAGCTTCATCTCTTTCCTACACTGAAGTAATATTAAAATAATATTGCTGTAAGCGAGGGGGTAGGCCACTTGCAGTATTTTAATAAGATTTTAATTATCATTAATGCCTAATTCATTAATTTATTTCCTAAGTTTTTGTGTAAGAAGGTTATGCACTCCAATGACCCCATAAGCCTATATTAATGACTTTCTCTCAATAAATCGTACAGGGTCACGCATCCAAGTGTTAAGCTATCGAAAGTGAACGTGGCCTGGATATGACAACCGCATTGATCATTATTTGTTTAAGATGTATGGTTTTACTAGAAGTGCTAATGAATTTTTTACTTTTTTTTGTAGTAGATATTTTACAATTAAAGTGTTACATATTTTATTTTAATTTCTTTGAGTTTTTTGTCCAAAATATTTTTGGCCACACGAATAAATAAATCAAATCAAAAATCTTTATAAGCTTTGCTCTCATAGCTGCAAAATTAAATTTTACGGAAAACTGATATTTTTTTACATTTTGAAGTTTATGTCATTCTCATAATAATTAACAAGACGTGACGTGACGTGAATGATTTAAGTAACGCATAAAGGTAAAAGATAAAAAAAAATTGACCCCAACAGTCTTGAGTAGATGGAAAAATAATACTTTTTTCACTTTTTCTCCCATCTTCACAGCCATAAAGCACTATTATTGATATTTTATCATTATGCTAATCATTGCCTAAGGCTCTTACTATTCAATGTTTATCCAAACAGTGAAAGTGACATCCATTAAAAGTTGTTGGCGTTATTAAATAAATAGTGAGTGAAAGTTAATAAAAAACAGGTATTAAGTTAAAGTTTTTTATGTGTTAGTAAGATTTGTTTGTATGGGCTAGGTTATTTATGATACATGGTGATGAATAGTCGGTCATTTTTATGCCAGAAATAGGAGTGGGTTTATCAAGCAATCAACTGATCTGACCAAGATTATGTCTGGACTTTAAAAGAGATTGACTCCATTTGACTTTAAAAGAGAGTTTGCGTTTGGCCATTTTTCTCAGGGGTAGTCAGATAACAAATGTCGATTACATGTATTGTAACTATTTTTTTTATATCACGTGTAAAAGTGATTCTGATATCCTATTTACAGAGAAAAAAAAAACATTTCACTTAGCCTTTAGTGTCCAATATTGGATAATCAGTTCAGTAATTAAACTAAAATACTGATAACTTTGTTTTTGTATACTCAGAGAAATATCAGACCTGTAGCATACAAATGATGTAATTCGTTTTGCCGTCTCCAATTTTAAGTAAAGCCTTTTTTTTTTTAGAAACGCTTATAAATTTTATTGAAATCCCTTGTCCAAAACCTGCTTATTGCTATATTTCTTTTATTACTACATTTTAAATCCATACAAAACTTTTTAACCACGCTTGCCAACCTAAGAAAACCGCGCTCACCCACCACATACACACATCTAGTACTAGTTACCATACATCCACGTAACAATCAGTCAAGCCTCTCAAATATTATGAACCGGGTTATATTACATACTGCCGAGAGGTTATTAAGCGTACTATGTGCTCTAAATTAGACCAGTTATCGGTAAGGTAGGCTGGTATATGAGGTGCTTAGAAAAACGTAATGTAATGTGTTTTGTAACTAAATTCAGCCCTTGGACAGTGATTGATTTATTGTGAAATAAATATTTTGTGCTCAATACAAGATGGTTTGATTGTAATTGATTGGTTTTACAATATTTTTAGTCTATTAAAAATCTAAGAATCAATCAATCTGCCTAGCCTTTTCTCCTCTTTTACCTGTATAGTGTATAGTATTTTACATGGAGCGACTGCCTATCTAACGTCCACAACCCAATAACTGGGTAATACGATACCCCTTGGTAAGACTGGTTGTCAGACTTTCGAGCTTCTGACGACCCGTAACGATTGTCAAAGATCCAGGAATGACAGCCGGGACCAACTGCTTAAGGTACTTTCCGACGCACGGAGCAGTCTCGGTATGTAAAGATAACCTGATGGATCAATCCGTGCTGTTATTATTTAGCCACGAGCTCCTCTGAGCTTCTCGAGATTAAAAATCTAAGAATAAAGTACATATTATTATTATGTAAATAGACGTCTATCTTGTGTCTATAAATAATAAAGTTGATCTGAAGAAAATGCGATAAAACATATCTTCGCTCTTGTTTTTTAGTAAGGTATACCCATAGTAGGTATTGGCTCGCCCCTTAATCTATGGGACTTAAACATAACAGGCAAAATATAGGTGTACTAAGAAACATCTCTGCCCATCCTTCGGGGAATAGAGCAGTGATGTTATGTGTGATATGTGAATGTTAAAAAAAAGGAGAAGGTTCTCAATTCGTCGGAATCTTTTAAATTAACACTTTACTAACAAAACTTAACTTTGATAATATTTGCACTCGACAATTTTCTATCAATTACCTATTTTCCAAAACAAAAATTTACACATTCACGTAGAAAGGGGTCCAGTTCACATTTTTGACCTCAAATTATAACAGCCATAAGCCCCTATTAAGGCCGCTATGGCTATAGACCCTAAGGTCGCTAAGGTCTCTTATTAAGATTAACGTTAGTTACCTTTGAGTATGGAGATGAGTTATAGAGTGCAATTGTAGCCGTGAACCGTGGCCCGTGGTACAATGCAGTAGGGAATGCCGAGGACGGAGTTCGGTAGCATACAATTATAAAAAGCTTTTCAAACAGTGGACACTGTAATAGTTTATTTATCACTAAATAATTATGCATACATAGTATTAACCCACAATTTTTGAAAAAGGAATCACTTTTAGGTAAGCTTCGGTAAAAATACAAATGCCACGAAGTCCAGGGAACAATCCCTAATGCCATTGGACCACGGGTAATGAAATTTCCCCGTGGACCCGGTAATGGGTCAACCCACCGGAACCACGGGGAAACACTCATATTTATTATTATTTTTATCGCCTTTAAACTATTTTTAGAAACTTCTTCTACTGAGACGATACCAGACGTATCCAATAACGTATCTTGGAAATAAAAAGTCCAATTTCCTCGCTTGTGTGTGGCCATTAGAGGCAAGATGCGCTCTACAGCTCTTTCATACTCTAACCCAAGTAACCATTAATTTACTAATCGAGTAGAATCGTGTGGCGTACTGAAGGCAAAGACGCAATTACTACAATAACTATCTCTTTTATTTACTAAGAGATTATAGTGGACATGACCAGAGCCCGTTTATCAAAACTTACAAGGCTTGTATTACCAAGTGTTAATATTTAGTTCACAAATACTTATTTTTATACACATTTATTCGTGATTTTGTTTACTTTGTAAGTTAAAACATGTAGAAAATCATAGCAAATCCTGAGAATGTCCGGCGACTCTCTATACCGTCTCACAAGTTTACAAGTGTTGTGCAATAAATGTTTAAATTCGATTTTCTTTTTTAAAATTTGGTCAGAAGAGAGAGATGACCTGATGCCCGTGTCCCGGCAGTGGGAAACTTAAAGCTGATTATGAATATGGAGATGAGCTATGAATTTAACGAAAATTAACATTCTAGGTAACTTGTGAACGTGTAGACTTGTAACTGTTGATAAACAGGGCCCTGTTTTATTACTTGCGGCTTGCTCGAAGCGAATGTTGTTAGTTTTGCTGGACAAGCTTGACCGACTACTCAACAACTGTATCAGGTTCATATTCAACCTTAGGAAATATGACCACGTGTCGAGCTATAGGTCTGAGCTCAAATGGATGTCCATTCGCCAAAGAAGAAGTTTGCGTGCTTTGACCACGCTTTACTCCGTTCTCAACTCTCCTACTCCTCCTTCTTATCTTGTTTCTCACTTCCAATATCTGTGTTCTTCACACACTAAGACCCTGCGTTCTTCTAACAATCTTCTCCTACTCTGTCCTTCTCATACTTCTGACTTTGTTCATTCTTCTTTTCATATTCAGTCCATTCTTCTTTGGAATACGCTTCCTCTTGATATCAGGACGGCCACCAGTCGTTATGCATTTAAGCGGAAATTGCGGAGGTTTTTCTCAAAATAAATAGAGTAGAGTCATGTCATCACCTCTCACCCTTGAATTTGTATGTTATATATATATATTATAGTAAATATATGTGTAAGTATATGTATCATAAGTTTATAGCTTATTTATGTACTGTACTGCTTTATCTAGAATGCAATATGATATATATATATATATATATATATTTTTCTCTTTGTTCCTCTCAATTAGAGCACCTGCCATCTAATCTCTTCACCACCCTTGGTTGACTGGTAGAGAATGCCTCAGGCATTAAGTCCGCCTTTGTACTTTTTTTAGTGCGAAAAGTTTAAATAAATAAATAAATGTTGGAGATCAATTTTCCTAAGGTCTATTTGGTCTAAGAAACTATCCACTACTACGCAAGAAAGGAAGAAGGTAGCCCTAATATTTGTCACACACCTTTGCTGGGGATGTGATAATCTAAAATAGATTTTTTCTGAATGAGAAATCTAGACATCACCATCTGATCGTGATCCTATATTTGTTCTTAGATCTACATATTTTGTTTAATATTGCTGATTACTGTTATCTTTTTGTATGCACGTGTTTCTGTGATAAATAAACCTATATTTCTTTCTTTCTTTCTTTTCTATCTGCCTAGCCATGTTGGAGTCGGCTTCCAGTCTAACCGGATGCAGCTGAATACCAGTATTTTGCATGGAGGGGGGAGTCTTACCACAACCCAGTAACAGACAGATAGTCGCAAACAGGGGGCCAAGTCTACTAATTTACAAACGTGTCAGTGGTCTCACAATGATCAGTTTTTGACAGATTTTGTATGGCGTAACAGACTTGACGCCCAGATAGGCAGTCGCTCCATATAAAATACTGGTATTCAGCTGCATCCGGTTACACTGGAAGCCGACCCCTAACATAGTTGGGAAAAGCTAGGCCGATTGATTGTCTGGAGCAACTGCATCTAAAGTACATGGTAATATGGCGACAGCATTTTAACTATTATTAGCAGTGCCGCCCATCTGTATTCACCTCAACATCCCATCTCATCCGTCATTAGGTCAGTCCTACACTACACGAACGTACGACCGACCTCCTTACACACTTGCAGTGGGCGTTGAAAACCGTAACCCAGTGACATCTTACCAATTTGGACGGTTTAGACTAGGGTTTATATTAGTGAGTGTGGTTGTAGCCTTATATGGGGGGACGGGTTCGTCAAATTACCGGTTAATGGGGTATCGGAATATTTTGTGTATGGAAAAAGTTTTGGCTTAGAAAGTCATGTCACTAATGATAAGGAATGCCGACAATTTTGCCCGTCGAAAGTTCTTTTGAACGCCATATAAGTTAAGACTTTGGCGATCTGCACTGTAACTTCTACATAAGTGGATGGACAGATTTCAGAGCGGTTTTTGTATCAGTTGTGCATATATACGGTACTAGCTGCGCCCCGCGGTTTCACCCGCGTAATTCTCGATCCCGTGGGAATTTTTTTTTTTTTTTTTTTTATTGCAATCTATCATTCTTGCAGATATTCAGCAATATATTTCGTAATATTAACGGTTTTGCACGGAAGCTGCCCAGTGACTGCCCCGTTTATTCCTACAACCTTTTAATTTTAAATAAGGTCTTGGGGAATCTTTCTCTTTAGTCTTCTTGCGACTGTTTCGGTATTCATCAGGTTTACTGCTAGGATGTTTGGATGGTTTTTGATTCGCTCTTTGTACGCCTTTGTCCTGTCTGAAATTTCTTCTATTACAGTTTTGATGCAGAGGTCATGGTGGAGTCTCTTATTTGAGAAGTACCAAGGTGCGTTCGTTATCATTCTTAATACTTTGGATTGGAACCTTTGAATAATTTCAACATTTGATTTTGCCGCTGAGCCCCACAGTTGTAGGCCGTATGTCCATATAGGCTTTATTATGCATTTATATAGCAACAATTTATTCTGGAGTGAGAGTTGTGACTTTTTGTTTAGTAGCCAGTACATTGTGTGTAACTGTTGGCCCATAGCCAACCGCTTTGTGAATATGTGCTTCTTCCAAGTTAGACGTCTATCCAGATACATTCCAAGATACTTGGCGTAATCCTCTTGCGGGAGAGGTATTCCGTTAAGAGTGACAGGGGGACATGTTCTTTTCCTGTTAGAGAAAGTCACCTGGACAGATTTCATTTCGTTGGCTTTAATACGCCAGTCTTTGAGCCATTTGGATACATGATCGAGACTATTCTGAAGCTTTTGCGCCGCAACGTCCGGTGAGGTGTCTACTGCAAGAATTGCTGTGTCATCAGCAAATGTCCCAGTGACAACGCCCTCGGTCGTTGGGAGGTCAGCTGTGAAGAGTAGGTACAGCGTTGGACCCATTACACTGCCTTGAGGTACTCCAGCTTGGATAGGAAGTGTACTCTTCTCCTTGTTTTACGAAAAAGTGTCTGTTGCTTAGATATGACTTTATAAGGTTGTAGAAATTTATAGGCAGGTCCCGTTTTATTTTGAACAGAAGTCCCTCATGCCACACACGATCAAATGCCTGGGATATATCCAAAAAGGCTGCAGCACCATACTGTTTTAATTCAAGAGCTTGATTAATATGTTTTACTAATCTGTGTACTTGTTCTATGGTACCGTGTTTCCGGCGGAAGCCAAACTGGTGGTCAGGTAAAAGCTTATTGGAAGAGATAATGGGAGACAATCTACGCAGGATAAGTATCTCCATGATTTTCGAGGGTACGGGCAGCAGGCTAATTGGTCTATATGATTGTGCTTCGACAGGATTCTTACCCGGCTTGACTATCATTATAACTTGGGCTACTTTCCATTGAAGTGGAACCATACCCCTTCGCAGGATAGCGTTGAGCAGGAAAGTAAGAAATTTAATGCCTTGCTTTGGCAGTTCTCTTAGGATTTTGCCTGTTATGAGATCATATCCAGGAGCTTTATTTGGGTCCAGCGCTTTAATCGCTGTTTTTACTTCTTTCATTGTGAACTTAGTAATTGGAGGGTCTAGTTGGTGGGTTTGGTTCAATAATTGGGTGACTTCGTGAATTTTAGAAGAGCCCATATCTGGATTTGGTACGAAGACCTGTTTAAGATGCTCAGCAAAAGTGTACGCTTTGTCTGCATCACTGGAAGCCCATTCTGAGTTAGCCTTACGGATTGGAGGTTGGTTAGAAACAGGACGTTTAAGTTTTTTTGTGATTTTCCATAGAGAATAATTTGTTTCTGCTGTTGCGTCTAGGTTTTTTAAAGATGTTTGGATATTTTGGTTCTCATTATCTTGGAGCAATGTTTTTAGTTTTGTTTGTAAATAGTTAAGGTGTTTTTTATCAGCAGGGTAACCGGTTGTCTGCCACTGTTTGCGAACTCTTCGTTTTTATCCCGATATTCCCGTGGGAATATCGGGATAAAAAGTATCCTATGTGTTAATCCAGGTTATAAACTATCTGTGTGCCAAATTTCATCCAAATCCATTGAGTAGTTTTTACGTGAAAGAGTAACAAACATCCATCCATCCATACTTACAAACTTTCGCGTTTATAATTATTTAGTTAGATAGTTAGATACTTAATACGTTCTGTAAACAAATTTTCAACATAATTTTACTTTAGCATTCAAAGTTATCTCTGAGAAGAATAGTCGAAGTAAACTGAGAGGGCAATTTCACTTTCAAGTTCACACATCAACAACTTTGGGCAGTGTCAGTTCTGCGAGGCAATGAATAAAAGATCATGCTTGTTAAGTCTTGTTAAGATAACTCTTGATTTTTTGTTTTTTCTAAGGTTCTGGAAAAGAACGTGAATAACCTTGGGGTAAAAGAGAGACGAAATTCAGCGTAAACGTCATACGTCAAAATGACACACTAATTTGTCATAATCAGTGTATTTGATATACACTGATTATGACAAATTAAAGCGTAAGCGTTATCGTGAAGAAACTTACCTTGACGATCTGTTCCTTACTGCACGATTAGCATGACAATCATAGAAAGGGGCTTCCTACGGGAAACGGGTTTTGTCGACGGAAGAATAGACAAAATGACAGATTGTGAATTGTCGTTTTCACCCGACTGTCAAGGATGTTTATTGTTTATTATATGTTTTTTGTCTATTCTTCCGTCGACAAAACCCGAGTCTATTGTGATCATGCTAAGCGGGCAGGTCAGTCTGTATCTTACGCAGAATCAACACAATAACCAATGGTGGAGTGGAGACCAATACTTCCTTCTCTATAAGAGAAGTACGGTTTAGCCGTTTTTTTTTTTAGATCATCAAAGGACTTCTACCGCTCTGGGCGGAGCGGAAGGGCGAATCAGACTTTTACTGACTAAAACCCACCCGTGTTCCTTCAGTTGCCTGTTGCCAAGGTACCGGTGTCCCTTTCGGACTTTCAAGCCTGGCAGGCGCAACCCTGGCAGGCGCAACCCTGGTAGGAAAGTTTTGTCCTACAGTGACAATCATAGACGTCATTCTGTCAGTCGGTACATTAAGTAAGCTTCTAATTAGAAAGTATACAAACACAACAGAGTTTAAAGTGTGTCGTATTATACATACAATAGGTATACAGTCGTATGTACAATAAGAATAATTATGTTACGACCAGTTCGCCCACGTCCTTCTTTATAAGGGGCTCTAGTATGTACCCGGTAGACTAATGGGTAAACTGGTCTTATGTTATGGTATTTATACTATATACTGTAAGTTGTTTGTATATGTTTGTTATGATTTTCGGTCAGCTGGCCCTGGCTGTTTTCAGCGAAACTATGCAAGTAATTGTGACAATAAATAATAATAAAATAAATAAAGTTTATTGTTCCTCTCTCACATAGAATTTTACAAACAATTTAAAAAACAAACAAACAAAACATTACCGATAATTGATGTGATCTATGCGAGAGACTGGTTTCTGTACTAGACATGTATGACAGATTACCAGCCTCTCCAGACTCCGGACAATAGGTGACAATATCAGCTATCTAATTTTATTTATTTAATTCAAGCAACAGGACTCATAGTGTTTGTAAAATATATTAGTAAACATTAACATCAACACAGAAACGTAGGAAAAAAAATTTGTGACATCACTGTTGCAAGGTGATAGGCCCAGCCGATACCTTGCAGCAGTGGCTCACAAACGCACAATCTAGCCTGCTTGCTAATTATTTTTTTATTATTATGTACAGTTTGCTCAATAAAGCATATATCGAGTTCTCTGTACTTTTGCCGTAAAGCGAATCTGTCCTAAAGCGAATCTGTCTTAAAGCGAACAAGCGACCATAGCCAGGATGCTGTTCGTGCGTAACTTATTTTGGCAACCGATTAAGACTAATCTGTTTCATTTTGACAGTTCGACAACATTCACTGCGTTATTTACGTTGTTGAGCAGATTTTTTTTCGAACTTATGAAGTAATGGATTTGCAATTTGTTTCAAACCGATTCAGATTTTAATTGATCGTGTATTACGCAATTAGGGTGCATCTCATCTCTAACTAATAAGAGTATTTTCATGGCAATGAAAAGAGTTTGAAAAGTTTATATTTGATACGCCAAAAGGATATCCGAAATTAGCTTATAAGAATCCATCTTAACATAATACTATGTGAAGCTATAGAAAAGCTTGTAAATTAGTGGTCGTTCGTTTCACCGACCTTTATTGGTTTGGAGAAGAATTTGACCCAACTAAGGCTGTCTTTAGAGACGGACTATCGCTCTTTGAAAACAATGATGTCATGCACACTCGCAATAAAACTGTTTTGTTCTTGCAAGACAAAACTGTTTTGACTGTGACTTCCGCATTGTCTTAATTGTTCAGTTGACTATCCAATCGTAAAATATTTATCGAAGAAATTATAATGGTCTGAAACTCGATTTCAAATCTTGTCTTCTCTTGTCAATCTTGTCGTTTGTGGAAGCGTCCAACCCACAATTTTTCTAAAATCAAGTACCTACTATGATAGACAAAAATTAAATGATGGGTTTTGTTCAGTAAAAAAAAAATAAAGTAAGTAATAAAAACTAAAACTACGACAAAAAAGTCAATGAACTAAAAAGGTATATAAAATATACAAGATACCACAGACAGACAGATTAAAAATCCAACGATACCTCATTTGTCAAATTGTGATTCGTCGTTTAGAAGATATGAGGGAACAGATGAACATACATACATACATACATACCGGTCAAAATCATAACCCTCCTTTTTCTTCGCCGTAGTCGTGTAAAAAGTGGACGAACTGGACGACTTCTTTACTTGCAGATGGCTAGTCTACTACGACTTGATGAAACGAAATCCCTATTAATCATATCACAGGTTCCATCATTTATATAAACCAGATTTGCCCATCAATTTCATCACCACGAAGTATTAATAACAATCTCTTAAGAAATCTCGTCGTCAATTGTTTTAAGACCCATTGTTTGGGCTGGTCCAGTTACTGGGTTAATCAGCGGCCTGACAGCCACTATATGACAACAGGACCACCTATTGTATGTGCGTGATGGTTAAGACCTTGAAACGGTGGTGAGAAGTGGTAGTACTGGTTTACTGAAGAGTTGTCGTCTGGATACTTGTCTTTGTGTGTTGGCGTTTAGATTGCCAATGGAATTTGCCACTAGTCATCAACGGTTTATATATATTGTTATTTTATTCAACAACATACACGATGCACTTTGGTAAGACTGGTTGTCAGACTTTTGGGCTTCTGGCAGCTCGTCGTAACATCTGTTAAAGATCTACAGATGACAGCCGAGACCATCGGCTAAATATGCTTTCCGAGAGACACGGAGGGATCTCGATTATGTTATGAATGGTAACCCGTCCATGGACTGACCTTGGCAAGCATAGCTTAACCTTCGATCGAGCAAGGCGAGTGTTATTATTTAGCCAACTGTGGCAATATGCTAATAATGCTGAATACCTATTTAATATCTTCGACTATAATGGCTGACAATTAACGAGCAATCGGCCATGTTGAAATGCTAAAAATATTGATAATGAATATGTAGATGAGTGGAATCTATGTTCTAGGAGTTAGATGTAAGTAAAATCAGAGAAATTTATTGTTAAGCGAATGTATTACCAACTCAAATCGTCCGAATATTCAAATCACAACTGTAATTCTTTGAAAAAATTTATGTTTGTATGTAATGTTTTTAAAATTTAGGGGTATGAGGGTGTAAAGTTCACTCATCCTCTATAGAAAAGGGCAACTGCCCAACGATTGATGTCGGAATCTTGTATATATGTCCATCGCGCGGTAAACTCTAATTGCGCGATTCAGGATTTATGCGACATGGCTGACAATTAACGAGCAATCGGCCATGTTGAAATGCTAAAAATATTGATAATGAATATGTAGATGAGTGGAATCTATGTTCTAGGAGTTAGATGTAAGTAAAATCAGAGAAATTTATTGTTAAGCGAATGTATTACCAACTCAAATCGTCCGAATATTCAAATCACAACTGTAATTCTTTGAAAAAATTTATGTTTGTATGTAATGTTTTTAAAATTTAGGGGTATGAGGGTGTAAAGTTCACTCATCCTCTATAGAAAAGGGCAACTGCCCAACGATTGATGTCGGAATCTTGTATATATGTCCATCGCGCGGTAAACTCTAATTGCGCGATTCAGGATTTATGCGACTTAAGGATTTTTGTGTGACGTCAGGTCTTTGATGCGTAGTTCGCATGTGGCGATGTAGATGCCGCCACAACAATTACTTTCCCTGAGTGTATATAAAATGATTGTCCAGCAAAACAATTTACTTTTAAACCTCAGGAATTGAGTATAAATCAACCCTCCATTCCAACACAAATAAATCAAAAATCGTTTCATCATATAAAACTCATCATATTCCTGCCCTTGTCCCATGTTACGTCTTCACAACACGTTTTATTTTTCCATTCTCCCCTGTGAACCATCAAGCTATCATTCACCCCCTTCTCGTTCATATGATTCCTCACAAAATCCATCCATCCATTCTTTGACCTTCCTGTCCCTCTCCATCTATCAACTTATATGTATATTCATCACTCTTTTATCCACATGGGTGTTTACAAAACTTTTATAACAACTTCCGTGGCGCTACAGGCCGGTTTAATCAAATCTTCTCCATATTTCAAAAGAATGATCTCAACTATTAAACTAATACTAGTAGTAACATATAATTACACCCATATTATTAATATTGCCATTAAAACATTCAAGAATCTCACGCCTTCGATTATAAGCTATTATAAGCTTCCTTTAACATCTAACCCAATTATGTTGAATGCTTCCGTACACATGTGACGTCATGAGAAGATGCAGTATTTCCATTGGCGAGAGATTCTTCGCACCGAGGTATAGCAAACCTTGGCCGATCAATCAATCTGCCTAGCATTTTGACCACGTTGTCGTCGGCTCCAAGTCTAACCAGAAGAAGCTGAATACCAATGTTGGACATGGAGGGCCTGCCGTTATCTCCTTGAACTTACGTAAGAAACTTGTACAATTTTTGATTGATTGATTGTGAATATATCGGTGTAAGAGTTGGCTAGCAAAAAATGTTTTGTCCCAAATAAGGCTTCCCCAGTTTTATCAAGTAACGATAATCGTGATAAGACATGAGATTCTTCAAATTCTTCCGTATCAGTAACTTGTGTGACGTCATAAGAGGTTGCAGTGTTACCATCACCTACTTTTATGTGGTCAGTTTTCCTTTAATCATGATCAGAATCCAAATTGGCGGTAAATTGACGGCCAGTTAGTAGTTTTTACTTGAAATAAAATCACAGTTTTCCAACTTTGACTATTCGATCGTTTTAAAACCAGCCAGTATTTTTACCTACAGGGCTAAAACCTTCTTATTATAATGAGAAGAAATACGCAAAACCCCTACTCACTGCTGTCATTTCAGACCTTTAAAAATCTACGTTTCCTTCCAATATTTTGTTTCACCATAGGTCGACAATGTCGAAGATTAACTTGGAAAGAGTTTTATGAATTTAAAAGTCATATTGGGTATTGTTACTTATCAGGTTCCAGTCAAGTCACTTTACTTGAAAGCTGTTTAGCTTGCTTAAAGTTTATAATTTCTTACTGAACTAAGCCCCTCATCAATCCGATAAGAGCCTCTTAAGATATTATTAGTCGAGTCTATAGGTTAAAATAATCGTGCTTTGTTTTTCAACAAGAATAAATTACCTCCTAATAAGTCTTCCCATTATGTGCCTTTTAACAAAATCCACGACCTAATGGCATAGGCGTGACTCCTCTTTACTAAAAGAGCTCCTAAAATAACCCAATTACTATAAACGCTTCCGTATAACTAATAACATGGACTATGGCGTCATCTGACATCAGATGCTACAGTGTTGCCAGTAAAATAGAATAAGAAAAAAAATATTTAGTCATGCGTTCGATTTTAGCAATAAGGTTTTACATCACGCATTTTGTCGACGCGGAAACTAAGGAGTTCGGATAAAAAATGATCACTCATGATTATTATTTGTAGTGTGAATAAAGATGATAGGTACTAGGTAGTCATCAGTTTGAAGGTTAAAGATGGGGTCGTTTTTTTAGGTGTTTTTACGAAGTAATTGATACATAATTGTTATTGATGAAGTGGTTTTTCTTCTTCTCTATAGTAGTGAACGACAAATTGGGATTGTGTGGTATGTGAATGTCTTATAAATCCGTCCTCTTTTTATACCTAAGCCTGTGTGGTGTAATGATGGACAACACATTATTTTTGTTCTTGGTGTTTTAGAGATGCTAGCTTTATGTAACAATGTAGATTATCAATGTTTAAAACATTTTTTTTACCGTAAATTGCGTTCTATTTCAGTAAGTAGTAGTTTCGTTGGTCTCGTGGTCGCAAGCGCGACTGCAGAGCGTGGGGGTCCTGGGTTCGATTCCTGGGTCGGGCAAAGTGTTATTGGATTTTTCCATTAGGAATTTCGTAGTAACAGCCCGGAGTTTGGAAGTTGGCGGTGTGATACCCCCGTGCCTCGGAAAGCACGTTAAGCCGTTGGTCCTATGCCTGATCTCTCTCCGGTCGTGTCGGATTGCCGTCCCATCGGACTATGAGAGTGAGGGAAGAGAGAGTGCACTTGTGTCTGCGCAAACACTTGTGCACTATAATATCTCCCGCGCCGATGGCTAGTCTCCGTTGAGATTGGCCGCCATGGCCGAAAATACGGTCTGGAGGACTATTATTATTATTATTATTGTTTCAGTAAAATTATATACTTACCTGTACCACGTTACAGAAGACATCTAAATGGAGATTTGAAAAGAAGCCGCTATTAAATCCATAATAATGTTAAAATAATAGCCTCACGTCACAGCTCTTCCAAGTGAGTTCTCGAAAAATCGACTATTAAAACAATTATCTTAATTGTTTTAATAGTCGATTTTTCAATATGAGGATAAACCATATCCTGAGAGTAATGGAAGTTTAATAAGGCTTTCTCCCGAGCACAGCGAAGAAGTTTACAAATAACTCCTGTGCAAAACGAGGGAGTTAATAGAATCCTGAGTGCAGCGAGAGATTCAGCCGCGAGGCACATTTTCCTGATAATGTTTTAATTTACGCTTTTTATTTGTTTCCTTTTTAATTTCTTTTGTAGTATAATACGTTGTGTTGTGTGCCTTTTAGTCTGTGATAAGTAAATGTGTTTACTTTCTTTCTTTTTATTCAAGCTCGCCCAAGGCGAAGACACCTTTATCACCAAGGAGAATACTCTACTTTCCACACCTTCTGCGAGATAATTTGGCATTATCGACCAAGTGTGTGAAATGTGAAAAATAACTTTATTTACATAACAGCGTTTGCAACCAGTTCACTTTACCTATATTTACTACATATTTCCATACATGACTAATTCTCAGGTACCGTGTAATCCATAATCAAGAATCTAGATCGATTGTCTATGATACCACAGTAAATTAGCCATATTTATGCTTAGATTGGACGGCATGGAATGCATTGTGTGATAATAATTTTAATATTATGCATTATGAAGTAAGATCGGAATTCCATTGAGGTTTTCTGCGTAAGTAATACGGTTATTGTTATGTTAGGTAATCGTTTTTTTTAATAAGTGTTACTAAATCAATTATTATAATATTTTCCCGTATACGACCGTGTATTTAGATCTGAGAACCGTCATTGGTCGTTATTATTTTGTTGTGAAATACAAAGATGTAAATCGTTAGACTTACAAACCGTACAGTGTCGCGCGAAAAAGTGTCCTTACTGAGCAGAAAGATCTCACTGAGCCCACATGAAACGATAGGATACGATTTTTGATAGATACAATGCTATTCAAATGTCATTGTCAACGAACAATTTTCAAAAACGTGACCTTTTTTTGGCGCAGTCGGGCGAATCTGACGATTTAAATCTTTGGCGAAATAGGGATGGTGCTGTCTTGTGTATTTGTCTTTTCCTTGCACTAGAATTATTATGGCTATTACAATATATACTACGGTGAATATATGTAGTAGTATAAATATTTCTGGCAATGGTGAGGATAACTTAATTCTCAAAATTGAATGCTGAAAGAAGTATACGGAAACTTCACTTTGCCAATTTATTCAAACTTTTACAAATTTTGCATTGCAAAAGCTGCATTATACAAAAATCTCCAAGGAAAACATTTAATAAAACAATCATCATTCAAAATCACTTTTTTATAAACAAAAGCGAAGTGATGCAATTATGTGTGAAGGCCAGAGCTTAAGTAGTCAATACTTAGGAGCATCATTCCTTGAATCACGATTCGACAATCAAGGAGTAGGAAGTACTATAGAATAATTATTATATTAAAATAATTATTACCAACATAAATAAAAAGATGTTTTTTTTTTTTCAAGATATTATGTTATACGGTAGTAAGTTTTTGTTTTTTCACGAATTCTGAATGTAAAGAATTTTAACGGCCGCACGGGTCGATCGAAGGTAAAGCTACACTTGCCGCGGTCGGATCGTGGATGGGTGACCATCCATTACTTAAGTATCGAATTAAGCCATTGGTCCCGGTTGTCATATGTAGATTTTTGACAGTCGTTAAGGGTATTCAGAAGCCCGAAAGTCTGACACCAGTCTTACCAAGGGGTGTCGTAATTTCCAGTAACTGGGTTGTAGAGGTCAGATAGACAGTCGCCACAATGTTAAATACTGGTATTCAGCTCCAACAATTGAGACTGGAAGCCGACCCCAAAAGGGAAAAGTGTAGGAAAAACTGAAGAGCCGCCAAGGTTATGCCAATGTGTTGCCGAAAATTGAAAAGTGTCATTGTGTGATGTGCCTTTTAATTACATGAGTGGTAACTTAAGAAAAAATAAATCATTCACTATAACAAGTCACCCAACGCAAAGTGAACTTTTCACTCTTATAAAGAAAAGCGTAAACAAACTCGTTAGAACCGGAACCACGGCCGCTGCCTACCCACTAAACAATGGGAGCAACGTTCCACCATTACTATAGAAATGGAAAACTATAACTTTCACTTCAAAATACTTTCGTTTAAAGAAACGTAATCTTTGAAGCTGTTCCACCGCGTGGAAACGGAAACAAGATTTGAACCACATTTTGGAAGAAAATTATTATGTCGTTTGTTTATTTTCTTTCTTATGTAATTATAATTCAATGTATAAATATTTTTTTAAACAAAAAGATAATATAAGAAAAATATAAAAAATAGAGGTCCGCCGGTGTCGGGAACAGGGTCTAAGCTACCGGTGGTTAGGGCTGCAGAGACAGGAGCCTCCTCACAATGCGAGCTGTATCGAGGAGTACTGCCTTCTGAATCAGACCCTTGATCCAACCGCCTAACGAGAGCCTCGAGAGATGTTGGTCGAGGCTTTCGGCCATCAGGCCATTGGCCGTTACGACAATCGGCACAATGATAGCCGAGTTCACATTCTAATTGTCGACAACCTCGTGTGCTAAGTCGAGATATTTTATTTGTTTCTCGTTTTCAGTTTTCACGAGGTTCTCGTTATGTGGAATGTTAACATCGTAAATTTTTATTACCTATATTTTTTTTACATGAATACATAGCTTGCATTTAGTCATTATGTAACGAGTACATGCACACAGCAACCAAAACAGACAACGATTTTCTATATTTTGCTATCTATTCCGGATAGCTAAAACCTTTCTACCTAGCCTTTTCCCAACTATGTTGGGGTCGGCTTCCAGTCTAACCGGATGCAGCTGAATATCAGTAGTTTACATGAAGCGATTGCCTATCTGACCTCCACAGCCCAGTAACTGGGTAATACGATACCCCTTGCTAAGACTGGTTGTCAGACTTTTGGGCTTCTGCCGACCCGAATCGACTATCGAAGATCCACGGCTTAATGTGCTTTCCGAGACACGGAGGAGTATGTAAAGATGGTCACCCATTCACGGACCAACCCGGCAAGCATAGCTTACCGTTGGAACGACCCGGGCTCCTGTTATTACTTAGCCACGAGCTCCTAGCTAAAACCTTTACAACATCCTTAAGTGAAGTGAAAGAAATCATTATTATCAGCCTCACTCTCACTCCCGCTGATTCTTCACTCAGTTTTTAGTCAAGAGACTCAAACTCTTAGTGAAATCCATTTTCTATCAGTGATAAAACGCCGTCCACGTTGTACTACCGAATATATAAACTCTGGTTAAGATATACCCATAAATGCATCAGGTACCCGGCTTCAAATTCCTGGCCAAGCTCAGTAGAACCTTTCAACCACATTACACAAGGTACAGCTTAATAATGAAACCGTCAGCTCAAGATATATTTTTGCCAATTTGTTACCATTTTATGAATGTTACCAGTTTTCTCGGAACCCATTTTGAATGTATTGTCTGTCTGTCCTTTTGTTCGATATTTATGGCCCTTCGGAGTTCCAATAACTTAAACCTGATTGACAACTTAAAATTGTGCAATAGTGGAGTTTAAGCCCTTTGTTAAAGTAAAGAACAAATGAAGGAGGATGAAAGTAAATTATTTTATGTAATGTTGGCTAATAGGTCAAAAGCCTACCTAAGGGCCTAGACCAGTGACAATCGCTTCGAAAGCGTTTCGTATTTCTACAACGACTTTCAACAGGATTGACATAAGCTTTTCGATAGCTTATGTCAGTCCTATACATTTTTGCCTTTTCCATCATCGTTATCGCTGGTAGAATGTCACTTTGTCGACGGCCTCTGATACTTCTTCTGTATCTGCATGAATTATGAGGATAGCTCGTGCCGTGGTACTGTATTTTTATCTCAAGAAGCGACGCGCGCTTTACTCGTGGTAAGCACGTGTACAAACACGCTGTGAATGCGTGTGTTACTGCGGGAGCTCTCTGTACCGTACGAGACACGGGTGAAGTGATCACCACAAGAAAAGCGCGCGTTGATTCGTGTGATAAAAAAAAAACTGTATTATAAGTCACCAAGGAGGTGATCCCCTTTGGGGATAGAGTTGAAATGTCTCAAGATACATAAAATCATCAGTCATCATTAGAAGAGTGTCTCTTTATATGGAATATTCGAAAGTTAAGAGATATTTTTCCAAAGAATAAATATGATTTACTCAGGAGATGTATCCTATGCGAGCCGGATTGAATCAATCAATCCTCCAATTCTCGTCAACGCAATGCCAAGCCAGTAATTAAACCAACTAGGCCTGTAGGTCAAACAGTCAACAATAAATCACAAACAAACCAACATAATATTAATAACATTTTTAATAACAAAAATAAACAATAGTCCACACTAGTGGGCGTTTGATCCACTCAAGGATAAACGTATGGAACAGACAAATTGATTGATGTATCGAAATGTATGATGATGGATGATGGATGAACATGCGAATGATCTCATTTGGCCTTAACCATTGTCTAATAATGAGAAATATTATTTCCAATGTGGTAAAAAATTAAACAGTCACTGGGTTTAATTTTGGGGATCGATATGGGTATAGCGAGTTGAAGAACTTAAAAGGTTTAAGGGCGCACCCTACCTCAAATAGCTTAGCATGATCCTTCGTTATGCCGAAAATACTGCAGCATTAATTTTGAAATAAATATATGTTAAAGTTGAGGATTGATGCTAGGTCCAATGTTTGGCGAAAACACAAATACATAAAATTTTCTCGATTGAAAAAAATCCAACGTTACCTCTAAACAGAACTATAAACCGTGGATATTCAAAAAATACTTCATTTCATCATGAAAATTTGCATAATAATTGAACTTTCTATAAAGCAGGTCTTATGTTTTTTTTTTTTTTTAATTATCATTATTTCACCGTAAAAAAGCAATTACCTAAACTTTTCGAGGCTTGAGAGCCGCTAGCGCCCCACTCCGTCTCGCTCTCACTCAGGTCGCGAGTAGTATGGTTCGAGCGAGATAAAATCTGAGGTAGGGTACAGCCTTAAGATGATTTGTTAGCCTTGGATCTGTATCATTTGAAGGCTTAAGAGGATACTCAGCCCAACTACATATTAATTTACTAGCTGCGCCCCGAGGTTTCACCCGCTTAAGTCTCGATTCCGTGGGAATACCGGGATAAAAAGTATCCTATGTCCTATTCCAGGTTATAGTCTACCCATGTGCCAAATTTCATCTAAATCCGTGCAGCCGTTTTAGCGTGACAGCGTAATAAACAAACTCACTTTCGCATTTATAATATTACGAGCCCGCGGCTTCACCCGCATGGATGTCGGTTATTATATACTAAAAACTTTGAAACTAAAACTTTCCACTCTATCCATTGAAAGCATGAAAATCGGTGCAGTAGTTTTCGAGTTTATCACGAACAGACAGACGCGGCGAAGGACTTTGTTTTATATATTAGTTAGGAAATTAGGATTAGGATTAAAAAAAACTAAAACAAATATACCGACATTTTCTTTTTTCAATTTTTCTAGTCAATTTCCCATAATCGTCGAGTTGAATTCTCTGAAACACATAATTGCATTGCCTATACTGAGAGTATTGATTTTATCGCAAAACGAATCAATAAGTTCAATTTTATGTTATAGCCTTCACTATAACTCATGTATGTTGATAAGAATGAACAAAATGATGGTTTCATATCGATGATTGAAATCTAAAGCGTGTCCATTCGTCGTGTTATGCCAAATGGTTGCAAAATGATTGTGTGGTTTCTTTTTTTACATACTCAATACTAAATTTTTTATTGCATTCCATATGTTAGATAGATGGTATATCACGTAAAAGATCAATATGGACCCTGTCGGGCACAGCAAAATTAGGAGAGAGGAGGAGGGTTAAGTAGAAATTCAATTCTATATTATTTATAAATTATTAGATGTGTTTAAATAAAAATATTAGGAGCTCGTTATAACAGCCGCACGGGTCGATCCATCACGTTAAGCTACGCTTGCCGGGAATGGTCTGTGGATGGGTGACCATCTTTACTTATCGAGACTCCTCCGTGCCTCGGAAAGCACATTAAGCCGTTGGTCCCGGCTATCATTCGTGGATCTTTGACAAAACAAATGCATACAAAAAGCCAGCCTACGGACGGATTTTTTTTTAAATTTCGAATCCGAGAAAATTTCGAACGGAGACCTATGTACGACGTACGTGTATAGATCCTTGATTTCCATTAAATCTTGCCAGCAATCAAATCTTGTGACCGATTTTTCATTCACTTCCAGTCATCCGTTTTAGTTAAAACTTTGCTTCTAGCGGTGAAAGTGTAGGTTTAATGACAACACAATATATTTTACTGTCATTATAATTAACCTAATGAAAGGAAAAGGAGGTAGTCCATTGCTCGAATTTCTGAACAGAAAATCGTTTCATTTAAAAGTTGTTAGAAAAACTTTGTAGTTTCTCTCTCTAAAGAAACTCTAGAAATCCAGACTGCAGACCTGCCAGGGTTGCGGGAAAGTCCGAAAGGGGTACCGGCGCCTTTGGCAACGGGCAACTGAAGGAACACGGGTGGATTTTAGTCAGTAAAAGTCTGACGTGCCCTCCCGCTCCGCCCAGAGCGGGAGAAGTCATTTGATGAATTCCCACAATATTTTTTTTTTTTTTTTTTTATCTGCAGGGACTCCTTCAAGCCATGATGAAGCAACAAATCCTAACTCAAAGCTCTAAACATCAGTAGCTAAAGGTCATAAGTAGATACCGCCTTTCCATGATTTACGATCTTTTAGATCCACAACAACGAGATAATTTCGTATGAATTGAGTTTCTTATCGTAAATGTCATCATTCTTATTCGTTTGAAGATTTATTTGTTGATGTAACGGTGAAAGCCTAATATAGTAAGTAGCTGTTATATGCAAGAATAGGAATGGTGATTTGTAAACAAATATTTTTTTAAGATGGTTCCCATAAATGGAAACTCCTTTAGGCATTTTAACGGGCCATATTGGTGAAGAATGTTTGATTTCCTCTTTACACTTTGTCAAGACTTTGTAAAATACTGGTATTTAGCTGCATCCGGTTAGACTGGAAGCCGACCGCAACATAGTTGGGAAAAGGCAAGGCAGATGATGACTGGTATTGAATAGATTAGCCGTCAGCGTATACCTTATGAAATAGCGATAGCGTTTAGTTGGGTCATCCTGGGGGCCTAGACAAAATCCCTTTTCTGTAAGCGTTAACGCCAACGGAAAGATAAAATTGTATGTAGTTGACAGCAGCAGTCACGTGACATCTCTGACGCTAATGTCAACTCCATACAATTTGATCTTTCCGTTGGCGTTAACGCTTACAGAAAAGGGATTTTGTCTATAGCCTCTGTACGGATAGTGTTTGTAAGTTCAGTAATAAATAAATACATATAAATGACTTTGTCACGACTTCAAGGGCTTGCTAGAGTGCGTTTCATCAAAAGAACCTTTGCCGTAATGTTGGCTCCACTGTTGTAAGACCATTATCTACCAATACGCTACGCTGCGACGGCACTACCTAATAGGTCCGTTTTTTTAATTTAACTCTGGAGCCAATATTATGGCCAAGGAACTATTTGATTTTGAAGTCGCTGGCAAATAAACGAAAATAAAACACCAAAGACAGCGACTTCCAAAATTAAAGTTATTTTTCACTTTGTAGTGTGTTTTAAAAAAAAAAATAGGTCTTCCACACACACTACAACAGTCAACACTTACGTGTAAATCCAATACAATGTAACTCGAGTTACAGTGTTTTGCCCTTATTTGATTATTTCGAGGCAGTTACATATCCCAATATTATTATTTTTTCATTTTATAGTTGACTAGCTGCCGCCAGCGGCTTCGCCCGCCTGTAATCTTTAAAAATTATAGCTTATGTTACTCAGGGTGAATGTAGCTTTCTAATGGTGAAAGAATTTTTGAAATCGGCTTAGTAGTTTTTGAGTTTATTCATTACAAACATACACACAAAAATACAAACCTTTCCTCTTTATATTATTATTAATATAGTGTAGAAGACTACTTATACGAGAGTACTTATAGTAGAAGTTTACTGTAAAAGGAGATATGAGCACATACTAAACACTGTACTAAAACATACATCAAACCAAAAAAAGTTTTAAAAGCTCTTTTATCGAAATTCGTATTTCTGATGCCGTGATCCGACGGTGCGCGATATTGCGGACGGACACAGAAAAGCCCGCACGATGCACCGTGGGAAGGTGTACGTGCGGGGTATCGCAGACATCGGAAGTTCCTCGGTGCTCGGTGCGTGGCGGTCTGTGGTCGTCTGCCCTGCGTGTCCGTCCGCAAAATCGCGGATCGTCGGATCTCGGCATGAGATACAGTGTTTTGGATTCACACGGCAACAGTGGTTTAATAGCAGTAGCGTGTTAACAAAAGCAGGAAGCCAAGTTATTCATTCAATTATTTAGGAACCTACTATCTACTACTATACTTTCTATCTTCGTTAGTTTACTAAACAGAAGCCTGATTAGTCACTCACTATCCTATAGATTGTTTCATTAGTGACAATACTATCAAATGTTTATAAAAACAATCGTCTTGTATTATGATAAACAATGTATGCGTATACTTTAGATCATTACATAACTCGGAGAGTTTACTCTGCATTCTTTTATAAACAAACTATGAAGCATCGCCCACTTAGAAATGCTTTGACAATGTGCAGGGATAGCAGAAGTTAAAGTCCCTGTAATACAACATTTTTAGGGGTCCCGTACCCAAAGTGTAAAACGGGACCCTATTACTAAGACTCCGCTGTCTGTCTGTCTTCTGTCCGTCTGTCACCAGGCTGTATCTCATGAACCGTGATAGTTAGACTGTTGTAATTTTCGCAGATGATGTATTTCTGTTGCCGCTATAATAACAAATACTAAAAAACAGAATAAAATAAATATTTAAGGGGGCTCCCATATGAAGAAGATGTAGAACCTTTTTAGTCCCAACTATTTGTAATAGCCTTCCAGTCGATATAAATAGTTGTATCACAAAAACCTCTTTTAAAAATAAAATACATTAAGTTCCTCTTAAATGGAATTCGTCAAAGCCTCACTGTGAATGAATGACAAGCAACCAAGTGACAATTCTCAGACAAGCAAGTTTTTTCAAATATTCAGTATATTTGAAGACTTGTATGTTTGAGAATTCATTAATTCATTAATAGTTTAGCGTACCTATAGGTGGCAAAGTGTTAAATATGTCTAAATTTATTAAAAAAGGAGCTGCGTCAGCCAACAAACTGCTGTGCAGTTTGGCAGAGGTAATATTTAGGTGATATGGAATTATTTCTGCGAATAAACGCTTTTTCATTTCATTTTCATTTTTTCATTTCATACAACAAACGTCATTTTTTTGCCACTTTTATAGATAATGTCGCCAATTGCAGAAAATTTCTTACGTTTTTTGCAACTGTTTTTTTTATTTCGCCACTTCAAATTCTCAATTCAGAACCGGGTGAAGACAACATGAGATTTCACATGGATTAAAGTTGAGTTATGTATGTGAATTCTGCCATACCTAAAGGACCATACTAACTGGACCTTCTGTAACACACTTGACCAGTACCTACATAGGTAGGTACATTACAAGACGGTTACATCACAGCATGACGGACAAGACGTGATATTAGTATTAGATTGCAGTCAATAACTGATCTGATGCTCATTGCGCTTGGGCAAGCTCGTTATATTGAACTTACTTGAAATTATGTTGGTAACTTTTGTCCTTATGTAATGATTAAGTGGCACGTGGATTAAGTGGAAGTGTGACTTGTCCCATCCTCACAATACGATGTATTATCATAATATATATAGTCCTCCTTATCGATTTCGATAACGGCGACCCTTTAAAACTATTATTTCCTAGCGTGTGCCCTAATATGACTCGCTAGACCGAATTTTGTTTTAAATACCCGGTCACAGCTAATGCAATAGAGTTGGCCGGCAGAGTTAAAGGTATAGGAGGGCTTCGGTCTCTCTTTAAGTATTTTACGTTTTTCGGTTAGTATGTCGATTCGCTTTTTCTCGAAAGTTTTTACATTTTCGTAAATAGTAGAGCGCCAAGACGACCTATGTGAAGCGAGCCTCTCCCAACCTGTTGGATCAATAGCGCAAGCGGTTAGATGCCTCTTGAACACATCCTTATAGCGGAGATGTTGGCCGCCATGCTTTCGTTTGCCATCACAGAGTAGAAGACCGCTTTGGGTAAACGGTGGTCCTCCATGCGAAGGACATGTCCACACCACCTGAGTTCATGTATCATGTACGATGTAGCCAAGTTTTCAGGCTGTTCGCACTTAGGGCCAGTTTTTATTTTATTTTCCCTTTCAAACAAAAATAGAGTTTTCCAAATAGGTCCAGCCGTCTTCGAGTAATCGCAGAAAATTAACTAAAAAAAAAAAAACGAATTGAGAACTTCCAATTTTTTTTTATCGGTTAAAAAAGAGTCAGAATTAAAGCGAGAGTACCTATCAGTTTTTCATTTAGTCTAAAAGACGGGTATCCAACTCTTTTTTGGTATCGGTATCTCCAAGACTCAATCAATCAATCTATCAATCTGCCTAGCCTTTTCCCAACTATATTGGGGTTGGCTTCCAGTCTAACCGGATGCAGCTGAATAACATATTTTATATGGAACGACTGCCTATCTGATCTCCATAACCCAGTAACTGGGTAATACGATACCCCTTGGTAAGACTGGTTGTCAGACTTTCGGGCTTCTGACGACCTCTAACGAAAACCTCTGTATCTCCACGACTGTAGGTAGATTTTTTCTCATATTCATATTTAGGTATGCAGTTGCTGATGTATCATGGCAAGGCTACAACCCTTTAATGAAGCTTATTAATTTAATAATCATTTGATTACCACTAATCAAAATCACACGCAAATGCTTCTACAATAATTTTAACAATTTAGCCATCCACTGTAAAATTACTCACATTACGCAAATAACTTGCTTTAGCCGGCGAATACACAGAATGCACAAGTGATTAATTGCTAATGTTTAGTCATTAACGCAAGTAATTAGCCTGTCTGTTGAATTGATTGGTGGCACTACCGTTAAGGATTCCTCGCATTTCTCCTGGGTATTATGGATAATGCCTAACAGGTGCTTGTCTGTCGAGGGTGAATTTGATTAATGGTATTCGATATCCGAATCTTGAGCTTGACATCTTGACAGTATGACAAATTGGGAAAAGATTTATAAAGGTTTTTCCGGAATTTTGAATTTACATAATCAGGAAATTATATGGTAATGTCTGTTTTCTTGAGTGACGTAAGAAGATCTGGGGCCGAAACCAGTCACAATAGAAATTCCTCTAAAAGCAGTTCATTTCCTGAATCCTAGCTGTCATTAGCAACTCCTCTAATAATATAAAGCAGACATAAAAGCAATTAATAATTTTTGGATAATTTTACGAATTTTCATAGAAAACTGTCAAACAAATCATATTATGAATTGTCAATTGTTGACATTTTACGATGATAATATTTTCATACCCCCGAAAGGGGTACCGGGGCCCTTGGCAACAGGCAACTGAAGGAACACGGGTGGGTTTTAGTCAGTAAAAGTCTGACACGCCCTTCCGCTCCACCCAGAGCGGGAGAAGTCATTTGATGATTTTCCACCCTCAAAAAAAGTCTGACAACCATCAGTAATACTAAGGGGTATCGTATTACCTAGTACATGGATTGTGGAGGCCAGGTGGGCAGTCGCTCCATGTTAAATACTGGTATTCAGCTGCATCCGGTTACACTGGAAGCTGACCCAACATAGTTGGGAAATACTAGGTAAATGATCTGCCTATCTCTACATCTTTACCCCTTCGGGGACTATAGGCTTGTTGATTTGATGACATGTAAGAGCAGCAAAAAAGCAATATATTAAAACAATAATAATTCGTTCAACCGATACCAAAACGCAAAACCATAAAAAAATACCGTTAGGTTTAGAAAATAATAGGTCACCTACATCAAAATTAGATTACGGTCAAGCGCTCAAAACCGTCACTTTCACATGTGCCGATAAATAATATAAACATTGTTATCAGTATAAAATCAGGCTATCTATCACTCAATTGGAAACTCGTGCGCCGTTCGATACGAAAGTGTCGGACAGTATAGTGCACTGTCGATTTTTACTTTACTGGACTGTGACGAATTCAAATTGAATTGTGCGAATGGTTGATAATGAAGTGGCTATGGGGTTTATGGATCACGCGATTTGTGAATTGATCATTATATTTAATATTTTTTAAAGGTTTTGTCTACTATTTTGTAGTGTTCAAACCTAGATAGATAGGTGTCATCTTTTATAAAGAGTGATTCGTCAACTCTTCCTACATGCCTACAGCCCATTTAGGATGACTTGAAGAAAATCAAAATAAATAATATTTTCAAATCGCCCCAAACGATGATATGATAAGATGTTTCTTAACATATAATCGTTTGGGGCATTCATAAAACACCTAATCTAACTAATATTATAAACGCGAAAGTTTGTAAGTATGGATGGATGGATGTTTGTTACTCTTTTACGTAAAAACGGCTGAATGGATTTGTATGAAATTTGGCAAACAGATAGTTTATAACCTGGATTAACACATAGGATACTTTTTATCCCGATATTTCCACGGGATCGAGACTTACGCAGGTGAAACCGCGGAGCACAGCTAGTTGGAAATAAAACTATGGCGTATAATTATTTTAAAGCCTGAACTTTCTATTATTTCTGTATCTATCGTTAACCCGGGGCTTTGTCGCGTGGATGCCGGAAAATATCCCACGGGAACGTACTACCGGGATTAAAAGTACGTGTTAATCCAGGTTATAATCTATCTTTGTCCCAATTACATCTAAATCCGTGCAGCCGTTTTTGCGTCAATCCGGAACATACTTACATCCAGACAAACAGACAAACGGACAAGAAATCTACTCTAAAGCATTTTATATGTACAGATGATACATCTTTGGAGTCAACATAGCGTAACTGACAACCTGAAAAAGACAGCTCCATTTTTTTCTAAAACGAAACTAACTTGACTACTTGAATTTTGATGAAGTAGTTAATTAAGAATGAATACTCTCCCCCTCTAAACGAAGCATGACATATTATTATCATTTCTCACAATGATAACGCTGTTAGATTCGATTTTTATTTTCACTAATCATGTTTATGTATTGATATACCTAGATTTAGGTGTTGATATACCTAGATTTAGGTATTGATATACCTAGATTTCTGTTGTAAAATAAACAAATAGCTTTTAAATATATTTATTTTAAAGTTTTTTAATTACATTTTAAATGTCATGGTGAACATTAACACTTAGATTACCTTAAAAATACCTAAACTAAAAAAAAAACTAGTCAGGCAGACATAAAAACTAATTTATGCACCTATTTAAAACTTAAAAAATAAATAGTCAATTGGAATTCGCTGTCAGAAAGTGGTTTTAGGCATAAGCCAGTATAAAAATCTATTATCTATTCTTACAAATACGTTTAATTCTGTTTGTGTGTTTATATATTTACTGCGAAACTACTGCACAGATAGCGAAGAGATTTGGCAGAGAGATAGCCAAGTGCTATCATCATCATCTGCCTAGCCTTTTCCCAACTATGTTGGGGTCGGCTTCCAGTCTAACCAGTACTTTACATGGAGCGACTGCCTATCTGACCTCCACAAACCAGTAACTGGGTAATACGATACGCCTTGGTAAGACTGGTTGTCAGACTTCCGAGCTTCTGAGGACTCGTAACGACTGCCAAAGATCCACAAATGACAGCCAAGTGCTATATGCACATAAATAAAAGTAGGTGTTCAAAAACTGTAGCACCAGTCAAGGTAAAACGACATGTTTGACAGAACTTTAAAAATAAATCACAACTTTCTACAAATTTTAATACTAAAAGGTATAAAGTGCAAAAGGTTTTCGGAACAACTGGTCGCACAATACTTGCTCAACGGTCGCAAATTAAGTTTATTTATAGTGAAACACCTGTTAATTGGGCTGACCGATCGCGCCTTAATTGCTTTTTTTTGCAACGGTTGTGCAATAATTGCTGTCAGAATTTAATAGTGTTATAATGTTTCTATTATATCGGTTTCTGTACTGTTTTTAACTGTCATTATTGTCATTATATAAAATTATATGCGAAAGTGAGTTTGTTTGTTACGCTTTCACGCTAAAACGGCTGAACGGATTTGGATGAAATTTGGCACAGAAGTAGACCATGACCTGGAATAGGACATATAATACTTTTTATCCCGATATTCCCACGGGATCGAGACTAACGCGGGTGAAACCGCGGGGCGCAGCTAGTTTCTAATATCAGTTAGGATTATCATTTCTCATTCTCACGCCATCCATCCATGTTTTCCTATGGTCGGGATCTCAAATCAAATCAAATCAAATCAAATAATTTATTTGCTTGAATATAGGTACATGAGGTGATACATACAACAAAGTTCTTTAACCGTATTCTACCTAAACAGGTGTGCAAATATCTTTTATAATTATTTAGTACATTATTCGTTAATTTAAAGAATATTAATATTAGATTATTTATGAAATTTATTAATTACAAATATAATTCTATTACTAACCCATACAAAAAAATAATAATAATAATAATTACAATTTGTCATTTAAATAATAATTAACCTTATAATAAGCTTTATTGACTAGTTATATCTTTGATTTATTTTCAAAAAGCTATATAAATGAAAGTACAATTAATATCCACATTACTACATTTAAATTAGTTTGAAATTATTATTATTATTATTTTTAAACAATATCAGTTTAATTTTTTTAATTTATTTATTATTATTATTTATGAATTAAATGTCAAATTTACTAATTAAGTACTTATATAATGTCAAATGCTTATAAATTAAAAAGTCACTAAACACACAAAGTATTGATTAAAAAAAAGTCATCATGTTCATTCTCCTGCCCCTTATCACAATTCACAATTTATTTGGGGTTGCTGCAATATTTGTCTGTTTCTCCCATCCTTCTCTATTATTCGTCACTAGCTTCCGCCCGCGGCTTCGCCCGCGTGGTATGTCGTAAAAGTATCCCCGGGATCCCATCTATCTCCTTGTCAAATTTTATCAAAATCCGTTCAGTGGTTTAGGCGTGAAAAGGTAACATGCAGACAGACAGAGTTATTTTGGAATTTATAATATTAGTATGGATCTCAGGAGTCAATCCAATCATAATCATAATATCATCATAATCAGCCTATAACGTTCCCACTGCTGCTGGGACAAAGCTCTCCTCTCTGTGAGAGGTTTTGGGCCGTAATCCACCACGCGGGCCCAGTGCGGGTAGGTAGATGTCACATGTCTTCGAATTTTTGGTTCTAGGACATGCCAGTTTCCTCACGATGTTTTCCTTCACCGTTTTGAGAGCAATGATGATGAAATAATTTACACAAAGTAAAGCCTGTCCGGGTTCGAACCTACGACCTACAAGTCATAAGTCGCGACCATTACCACTGGGCCGCCAACTCACGAGCCAAAGTGCTTTAAATTGAATACCACAACCTTACCACTCAGTAGACGCACTACTTAGATCAAACCTAAAAAACAAGTGAAAACGCTCTAAAAAACCAGTACATCACAACAGAGATTCTAATCTAAAAAAACAGTAACCGTAAATCTAAAACCGTCTAGCCACAAAATAGGCGCACTATCGATACTTCGTAATTAAATTCTCACTCGGTTTATTTTTAACTGAAGTAGGTCAAGTTGTACGTGACTGAGTGGTTAAAGTTAACTGATGTTTAGATAGATGTCGGAAAAGACGTGAGATTTTGATGACTTTGAGATAATGTTTTTAGCGGAGTTTATTTTGATCGTTATTAACTTGAAAAGTTGCATGTGGAAAGCGGTTTTGGGAGAATATTTTACGGACTGTTAGGAAGATATGTCATCTTGAGCGCGGATTTTGGTGGGTGGGCTACATCATAATATGCGAGTATCATCTGCCTAGCCTTTTCCCAACTATGTTGGAGTCGGCTTCCAGTCTAACCGGCAGCTAAATACCAGCACTATCAGCAATACCATGCAGCTAAATACCAGTATTTTACATGGAGCGACTGCCTATCGGACCTCCACAACCCAGTAACTGGGTAATACGATACCCCTTGGTAAGACTGGTTGTCAGACTTTCGGGCTTCTGACGACCCGTAACGACTATCAAAGATCCACAAATGACAGCCGGGACCAACGGCGTAACGTGCTGTCCGAGGCACGCATGAGTCTCGATATGCCGGGGTTGGTCCATGGATGGTGACCATCTTGGTCACCATCCATGGACCAACCCCGGCAAGCGTAGCTTAACCTGACGAATCTATCCGTGCGGCTGTTATTACTTAACCACGAGCTCCTCGTGATAATATGCGAGTATATCAGTCATTAACATTAATATTATATGGCTGTGACAATAGTTCTGTATTGAACTTAGGAAAAGGACTCATTTAGTTGGGCCACTTATGGAAGTATTCGATTCACAAATGAAGAGATCCGTAAGAGAACCAAGGTCAACCGACATAGCCCGAAGTATTGCCAAACTTAAGTGGCAGTGGGCAGGGCACATTGCTCGCAGAACAGATGGCCGATGGGGCTGAAAGGTTCGGGAGTGGCGACCGCGTACCGGAAGATGTAGGGTTTGGGACACCACCAGGCCACCAGGTCATCTCCCTTGTGGGGGACCGATGAAAAGGTATAGGTAAAGGCCGCAGGATACGAGAAGCACATAACCGGTCGAAGTGGTGGTGCTTGGGGGAGGCCTATGTCCAGCAGTGGACGTCTTAAGGCTGAAATGATGATGATGAAGAAGTCATCAATCAGTTACGGGAAACCGACTGACTTACTTAAGTAAGTAAGTATTATAAATTGAGCCTTACGAGTTAGTATTAGGTACCGCGACACCAGGAATGACAATTTCGCAATTTCAACCTTCTATCTCAAAACTTGCTTAGATAAACAAGTATTCGAATAACAGGTATTTTCTATCCTTGCTCACCCCGACATTTTGACCCGACATACATACATATATAATAATAATAATACCAGCCTATTATTGTTCTACTGGAGCTCCTGTCTAAGTAATAACAGCCGCACGGGTCGATCCATCGGGTTTAGCTTAACCCGATGGATCGACCCGTACAGCTGCGACTAATTAGCGACGAACTTTTTGTGTTATCAAAATTAAAATCCCTGATGGTGGCCATATCAGTGTTAGTCACATCACTGCTGGGACTCCTCTTACGGAAAGGGCGATAGTTCACAATACTGGCCCGTCCGGGTTGGTGACCAGCAGGCGTAGCATGAGCACCGTTTTGTCGACGGAAAAGTAGACACAAATGACGTTTTCTGTATACAGTAGACAGTACGAGACGGCAGCAAAGTAGAAAGAGTCACGGCACTTTTTACGAAATTCACTCTTTTACATAATTCGACTCAGAATTCTTTGTTTTATCATAGGATTTATCGGTTGTCAGTGTGATTTTGACAGTAAGGATAGAAAACTTTCTTCCGAAATATTCTACCTACAAAAAGACCTAGACAAAGATCGTTAGAAGTGAAAGACAAAATGACAGATTGTAGAAAGATTTCTACGGTGGATGTCAAAAATGAAGAAACGAACTGTCACTTTGTATAGAAAAAGCTGTGTCTATTCTTCGTAGAGATAGAAAGCGCCATGCTACGCCTGCTGACATAAGTAGCAAGGATCCAGGCATGCGAATTCTTCAGGACTATTGATCTATTCGTTCAGTTGCTATGGTGAAACGGGAATTTATGAAAACAGGTCGTGTCAGGAACAAGCTTTCCCGAAGAACTGATTTTATAGGATTGTTTTTTGTTTTTCCTTTTGGGTTGTAAATAAATAACAAGTTTATTGGCTATCAATCTGGCTATGTTCCCACTGTAGGGTAAAGTTTCCTTTCTCATATAGAAGGATCAAACTTTTATTGTAGGTAGATTGGTAGGTAGGTCAGAAAACCTAAGCGTGCTATTCAAAACGAAAGGATAAAATTAACCTCAATTTTGTACACATAGGTACCTCTTTAACCGGAGCACATCAATGCTTGAAAAAGGTATGTTGGTAGTATTCACTTTGCATGAACTATTCTCATACAGTGCCTGCTGATACGAGAGAAGAAGAAGTACCTACATCACCAAACGAGCCCTTTCATAAAAAAGATCCCCTTCAATCAGAGGCTACACTTTTTAGAACCTCCGGTGTGAAATTTGACGTCACGCATGTTCGCATTTCAAAGTGTGTCAAACGCGCAACAAAAGTCATAAATGTCAAGCACTCAAATTGGGGCACAAGTTGTGGCCGATATGAAGTTTATACGAACCTTATCAGTGCTCGTAAACTAACAAATGACCTAATTGAAAGACGTTATATCGATTGCGATGAACTACATAAAATCAGATTGGGTCATGATAAAAAGTTTGTTGAAATATCAACCACCAGAAATAAGAATATGAGTTATGTTATTCCAGCTCGCAAAGGACAAGGAAAAGTATTCAGAGTTGATGGCGAACCTTCATTAATTGGAGATTCACAAAAAGATGAAGAAGAAATAATAAGTACAGTTAAGATTGTAAAGATGAATGTATTGTAACAATATTTTGATTTAAAAGAGGGTCCGTGGAGTCTCTTGCCCGTTCTTCTCCATAGGTACCTAATAGGCAACTAGCTTCATATTTCTGACTGACCGACTTCTTGACAATTCAAAAGTGCCTGTAAATGGTTTAATTGAAATAAATGCTTTGAGTTTTAATGTTTTGGACTACATTGTTGAAAAGAAACTAATAAGAAAAGGGTCACATTTCGGATAATTCCAGAAGATTGAGGATTAGACGTAGTGTAAACTATTTACATAGACGTACCTTCAATAGATTCACTAATTGGTGGGAACCGAAGAGAACTATTGCCAGTTTGTTAAATTAAATTAAATATACTGCAGGCTCATAAGGAAAGGTTGAAGGCACGTTGCACGGTTATCAATTAAATACCTAGTAAGCATCCCATAAAGAGAATCTGGCAAGAAACTCTGTAGAATTCAATTACTTCATAAAATTGCACATTATATCATCGACTCACCTTGGATTTTGATTATAAAAATAAATTAATATTTAGGCGTTAATACTTAGACCAATGAAGTGATTCATTCTAACAATCAATTCAAAAGATTATGAAGCACACATAATATTGACAAAAATCTCATATTACCTATATAACCATTTGCAATGACACAAATCTCGAATACATAAACCGCAGACAAGGTAAAATCAATCTTATACATGAAGCAATACAGGCTACTGTAGCTAACGACAAAACTGCAGTTAAACTTAAAACACTAGAGAATTAAGTGAAGGATCCAAAGCATTTGGCCTTTGAACTAAGTATCTAATAATATAATATAATTTCCGTACAACGACGCACCTATCACGGTATCAAAAATCGATATTTAGTGCACTAGTTCAAAGCTAAACGCTTATAAACCTTGTAATGTTAAAACATAACCTTCAAAGGAACATCCTTAAAGGTACCTACTGTTGCACTATTATATATATTTTAAAGTCAAGTAAAATATATCTATAAATATTTTTTTTTAAGTAGCTTTTCGTGTCTGTCTGCGTGACCGCGTTGTTCTTCTAACTTTGCAACGGATTTTGATGCGGTTTTTGCCATCGTTAGATAATTAATTCCGGATAGTTTATGTCATGTGGATAATACATTAATTTTGAACTCACATACAATAAAGAAATCTCGGGGAGCTCGTGGCTAAGTAATAACAGCCGCACGGGTCGATCCAACAGGTTAAACTACGCTTGCCGAGGTTGGTCCGTGGATAGGTGACCATCTTTACATACCGAGACTCCTCCGTGCCTCGAAAAGCACGTTAATTTCATTCCTGGATCTTTGACAGTCGTTACGGGTCGTCAAAAGCCCGAAAGTCGGACAACCACACAAAGGGTATCGTATTACCCAGTTACTGCGTTGTGGAGGTCAGATAGGCAGTTGCTCCATGTAAAATACTGGTATTCAGCTGCATCCGGTTAGACTGGAAGCTGACCCCAACATAGTTGGGAAAAGGCTAGGCAAATGATGATGATAACAATAAAGAAATCACGGTGTTTTGACAAGTCTTAAAAACAGTGGCGCAACGCTAGATAAATATTGATATAAAGTGCAAGTAAATAAAACAGATGATGCATGCTTCTTTGACGACCTAGTTGCTCTAGTGGTGGCTAACTCAACGACTGTCTTGGGTTTGACCCCAGGGCTGGGCAGGGTCACAGGGTCACTGATTTTTTCGGTAGAAAATTCTCAGTAGCAACCAGGAGTCTGGATTGGTGACTTTATAATGGCAAAAAGGTCTCTATTACATGGGACATCAACACTATTTCACCTCTGCATAACCCTTCAGAGAATTCAGTGGCCCTAGACAAAGTGACATTCTATCAGTGATAACTATGATGGAAAAAGCAAAAATGTATAGGACTGACATAAGTTATCGATAATCTTATGTCAATACTGATGAAAGTCGTTGTAGAAATTAGAAACGCTTTAGAAGCCATTGTCACTTGTCTTTTCGTAATGTACAAGAAATGATAAATCGTAATTCACAAGAAAAGTCCTTAAAGGCATTGTTTCCCTAAAGCAAGTAAAGGACACAAACAATATTGCACGTTGATGCATGCTTGCAATCTGTTAGGTCAGGTCAATTCAAAGGCTCTTTCCTCAAAAGGCCATTCCAGACGTTGCCCTACATTGTTGCACTTACATCATTCTGAACCACGATGTCAGTAATTTTAAAGAGAGCACGATCTATGAATTTGAAAAAGGACGGTGCAATAATGTTTAAAAATTCAAATATTGACTCGTAACGTAGTCTTTGACGAAAATAGTCAAGAAGTTGAAGACATATATTATTAAATCTGGAAAAAACTAATGTAATCAGAATACGCAGGGTTTTGTTTGTAATTGAAACAGTCTTTTACAAGTTGAAGCTGAACCGCAAAGACAATTTATGTGGATTTTGTGGATATCACAAGTGACATACATAGTTTACACACATTTTGTTGAACTCGACATCAAATCCTAATAATAATAAAAATGTGAAAGTTGGTATTTTTGTGTGTTTGGATGTTTGTTACTCAATCACGGAAAAACGGCTGAATGGATTTGGATGAAATTTGGCAAAAAGATAGTTTATTACCTGGATTAACATATAGAATACTTTTTATCCCGATATTCCCACGGGATCGAGACTTACGCGGGTGAAACCGCGGGGCCCAGCTAGAATAAGATAAATAAGATATATTATTATAAGATAAATAATATAACAAATATTTGGGAGTTTCATATTTTCTAGTTATTAATGTCCTGTGCCTGGGTATTTTACCTTTTAATCATAGTTCTCGTCATAAGCCTAAAGATAATAATGGAATGTCCAAACTCTGAGTCATCAGATTTACAATCATTACAAAATTCCTTTGGGTAACTATAGAAACTTCTAGAAACTTTCTAGCATCTATCGTTGATGGATCGATTTTAATATCTAATCAATTTCTAAGAATGCTTTCAGTGTATTGTTTTGCTGTAGATAGAATTTGCGATAGGCCTAAAAATGAGGTGTTATCACTAAGTGACTTCCTTATCCTTGATCCTTGATCACAGTGTGAGGTTGTAATGTATAACTAGTGCAAGGCTTCATTCAAAGATGGGAACGACCATGCTGATGTTGGTTGTCGATTGCTATATATTATAATTTGTTCTTCGGATCGTTCTGCTTACTAATAGTTAGTAATATTATTTTCTTGTTTATTTGAAAAGACTGTCAATACTCAATCGGATAAAAAAGGGATCTCTAATGGTAGAACAGAAGGACCGAGAAGGACTAAGATGTCTTCTATGATTGTGGATATACAAAGACTCGAGACTTATTAGTATAATAATGTTAATACACTGTACCTAGTGGTTAGTGGTTACAATACTGTGATTCACCTTGCGTATTTAGAGCATTAATATACATCTTTGCTTCGCAAAAATCAACGAATGCTTAGAAAAAAACCCTTCACAATACTCATACAGAATCTACGCAGAATAATTTGCAAAAATCCCTAATGATTCCAATATTGAAACCTCAATGACGCCATTACAGACCTCAGTCATCTTGACCTCAAAGTTTCTAGGTAGATTCGTGACTGAAAAATGTTAGTCATTCTAGTATATTGTTTTTAAATACGGATATTGGATTAGCATAAAAAGATGAGGTATTTACATGCCTAAGATAAGAACAGATGAGTATATTATGTGGGAAGCGTGAGGTCGTGCAAATAGTACTAACATGACTTGGGTCAAGTACTAATAATTTTTTCTCCGTAAAAAAATCGAATTCTAATAACTTTGTCAACGTTAAAGATGATGGTGTGACTAATAGAAATAATAATTAATGGGGAGACGAAGAAAGATTCATCAAAAGAAGAAGTGCCTCTGAAATATGCTACGCTGGTGGAAAAATTAGAGATTCTACTGTGACTCTGAAACATGATCGTTAGATAGGATAGACATTGTAAAAAAATAAAATAAAAATATAGGTATAAATAGATAGAAGAATAAATATTTAATTAATTTTTAATTATTTTTAAAACGAAATTTTTAGCCACCAAGAAGTGATGACTAAAAATTTCGTGAAAATGAATATTATGAAAAAATAAAGTGTTAAGATCTGATGATTGAATAGGGTTTTCATTTTAACAATGTAAGAGCGGCTTATGAATACGATGTCCTCCTGACACCGTATTCATGTAGACTTGAGGCAAAGCTATTTGTAGACAAAAGGCTAGGCGTAGGTAATTTTTTGATAGAAGACACACAGAGTGGCTTAGCTCAGTTTAAAAAATGTAAACGAATCATCTCAAATTCTATAAAGCAAGTGAAAAATAATTAAGTAAGTTGCATTTTTTTACGTAAGAATCATGCCACAGTAACCCAAAACGGAAACCGTTACATCCTCTCTAATCTCCGCAAAAATAATTTAAATTACAAATAACCCGTAAAGTTCATTTCGAAGTACCGTTTATGTAAAACAATGAAAATTGCTATGTATATCATTAGGTATATGAATATGCATGGCTCTGCCTTGACCGATTTCACCGACTTCCTCATTCTAACAATTGTTTTGAACGGGCATTATTTTAAGATGTTCATGTTCTTTCAAATTTGTAGCTTCAGCAGGAGCTAAAGTGGTTTTGCTAAGTGCTTTAATTTTTTTTTCGTTACGGCACCTTCAATTTTTTGGTATAGTTCAAGGTTTCATGTAATTTTCTGGTAGAAACTGATTGCATGTTTTAACAAGTTCAAGATCATTCCTATCGTTTATGTTATGGCGTGCATCTGTTGGTAATTCTTCGCTATATGCAAGTATCAATCTGTATGTCAAGTTCATAGCTATTATGCATCAGTTATTACTAGTTAATCTTGGATGTATCACCGATTAACCGTGAAGGAAAACATGGAAATTTTTGTCCCTCAGTTAGATTATTAAAAAAATATTGGACACCATTTTTTTATTTTTTACGTAATCAGAAGATTACGGCGATACATTGAGTTAAAATGTGGCATGACGTTACGCCTTGGTAGATTTTATACTCAGTTGTGAGGTAGCGAGCCCCCATTCCCCAACTTTAATGCGTTTTATCTAAGTATTTTTTTATTAATATGTTATAGCAAAAAATACGTATCTAATAGTTTTTTATTATCTGACTGAAGGACTAAATAGTTTTTTTTTTTTTACCCAGGCATCATCCCTGTTGGGCTGATCAATGCTTTGTTCTTTTTCTAGGTCTTTGCTACAGCAGAGAATTATTGTGTTCGCGTTTAAGCGACTGTTCTTCATTTCTGAATATAGCACCAGGCAGAACTAAATATACAGGTTGTTTGGTGCATCGTATGCCAAATAAAAATAGCGGATAGGAGGGGTCATTACGCTATTTTATCAGCCCCCCAAAAAAAATCTTTTCGCAACGGGATTTTTTAAAAACCAGATGAGGGAAAACGCTAGATACACGTAATTTGGACTTTAATAGAATCGAACAACATGACACATTACAGTCAAATTTAATAATAAAAAATCCCGTGGAGCCAACAATTTTGTTTGGGGCCCGAGGAGATAGCCCATTACCCCTCACATCCACCGTTTTCATTTGACAAGCGATGCAGCAAACACCCTGTATATCTCTGAGTGGCCTGACAACACCAGTGTGAATAAAATAGTCCTTTTCTCTCTAGACGCAGCAATTTGATTCGGTGTGTCTATTAGGCCAAACCTGCGAAACGGCTCCGTTTTTATTACATTATTCAAACATAATGTGTGAAGTTTTGGTTTAGGTTAACAAAACAATGTCTAACTGTTACGATCTGCGCTCCTCATTAGGCTAATTGGCTAAAATGTCATGGTTTTAGGTATTTCTTGGTTTACTTTGAAGAATTTTAAAGAATCGATATTTTTGTGATGAAAATGTTAAGAAATATTGGTAAGAATCTATAGTTTGATTAAAAAATCATTGTCCATGGTGTTTCTTTCCCGTTTTCTCCATAGGAACCTACTAAGCTTTGCAATGAAAAATGCAACTTTCTGACTGACCGACTCTTTGATAATTTAAAACTGCCTGTAAATGGTTTAATTGATATATAATGCTTTAATTTTGAGTTTGAGGATGAATGAAAAGGTCAAATAAGAAGGGAAGAAAATAATATGTTACTTACGACGAACCATAGTAACATGGGACAGATAGAAGAAGAAGAGATAAAAAAACGAGTCCATGAGTTTGAGGCATTTTGACAGTTGTTTTCGTGACCTCAGGGGGCCAAGTCTCTGCCAGGGTTGTGGGAAAGTCCGAAAGGGATACCGGGACCTTGGCAACAGGCAACTGAAGGAACACGGGTGGGTTTTAGTCAGTAAAAGTCTGACACGCCCTTCCCCTCCGCCCAGAGCGGGAGAAGTCATTGGATGATTACCCACCTTCGAAAAAAAAAAAAAGATTTTTTATGGCAAATCTGTCAAAAACTCATCATTGTGAGACCCCTGACACGTTTGTAAATTAGTAGACTTGGCCCCCTGACCGAATCAAAAACCTAGACAGAGCGCTGCGAACAATTCAGTGAAGCATGCCAAAACTACACCTGCGGTCAGTGCATACACCCTCACACGCACACATTTACAACCATTCACAAACAAACTACATCTCACTAAGTGCACAGATGTTTACGAAATGTCACTATTGACAGCGATCTGTCTTGGTTTTTTAATTCTCTGACTTTGTGACTATATTAGTTTCGAGACCTAGGTACTTTAAAGATCCGAAAGAAAGTCCGTTCTAATCCTAATATAAGACCCGGGAAATAGAATAACATGAAGGTCCACGTGTTCAAAAAAATCATTTTGGCCAATAGTAATTCCTAGCTTGTCATTTGAAAAGACTATCATTATGTCCAATTTCACGACCAATTCAACTGCGTAATCAAAATCGTATTCAATTAATCACATCGGCGGGTCATTGTCAATTTGATTACTATTAATTCATAATAATTATTTGCTTTCTACTCAACTTTTCATTATCCGTAGAGGACTAAGGAGGTCAGACTGAGTATTTCTGTTGAATCGATTAAGTCACAAAACTGGTTTTCGGATTGATTTTAATTGAAACATGAGGGGGTATAAGAGAGGGCTGAACTCTATACTCGTAGCTCTATACCTAAAATAATTAAGGAATCAAAATCACTTCCAACTTTTAAAAGACTATTAAAGCACCACCTGAATAAATCAATCTGCCTAGCCCTTTCCCAACTATGTTGGGGTCGGCTTCCAGTCTAACCGGATGCAACTGAATACCAGTATTTTACATGGAGCGACTGCCTATCTGACCTCCACAACCCAGTAATTGGGTAATACGATACCCCTTGGCAAGACTAGTTGTCAGACTTTCGGGCTTCTGACGACCCGTAACGACTGTCAAAGATCCACGAATGACAGCCAGGACCAACGGCTTAACGTGCTTTCCGAGGCACGGAGGAGTCTCGGTATGTAAAGATGATCACCCATCCACTGACCAACCCCGGCAAGCGTAGCTTAACCTGATAGATCGACCCGGTGCGGCTGTTATTACTTAGCCAAGAGCTCCTCCACCACCTGAATAATGTTTGAATTGTAAGTTTTTACCGTTTTCATAACTTAATTTTAGGTTATACCAAGCGAAACCGTCGCTTATCTTAATTATTATGTTTATCCTCATAGAAGTGAATAATAGTATTCTTTTTGAGTGAAATAAATTTCTTAAACCGTAACAAATGAAAAATGGAAACCTGTGATTTTGCTTATAAGTTATTGTTATTCTTTAGTGAGAGATAAGGTGAAGATCAATCTTTTTAATAGATACGGAAAGAAACGAGCAAGACAGAGACAGGGTGACAGAAGAAAGGATACTATATAAAAATCTCACCGTGAAAACTTATGTGAAGTGAACTGTCATTCCACGATGCTAGGGATTGACAGTATTGACAGTTCACTTCACCTAACTTTTCATGGTCAGATGTTTACAATTACAAGTCATTTTAATTATAGCATTGAAGAACATAACATGTTATATTTATAAACAAGCATTTGTTTATTTGCTGTTGAATGATCACAGAAGAATTTGACATTTATGATTAGTACTACTATCCAAACAAACACGTACTCACTAACGTACACATAATGTTTTTATAGCGTTTCATCATTTCAACCGAATTACGTCCACTGCTGGACATAGGCCTCCCCCAAGCTCCGCCATTTCGACCAGTTCTGTGTTTTCCGCATCCAGCAGATTCCTTCTTCTCCTCCTTCACCACCTCCACCTCCTCCTTCACCACCACTCCTTCACCAGGTCATCAGTCCACCCTGTGGGAGGCCTTCCAACGCTATGTTTCCCGGTCGCCACTCCAGAATCTTTCAGCCCCATCGGCCATCTGTTCTGCGAGGAATGCATTATAGCGTTTACAACACCCAAAAATGGAGTTCAAGTCTACATATTATATTATGTATTTAAATTCTTCATTCTCATAATACGTAGACCGATACTTTGTTAGAACAGCTCAGTCAGCAGGATGGTACTGACGGCCCACAAGTGCATGCTCATTTAAAAGAATTGAGCGGTTAGTTCCCCTATGCTCTAGTTCCGCTATGCTCGACTCGTAAAATACCTACTAAAAAGTTTCGCTATGCACGAAATCACATTCGCGGGTACTGATGACGAAAACTGTTACCGTGTAATATTAATTTTATTACCATTTAAGCACTATAGAACAACGAATTTGGCTGAATCTGGGAATGGCAGATTTAAAAAATCTATTGCAGAAGCTTTCTATTATTTCTGCAAACAGTCGCAAATGACGCTTGTCACTATGATATAAAAAATCCACGTAAGTTTTATTTTTATACTTCCTTAAAAAAAAATAATTGACCTAATTTTTTTTTCTTCCATCAAATGACTTCTTCCGCTCTGGGCGGAGCGGGAGGACGTGTCAGACTTTTACTGACTAAAACCCACTCGTGTTTCTTCAGTTGCTTGTTGCCAAGGGTGCCGGTATCCCTTTCGGACTTAACCGCAACCCTGGCAGATAATTGACCACCCTATGGATATACTACAGGGTGGTCAATTCTTTTCCAAGAACAACACAGTAGTATCTGACTCGGCACCTTATCACAGCTGCTGCCATAAGTCAAAGCTTATCTTTGCACTGAGCATTGTTCTGCATTCATTATTATCTAACAGGACATGACCGGCAAATAATAATGCTATTATCAAAGCGCCTTTTATCAGTTCAGTGAATAATAGTACAGTTTAATAATTAAGGTAATTAATAATAATAGTATGCTATATCTGTGCTTACCTGTACATACATAAATGTAGACTAATTTGGTTCTCTGTTAGATCACCTCATTCCGAATTCGAATACTCGCCCCATCGATCGTCCACAACGCTAGTCAAAACTAACGTGTGACATTCTGGCTAATACTAGTGTAGCGTATAGTGTATGAGCTGTGACATTCTGACTAATACTAGTGCTGTGACATTCTGGCTAATACTAGTGTAGCGTATAGTGTATGAGCTGTGACATTCTGGCTAATACTAGTGCTGTGACATTCTGGCTAATACTAGTGTAGCGTATAGTGTATGAGCTGTGACATTCTGGCTAATACTAGTGCTGTGACATTCTGGCTAATACTAGTGCTGTGACATTCTGGCTAATACTAGTGTAGCGTATAGTGTATGAGCTGTGACATTCTGGCTAATACTAGTGTAGCGTATAGTGTATGAGCTGTGACATTCTGGCTAATACTAGTGCTGTGATATTCTGGCTAATACTACTGCTGTGACATTCTGGCTAATATTAGTGCTGTGACATTCTGGCTAATACTAGTGCTGTTACATTCTGGCTAATACTAGTGTAGCGTATAGTGTATGAGCTGTGACATTCTGGCTAATACTAGTGTAGCGTAAAGTGTATGAGCTGTGACATTCTGGCTAATACTAGTGCTGTGACATTCTGGCTAATATTAGTGCTGTGACATTCTGGCTAATACTGGTGCTGTAACATTCTGGCTAATACTAGTGCTGTGACATTCTGGCTAATACTAGTGATGTGACATTCTGGCTAATACTAGTGATGTGCCATTGTGACAACTCATTATTAATTTGAGTTTGTAACTAGTAACTTTGAGTAGCTTTGAGGACGATTGATTTTATAGTTTTACAATACGGAGATACTTTGTAATTCTTATCGAGTTTCTATAAGAACTCCTTTTAGCACCCCTTTTGCAATCTCTTCAAGGATATACCTTGAAGGTCATGTATGTAAATAAGATATCAAAATTAGTCTATCTTCAGTTATCAGATAAAAATGTATCTTATCGACAAAATGTTTGCGTTTTCACCTATTTATCCAAGGGCGTTATTATTTTTATTTACCAAAACACTTGATACTTTTGACGCTTTTTAAGAGGGTCATGGTCGATGTGAAATTAGGTACAGGTTTAATATCAGCCTGTAGTGATTGCACTAACGTTTCAGGTAAATAAATCCTGTTATGATATAAAAGATAAAACGAGTGTTGCCGCAAGGTAAAATGTATCGATACATTCGGTACTATTTTTTATTAATGTGTCCCACTGCTGGGTAAAGGTCTCCCCTTTTTCCTTGGCCATGTTAGCCCCGGACATATGATTAGATCGTCACACCACCTTCGCCGCGGTCTACCTTGACGGCGATCTCCTCCTTCAGGCATCCAGTGAGCCAGCCACGTGACCACGTCACAAGAATGCACCCGGAGAGATGGGAAAAGATCGTCACTCACTGGACGCCTGAAGGAAGGCATCGTTAGATTAGATACTATAAATATTAAAAAAAAAAAGATTTTATCTGTATAAATACTATCGCGGTCTAAAAATGTTTATCAGTTTTCAAATTAGCTTCTTTACCACACTGTACGCAGTAAAGTCTAAAATGCTATATCTGCTTCGTATTACTTTTATTTCTTAATTTTAAAGTTGACACATTACCATAATGACATAAAATGCTAAACCTCCTTCGTATTACTTTTATTTCTTAATTTTAAAGTTGACACCTGTTGACATTTAACAAAGAAAATAGGTTTGAATTTTAGTAATTATAGATTGATAGAAATAAAATGGCTAGTATATCCCTGCAACAAAGGGCTGAAATATTATTTCTCCACGAAGATGCGTGCGATAGTGCGATATCACGAGAGCTCAATATATCTCGATTCACCGTGAGATTTTGGATTCGGCGTCATGGCGAAGAAGGGCAGATCATAGAAGCAATTCAGGACGACGGGCGATACTAACCACCGCGCAAATAACTGATATGGTTCGACATTACGAAGAGCGCGGCTTCACACCAACCAGTCATTTTGCTGCTTTGTATGATGTGGGTCCTCGGACGATTCGACGAGCTTTGCACGGAGCAGGGCTACACTACAGACGTCATGCTATAAAAGTGAAACTCAAAGCTCACCACAAAACTGCCCGACTTAATTTTGCGCGACAATATCTTGATTTTGATTGGTCAAATTGAGGGTCGAATGTTATATTTACCGACGAAAAAACTTTTAAATCGAGTCAAATTGGAAGATTGACTTTATGGCGTTATAATCACACTCGGTATGATGAAGCTCATATCGTGCCTCAAAATGAATCTGGTCGCATAACAGTCAACTTATGGGGGTGGATGAGCCACAATGACGTCGGAGAACTGACGTCGTTAGAAAAAGGGCTACTGCGAATAATTATTTGTCACTTTTGGAAGAGGTGATGCTGCCTACTGTGTTCGTTGTGTATCCTGCAGTAGAATTCCCACAAATTGATTACGTTCAGGATAATGCACCGATACACAAGGCCCGGGCTACTATGGCGTGGTTCAACATGCACCGTGACATTCGTCTCATTAAATGGCCTGCTCGTTCAGCAGATATGAACCCGATTGAAAATCTGTGGGGCATAATGGTTCAACACTGGGACTGTCAGAACGAAAGAAATCCTGAAGCTCTTAGATCACATTGTGCACGGGTATGGGATGATATCAGGGGGACAGATTTATGCGCGCGGCTTGTCTCATCTATGAGAGATAGACTACGTGTCGTCATAGTTGCTGATGGAGGCTATACTAGTTATTAAAACTATAAATTATTGATAATTTCTATAAAAAAATAAAAATGTTTTTTATAAAATTGTCTATTTTTGCATTTTTAGTAACAAGTTCAACCTCGCTTGGTTAAAAAAGATTTGTTTTAGAAAAAATATTAAATGATAATTGATTTATTTCTGTAAGTAGGTTTGTACAAACACTTTTAAACGTCAATCACATTTTTAAACTAAATGAGGTCGGCGTTTAATATCTGACTACTCTGAGAAAAAAGGCCGAAACAAACTCAGTATTGTGCTCTATACCTAATCAAAATCCCTATATTGTCATCGACCTTGTGACATAGATGTGTGCATGCAATTATAAACCTTAAGGTGGTAAACATTCTCAGACCGCGACCGTACATTAGACAAATATATAATTTATATTTCTTGATCCTCGGATCCGCCTCGGAAAACGTGTTCATTGTGAATAGATCGGGAATTTCAGACCAATAATTCCAAGTTTCTTAATTATGTATATTTTCTTTTCATGAGATTTGGAATAAGTAATTGTACGATGTTTATTACAATTGTTAATATTTGTGGTTTGTTTTGGGAGACAAGACCGCCCAAAGTCTATCCAATTTAATCACTTATAGCAAATGATTTGGTCTCAAACATCAAATAATATTAGATTTGAACAGTGCATTTACCGATCTCTATCTTGATCACCCTTTCAAAAACCGGTAAAGCTTGCACGCTGGCAGCCATCACTATCTATGTGACGTCACAACTTCGTCGACCAATAGCAAGGTGCACCGCATGCAGGTGAAGTTTAAAAACCTCAATAAATATAATGTGACAGATGACGTCATTTAATGCAAAGCGTCAAGGCTAGAGTTCGATATTTCAAGTTTGAAAAAGGAACAATTTTTATACTGGCCAGTTGAGATTGCAATAACATATTTAATTTATTAAATATTGTGTCTGTCTGTTTGGTTTTATTTATTCTTTTTCGCTATTATAGTTTAGATTACTTTTAGAAAAACAAAGCGAAGTTTCGTCCTCGAAATACTAAAAGTTGTTCTGAATATTATTTATGAGAGCTTTCACCCCGTGAAGGAGACAGGTAGGTAAGTACTAGGTACCTTTCTTTTTCTTCGTCATTTTCTTATCTGGCAAGGGTTTGGAAAAGACGTTTCCCTCTTGTGTATCTACAAAAGGTTTCACAGGAAATTATGTCAAGGACCTCTTTCAGTTTCCTGTAGCTTTTATAAACTGTTTTTTTTTTTGCTTAGACTAGTTTTTTTTTAATAATTCCTGAGGTAGTGGTTGAAAACACGGATTATTCCTATGCACTGCGTAATTTGCTGCAAAATGGTAATAATTTTCCCAAAAGTTAACTTGCTTTATTAATCATAGGTAATAAAAATATTTATTTCAGTTATGTACACACGGCTACACATCAAGCTATACATTTCCAGTTTATGCTGATCTTGCATTATCTATGATTTTCGTACAATGCGAGGTCAACTTATACTGGAAATGTATGTGTAGCCGTGTTTACTATATAACAAGGCAGTAATTAGGTATTAATTAATAAATTAAAAATGCAAGATAATAAAACCTAACGGCATTAAAAAACTTAATAACACAATATTCAATTACCAAAACTGGAATAAAGACAAGCCTTTATTGAAAAGTCAACCGACTGACAGACATATTTGTACCAAGGAGAGCAAAGACGCGAAACAAAACTAGTTTTGTGACCGTCAACCTTTTACCCGTTCATTTATTTTTCGTATTTTATTCAAATTTCGAATATGTAATGCTAATTTATGGTTTGTTTATTTTTTTATTAGAATTAAATATTTGTCTTTTGTTTTTACATTTTTGTGGTTTCCTGCTTTTAAGTTGACTTTAAAAAGAAAGATTTTATCCAAATATCTATTAAAATACGTCAGTTTTTTAAAAGATCCTTCTCGTTCTCGAGTTTCTTGTCTGTTCTTCTCCATCGTTTTGGAATGAAGAACTAACTTCAACTTTGTGACTATCTGACCAACTCTTCTAAAATTCAAAAGTGCCTGTAAATGATTTAATTGAAATATTATGCTTTGAGTCGCCTTCCAGCTTTAGAAAACGTATTTTGCTTTGTTCTATAACATAATTAACAAACTTGATTAATCAAATGAAAGTTGACCATACTCAATGCTATCATAATTCATCATTCATCATTATTTATGTACTGTAAAACGTGTTTTATCTCTATTGCATTATGATAATAATTATGATATGTTTTTATTTTTTTTCTCTTTGTTCCTCTCAAACAGAACACTTGCCATCTAATCTCTTCACCGCCCTTGGTTGACTGGTAGAGAATTCACCAATTATTTTCGACAAATAACTTGCGTAGTCAAAAACCAGTTTGAAAAAAAACCTGAAATATAGCAGCTGTAATGCAGCGTGATGCAAATAATAATAACCTCGAAGTTCGAACGAAGCAACGTGACAAGACAGGACAAGATAAGACAAGTGTCACAATGATAAACTCTGTCAGGTCTTATATCAAATTGTCACTATAACTATGTGAAACATTTCTTCATCATCTCTACACTAATAATCAGCCTATAATGTTCCCACTGCTGGGAAAAAGGCCTCTTGTTTTCGAGAGTGAGCGGGCTGTAATCTACCACGCGGACCCAGTACAGGTTGGTAGATGTCACATATCTTCGAATTTTTGGTTCTAGGACATATCGGTTTCCTCATGATGTTTTCCTTCACCGTTTTGAGAGCAGTGGTGATGAAATTATTTACAAAAAGTAAAGCTCCTATCTGGGTTCGCACCCACGACACACAATACAAAAGCTGATAACTTGTAAGTCGGGGCCGTTACCACTGGGCCACCACTGGTCTCTCGATTTGGATACGATTGGCACAAAATTGGGAAGAATCAAAGTCAGATCATTTATATCAAGTAGGCCATTATGGCACTATTTAGCGTCAAATTTTGATTGTGTTTGACGTCAAAAAGTGCCATAATGGCCTACTTGAATTAATGATCTGACTTTGATTCTTCCCTATTTGATGATTCTAGGCGTCTCTTCCAAAAGGTAGTTTCATATGGAGACAAAATAATGGTGTACCGTGTAAACACATCAAAGATTTTTTCAGAACATTGTCTTCTATGTTTAAAACATTTAAAATGGTGTTAATTACGATGAAGATTAATCAAATTCACAAAATGTAGTAGTTTATTATGCGTTTTGATACAGGTTTTACCGAAACAGACTAGTACTCATAATCACCATACTTGTCGAACTAGTTGGTGATTTTAAAACTAGTATTTTATTGCTAAAGCTGTTTCTAGGCTCAAAAGTTAAAGACATTTAGAACTACGAACTAAGTTTAGATAATCTTATCTCTATTTTAAATTATTTTATAACTGTTTTGTTGGTTTAGTGATCGCAAGTTGGACTGTTCAGCTTGGAGTCCAGGGTTCTATCACCGAGATAGAACGTAACGTAAAAGTATTTGTAATAGGGGCGACCCTATCACCATTTACTAGACACATATCCAAAATCCAGGCTACTATTGGAAATGGAAACACCCAGTACCACTTTGCCCGTCTAGGGCATCGAATCCTATACCTCACTGCTCAGAAGTAAGCTCCTGCGACCACTACACTATCAGAGGAATCATAGGCTTATTTTATTTTACTTATTATTTTTGAATGCCTATAAGCTGCGCCCATGTTTTTTTATTACAAGATAAGTAATTTTCATAAAATTAAAAAATCAAAATATTTTATTTCACATAAACCTATATGGGCAGTAATGGGCACTTATGAAACGTCAGAAGCTAGGTGCACGGTTCCTATGGAGAACAGCCGAAAAGAAACTCCACGGTTACTCTTTTAAAAAATCGTTTAACATTTCGAATGAAGAATATCGCAGACAGTCATTTGTTTATTTCATATTTTCTCCGTGAACTTGAATCCAAGTTGATTGGTTCTTATAAGGCTCGAAGTTGTAACTTATCAAGTTTTTACATAAATACATACCACCTAGATATGTGTACACCTTTCAATGTAATATTGGCGTGAAATAATTCTTTTTTTGATCCAAAATTGGTGCTATTCTAGTGCTGATAACTATAAATAAAGTTAGCTATTGACGTAATAGATAGGATTTCTATGATGTAATGCTTAATTAAGTTAAAATGTACCATTATATATATCCTATTACGCTATACACTATCAATCAGGATATAAATAGGTTTTACAACAATTGCCTAGAGTACAAAAGAGGCACAATACAAAAACGATACAGGCTGAAAATTAAAGCCATATTTTTTTCTAAATCAAAGTCGAATTTAAGTTTTAGACTTACCAAAACGACGAAACTTCCTCAGTTTAAGACACAGACACAACACAGAACTTTAAGACACATAAGAAACCACTGGGATTCCTGTCAATGCAATGTAACTTTCTACTTTGGCTCAACAACTTTTAAACACAATTGCACAAGAAATTATAACAAAAACGACATTTGAATTTCGAATTTTAGTTAGCAAACACGAGTTCTTTATTCAAAATTAGTTGTTCGATTTATTTTTGATACGTAAAAGTTTTTTATGGTGGAGCGACGGGAGACGTGTAGTCTCTCTGAATGGTGGTTCGCATCTGGCAAAATGCCTGACCTTCGCATAATCAAACGCAGTGGAGTGAAGTTGGCTGTAGACCGGTTTGCTTTAGGCAAAAGTGGTACTTTTTTCTTTTTGCCCTCACTCGTACTTCAGTGTGGAGAACTTTTTTTTGGTTTTGTGACTATTATCGAGGTGTGTTGCGTTCGAGAGTGAGTAGAGGTGTTGGTGGTTTTGATATCTATGGAGGAAGGGGTTGCATCAAGCTGTCAGCTGAGTTTTTAGTTACCTAATTATGCTATTAAAGAATGAGGCTTACAGCGTAAATTATGTTTTAAGTATTGCAGATAAGGTTTCAAAGTTTAACCCAATGACAGAATAATAAGAATCAAAGACTACTTAGACTCAGTCAATGAATAAAGGATTTATTTGTAGTAAGTTTAATTTAGTTTTATTTTAGTTATTAATCATAAAACTCACCCAGTAGGTAACATAATATGGGGCTTATTAAATGGTGTTTAACTGAATTCAAAAAAAGAAGGTGGTAAAAATTCGGTGTTTTTTTTTTCATACGCGTTCTTTAATGGGACAACAACGTGATTTTTTCTTTGAAAAAAAGTCACGTCACGTTGTAAAAGTCACGTTAGTAGCCACTTATCTTAAAACAACTAGTATTTTCACAACTTTTATTTTTATCCCTCATAAGAAGGGTTCCGTATCACCGTCCCGTAAAATATTGAACACTACATATTATTATGTTTTTTAAATAATTTAGATAAAAAAAACACCTTTTTTCTATCCCCTTTAATTTTTTTTTTTTGTTATAAGTAGCGGCAATTGAAATACACGATTCTTTGAAAATGTCAACTGTCTACCTATTTCGGTTCATGAGATACAGCCCGCTGACAGACAGACGGACAGCGGAGGCTTAGTAATAGGGTTCCCTTTAGCCTAGAAGATGCTGAAACTAGTTTTTTGCTATCAAACTAGATTTATTTTATCATTAAAGAACTAAGATGTTTCTTTTATTAGGTCACGAAGTTTTATAAGAAGTGTTTGTAAAAAGATTCTTATGTATAGGAAGATAATTATGATTGATTGTATGTTAGTTCAAAATAAGGTTTGGTATGAAAAAAGCTAAATACTTGTCATTAGTAAATATCAAGGGGACTGCCAAAGGATTGCGGACCGTATATAAACAAAACTGAAAAGTCCGTGTCCCTGTGATTTCACAGACTCTTATGCTACAGAACCAACAAATTCATTTTGAAGTAGGTTGTTTTCTTTTTTTGTAAAAAGTTTTTATTTTTGACTTTTTAGTTGTGGTACCTACCCCACACAAATTCGTTTACCGTTATCTGCTATGTAAGTAACAGTGACGGAGTGAACTAATGATATCGTGTACATACGCAAAGTGGGAAAAATAAGTAATTATTGAAGCTAACTTAAAAACTACGCAAGTAAAATTAATAAAATTTATATGGAATTTATATGGGACCACCTCTGAAGCATGACCTACCAAACAAAAAAAGAATCATCAAAATCGATTCATAATTGGCGGAGTAATCGCGTAACATACACAATAAAAAAAAAAAAAAAAAAAAAAAAAAAAAAATCTACAGACGAATTGAGAACCTCCTCCTTTTTGAAGAAGTCGGTTAAAAAAAACGTTCACATTTAAGTCGCAATCTGCCAAACTTGTCAAAAATGTTGGTAAATTGATGGTTTTTTTGACAGATTGCGAATGAACGTTCTTAAAAATAAGGGAATTGCCCCGCTCAGAAATAACTTATGGTGGCAATGCTTCTGCTTTCCCTGGACGATATAACTTCAAGTTTAGTAAGGACTTTTCCATGAGAATTTTTGGAATGAGAATTTAATGAGAATTTTTGGAAGGGAAAAGTCCTTAAGTACCTACTAACTTTTCCCCTCCAAAAATTCTCATCGAAAGCTGAAAAGATTAGGTACTAGGTAGGACTATATAAGTTCATAATTTATCATAGGCACTATTTTTATTATTTCGTTTGTTTATTATCTTTCTTATCTATTTACATTTATTTATATTTTTGTAAAAAAAAAAAAAAATAACATTTATAAATATAAAAATTTGTAGCCCACCGGTACCGGGGACAGGGACAGTATTATTATTATTATATATATTTTTATTTTATTTACTGGGTTCTAATAACTTGTATTTAACTTGTTCATGGAATTAACATTATTAGTATATAATTATGTAATGAACACCTGCATGTAACCCATGTATCACAAATAAACGATTTGATTTGATTTTTAATATTTTAATATTAAACCTTGCATATTCTTATGTTAAGTGTGCCGAGTAGCTTAACTTATCAAGATGAAGAAGAGGTAACTAACAAGTGAAACCGCGACAAAACACAAGTTCTGCAACAAATGTAAAAGTTCAAATTCGTTTTTGTTTATTCAAGAAAAAAGACAATGTGTATTCTGCGGGTCATTTAAAATAATAAATGAATTTTATAATCAAACTACGCAAAAAATAAAAAAATAATTGACATTTAAGATAATCTAACTTTACGATACTGGTATGACTATTAGGTGTGTAGAGGTCAAATGGTCACAATTATGATGTTCAATACCTGCTGTTATTTAGAATACCTAGTTAATAAAATGTTATAAAATTATGATTTAATAATAAAGAAAGAGACAAAACGTATTACCATTAGGACAATATGCACACAAACAAAATAAATAACACAATCATCATCATCTGCCTAGCCTTTTCCCAAACAAGTTGGGGTCGGCTTCCAGTCCAACCGGATGCAGCTGAATACCAGTATTTTACATGGAGCGACTGCCTACCTGACCTCCACAACCCAGTAACTGGGTAATACGATATCCCTTGGCAAGACTGGTTGACAGACTTTCGGGCTTCTGAGGACCCGTAACGACTGTGAAAGATCTAAAAATGATAGCCGGGACCAACGGCTTAACGTGCTTTCCGAGGCACGGAGGAGTCTCGATATGTAAATATGGTCACCCATCCACGGACCACCCCCGGCAAGCGTAGCTTAACCTGATAGATCGACCCGTGCGGCTGTTATAGCCACGAGAGCTCCTCCACAGAAAAAAACAATATCATAGAAAAATAAAAAAAACCGGCCAGGTGCGAGTCGGACTCGCAAACGAAGCGTTAATTATCAACTTTATTGAATTTTTATTCGATATAGTGGTAATAGGTAGAAATAACAATCTGTGAAAATTTCAACAGTCTAGCTATTACGGTTCATGAGATACACCCCGCTGACAGACGGACAGACGGATGGACTGACAGCAGTCTTAGTAATAGGGTTCTATTTGGCACCCCTTTTATTTATAGAAAACTAGCTGATGTCTGCGGCTTCGCCTGAGTGGATGTCTTGACAAGTTATATACTAAAACCGAAGAAAAAGTGGTTCTGTAACCACTTTCTCGAGGACGGTTTCATTGGTGAAAACAGCATGAAAATCGTTGCAATAGTTTTTGAGTTTATCGCGAACAGACCGACAAACAGACAGACTGTCATTTTGTCTATTATTCCGTCGACCCGTTTCTACGGTAGTTATGCAATGTGTACAGGACACAGTCATCCCCTCACGGATAAAAAATAGCCACTGGGTAATACAAACCACATTTAAAATGAAACCTATTGACGTGTTGATTTCAAGAACTAATTTAATCTTCAAAGAAATAAATTCGGTCGTAATGATTCAGATTTTCTTCCAAAAAGTCCTATAATGAATTAATTGTGCCATGACGAAATCACTACCGGAATCCTTCACTTCCAAAAACTAAAACTCCCTGGGAAGTACTACATCACCACCCACCACACCATCTTGTGGTACTTTCCAACGCTGCGTCTTCCGGCTTCAAGGCTCTTACATATTGGCGCGATTCGCCGCGCGACGCGAATTTTATCAAAACAATTTCTGAGAAAACTTCACGCGACGAATCGCTCCAGTATGTAAGAGCCTTCATGTGTTATGTTTAGTTCTGCAGGCGTAGCATGGCGTTTTCTATCTCTACGAAGAATAGACATAGCTTTTTCTATACAAAGTGACAGTTCGTTTCTTCATTTTTGACATCCACCGTAGAAATCTTTCTACAATCTGTCATTTTGTCTTTCATTTCTCGATCTTTGTCTAGGTCTTTTTGTACGTAGACTATTTCGGAAGAAAGTTTTCTATCCTTACTGTCAAAATCACACTGACAACCGATAAATCCTATGATAAAACAAAGAATTCTGAGTCGAATTATGTAAAACAGTGAATTTCGTAAAAAGTGCAGTTGACTCTTTCTACTTTGCTGCCGTCTCGTACTGTCTACTGTCTACCAGAAAAGTCATTTTTGTCTACTCTTCCGTCGACAAAACGGTGCTCATGCTACGCCTGCTGTTAAATTTTATAAGCTCTCAGAGGGTGACTGCTCTATGATCACAAACCTCTCTCAGAGGTTAAAGGTGCCTAATCATGTAATCCAGAATCACAATCTATTCAAGACCCCAATTTTGCAAATCGAATCTGAATTACTGGCCACATACACCGCTTCCTCGTTTAAAAAAAAGCATTGAAACAACCAATCGCCTTCTCGGAAACATTCTCAAATTAAATGATTCAGTTTCGGGTTTTTGAACCTGAATGTAAGGTATTTAATTAGTCTGAGTGCACACGCGCGATACAAAATAGATTAGTACAGAAGGTTTGTTCCATACGACGAGCCAAAACGCACGCACACTTAGACATGCTTCACGTACAGCAGTGCAAGCTTACTCGTGACTGGCATTCGTTTGTATGCGTGAACTTAGCAGACCATTTCCCAGAATACACAAAATGCCCGTTGATTATTTTCGCGTGCAGCTGAGTAAAAAAAAATCCTTAGGCCGAGGTTGATTAAATAAGAGGTAAGTACTTAGCACTTGTATTTTCTTAGATATGTTCTCGTCTCTGTCCTGCACTTGTAGTTTGACAGTGACAGAAATAATGCCTGGATTATTTATTTTTATTTTTTTCTTTTATCCGCGGAATAAAGTTGACTGAGTTTTTGAATGTGAAAAACTCTAATATTTCCTCGGTCACAGATATTATAATACTACGTACAGATACCCAATCCTATACAAAGAAATGACACAACCCTAAGTCTGGCAATTCATCTGGCCATTTTTCTTCCTCCATTTTTTTAACAGATGGCAGCATCAGCGACTCACTAATTGCCAGAGACTGTAGTTTTACAACGCCATCTAGGAGTCTTGCCTAGATACTACGCAAGACTCCTAGATGTTTTTCTTCCTTTTTTACGTTTTTTCTTCCTAAGTGTTCAATTTTCATATTTCTATGTAAAGAACTATATTTAAAAAAAAACGTTGTTTGATTTTCCTTAATGAAACGACTCAAAAGCAAGTTTAAAGTGACCCTGTCATCACTTGAGTAAAACGTCATCTATTGCAAAGATCTGTCGACAAAATGATTAACAGATCGCTACTTTATCATTCTAAGGGTTCGAATTGAAGTAAACGGCCTAATTTAAGTTTTTTGGTGAAAATACGAGATTTATGATTGTAAATACATAAATCAGCATTAAACAAAGATGTTTTGATTTTTACTAAAATTAACTCAGCCAAAATTTTCCGTATAACGCTTTGTAGTGATTGTTAATTTCATAAATTGTTACTTATGATGCCATCTATGATTTTTTTTCATGACTAATTATAATTTGTTCGAGTTGAGACCCCATGCCTCGGTTAAAGATCTGGCGTTGGAAAAATCTGCTCTTAGTAACATAAACTTAGCACATCATGCTTAGTTTGAGATCTTCGTACACACGGCTACATATCAAGCTATACATATCCAGTTTATGCTGATCTCGCATTGTATAGGATTTCCATACAATGCGAGGTCAGCTTATAATGGGAATGTATAGCTTGATGTGTAGCCGTGTCTACGTCCGCTCCTATGTATTCGCCTGTTATAAGGCTCCCCCAGACAGGAGCGACGCGACGATTCGACACGATTCTGGTAGAAAAAATACCATGTTTTCTTGAAAAGTTCCCATTGAATTTGATCTACTAGAGTCGCACCGCGCGTCGCGCTGTCGCGTCGCACATGTCTCCGGGAGCTTTATGGAGCCGACCTTCTGTACTTATCTACTCTGTGGCACACAGCCTGTAAGACGATTCGGTAAAATATTTACTGGTTCATGCGGTGTTTTAATTATATTACGTTCTGTACCTGCCATATTAATGTTTGTTTGAATTACGTTATAAAAGATATAGAGATACGGTACGAGAAAGGCATCTTTATTGGAAGGGTCATAAAGTTAGAAACATTATGAATTTCGTAAATAATTATCATTCTCAGTAATTAATAACAATTTTGTATTTAAAACCAAGCAACTAGATTTACACTACATAGAAATTAATCTGCTTAGAAAATGGAATGACCCATTTTGCTGTGTATAAATTCTGTTTGATATGATCTGTGCCCTGTTTATCAAAACTTACAAGTCTTGTATTACCAAATGTCATTATTAAGTTCACAAGTACCTACTTATATTTTTACACTTTTATTCATGATTTTGTTTATCAAAAATTCTTTGTACAACTTGTAGAAAATCATAACAGATCCTGAGAGTGTCCGGCGACTCTCTATTCCGTCTTAAGTTTACAATTAGTGTCGTACTTAGTATCGATATAAATGTTTAAATTCGATTTTCTTTTTTTAAATGAAGTCAAAACAGAGAGATGACCTGAGATGCCCGTGTCCCAGCAGTGGGAACATTAAGAACTTATTATGAATATGGAGATGAGCTATGAATTTAACAAAAAATAACATTCTAGGTAATTTGTGAACGTGTAGACTTGTAACTTTTGATAAACAGGGCCCAGGTGTAAAATAAAGTATAATTATATAAATATAAATAAATAAAATATATCTTTTACAAAAGATAGAAAGTTAATCAGCTTTATGGTATTCCCATTACATAGGTTCTCTTCCGGTATGACTAATGTCAAATAATTATGACATTGATATTACCGATATTACCATTCTACATAAGTATGGCAAAATGTCAAACATTTGATTGACAACTTTCAATGACCATTACAAAAGATTATTAAGGTCAAAAACCTTCTAATATTTTATCAGATCAAATCACTTCTGGCCCATGTGAACATTTACAAGAGTAAAGTAAAAGAAAAAAGTAATTAAACATGTTAAAAAGTGACCCAAGACTTTGATTAGGGACCCCACAAATCATGCTTTCAAAACTACAGCATTTTATGTTTCAAAGAAAAAGAAATGATTTCAAACCGAGAATAAATCTTTCTTTTACTTTGTTCTTTTTGCATATCTTTAAGGGCGTACCCTACCTCAAATTGCTTAGCATGATCCTCCGTTATGCCGAAAATACTGCAGCATTCATTTTGAAATAAATATATGTTAAAGTTGAGGATTGATGTTATGTCCTATGTTTGGCGAAAACACGATTACATAAAATTTTCTAGTTAGATTTTTTTTCCAAAGTTACCTCTAAGCAGAACTATAAACCGCTGGTATTAAAAAAATACTTCAAATTAGATCATGAAACTTTGCATAATAACTGAACTATCTATATAGCAGGTCTTATGTTTTTTATTTTTTTTAAATTACCATTTCTTTCACCGTAAAAAGCAATTACCTAAACTTTTCGACGCTTTAGAGCCGCTAGCGCCCCACTCCGTCTCGCTCTCACTCAGGTCGCGAGTAGATGGTGCAAGCGGGATAAAATCTGAGATAGGGTGCGCCCTTTAACGTTAAATTTTAAGAAGTTATTAGTGATCAACCGAGAGAGGTTTCCGGTCTCATCGTAGAAAATACGGTTGCTTATTTCAAAATTGCATGGGTTCGAATAGCAAAATGACATGATTACTTTGTAAAGTATTGTATTATTTTAATTATTGTGAATGGGCTCGGACTAAGTGGTAATATTTTTTCGTTCTCAGTTGGTTTAAACGATGGTCTGGCACTTTGTGTACTTTATGCGGCCTACCCAATTGTCCTTTCTTTGGTATTGTTTGTCGAGTCGTTGAATCCTTATGTTCTGAGTTGAGCTCCACTATTACTGGCACATGCTTGCACTGACAGGACAGGTCCACTCAAATCTGTGTGGTTCTTTCTTCAAAAGACCATTTCAGACGCTAATCTACATGGTCCTCATATGGCCTGACCATCTGGACTTTAAAAGAGACTGCGACCTCTGAGTTTGTTTTGGCCTTTCTTCTCAGAGTAGTCAGATGGGAAACGCCGACCTCATCTAGCTTATTTTTACTTTTTTTTTATATGACGTGTAAAAGTGATTCTATTAACATATTTACAGAATAAACAATTTCATTTCATTTCATTGGACAAAACACTAAAATACACGGATAATATGAAAATACATAATGTTACAATTGATCAAAAAAGAAATCAGTCGCACTTAATGACGATCGACTGGCCATATATCAGTACCATCCGATAATGTCAAAAAGATCTGGGAAGTTTGGCTGGATTCCCAAACCGAGCCAAATATTTTTGGATCTATATATATAAAAGAAAGTCGTGTTTGTTATACTACTATATGTCACTTATAACTCGAGAACGGCTGGACCGATTTTGATGATCTTTGATTTGTTGGATTTGTCTCCGCCCAGAATAACAGAATAACTATAAAAAAGTTACTACTATATGTTTTATTTATGTTTACTTATGTTATGTTATTATACTATACTTATGTTGTTAATATATATATTATACTTATGTTATGTTTACTTATGTTTAATTACTACTATATGTCACTTATAACTCGAGAACGGCTGGACCGATTTTGATGATCTTTGATTTGTTGGATTTGTCTCTGCCCAGAATAACAGAATAACTATAAAAAAATTGAAAAAAATTCACGAAAAAAAAAAATATGAAGAAAAATCATTTTCTCATACATTCTGTATAGAATGGGTCTTTTGATAATAGCTCGGTAGATAGGTAGGTGGGTAGATAAGTAGGGTAGGTATGTAGAGTAGGTAGGTAAGGGTAGGGTAGGGTAGGTAGGTAGGTAGGGTAGGGTAGGTAGGGTAGGGTAGGTAGGGTAGCGTAGGTAGGGTAGCGTAGGTAGGGTAGGTAGGTAGGTAGGGTAGGGTAGGTAGGGTAGGGTAGGTAGGGTAGCGTAGGTAGGGTAGCGTAGGTAGGGTAGGGTAGGTAGGGTAAAGGTAGGTAGGGTAGGGTAGGTAGGTAGGGTAGGGTAGGTAGGTAGGGTAGGGTAGGTAGGGTAGGGTAGGTAGGTAGGGTAGGGTAGGTAGGTAGGTTGGTAGGGTAGGGTAGGTAGGTAGGTAGGGTAGGTATATAGGTAGGTAGGTAGGGTAGGTAAGGTAGGTGCGCCGTAGATAACTACTTGCTACCCGTGCGAAGCCGGGGCGAGCAGCTAGTTTTACATAAACATTACACCTTAATTCCCGGAAGGGGTTAGACAGGTTACATATAGTACCCACATTTCGCCAGTTTTATGTCAAAAAATCACAGCTGCTCGTCGTTGTGTGAACTGAGACCTAGAATCGTAGTTTTATCCCTGGAATTCAACTAAAACCTTGATCAAAAGTGCTGCCTATCTGCCGTTGATCAAAAGTGCTGCCTATCTGCCGTTGATGTCATCAGGATTGATAATGATTTAATGACTAAGGGGTTTATTTATAAACGTCGCTTGAAGTTAAGTAATGTTTAGCGACTGTTTAACCATACATTTTTGACGTTTGAACGTCATTATCTATAAGCAACGTTTATAAATAAAGCCCATAATCTCTTAGTCTAGAATAGAACCTCAATCTCTAGGGACAGATCTTTAGGACAAGTAAGCGAGCAGCTTAATAAAGAAACGCCATTAAGTTAAAAAATAGATAAGTTACTAAACCGCTTGCGACCATCAAATCAATCAATATCTCATAACTCAACAATCGACAACGGCCAGGAAAAGACAGTTCGTTCCTCCTCAAATCATCAACAAAACAAGTTTCTAAAGCTTTTATCTAAAATATTTACTGTGAAACTAAAAACATAATCAAGGTGCCAATCACACTACAGCAATAAATCCATACAGTTATAAACACCATAACATCCACATTATAATCGCACCACATAGTGACGGACGGCGCAAGAGTTCAAAAACCCTATATAAACTCAAAACCTTTCTTTAAAAGTGTAAATTTATTCAAATTTAAATAAAAAAACGTCTCCTGTGCCCCCATCCTTAACACGACACCGCGAGCGAAAGAGATAGAAATACAATTTAGTATACAAGTAAAAGAGACGGGTACACTGCTGTCGACTCCCGCTAAAAACCCGTTTAACAATAGCTAAGTCGTATGATGTGATGCGCAAGTGCAACGGTTTTGTGAAAAAAGTTGTCGTTTTTTTTTTGTTATTAAAAAAAAGAAATTGTTTTGTGTTTATTGCGGCGCTATTTTTAGATAATGTGATGGTTAATGACAGTGTGAGGTGAACTAGGCTGACAGCCGAGAATAGCCGAGTTCAGCCGAAGTGGCTGTAGGAATATCTAATCATGCCTCTCGTTGCTATACGAAAGGCTGATTCCAAGCGGTATTACTTCAATGGGTATCTGGCTAGCAGCATTACTACAAAGATGACTTTACTGACTGTGCAAGCTAGTGGAATTATTGAAAAGTCTTTCAAGGGTCACTGCATTTTTTAGGGTTCCATAGTCAACAAGAAACCCATAAGGTTTTATTTATTATGACAGGTGTGTGAGCTGTGAGGTCTAACTGATTGAAACTGAGGATAAAGCCATAATTACTGTCAGACGAACCTGACCATGAGGTCCTGTGTTCGATTCCAGGGTCAGGAAAAGTGTTATAGGGTTTTTCCATCTGGAATTTCTCAGTAGTAGCCTGGAGTCTGACCTAGTGCCCGGTTGTTGGCAACATTTCGCCTCCAATTACATGGGACTTAAACATAATTGGTGAAATGTGAGTGTACACACGGCTACACATCAAGCTATACATTTCCAGTTTATGCTGATCTCTCATTGTATAGAATTTCCGTACAATGTGAGGTCAGCTTATACTGGAAATGTATTGCTTGATGTGTAGCCGTGTGTACTATAGGTACCTACACCTCTGCCCTATACTGCCGAATACAGGCGTGATGTAAGGTCTAATTTATTGAAAGTTGTTAGTCACATTAGGTCACTCCAAACAGGGAGATTAAAGTAATTCCAACTGTCAGTTGAACGCTGCTTTAGAAACCATGCACCAACTAGAAACCACGTTAAGATATCAATAAATGCCTATGGTGTGGTTACCATTAATTTAATCCCGAAATCGCTTTTATCTGTTTCAACCTAAGGTCATAAATATAGTCCTCCAAACCGTATTTTGGCTACGGCGGCCACTCTCAACGTAGACTAGCCAGGAGATAATTATTATAGTGCACAAGGGGTGCGCAGAGATGGGATGGGAGGGGTGGCAGGTGGGTTACTAGGTTGTGGAGGTCAGATAGGCAGTCGCTACATGTAAAGTACTGGTATTCAGCTGCATTTGGTTAGACTGGAAGCCGAACCCAACATAGTTGGGAAAAGGTTAGGCAGATTGACAAGGGGTGCGCAGACACAGGTGCACTCTCTCTTCCCTCACTCTCATAGTCCGATGGGACGGCAACCTGACACGACCGGAAAGAGATCAGGCGCAGGACCAACGGCTTAACGTGCTTTCCGAGGCACGGGGGTATCACACCACCAACTTCCAAACTCCGGGCTGTTACTAAGAAATTCCTAATGGAAAAACACAATAACACTTTGCCCGACCCGGGAATCGAACGCAGGACCCCACCCTCAGCAGTCACACTATGCGACCACGACAGCAACGGGGCAGTTCCATTGGAATTACCCAGGAGCTGTGTTAGGAAGGTCAAATCGAAAGATAGTCAGTCTGTATACGATACTGATTTTCACATTGTGATAAACTACAAGATCTTGATTTACAAGTAACGGGTTAGACTGGGTGCAAAACTAAATTAATAACTATACAAATGACAACAAACAAAATTATTTAAAAAACAAAAAACCCGCCTGAAAAACGCATAGGTAACTTAACAAGTAATAAAAACTAAAACCCAACTACGACTTAAAAGGTATAAACAAGACACCACAGACAGACAAATTAAAAATCCGGAGTCACACGTGTTAGGGCATAAATCGAGCAGATTACGTGTGACTCCGGATTTTTAATTTGTCTGTCTGTGGTGTCTTGTTTATACCTTTTAAGTCGTAGTTGGGTTTTAGTTTTTATTACTTGATTTTTTTTAAAATTCTTTTGGGGTCATAATATATATATTTTTGAAATGTGCTCATTAAGCCCTTTCATTTGATACCCAACATGGTACGATTAAACCATTTTTTTTTAAGTTCCTCACTTTATGTCCTCTAGAGGGCGCCATTTTTAATTTAATGTGACTTCACATAGCCTATAACCAGCGGACAATCACGACGCTTCTAACGATACCTCATTTGTCAAATTGCGATAAGTGGTTTGAAAGATAGGAGGGAACAGATGAACATACATACATACATACATACCGGTCAAAATCATAACCCTCCTTTTTTCTTCGCCGTAGTCGGGTAAAAAGAGAAAACAAGCATTATAATCTGTAGAATTTTGGTATTACAGTCTGGGAACAAACAAAAGTTACACCATATTTCATGTTATTGGTCTTTTAAGTTATGCGTTTTTCAGGCGGGTTTTTGTTTTTTAAATAATTTTGTTTTATTTCAAGCTTTTTTTAAAAAAAAAAAAATTTTTTAATTAAATTATATTTTTGGAATAACTTAACTACTAGCTTTTATTTGATACCCATATTGTAATTTATTTAAAAAAAAAACCTTCCGCTCCCTTTTTTTTGTTTGCAGATGAAATATAAAAAAAAATTATAGCCTATATCACTCCCACAATTAAGACGAATCTAACGACACCTCAAATGTTAAAATCCATCAAGCCGTTTAGGCTACAGAGCGTGCCAAAGAAATAGACATACATACATACAAACACATACATACTCTCGAAAAACATTACCCTCCTTCTGGGGCAGTCGGGTAAAAACAAAAGGGTACTTACGAATAGGGGTCGATGGTTTAATTCTCTTTGGGGTTGAAGTACTCGACCGCGTTACCTAGATTATTTCGGTATTATTCTATCAAAATATTATCAGAATCTAAACTGCATAATTGAGCAACTGCTATTTTATTTTCATTTGAACTGCAAAGTATCCTCCTTCCTCATTTAGTGTTAAAATAAATTTATCTAAAAACGAAAGGTTAGCACATTGGATATAAAAGGAACAGAACATTTGCAACTTCTTTACATTGTGGCAAAAGTGAACTCCAGTAAAGTTGGAGGCACACAGATTAATTTTTATTATAATATTTATTTTGTTTTATTTTTTTAATTTGAAACGAAGCTCGTGTTAAGCATATGTATCTTTCTCATGTTGTAGAAAATATGATCTATTTTTTAATATTGCAGATTCTTCTTCCTAGTATGTCGATGTCAATCTAAATGGACTAAACCCAGGAATTACATAACATACAATTAATTACATACATACAGGAATTCATACCTAATCAGCCTATAATTTTCCCACTGCTAGGACACAGGCCTCTCTCTGTGAGAGGGAGTGACCCGTAATCCATCACGGGCCCAGTGCGGGTTGGTAGATATCACATGTCTTCGAATTTTTGGTTCTAGGACATGCCGGTTTCGTCACGATGTTTTCCTTCACCGTTTTGAGAGCTCACTGCTCTCTATCTATCTCTGATAAAATTATTTACACAAAGTAAAGCGCCTGTCAGGGTTCAAACCTACCGGCCGGATTACCGCCATGGGATCTGGAGGCGAAGGTCCTCGCGCACATCTGGGAGTGGCGCGAGGAGATGAAGCGCCGGGGCGTAACTCCGCTGCCGCGAGAAATCGCGGCTCAGCGGACAGAGCTCCGGCAGGATCTCATGGCGGCATGGAGAGTGCGATTGTCGCAACCCAGTGCTGGGCACGCCACAATTGCGGCGATAAGTCCCCTCTTTGAGGAGTGGCTAGAGAGGCGCCACGGCGTCCTCACCTTCCGCCTGACGCAGGTCCTCACCGGACACGGTTGCTTCGGGAGGTTCCTGTTTCGTATAAGGCGGGAGGAAACGCCCGGGTGTCACCACTGTGTGAATCGCCCGGAGGACACGGTGGAGCATACGGTGGAGGTCTGCCCCGCTTGGGCGGAGCCCCGCCGTGTCCTCTTGGAGGCGATTGGCGGCGGTGACCTCTCGCGTCCGGCTCTGGTCCAGACCATGGTACGGAGCGAGAGGGCATGGGAAGCAGTCACCTCCTTCTGCGAAGCAGTAATGTTCGCGAAGGAGGAGGCGGAACGCGTGAGGGAGAGGCAAAGTTTGCGCCCTCACGCCCCTAACCGCCGCCGCCGCTGGAGACGCCCTGGGCGTCGGGAATCCCAGGCGGATTCCCGGCCACCATAGGCGCGGGCTTGCGGACGGCGAGCAATGGGTAGCTCGCCGTCCGATCAGGACCAGGCCCGGGTCGATGGCGCGTCGTGTTCCACGCGCGCCTCAAAGAGATGTCAGCACAATTGGCGGGGTCCGCTAGAACCGATGCCTGCCAGGGTTGCGGGTTAGTCCGAAAGGGATACCGGGACCTTGGCAACAGGCAACTGAAGGAACACGGGTGGGTTTTAGTCAGTAAAAGTCTGACACGCCCTTCCGCTCCACCCAGAGCGGGAGAAGTCATTGGATGATTTCCCACCCTCAAAAAAAAAAAGGGTTCAAACCTACGACCTACAACTCGTAAGTCGGCGGCCGTTTCCACTTGGTCACCACCGCTTCTCATGACGGGAAGAATATAAATACAAAATGTCAAAGCCCAGTACATCATCAACTCACAGGGCAAGCGCGTGTGCTAACACTTCTTAGAAACTAAAAGTAAAAGGTATAATAATATGAGTGTGTCTTACACTTGGAAGGCACAGAGGAGATTTCAATGAATTTATTTAAATACCTTTGTGAGTAAGTGGTGTAAGTATTAAAGATGTAGATGTTGCAACATTCTTTGGAGATGTTGTCATAGATACTTAGAGTTTTATCCTGGTTTCTATAGTACCTATTTCATGAATACAGAGGAGTTTTGCCTTTGAGTCAACAGGCAGAGGTTTTCTTAGCTACGGGTTGAGAATTTAATTTCCGATAAGAAATAGAAAATTCAATACGTCATGTATGTCGCCAACTTTTTCTCTTGGTTGTGGTAAAATTAAATTATATACTAGCTTCCACCCGCGGCTTCGCCCGCATGGTAGACAAGTTATGGTGAGAGAGAACAGAGTTACTTTCGAATTTACAATATTAGTATAGACGTAGTATTAATATCTGTGGTATAGATTAAAGTTGTAGAAAATGGAGCTTACCATTGTATTAATTTTTTTACCCCTTCTACAAATTATGTTTATTGTTATGGGTCTAAATCTATTTCATTTTGACAGTTCAACGAGAAAATTTAAGAAAATTTAAGTCGTTGAGCAGACAATTTTTTCTAACTTACGAAGCAATGGATTCTTACAAAAAATCAAGTAATAAAAACTAAAACCCAACTACGACTTAAAAGGTATAAACAAGACACCACAGACAAACAAATTAAAAATCCGGAGTCACACGTGTTAGGGCATAAATCGAACAGATTACGTGTGACTCCGGATTTTAAATTTGTCTGTCTGTGGTGTCTTGTTTATACCTTTTAAGTCGTAGTTCGCATAATACATTCTAAGTATCAAATTAATTCAGAAGTAATAAAAGAAGTAGATAATATACGAGATCTTGGAGTTCTGTTTGATAAAAAACTAACTTTCCTCCCCTATTTAGACAACATTATAAAGACATCTTCCAAAATGTTAGGCTTTGTAATAAGAAACTGTAGGACATTCCGTTTTAAAACTAAAATAATTTTATATAACAGTTTAGTTAGGAGTAGATTGGAGTACTGTAGTGTGGTTTGGCGACCACACTATGCTGTACATAATTTGCGTATTGAGCGTGTTCAAAAGCGCTTCCTTTGGCACTTAGCGTACTCGAGTGGCATAGCCAGAAGAAAGCCGTCTTACAGAGAAAGATTAAAACATTTTACCATGTGCAGTTTGGATATACGGAGGAGATTTAACGACGCTTTATTTATGAGCAAAATTTTAAAAAATAAAATTCAGTGCCCTAGGCTGCTAGCCCTTTGTAAGTTCCGTGCGCCTTCAAGAATCCCACGCAGCTCCATCACTCCACTCAGTCCTCCCTTTCGCCGAACAGTTTTGGGCTCCAACTCTCCGTATGCCAGATTTTGTCAAATCATAAACAGTTGTAGCGATTTAATTGATGTACACCATGATAATCTAGCAAAGCTAAAATATCTGTTTGTGAAATCTCTGTCCGATATGTGTTAACTTGATGTTTAATTATAGTTACAATGTTATGTACAATATGTATCATTAATGTGTAATGTATCATTATAGTTATATTGTAAATTTAGATTACTAACTTAGCTTAATATTGCGCTTGTGGTGTTTACCTTTAAGTGAGTGTTACATTGTTACTTGTTTATAAAATAGTTTTTATGTATATTATTAGTGTAAACATTCGTTGGTGAACCAAATATATAAAATAAAATAAAATAAATACCTTTTAAGTCGTAGTTGGGTTTTAGTTTTTATTACTTGAATTTTTTTAACCGACTTCTTCAAAAAGAAGGAGGTTCTCAATTCGCCTGTAAGTTTTTTTTTGTGTTCGTTACGCGATATCTCTGCTAATTATGAATCGATTTTGATGATTCTTTATTTTCTTCTTGTCATCACTATTTCAGCCGAAAGACGTCCACTGCTCAACATAGGCCTCCCCCAAGCACCGCCACTTAGACCGGTTCTGTGCTTACCGCATCCAGCGGATTCTTGTTTCGATATAAAAAAAAAATGGAAATATTATTCCCAGAAAATTCCCAATTTAAAACTATTAATAGGTCTATGGTTCCCGGTACATTATCTAAAGGTGGCTGCTAATTAGTAACCGCGGCGCTGTTGCGAACGAAACGTTTATTTTGTGCGAGAATCTTTGTTTTAGAAAGAAAAAGTGTTTGTCTGTAGCCTTTGTTGGTAAGATACTATGAGTAAGAGTTTTTAACCGACTTCTTCAAAAAGGAGGAGGTTCTCAATTCGTCTATATGTTTTTTTTTTTTTTTTTTGTATGTATTTTACGCGATTACTCCGCCAATTATGAATCGATTTTGATGATTATTTTTTTGTTTGGTAGGTCATGCTTCAGAGGTGGTCCCATATAAATTTTATTAATTTTGCTTGCGTAGTTTTTGAGTTAGCTTCAATAATTACGTATTTTTCCCACTTTGCTATGTAGATGATATAATTATTTCACTCCGTCACTGTTATTTACATAGCAGATAACGGTATACGAATTAGTGTGAGGTAGGTACAACAACCAAAATGTGAAAAATATATTTTTTTTTGTTTTTTTTAGTTTAAATTTTAGTTTTTTTGAGTGTTAGTAATAATGGTGAGAGGTCTATTCTCGTTTATTCTTATGTGGTAGGGTCAACTGTAAGATTAAGATCAATCTGCCTAGCCTTTTTTAACTATGTTCGGGTCAGCTTCCAGCGTAACCAGATTCAGCTGAATATCAGTAGGTATTTTACATGGATTGACTGCCTATCTGGGGGCCTAAAGCGGCCACATTAGCAATTCCTCTAATTTAAAATTGACAGTATTAGCTATCAAAAAGCTTATGTCAATCCGATTGAAAGTCATCGTAGAAATACGAAACGCTTTAAAAGCAATTGTCGCATCTCATGGTCACACGTAGATATCACCTACCTATCTGTATTTTTATACCGGTGTGATACTACGTCACCAAACCATAAAACTATACTATTCCACCCGACTCCACCTCCTAACCGTGGCATGACCTGACCAATGTTTAGATAATTATGTCACCGTTTTATGGGTGAATGTAACGCCATTACAAAGGGTAGTAAAAAAAGGTGTGCGGGTGACGAATTTGTTGCCCCTGGGCTAATATTGTGTGGGAGAATTTAGGTTTTGGGTTTGGCAAAGCTTTGGTTATCTCTGAGAGTGCGTAGAAAGAGACTAGTGTCAAGAACGTAGAAGAGCGTAGTGTCAAGAAGATGGTCCGCAAAGCCTTTTTGCAGGTAATTATAAAGAATCATCAAGAAGAAGAATCAAGAGGTTAAGCAAGAATAAAGAGGTCATTAAAAAAAAAAATACTCACTGACGGACAACGCACACACGCACAGCCTAAACGTGGCTGGGTCGAGAAGCATGAAATTTTGTACAAGAGTTCCTTTGACAACGAAGGTGAGCGCTAAGAAAGTTCATCCCCTATAGGGGGATATAAAAAAAAAATGGAAATATTATTCCCAGAAAATTCCCAATTTAAAACTATTAATAGGTCTATGGTTCCCGGTACATTATCTAAAGGTGGCTGCTAATTAGTAACCGCGGCGCTGTTGCGAACGAAACGTTTATTTTGTGCGAGAATCTTTGTTTTAGAAAGAAAAAGTGTTTGTCTGTAGCCTTTGTTGGTAAGATACTATGAGTAAGAGTTTTTAACCGACTTCTTCAAAAAGGAGGAGGTTCTCAATTCGTCTGTATGTTTTTTTTTTTTTTTTTTGTATGTATTTTACGCGATTACTCCGCCAATTATGAATCGATTTTGATGATTATTTTTTTGTTTGGTAGGTCATGCTTCAGAGGTGGTCCCATATAAATTTTATTAATTTTGCTTGCGTAGTTTTTGAGTTAGCTTCAATAATTACGTATTTTTCCCACTTTGCTATGTAGATGATATAATTATTTCACTCCGTCACTGTTATTTACATAGCAGATAACGGTATACGAATTAGTGTGAGGTAGGTACAACAACCAAAATGTGAAAAATATATTTTTTTTTGTTTTTTTTAGTTTAAATTTTAGTTTTTTTGAGTGTTAGTAATAATGGTGAGAGGTCTATTCTCGTTTATTCTTATGTGGTAGGGTCAACTGTAAGATTAAGATCAATCTGCCTAGCCTTTTTTAACTATGTTCGGGTCAGCTTCCAGCGTAACCAGATTCAGCTGAATATCAGTAGGTATTTTACATGGATTGACTGCCTATCTGGGGGCCTAAAGCGGCCACATTAGCAATTCCTCTAATTTAAAATTGACAGTATTAGCTATCAAAAAGCTTATGTCAATCCGATTGAAAGTCATCGTAGAAATACGAAACGCTTTAAAAGCAATTGTCGCATCTCATGGTCACACGTAGATATCACCTACCTATCTGTATTTTTATACCGGTGTGATACTACGTCACCAAACCATAAAACTATACTATTCCACCCGACTCCACCTCCTAACCGTGGCATGACCTGACCAATGTTTAGATAATTATGTCACCGTTTTATGGGTGAATGTAACGCCATTACAAAGGGTAGTAAAAAAAGGTGTGCGGGTGACGAATTTGTTGCCCCTGGGCTAATATTGTGTGGGAGAATTTAGGTTTTGGGTTTGGCAAAGCTTTGGTTATCTCTGAGAGTGCGTAGAAAGAGACTAGTGTCAAGAACGTAGAAGAGCGTAGTGTCAAGAAGATGGTCCGCAAAGCCTTTTTGCAGGTAATTATAAAGAATCATCAAGAAGAAGAATCAAGAGGTTAAGCAAGAATAAAGAGGTCATTAAAAAAAAAAATACTCACTGACGGACAACGCACACACGCACAGTCTAAACGTGGCTGGGTCGAGAAGCATGAAATTTTGTACAAGAGTTCCTTTGACAACGAAGGTGAGCGCTAAGAAAGTTCATCCCCTATAGGGGTTAAATAGGGATGATAGTTTGTGTGAAAGTTCGACAGTTCGTTTCAATCGGGCGCACGGCGTGTCTACATGTAATGTTCCACTATTCATTTCAGATTTATTTTTGCCATGGTAAAATGATAGCCCAGGAGCAGTGGTGGCTTAGTAGGAGCTGTGGTGGCCCAGTGGTAACGGCCCCGACTTACAGCAGGCGCTTTACTTTGTGTAAATAATGTCATCACCAATGCTCTCAAAACGGTGAAGGAAAACATCGTGAGGAAACCGGCATGTCCTAGAACCAAAAATTCGAAGACATGGTGACATCTACCAACCCACACTGGGCCCGCGTAGTGGATTATATCCTACATTCCCTCAAGAAGAGACGAGGCCTGTGTCCCAGCAGTGGAAACATTATAGGCTGATTATGCTAAAATGGTAGGCAGCAAAGTAATGGCGAGGTGGATTCCACAGGGTATACGATAAAATACCTCAAAATAGAACCCAGAAGTGTAACAAAGTTCGTGTAACTAAACCTTTTGTTTGAGTCGTTTCTAGGCTACCTCTAATAGAAAACTCATAGAACCACCTATAAATATAAACCGATACACTAAATCATACAAAATGTGATATCAAACCCCCATGAAAACCAATTTAAATAAGCATTTACTACAACCCTATCTTAACAACAATAGGGTTCAAATTCGAGGATTGCTAACAGTCGTAACTTTGTGGAAGGCTTGCCCTTGATTCTGAAACCATACACTTGAAGTCAACACGAATATGTTACAAATAGAATATGTTACTGTTATTTATTGCCTTCTAGTTTGGGAATAAAAATCTATATTATAGCAAGTTGTTTTCCCCTTTGCCAAATTTGTAAACAAAGTTTTATTTTTTGGGAATTTTTCACTTTTAGTAGTCCCGTACCGGATATGTTAGGATTCTCCTAGCTAGGAAAGCAACATTTGGGTTCTAGCTAACGGTTTATCTGTTTACTCAATAAAGAAAAATGCATAAAGACAGAAGAGCACCAAACCTACTGCTAATTGTTTGTTTTTAGTGCAATCTATACTAATATTATAAAGCTGAAGAGTTTGTTTGTTTGTTTATTTGAACGCGCTAATCTCAGGAACTACTGGTTGGAATTGAAAAATTGTTTTTGTGTTGGATAGTCCATTTATCGAGAAAGGCTATAGGCTATATAACATCACGCTACGATCAATAGGAGCGGAGCATAAATGAGATATGTTGCAAAAACGGGAAGAAATATTCCTTTTTGAGAGCTTCCGTTGCGTGCGCTGCGTAAACGGTTTATGTTACGTAAATATCATGTATGACGGAATTGTTCCTCTTTAAAAGTTCTAAAAAAAAGTCCTGGACAGCATATATCTTTTAAGATTGAGTGATAGTGAGTCAATCTTTTAAGATTGACTCACTATAACCTTTTTTATGGTAATCAAATTTGTTCGAAATTAATGCATTATTTGCGAAGGAGTTTTATCAAAATAATATGAATTCTTATTCAAATAAATAGTTTTACCATCAAGGGTATTTATGTAGCAGTAAAATACTTTTTAATTCATTTGAATCGGACATTTAATTTCGAAGTTATCACGAGTATGAAAATGCAATACGCGAACCGTTCGACGCCGGCGCCGCCCCGCCGCGCCGCGACGTTCCCTAGTCTAGAGAAGAGAGGAAAGGATGGGCACACGGGTAGATAATGACCTGGAATAGGACATAAGATAAGTTTTATCCCTATATCCCACGGGATCTAGAGAGACTTACGCGGGTGAAACCGCGGGGCACAGCTAGTTTTAATAATAAAATATGTAATCGTATTCAAAATAAAGCGGAGATAATAAATGTTTGTTTACATTTTTGGCAATGGACAATTGAATAGAGTATAATATTAACTTTGTAGACGTAGAGATACTGATCCAAATGTTCCTATACTAATATATTTCCGGTCGCATAACTTTCGAAATGTCAAGAATATAAGAAAGGTAAGAAATCTATTCAGTCTATCGGCTGTATTGTTTTTTGTCAAGGATAAACAAACATAGATTCTATTTCTTCAGGTAACAAATTGTCAACCTTGTACACACGGCTAGACACAACATACTATTCCAGTATAAGCTGACCTCGCATTGTACGGAAATCCTATCCAATGCGCGATCAGCATAAACTGGAAATGTATAGCTTGATGTGTAGCCGTGTGTACTTTGTTTATTATTTTCTAGATTATTTAAAAAAATATAAGGCTATCCTATATTGTACTCTGGTAGCTGGCTAAGAATTAGCTTATACCTATGTAACCAGTTTAAAAGAATACTACTTGTATTAAAAGAGTTTCCATTTCCATGAATAGGTACGTACAGTCACGAGCACCAATATGTATACACTTGGCAACTTTTAAAATTGATTTTCTCGTACTGTATTGATATACCATATTATTATGAAATAGGTATCATCTCGAAGTTGCAATCGTTATTCCACAAAAATTATCGTTATCGAATTTTGTTAAATGTATAGATATTTTTGCTCGTGATTGTACAACCGCGAGCAATACTGGTACTGCTCGCCCAGGACGACACGACATACGCATTTTACTGACTGGCAACGCTTATACTACGACATGAACCCGTGGCCATGAGCTCAAGCGATATGCGACAGTGACTGCGGAGACCACAAATGAAAGTTGCGTAGAGCTTGCCACAAGTCACCGCAGCGCGACTTGCAGAGCGACAGACGGAAACGTGTCACTTGCCGCAAGTCGCGTCGTATTGCTCGAGGCTGTGAACGGGGCCTGACCCCATGTCCTTTTTATTTAAAAGCGATCATCGCGCGAATACGCCGTCTGTCGCGTGCATTTGTTACTTTTTGTTCGAAAAGCACTCTCCGTCGGCGCGACCACGCGTTTAAGGTCACCGAACAAAAAGTTCTAACGATCCTGTATTCGCACGACGAACGCTTTTAAATAAGACGCGGGGTTTAGCTTGCCACGAGTCATAGCGACGCAACTTGCGGAGCGACGGATGGAAACGTGTCGCTTGCCGCAAGTCGCGTCGCATCGCTCGCGGCCATAAACGGAGCCTGGCATAGCTTTTCACTACGACGCGACATGAGATATCCTCATATTGGTCGTGCCGACTAGAGTAGGTACTATACGTATTCGCGTTCGCGAACTAAACATTCTTCAACTAAATCTAAATTTAGCGCAAAAAAGTTTTCCAACCAAACGTAAAGCTAATCGCGGCAGAACACGAAAACTTCTAATTAGCGTCAAATGTTAGAATAAATATAAACTTCGCCGGTCTATGGTGCGATTATAAAGTTTTCTGTACTAGTTTTAAACTGTAATGGCAGAGATTAGTTTAGTTTCTGAGTTAGACTGTAGACCTTTGTCGCGTAGGATATTCAAAATTATACAACTATAACTAATCAATCTTCCTAGACTTTTCCCATCTATATCAATATAGATGGGAAAAGTCTAGAAAGATTGATTTATTAGCTGCAGCTGAATACCAGTATTTTACATAGAGCGATTGCTTATCTGACCGCTAACAACCCAGTTACTGGGTAACACGATACCTGTTGGTAAGACTTATATAGAACTAACCACCTTCCTTTTCTGCCGAAAAGCAGCGTTGCTCTTTTCTGGTTTGAAGGTGCCAGTGTCATTTCAGGCATTGGAGACATTTCAAGTTTTGGAGATATTTCAGGCATCGGAGACATTTCATTTTTTGGAGAAATTTCAGGTTTTGGAGACATTTCAGGTTTTGGAGACATTTCAGGTTTTGGAGACATTTCAGGTTTTGGATACATTTCAGGTTTTGGAGACATTTCAGGTTTTGGGGACATTTCAAGTTTTGGAGATATTTCAGGCATCGGAGACATTTCATTTTTTGGAGAAATTTCAGGTTTTGGAGAGATTTCAGGTTTTGGAGAGATTTCAGGTTTTGGAGACATTTCAGGTTTTGGAGACATTTTAGGCATTGGAGAAATTTCAGGTTTTGGAGAAATTTAAGGTTTGGAGACATTTCAGGTTTTGGAGACATTTCAGGTTTTGGATACATTTCAGGTTTTGGAGACATTTCAGGTTTTGGGGACATTTCAAGTTTTGGAGATATTTCAAGCATCGGAAACATTTCATTTTTTGGAGAAATTTCAGGTTTTGGAGAGATTTCAGGTTTTGGAGAAATTTCAGGTTTTGGAGACATTTCAGGTTTTGGAGACATTTTAGGCATTGGAGAAATTTCAGGTTTTGGAGACATTTCAGGTTTTGGAGACATTTTAGGCATTGGAGAAATTTCAGGTTTTGGAGAAATTTAAGGTTTGGAGAAATTTCAGGTTTTGGATAGGTACATTTCATTTTTTGGAGAAATTTCAGGTTTTGAAGACATATCAGGTTTTGGAAACATTTCATTTTTTGGAGAAATTTCAGGTTTTGGAGAAATTTCAGGTTTTGGAGACATTTCAGGTTTTGGAGACATTTCAGGTTTTGGAGACATTTCAGGTTTTGGATACATTTCAGGTTTTGGAGAAATTTCAGGTTTTGGAGAAATTTCAGGTTTTGGAGACATATCAGGTTTTGGAGACATTTCAGGTTTTGGAGACATTTCAGGTTTTGGAGAAACAGGTTTTGGAGACATATCAGGTTTTGGAAACATTTCATTTTTTGGAGAAATTTCAGGTTTTGGAGAAATTTCAGGTTTTGGAGACATATCAGGTTTTGGAGACATTTCAGGTTTTGGAGACATTTCAGGTTTTGGAGACATTTCAGGTTTTGGAGACATTTCAGGTTTTGGAGAAATTTCAGGTTTTGGAGACATATCAGGTTTTGGAAACATTTCATTTTTTGGAGAAATTTCAGGTTTTGGAGAAATTTCAGGTTTTGGAGACATATCAGGTTTTGGAGACATTTCAGGTTTTGGAGACATTTCAGGTTTTGGATACATTTCAGGTTTTGGAGACATTTCAGGTTTTGGGGACATTTCAAGTTTTGGAGATATTTCAGGCATCGGAAACATTTCATTTTTTGGAGAAATTTCAGGTTTTGGAGAGATTTCAGGTTTTGGAGAAATTTCAGGTTTTGGAGACATTTCAGGTTTTGGAGACATTTTAGGCATTGGAGAAATTTCAGGTTTTGGAGAAATTTAAGGTTTGGAGAAATTTCAGGTTTTGGATAGGTACATTTCAGTTTTTGGAGAAATTTCAGGTTTTGGATACATATCAGGTTTTGGAAACATTTCATTTTTTGGAGAAATTTCAGGTTTTGGAGAAATTTCAGGTTTTGGAGACATTTCAGGTTTTGGAGACATTTCAGGTTTTGGAAACATTTCAGGTTTTGGAGAAATGCGCTGGACGCAAAGTTACTTTGCGTTTACAGGGTTTTATGACTCTTGAAGAATATTCAAGCGGAATAGGTTACTAAATATATTATATCTACGTCTATTGTATTTTATAATGGATTTCCGTAAAGACGCCTGAATCAATTTACGTATGTACAGTAGGTACACCCATAATTCTACAGTAAAACGGTCACATTTACTTTGAGAAAAAATATAGTGAGCACAAAATATGGCGTATATCCGTTGAAAAAGCCAATTGCAACTTGCCCGATCCAGGAATCGAACTCAGCGACCACTGTCCACTAGACCAACAAGACAGCCACTCATCATTTATCGACATCATTTGAACCGGAAGACGTCCACTGCTGGACAAGTGGACATATCATATATTATGAGTGACTATCTTTGGCCTCACCAAAGATAGTCACTCAGAAAATCAAAATTAAAAAAAAAACTAATCTAATGACAATGTCTACATTTCATTTTTATTCAAGGTGTAACTTTTACTTACCCAGAAAGCTACATAGCGTGAAGATTATGACAATATAATTAACGCGTTCCGTGCTAAAACATAATTAGCCATCGTCGACTGCTAATTTGCTAAGTTCAGATTTGCTTTACAAATGTCATGCTGGTAGGTAATGGTTGAGGTGGTCACACCATGGTAGATTCAATGAAATATTTATATTTTACTAGCTTCCGCCCGCTGCTTCGCCCACATGTATCTCGATAAAAAGTAACCTATGTCCTTTCTCAGGCTCTAGATTATCTGTGTACCAAATTTCATTTAAATCGGTTCAGTAGTTTTGGCGTGAAAGCGCGACAGACAGAAAGAGTAACTTTCGCATTTATAATATTAGTAAGGACTAGCTTCCGCCCGCTCCTTCGCCCGCATGTATGTCGATAAAAAGTAGCCTATGTCCTTTTTTAGTGCCATCTATTTCCTTGCCAAATTTTATCGAAATCCGTTCAGTGGTTTAGGCGTGAAAAAGTCACATACAGACAGACAGACAGAGTTACTTTCGAATTTATAATATTAGTATAACAAGTAGCCTATGTCCTTCTTCAGGATGTCATCTATCTCCTTGGCAAATTTTATCGAAATCCGTTCAGTGGTTTAGGCGTGAAAAGGTCACATACAGACAGACAGACAGAGTTACTTTCGAATTTATAATATTAGTATAACAAGTAGCCTATGTCCTTCTTCAGGATGTCATCTATCTCCTTGGCAAATTTTATCGAAATCCGTTCAGTGGTTTAGGCGTGAAAAGGTAACATACAGACAGACAGACAGACAGTTACTTTCGAATTTATAATATTAGTATGGAAGTATGGATATTTATTTATTTATTTATTTATTTAAGTTTTCTTGCACAACATCACAGAATGTAATCCAAAGGCGTTGTACAGAACAAAATACAAATTATAAAGTGACAGACATAAGGTAAAATACAAATCAAAAAACATAAAATTTAAACACGAGAAATAACAAAATTAGAAAAACATAATAACACTTATATAATTGCAACCAAAAGAAAAAAATAACCTTATTATCATCTTTCATCCATCTTCTCACAAGAAATTAAACATTATATGGATTTGATGTACCTTCTCCTATTTTCATGGTTTGGAGGTTTGGAATGTCGCTTTCCAAACGATTCATTCCATCACCCAGTCACAAATCCAGACTCCGGGCTGCTACTGAGCAATTCCAGATGGAAAAACCCAATAACAGTTTGCCCGACCCGGGAATTGAACCCAGGACCTCATGTACAGCAGTAGCACTTGCGACCACTAGACCAACGAGGCAGTCAATACCAGTAGATATATTACATGGAACGCTGCCTATCTGACCTCCACAACCCAGTAACTGGATAATACGATACCCCTTGGTAAGCACGTGTCTCAGAAAGCACGTTAAGCCGTTGGTCTCAGCTTAACGTGCTTTCCGAGACACGGAGGAGTCTCGTAATGTAAAGATGGTCATATCCATGGGCCGACCCCGTCAAGCGTAGCTTAACCTGAAGTATCGACCCTTGCGGCTGTTATTACTTAGCCACTTGGTTTGTAAACGACTGAGTAAATCTGCGTATCTATTGTTTCAATTATCTAAGAGAGTTAATTCTGAAACACTGTTAACAGCCTATCATGGACTTGTAGCCTCTAATCTCCATTATGGTGTTGTTTTCTGGGGGCAATCAACTAATAGGGAACTGGTATTCAGGATGCAAAGAAGGTGTGTAAGATCCATGTGTAATTTAAAGTCAACAGATAGTTGCGTTTCCTACTTTAAGAAATTAAAAATATTAACATTACCAGCTATATATATATTAGAAACTGCATTATTTATAAAATCAAATCCACATTTATTTACAAAATTTTCAACAGTTAAGAAGACCCCCATTCGGAGTCAATATGAAAATCAACTATGTACGTTGAAATGTAATACTGCGTTAATGAAAAAGAGCTTCTTTGGTGTTGCACCAAAAATTTTTAATAAAATACCTGATGCTATAAAATGTATGCCATTAAAGAAATTCAAAAAGTGTCTTCACAAGTTATTAGTTGAGAAATGTTATTATACCCTGGATGACTATTTTAATGATAATACTATTTGATTAAATTCTGTAATTTTATAAATTTATATTATTAATGTTGACTTGGATGACTATTTTAATTTTGGATGACTATTTGATTAAATTCTGTAATTTTATTAATTCATATTATTAATGTAACGAACGAATAATTTCTCGCATATTCTTTTGTTATGATCTTCTTGTGTGTGTTTTTTCTTTCTTGTAGTGGACATTATTAAATTGATTATTTTAATGTATTTTGTTAACGTAAAATTTTGTTAACTTTGACGAACCTGACTTTAATATTTGTATGTCAACAATGACAAAGCATAGTGCAACACTTATCTATTTAAGACCTTGACATGTATGATTAATGTATATAAGGTGTATCTTTTCATACACGAAATATTTTAAGGGGTCATTGTACTCATCATTATGAACAACTTTTACTATGGGACCAACCCTGAAATCGCGAAAGAAAAATCAGCTGTTCCCTACATTTTGACGAGCTATGCGAACATTAAGTAGGGAACAGCTGATTTTTTTTTCGCGATTTCAGGGTTGGTCCCATAGTAAAAGTTGTTCATAATGATGAGTACAATGACTCCTTAAAATATTTCGTGTATGAAAAGATACACCTTATATATGTTCTTCACCTATGTTTCACAAATAAATAATTCTGAGTCTGATTCTGATTCCACTATATTGATATTTTCCCCTAGTAATAATAAAAATAGTTTAATAAAATAATGACACGATACTACACGGTAATGGTCCTAATTGCATAGGAAATTAGGACCATTACCGTGTAATATCGTGTCATGGAAAGCTTAAAATACTTACTATTTGCAATAATGAATTCTAGGAAACTAGAATAATATACTAATGGAAGTTTAAAACCTCTAATTAAAAAGATAATAATGCATAATGCGGTTCTGTCTGCGTTTAAACAATTAAACACAAGTGTTATCATTTTTTCGTTTTTTTTTTTACTGCTTCGTTTGTCTACTGGTCACAAGCGTTACTGCTGAGCATGAGGTCTTGGGTTCGATTCCCAGGTCTGGCAAAGTGTTATTGGAGTTTCCATTAGGAATTTTTCCCGGAGTCCGGATTTGTGCTCGGTTGATGGCAATAGGCTCGCTCCCTATTACATAGGACTTAAACATAACTGGCTGAAATGAGGGTGTACTATAGGTACACCTCTGCCCAACCCTTCGAAGATGACGTGATATTACGTTATGTTATATCCTTGTCAACAGACAGACATCATTTCCTGTATATGAGGGGGTTATCTGATAAACTCCCTCATAGACAGTAAATTACGTCTGTAGTTTGATGGTATTTTTGGTATTCCATAATTCCACTCTTAGCACTGATTTCAACAGCACTTGTCCGAATCGCACTTGAACACTTCCACTAACAGCAATGAAACAAAATTTTGCTAAGTGCGATTCGGTGGAACAGTTTATTTATATTATTTTCAGTCTCCAAACGGCATCTGCATACAGATGGGATGGGACGTATGTATTCACTGTCCAAGACATTACATACTATGTATCTACAACATATCGATACGGCAAACTAAGTATGTACGTGTCGAGCCACGCACAGTAAAGGGCTCCGTTATCGATAATGATTGCGGGTAAATGTTAACGTATGCAATTTGTTTAACGTTTGGGTGAATGGGGCAGACATCTGTAAAAATGGTGCTGTCGTATCTAGTTCCTAGAATAAGCTTATATACAGGGCGTCTCACGGATATGCCACATGGTGGAAAAGTACCTTGAATATTGTAGATGGAACATTTTACTGAAAGAAGACATTATTTGAATTTAAAAAACCAATTTAAACTGCATTCATAGATATTTAAATAATTACATGGCTGAGCCGGGAATCGAACCCGTTACATGAGGAAACTAATCACCCTGTAGCTTTATCATACCGATCGAAAGGCTTCATCATAAGGATTATTTTTTGCTAAATAACATAGTGGCACAAATAAAAGGAAGTCCATGAATTTTAACATTTTTAATACAAAATTAATCAATTTATCAAATGCTCAAAATGAGTCCCTTTCTGTTGAATACAAAGTCGCACTCTTTTGATTATTTCGCTCGCTGTCGATTTTTTGATCTTGTTGTGGTAGATATTTAGAAAAACACGTCTAAGTTCAGCTTGTAGCTCGTGGACTTTTTCATACTGGTTCTTGTAAACTAAATTACGGCAATGTCAGCTTTTCATTTTTCTGAACAAAATTTCACATCAAATGTTTTAACATTTGATGTGAAATTTTTGACATTCATGGTCTTCCTTTTATTTGTGACACTATGAAAATTAGCAAAAAATAATCCTTATGATGAAGCCTTTCGATCGGTATGATAAAGCTATAGGTTGATTATTTTTCTCATGTAACGGGTTCGATTCCCGGTTCAACCATGTAATTATTTAAATATCTATGTATGCAGTTTAAATTGTTTTTTGAATTCAAATATATTCAAGGTACTTTCCCTCCATGTGGCATATCCGTGGGACGCCCTGTATATTTGTATAATACAAGGCGTCAGGTGGTCAGCCACAACCAAAAATAAAGGCCGTTGAACTAAAATAAATGAATACATGGTATTATATTTCATACTTCCAGAAACATCTAAAACAACCAACCTTGTCACGAATATTTCATGTCCATGCCGTGTTCTTACTATAGCCATGACATTGGTGTCCTACCCCTATATTTTGTCACGCGATATGCCTTCCTCGGTACCTATGTAATTAAAGGTGTTTTTATTATAATGGTGTTTGTAATTAGATAAAGATGGAGTCGGATTATGTTTCTGGTGTGAATAATGAGGTGTTTCGATGGCACAACCGTTTAATAGTCCTGGTAGGAGTGGAAACGAGAGGTTCATGGGTTGATTTCTAAGTGAGGATATAATATTCACTTGGATTCTGTAGTAGTGACTTCCTAACTAATTGCGTAACTTATTTTGGAAACTGATTAAGACTAATTTGTTTCATTTTGACAGTTCAACAACATTTATTGCGTTATTTACGTTGTTGAGCAGATTTATTTTCGAACTGATGTAGCTATGGATTAGCAATTTGTTTCAAACTTTCTGAATCTGAATAGATTGTGATTGATCGTGTATTTCGCAATTAGGGCGCCGAATGGAGTTTGGCATGTAACCGAAAAGAATAGGGAATATGTATGTATTTTTTTAATATTTTTATTCGATAGTTTGCATCGATAATAGTGAAAAAAAATTCGACGGCAAAAAAGCAATTTAAAGTAGTTAAAAAAGTGTTTAAAAATATCCAACCGATCCGGGCTATTTAAACGCTCTCCATTTGACGCGCTTGGTGTGGTGACGTCACAGTCCGTGAAAACAGACAAGCAACTGTCAAGTCAACGTCAAACACTCCTTTTTCTATGAGCGTTTGACATTGACTTGACACTTGTTGATTGACTTGACATTTTGATTGCTATCCCGGACTGTTACGTCACATCCGCTCTTAGCCTTTTCAAGTATTTGAACTACCCACAGTTTTTTGTGACTTTTTAAAAATTAATTTCTCTCTCAAAAAGAAATTTTATTCAAAAATATTGATGGAGGCATAATTCTGAAGTAACATAAGTTTATAAAAAAAAATATTTGACCTATATTTGAATCACATGCATATTCCCTATTAGTCAGTTGAAAGCGAATAAAGAGTGACCATCACCACAGACTGAATAATACTTATGTGATCAAGGGTGGTGAAAATATCCTTCTTGGCTTCTTTGATAAAACACCCTAGGCCTGAAGAAATTTGGCCTTGAGATATCTAAAGCTGGAAGAGGCAACGTTGAAGTATTTTACAGGCAATACCTACTGACGTAGGTACATAGTGTCGTTTATCACAAGTGCTGGGTACTATGAGTGTGGAATTCCATGTTAGATGATCCCGGGTATGAAAATGGGCATTAGTCCGAATGCCCATTTTCACTACCACTAAGCGATACTAAAATAAAATGAACAAATAAAAGTGCGCTGTTGAATTTTCAGCGCACAGATTAGCACCAAAAGTTGAAAAGCCAATAGTGCGCTTATTTGCGCGTTAATTTACCTGAGTGCCATCCGATGATATTGAAACGGGCATACTAAAGTGTTTTTTATTAGAAAAGTATTTCTGAGTATTGGTAATTTGGGTGCCCTATTGCAGTTGGTCATATTTTACAATATGCCAGGAGCGTGCCCTCAGCTTTTTCGGACATATTATGCGTTCACCTAAGCATGGTCTGGAATGGCTTTTGATACTGGGCCGGGTGGAATGAAAATGCGCTCAAGGCAGAGTACCGGCAAGCTGGTCAGACGCGATCAAGAAGACTGTTGGAGGCAGCATCTACCAAGCGGTGTACACTGCAGAAGACCGCATAGCTTGGAGTCGCATCATATTATGTGGTCGCGATCCTCAGCATTTGAGAGAACGACGAAATCGAAGAATTGCAGTAGGTTCGCCCTTTAGATATATTAATAAGTTATGTGGTTCCCCTTCTATGACTTAACACGCGAAGTATAGGTATACTCTTACCCTTCTTGAAATACAGGTATGATTATCAACAAATGAATCATTATAACCAGCCTATAATAATCCCACTGCTGGGACACAGTGTGGGGAGGGAGTGGGCCGTAACGCGTGGCCACCACGGCAACCACACGGGCCCAGTGCGGGTTAGAAGATGTCAAATGTCTTCGAATTTTTGGTTCTAGGACATGCCGGTTTCCTCACGATGTTTTCTTTCACAGTTTTGAGAGCAGTGGTAATGAAATAATTTACACAAAGTAAAGCGCCTGGCTGGGTTCGAACCTACGACCTACAACTCGTAAGTCACGGCCGTTACCACTGGGTTACCACTGCTCTCCAACAAATTAATGAATGAGACAAATAAATCATTCATCATTCAAACGTTTTAGAAAGTACCTAGGTATATACCAACAGCAACAAAATATTCCACAATTCAGAATTTCAGACGGATAGCGTGCCTCAAACACTTCACATAGATCTAGATTAACTTAACGGGATATTATCGGCACTTCATTCATGAGTTTAGGTACAGTTAAAATGGCATCTTATTTTCAGTTTTAGTTAATACGATATTACTTGGTGTAGGCAATGTTTAACATAAATATTAGGTCCCCACCTATGAAATTGGTGTTTTGTATGAGGAATTTGAAAGAAGTTGCATTTTTCATACTAACGTTTTTATAACAACCATGACCACTACTGTTTTAAAACTTTTATGCACTACTATTTAAAAACTAAGATAACGTATGCCACTTAGATTAAGCGACAAAAATAAGGTTTGGCTAAGTTAAAAAAAAAATAGTGGTCATTTCTGCAAAAAAATGAGGAGTCATTTTTAAGGTATTTTTTATGTTAAAAAACTATAAGTAATACGGTTTTTTTACTATTGGTAGTTGTCTATGATGGTCATTATTCGATATAATACCAAGCAATTGATGAATATTTTAAATCATAAAAGTGACGAGGTTCTCTATTAGTGAGAAAAAAACGCCAATTTCATAGGTGGGGACCCAATATTTATTTTTGTACGGTTGGTAGTTGCGAGACTGGCTACTGGCTAATACTGCCCTATCTCTCTCTCTCTTCCTGGCTTTAGTGGTGGTGGTGTCAGCCTTCCTGAGGGCCTAGACATGTGACAATCGCTTCCAAAGCATTTCGTATTTCTACAACGACTTTCAACAGGGTTGACTTAAGCTTTTCGATAGCTTAGGTCAGTCCTATACATTTTTGCGTTTTCCATCATCGTTATCGCTGATAGAATGTCACTTTGTCTAGGGCTTCTGTTCTTTCTCTTCCACTTCACACTATCCTCGACATTGACTAATCAACATCATTATCATCAACTGGGTAATACTGTCAGCAAAATATAATAATTATGTATGTTCCTGAGATTGATTCCCAGGTCGGGCAGTCTTATTTGGTTTTTCAACCAAGAGTTTTTCAGTAGCAGCTCGAAGTCTGGATTTGTGCCCGATTGGTGGCAAGAATTTCCTTACATGGGACTTATATATGACCGACGAAATGTAGGTAAACATCTCTGCATAACTTTCGGTGCAGCCGTGATGGATAAGTGACACAGAAATACAGAAATAGCTGTTATGTACTTATTTATCTTCGTTAGCGCATGCGTGATTTGTTTCTGGAACCTTACAAAAAAAAGGAAAATTATTTTTCACAACATTAGTTTTCAGTTACCTAGCAATTTTCCAAAAAAGATATCATAACATTCAAATTCATAGCATTTAATTTCCCCTCCGTATCAAAACGTCCTAAAAGCAAATGGTCTTATTAGCAAAACGACCCATAATCAAAACGACACTTTAGCAAACCCGACTACAGGTAAAAATACCTGTAATTGGGTTTGCTAAAGTGTCGTTTTGATTATGGGTCGTTTTGCTAAATTGTCAAGGAGTCGGTCAGTTGGAACGATGAAGCTAGTAGTAGTACAGTATAAATAAGTAACAGTATTATATCTTCATAAAAAACTGCTTTCGATGTGTCAGTGTATATCTACGCAACAGTATCGAGTGCGCGGCAGTTACGCACGGACGCGGAAGGTTTATCTGCCGAGCGGCCGTAGGTAATTATTTTAAGGTCACTGCCGAGACATAATACTGTTACAATATTATACTATGGTAGTAGATACTATTATATGGGACCTATCCTAAAGCTTATTTTTTCAATAGGTATTTGGGTAACAATGTTTTCGAGGAAATTCCTATCAACCTTAAATACAAGAATCTAAGGCTAAGGAATGTCTTTCTTTAGAAACTTCAAACACAATGGAATAACTATGTTAATTTATAATAAATCTTGGAAAAAATACCTTCCATTATCTAAGTTCAGGGTCGATGTCGTAGATCCATTGAATTTAGGAAGGCTTTATGTGGGAACACAGTTGCGTAATAATAGTTATTTATGCAACTGTTATATAATAAGGGGTATTAAAACACGAATGTGGGATTATCACATGAGTGTTTTAATACAGTTGCATAAAAGATTTTATCTACACCCATGATATGCAAAATATGCATCTTCTATAAAAGTTTCTTTGCAATACCAATATCGAACAAAACTGGCGCGGTACGACGTGAATTCGAATTTTTCGAATTCGAATGTGTTTTGTTTTTAAATTACGGTGCTTTGTTAGTGAAACGCTCGTGAATGACAATGTTCTTTTTTTAAATGAGTTGCATTACGAAATTCATTACTAGATTATAGCACCCGTTTGGATGATATTATGCTTACTATGACACTGGCTGTTTTAATGTTGGCAATAAGCTAACTGTGTCAGAAACTTTTAGACGGGATTTATAGCATGGGTTTAGATAAAAAACATAACCGTTCCTTGTCAAGTGGGTTGCCACAGTTGTCAAGGTGAGCATTTTTCGGGAGTTGTCGTTTGTATGATGTTTGAAATCCTGATGCCTAATCTATAATTATTATAAAAAAATTGTTAGTTTGTAGGGATAATCTTCGAAACTACTAATACTACTCATAATAGATTCCGAAACATCTTTTACAATGGGAAGCTACAGCATTGACATTTTTTATCTGTACCTGTTCGAGTTGTACGTGTAGGATAGAAATAATTATGCAAAAGAGTGATTCCACAATATGAACTTCCAACAAAAAAAAACTGTCTTGCCTTTTCCAAACTATGTTCGGGTCGGATTTTACATAGAGCGCCTGCCTATCTGACCTCCACAATCCAGTTACTGCGTTACACGATACCCCTCGATAGGATTGGTTATCAGACTTTTAGCTTCTGACGACCCGTAACGAGTCAAAGATCCACAAATGACAGCCGGGACCAACGGCTTAACGTGCTTTAGAAATCATTATGCACAAGAGTTATAGGTAATACCACAATAGGTTCTTCCAAAAAATAAAAACTGCCTAACCTTTTCCCAACTATGTTGGGGTCGGCTAAAAGTCTAACAGGACGCAGCTGAATACTAGTATTTTACATGGAACGTCTGCCTATCTGACCTCCATAATCCAGTTACTGCGTTACACCCTCGATAGGACTGCTTGTCAGACTTTTAGGCTTCTGACTACCCGTAACGACTGTCAAAGATCTACGAATGACAGCCGGAACCAACGGCTTAACTTGCTTTCCGAAGCACGGAGGGGTCTCGATATGGAATGGATGGTCACCCATCCACGAACCAGCAATTAAGCGTAGCTTAACCTTCCATCGGCCCGTGCGACTATGATTATGTGGCCACGAGCCTTCCTTTCTTCCAATCTAAACATTTCGGTCTCGAATAAACCTTTACATTTGTCTTAAGTTTACTCTGTCGGAAGTATTCTTTAACTTTACAACTAACGGTATGAAGATACAGCCAAAAAATCTCAAACCCATAATTCTTATCGAACAAAAAATATTACCTTTTGAGTCTTATAACCAAGGTGTTTCGCCATCCGGGATCGACAGGAAAATAAAAGAATTTAAACATCGGCTTATATGGAATTTGGGTCGGACAGTCGAAGATCGATGGGTGTTCTTTGTAGTTTGTTGCCTAACTTTGGACTTACTGACTTTGCCTGACTTTGGTTTAAGACTTGTTTTTTGCCTACGTGAAGATTAATCTGATAGCTTTGTGCCTAGATTATCAGTTTTTGATTTAGATTCAAATGGATGGGAATAAAAATAGATGAAGTAGTTACCTCCATCATTATCAGCCTATAACGTTCCCACTGCTTGGACAGGCCTCCTCTCTGTGAGAGGAAGTGGGCCGTAATCCACCACGCGGGCCCAGTGCGGGTTGGTAGATGTCACATGTCTTCGAATTTTTGGTTCTGGGACATGCTGGTTTCCTCTCGATGTTTTCCTTCACCGTTTTGAGAGCAGTGGTGATGAAATAACTTACACAAAGTAAAGCGCCTGTCAGGTTTTGAACCTACGACCTACAAGTCATAAGTCGCGGCCGTTACCACTGGGCCACCACTGCTGTCAGTAGTTACCTAATAATAAAAAACCTCTTTTTGAATACCATTGAATTCTGCCGTCAACCAGTGTAACGATGCAGGGCTCTGATTTGATGGTTTTACGGCCAGTTTCTTAATCAAAAGTAACAGCCAAAGTAACAGTCAACTGTTCCTTTGCACTGTTGTATTTTCAATCCTCGGCGCTGAGGCGAGGGTTGTAAATCCAACAGCGCGGAAGAACAGTTGACAGTTATTTTGGCTGTTATTTTTGAAGAAACGCCAGTTTCTTCAAAAATAACACACACGTTAGTGTAATGACAGACATTGAAACTTACCCTTATCTTTTGTATGGCAACGCAGCACCGATTCGTCTGAGGGCCTAGACAAGTGAAAATCGCTTCGAAAGCGTTTCTTATTTCTACAACGACTTTCAACAGGATTGACATAAGCTTTTCGATAGCTTATGTCAGTCCCTTAAATTTTTACCTTTTCCATCATCGTTATCGCTGATAGAATGCCACTTTGTCTAGGGCCTCTGGTATTGCAGATGTCTTAGACGTTGCAGGTAGCAACAAATAATCAGGTGAGTCCATGCTGTTTGCTGAATTTTAACATTATAAACCTAAGAATTCCTCGCGTACGCATAGCAACGTAGTACGCCCCGCGAACGTCAGCGTCGCAGTATGGTGTTATATAGAACACAAAGTATATACGCACGCGCGACCGACGTACGCGATAGACATCAGCGTAAGAGGAATTCAGGCCCTAGGTTGTTGAAGAGTTAGTCCAAGGCACCTTCGTCAACATCATTATGAATCTGTAAGAATCAAGTGACACACTGGCTATGACTAGAAACAAATCTATGTAAGTATTGAGATGTTTGACGTGGCTTTTAGATGAATGTTTATAGTATTTGTTGACATGGGCTCTGAAAGTCAGACAATAAGAGGATAAAATAAAATAGGTAATGGTTTTCCTCAAACTTTCTTTACTTCAAGCTACATGTAAACGTGCCTTTCTTTAAATAATCTGCGCGACCTATTTATACTTTTATGGGACTATTTTGCGAGTTCTTCGGAAACGTAAAAACCCAAAAACTCTTGTGAGAACAGACAGACACGTGTTTGCAGTCTGTAAACAGAATTTTAATATTAAGTAACTGTAAACTGTAGTTATGAGATGGAAGCTTTAGCAATTCGAAAAGCCAGTCAGCAGAGTACTTGTTGAAAGACCTACATTGTCCTCCTATGCCTACAGTAATTTAAAAGTCAAAGTCAAATAATTTATTTCAACTAGGCACATTAAAGGCACTTTTGAACGTCAAATACATAGAAATAGAACTGATTTTAGTTGCCCCTTCCAAAAGGTAGTTTTCGTATGGAGAAGAATGGGCAAGAAACGCCACCGTTACTCTTTAAAAAAAATGTTTTACAATATTTGGTATACATCTATTATATAATTACATGCGAAGACGATGCACCGAGAATACAATTACAATAGGTAAAAAGAATTAAAAGAATTAAAAATTAAAAATGGAGCAATGACAAAAATATTGTAAGCCAATTATTTTTAAAAGAGTAACCGTGTAGTTTCTTCAAGTTTCTGGCCGGCTCTTCTCCATAGCAAACGACCAATTGGAACCGTGCACCTAGTTTCTGACGTTACATGTAGGTTTAAGTGAAATAAAATATTTTGATTTTGAGAGTTGGTAGCGGGGCTGACTGACTACGCTGCATAAGTATGTAGATAATATCTGGGCCAGGAGGCCTACTAACTTTTTTTTGCTTTTTTAGATTCATCTTCCACCATTATGATTGCTGTGCCTAAGATCTAACTGTGGTATTGATTTGATCTTAAATTAGCTAATCGCGAATCTTGATGAACCTATTAAAATTAAATTAGCTATGCGAAAATCACAAATGCACGATCCAATACAAAAACTCAGGTATTACCTGAATTATTGTAGCTTTGTAATTTTCGCATATCTAATTATGAATGCTAATAACTAACTTCAACTTAGTACTTTTCTACTTGTTTTATTTTAGAAGTACGGTAGTAAATAATAGTTCTAAGTTATAGTCATTATCAAGTTTTATCTAGAAATATTTTTGTTCAGCACTTCGCGTGGACTAAGTTCGTGATTAACTAGCTCGAGCGAGCACCGAGACTATGGACTTCTTCAAGAAGGTAACGAAAGAAATGCCATGAGGGTTGACAGAAACTACAGATCATCACCTGCTACGATCCTTACATACGGTTGGCATGCTTTTGGCGTCCATTAATTATTAGTTGCTGGCCTGCAAGAAGAGGTACTAACTTGTACCTGTCTAACCGCCAGGCCACGGGACAGGCGAGGCGGCGCGAATTGCGGTGCGGCGGGCAGTACACACGGCTACACATCAAGCTATATTATTCCAGTTTAGGCTGGTCTCGCATTTTATAGGATTTCCGTACAATGCGAGGTCAGCTTATACTGGTTATGTATAGCTTGATGTGTAGCCGTATGTACATTTTTATTCATTTGTTGTAGTCGCAAGATGCTTCGCCGGTCGCACCGCGCGAAAGTTCGCTGCAGTGGAATTTCCCGTGGCCAGGTGGTAAGTGTCTACCTTCCACCTTTTACAGATGGAGTCCCTCACATTAAGGGCATCCACGAGGATGATAAAATAGTTGCTTACATACGAAAAGAATATTGTGTATCGACCAAAGTGAAATAGCGAGGAACTTCGAAAATAGAATTAGGACAGACATGTATCAGTCAAAAGACTTGTAGAGGCTACAAGAATCTTTTGGCGCGTGGCCAAAATCGGAACTAACGCCGCCATCTTGTTTTTTCAATACATTTCACAAAACAATTGCAGAAACGTTTACCAACAGCGCCCCTCCTGTCAGTGTCATTAAAGCGCCAAACGATCCTTCTTACACTTTATTCATAATTTTCTATTCTATTTTTTTTTTCTGATAATTCCATAGTCTACCCATCCATCGAACTGTGCGCAAGAACTTTAAAACACTTCCCAAGTAGTTCGCAAGTCTATCGTGCTCACTGCGAGAATGCAACGCAGAACTTTGTGGAAACAAACAGAAAAACAACCCTTATTTGAATAGTAATGTGGACATTAAAAGGTGAATTGCTGGAAGTAAGTATTTTATCTTGTAACAGTGGCGGTTGCTTTTAGATATGCTAAGTGTAATGTATGTTAACCTTATTATTGTTTATGATCAGTCTTCTCGGTGGTTTTTCACAGGGATGAACTTTCATGGCGGTTCCGAATAAATTGCAGGAAAGTCTGAAAGGGATAGCGGGACCCTTGGCAACAAGCAACTGAAGGAACACGGGTGGATTTTAGCCAGTAAAGTACTGACACGCCCTCCCGCTCCGCCCAGAGCGGGAGAAGTCTAAAAAAAAAAATGGCCGTTCCAAATAAAACCTGTATTTTCTCAGTTGCAAGCTTATTAATAACATTTTATGTTTCTTAATTTGTTATATAATAATCAAAAATATTGATTACTTATTTGTACAATAAAGGTCTTACGTGTATCATAAAAAAACGGCGCGGCGGTTCGATTAGCCCAACCCAGTAATTCGTAACGACTATTTTTGTACACGTTATGTTACAAGGCGAGGATAGGATACCTAATAGTACTTAGTAAAACTTCTTCTAAAAGGAAAGAACTACCTACGACCTAACATAGGTCGAGGTACCCATTTCTGTCACAATACCTACTGCTTCTATTTTCCAGTTTGAATCATACATAAGAGTCCTTATAAAGCTTGTATGTTCGGTTAGTAACTTATTAAAAAATCTTTATCCACACTCTCCACCAAGTCGGTTGTGTTCAAACTTCAAGCCCATCGAATAATTTTATGTTTCTGCAAAATAACAACAATATTAGCAAAATAACAAATGTTATAGATTTTTAATTAGCAAAATAACAAATAATATAGATTTGGTATTTTAAAATAACAAATTTTAATAATATAGATTTGTTATTTTAAAATAAAAAATAATATAGATTTGTTATTTTGCTAACAGTAAATAAATGATCATCTGCCTAGCCTATTCCCAACTATGTTGGGGTCGGTTTCCAGTCTCACCGGATGCAGCTGAATACCAGTATTTTACATGGAGCGACTGTCTATCTGACCTCCACAACCCAGTAACTGGGTAATACGATACCCTTGGTAAGACTGGTTGTCAGATTCTCGGGCTTCTGACGAACCGTAACGACTGTCAAAGATCCACAAATGACAGCCGGGACCAACTGCTTAACGTGCTTTCCGAGGCACGGAGGAGTCTCGATATGTAAAGATGGTCACCCACGGACCAACCCTGGCAAGCGTAGCTTAACCTGATGGATCGATCCATGCGGCTGTTTTTACTTAGCCACGAGCTCCTCTACTCTTTTAATAAATTGTATGTAATTAGTCTTTTAACTGCATGATATAGGTGTTTGAGATTTTTTTATTTTAAGAAATCAATTATCTAAGCAACGCGTTCACATTATGTAAATAACATAGTATGTGCAAGTGCATCTAATAGTACCTAAAGAAGTGAACTCTCTGATATAAGGGGTCATTAACCTCTGCTTATGGCAACTAGGTACTAAACACCGCATACGTCGATAGAATAAGGTACTTGTCCACGTTTATTGGTTATCAAAATGTCTGGGAGACCGGTATCTGGATAAGAACATAGGATAATACTTTTCAAGTATGGGAAAGTAGGAGAACAGTTTAAGCAAGAATATAAATAAAGAAAACACGTCCAGTCGATATAAACAGTTGTATCACAAAACGTTTAATTAAAAATAAAATACATAGGCAGGGGTAGGTACTTACCTCTTTAATAATTATTATTTTAACAAAGGACCTTAATTTTTTTTAAATGGTCTGTCTTTTGCAAGAATTGGAATTCAAAACCATAGACACCGACTTCCGAAATTAAAGTTATTTTTCACCTTGTAGTGTTTTTGTTTTTTTTTTTTCAAATATGTTGGGGTTGGCTTCCAGTCTAACCGGATATTAAAAAAATAAAAAAGTTTATTTCGGAACAACAATAACGGATGCAGCTGAATATCAGTATTTTATTTGGAGCGACTGCCTATCCGACCTCCACAATCCAGGTACTGGCTAACACGATACCCCTTGGTTAGACTGATTGTCTGACTTTTTAGGTTTCTGACTACCCGTAACGATTGTCAAAGATCTGCAAGTAATAGCCGAAACCAACGGCTAACCGTGCTCTCCAAGACACGGAAGGGTCTCGATATTATGTCTCCATCCACGAACCGACCGCTGCAAGCGTAGCTTAAGGGCCATAGTTTCCTGACTGACCTTGTGCATGTGGGCGGAGCTTAAGTCCCTACTCTAGACACGCGCGGTGGCGTGCTACACTAAAATGTTGATCAAAGAATATGCAGGGGCGCAGACATGCGCACGTAGGTCGCCATTTTTGCCTACGATTCTTGTGCCTCATTAATGGTAGATGCAAGGCTGATATTTGTATAGATCGATACTTATGTTAGTGCGTATACGTATATTTTATGTTTTGAACAGGACATTATTTTTAGCATATATGTGGAAGAAAACTTTTTACAAAAAAAAAAACAACCGTCTTCACAAAAAACAATAAAAAAGTGAAAAATAACTTTCTTTCTCTTTCCTACATTACCAGCAAATAAATGATTTATATATTTCTTTCTCTCTTCTTTCTCTTTCTCTTTCTTACTCTCTTTCTTTCTCTTTCTTTCTCTTTCTTTCTCTTCAAACAGGTAATCCAGACATGTAATATAATACATGGAACTTAAAACATAACTGGCGAAATGTGGGTGTACTATAGGTACATCTCTGTCTCACCCTTTGGGGAATAAACGCGTGATGTTTTGTTGATAAATATGTTTGATGAATGACTTATTAAAAACATAGAGTAAAATCACGTATATAGCAGATTTATTGTCTTCTTTCTTTCTTTCTTTCTCTTTCTTTCTTTCTCTTTCCTTCACTTTCTTTCTATTTCTTTCTCTTTCTTCAATTGAGTTTTTCCATCTGAAATTTCTCAGTGGTAGCCCGGAGTCTGGATTTATGGTCGGTCAAACAGGTAATCCAACTTAAGGGCCATAGTTTCCTGACTGACCTTGTGCCTGTAGGCGGAGCTTAAGTCCCTACTCTAGACACGCGCGGTGGCGCGCTACACTAAAATGTTGATCAAAGAATATGCAGGGGCGCAGACATGCGCACGTAGGTCGCCATTTTTGCCTACGATTCTTGTGCCTCATTAATGGTAGATGCAAGGCTGATATTTGTATAGATCGATACTTATGTTAGTGCGTATACGTATATTTTATGTTTTGAACAGGACATTATTTTTAGCATATATGTGGAAGAAAACTTTTTACAATAAAAAAAACAATCGACTTCACAAAAAACAATAAAAAAGTGAAAAATAACTTTAGTTTCGGAAGTCGGTGTCTTTGCTGGTGTATTTTCATAATTGACGGAGTAATCGCGTACAGTTGAACAAACATATACAGTTGAATTGAGAATCTCCTCCTTTTTGAAGAAGTCGGTTCAAAATATATTTACAATGCATGTGCTCGAAAAGAGCGTTTTCCAGGCAGCCAAATTGTGTGGAAAGAGCCACTTTTTACCCGACTGCCCCAGAAGGAGGGTAATGTTTTTCGAGAGTATGTATGTATGTATGTATGTCTATTTCTTTGGCACGCTCTGTAGCCTAAGCGGCTTGATGGATTTTAACATACGAGGTGTCGTTAGATTCGACTTAATTGTGGGAGTGACATAGGCTATAGTTTTTTTTGGATAGAAAGATATATTTAATCCTATTTACATATTTAATAATCATATGTTTTTATATACAATCTAACACTAAAATTATATACAAAGCGAAATAAAAATTATTATAGAAAGTAGGGCTCATAGGGCGTCAAAAAATTCTTCCGCATCGCTGTCAGTGGGAAAAGTGCCCAAAAGGCTGGCAGCAGTTTTTTTTTAAATTTCATCTGCAAACAAAAAAAAAGGGAGGGAAAGGTTTTTTTTTAAAAAAAAATTACATTATTGGTATCAAATAAAAGCTAGTTATGAGTTAAATTCAAATATATAAATTAATAAAACTAAAAATCTTGAAATAAAACAAATTATTTAAAAAAAAAAAAACCCGCCTGCAAAAACGCATAACTTAAAAGAGAAAAATTAAAAGAGAAAAACAAGCATTATAATCTGTAGAATTTTGGTATTACAGGCGGGGAACAAACAAAAGTTACACCATATTTCAGGTTATTGGTTTGTTCCCCGCCTGTAACCTGTAACCTGTTTTTCGTTTTTTATTTTTTAAATAATTTGTTTTATTCGCAATGGTGCTTTTTACTTTTCAGTTTTTAGGGTTCCGTAGTCAACAAGGTACCCTTATAGTTTCGCCATATCGGTCCGTCTGTCTCTCCGCGGCTTAGCTCAGAGACTCTTAGTAATGGAATGCTGTAATTTGGTATGGGTATACAAATAAATCACGCCGACAAAATGGTAAACCAAAATGAAAAAAAAAATTTCTTTATGGTGTCTATGCCGATAGTGACATTAAAATGTAAATCCGGGATGGCGGCTGGGAAAATTTTGTTTTGTTTTAAATCGTACGTGAGAAGGAACTTCGTTCCTGACGGGGGTCCCCCGACCGCACACGTTGATGTTATTACCTACTTTCAACATAATGTGATCTAGATTTTCTAGAACAATTCGTAATTATTTAACTTCAAATATGAAAGAATGAATAAACAATCGCTCACCAGATGATTACAATAATACATTACTATTACTGTCGCAGCCTGCAACTGACGCATTGATGGACGATCGTGAAAATGTGGACCGAGGCACACATAAGTGAGTTCATCAGTGCTTGGTTGCGGCCAAGACTTAAATAGTACTTTTCTCAAATATGCGCAGAAATTCAAACAGAGTAAATTATAAATTCCAGAATCAACGTCGGACCATGATAATTTTTCACGCGCCAATATGTTCACTTGTTTATTCTTTTAGGGAAGGTGCGTATTTATGCTACCAGGATTTTTACACCAGGTTTTTTCTTGTAAGTAGGTACTTACGCCGACCAAGTGCCAACCCGACATACTCGCAAGACTTCAAAGTATTTTGCTCCGTCGAATCTCGACGCGATTCTGCTCCTTATTTATATGAAGTTACGGATCAATGTTCTGTGCAAGTATTTTTACTTTAAAGGTTTGGAAGTTTTTTTTTTGTAGACGCAATTCTGCTTGAATCAATGTTCTATGCAAGTATTCTTTCTTCCGTACATTACTGTCGCGGCTTGCAACTGGGCTATTGATGGACGATCGTGAAAATGTGGGCCGAGGCAAAACCGAGGCACACATACATGAGTCCATCAATGCCTGGTTGCGGCCAAGTCTTGTATAGAACTTTTCTCAATCTCACAATGCGCGGAATTTCAAACTAAGTCAATTAATTATAATTTCCAGAATTAGTGACGAACAAGGATAATGTTTCACGCGCCAATATGTTCATTTGTTTCTTATTTATTTTAAACGGGTTATTCCCAAAGTACCCCATTCTTTTGATCTAAAAAACAGCTCTCCATAAACAGCTCTATTTGCAAAACAAATCGAAATTTAAATAAAATCTTTTCTCAAACGTGCTTGGAAATTCTAGCATTATTTTGATTCTTCGAGATAAATCAAAATTGCTGTAATGGTCAAAAAAAGTATTTTTTTACGTTTATGTTTAGAAGTTTTTTTTTGTAAACGCTATTGTAATCTTTATTTCTATAGAGTTGAGGATCAATGTTCTATGCAAGTATTTTTCTTCCACCAAGTCTTGGTTGGAAGTTGGACGTAACCTTTTTTGCATACGCGATTGTACTCCTTATTTGTATGACTTTACAGATCTATTTTCAATGCAGAAAGAAAACACTTGAAAGTATTTCGAGCCCTGGTTTTTGGCACTGGTGTCTAAAGGTGGCTTGGTCCTGGTACCTACTCGATTTTACATAATAAAATAAATAATTTGTCTTTTCTTTCAACTGCGTAGTAATTTTATCTCTTTATTTCATTTTTCATACTTATAAATTATATTTTTAAATATTAGAATAAAAAATTATATAAAACATTTAAAAATATAAAAAAATAGTAGACTACCGGTATCGGGAACAGGGTCCAAGCTACCGGCGGTCAGGGCTCCAGAGAGAGGAACCTCCTAACGATGCGAGCCGTGTCCTGGAGTACAGCTTTCTGAATCAAGCCCTTAATCCAGCTGCCCAACGAGAGCCTCCTTAGGTGTTGGTCGAGGCTCTTGACAATTAAGCCATTGGCTGATACGACTATCGGCACAATGATCGCAGAGTCCACATCCCACATGTCAACAACCTCGTGAGCCAAGTCAAGATACTTGATTTGTTTATCTTTTTCGTCCTTCACGAGGTTCCCGTCATGCGGGACCGTTATGTCAATGATCATTGCGCGCCGCTGTTCGATCCACCACCACTATATCAGGCTTATTGGCAACAATAGTCCTGTCAGTGATGATGGATCGATCCCAGTACAATGCGATATTTCCATTTTCGAGAACTGGGTCGGGCACGTACCTGTAGTACAGCACTTCCGATTCCACTAGGCTGTATTTCAGAGCAAGTTGCTGATGGATAATCCTGGCTATAAGGTTGTGTCTATGCAAGTACTCTCCGTTAGCTAGATGAGAACATCCGGAGATAATGTGACGGATTGATTCTTCCGGTCGGTGGCATGCCCGACAGATGTCAACCGTGCCGTCCTTCACAATAAATCTCCGGTAATTGTTCGTCATGATAATTTCGTCTATAATTGCACAGACAAAACCTTCGGTTTCCCCAAAGAGGTCACCGAAACGCAGCCAGGCTACGGACGGTAGTAAATCTACATCGGGTCCATACAGGGCCCGGAAAAAGCGTCCGTGAAGCTCCTTACTCTGCCATACCTCCTTGCGATCGTTAGTGTCAAGCACTACAGGCTTGCGCCAGTTCTCTTTTGCCAAGGAGAGCGGGGTGAGGCCCTTGTCCACCGCGACCACATCTCGATGCATTCCCACGTCGGCTTCTAGGAATTATTCCCTGAGACTGCATATCTCCCGATTGTGGAGGGTCTTAGCGTTTAAAAAGCCTCAACCTCCACACTTTCGCGGGATATACAGTCTCATTACCGATGACCGTGGGTGATGCATTCGGTATGCAGTCAGCAGCGTACGGACCCTCCTATCCAGGGCGTCAAGTTCGGTCTGAGTCCATTTGAGTATGCTGAAGGAGTACATCAAAACCGGCATGACCCAACCGTTGAAGGCGCGCACCCTGTTCCCGCCTGATAAAAGACTATTAAATACTTTCTTCAGGCGGCCAAAGAAGCGCTCCTTCAACGATTGCTTCATGTCAGTAACATTGATGCCTAACGCTTCCGACATACCCAAATACTTATAGGTTTCGGATGCGGAGAGGGCTCTTAGGTATATGGAATCCGAGAGTTGGGTGCCCACGGATTCCACAATCTCCCCTCGCTTTACATGCATGACCGCACATTTGTCCACACCAAATTCCATCCTGATGGCTCTACTGAAAGTTTCAGTTACTTTTAGTAGCTGCATCAGTTGTAAATTGTTGGGGGCAAAGAGTTTTAGGTCATCCATGTAGAGGAGGTGAGATATAACCTGTCCACCTCTCCTCAGCCGATAACCTAGACCTGAGTCCTCCAGCAGTGTGCTTAGAGGATTCAGGGCCAAGCAGAACCAAAGTGGACTCAGACTATCGCCCTGAAATATGCCTCGCTCGATCCTTATCGGCTCACTATTCCCCTGGATATTTCGACATCCTGGATAGCGAAGGACTGTCCTCCATTGCCCCATACACGCCATCAGGAAGGTGCGCAGAGATGCATCTACTTTATACAACTCCAGCACCCTCATGAGCCATGTATGTGGCACCGAGTCATAGGCCTTCTTTTAATCTATCCAACATGTCGACAGATCCTTTCGGGAACGACGAACCTGTTGGCTAATGGCCATATCAATGAGGAGTAGCTCCTTAGTAACGCGGGACCCATTCTTACATCCATTTTGAGAGGCAGACATGATGGAGTTCGTGTCGATATGTTTGTTAATTTTAACTCTCAAAATGGACGTAAGAACTTTATAGACCGTCGGTAAACATGTGATCGGCCTATAATTTTTGGGTTCCGCGGTGCTACCGGATTTGTGGAGCAGGTGGGTAACTCCTGTAGTTAAGAACTGGGGTAGCAAACCAGAGTCCAATGCAGTCTGGTAATGAGCCGCTAAGCGAGCGTGCGACCCTATGAACCATTTTATCCAGAAGTTGTGCAGCCCGTCCGGCCCTAATTTTATCTTATCATTAATGCACTGTTTTTAGGGTTCCGTACCCAAAGGGTAAAACGGGACCCTATTACTAAGGCTTCGTTGTCTATCGGTCGGTCTGTCGGTCGGTCGGTCGGGCTGTCGGTCGGTCGTTCGGTCGGTCTGTCGGTCCATCGATCGGTCGGTAGGTCGGTCGCCTACCCTACCTACCTACACTCCCTACCTACCCACCCTACTTACCTACCTATCCTACCTACCTACCCTACCTACCTACCTACCCTACCTACCTACCTACCCTACCTACCTACCCTACCTACCTACCCTACCTACCTACCCTACCTACCTACCCTACCTACCTACCCTACCTACCTACCCTACCTATCTACCCTACCTACCCTATCTACCCTACTTATCCTACCTACCTACCCTACCTACCTACCCTACCTACCTACCCTACTTATCTACCCTACCTACCTATCCTACCTACCCTACCTACCCTAACTACCCTACTTATCTACCCTACCTACCTATCCTACCTACCCTACCTACCCTACCTACCCTACCTACCCTACCTACCCTACCTACCCTACCTACCCTACCTACCCTACCTACCCTACCTACCCTACCTGCCCTACCTACCCTATCTACCCTACCTACCTAGTATGGACCATACCATAGTTGGGAACAGGCTAGGCAGATGATGACCTACATAAAAACCATATAAACAAAAAAAGTATGTACGTAGAAACCGCAGCACTAATAAAGCATCCACGCGAACAAGACTCTGCAGCGAGCTAGTCTAGACACGCACACTATTGTAATTTGTTCGTGATTATTTGCACTAACATACACAAACGTACGTAGTCGGTCAATAGCCGGCGCGGAGCAGCGAGCGACACAGCCGTCCCGTCTCAATTTACATCTCTGACTTGATGGAACATGAACAAGTGCTCTGCATCCAAAAACCTTCAGATGAGACAGATCGGGTTTATTATTAAACCACATTTCAAATGGTGTCTTACCACTAAGCGCGCGGTGTGGTGACCGATTTTTCAAGTAGACGCTTGTCTCCACTGCGTCCTGCCAAAAAGCTTTTGAGAGAGAGCCATGTGACAATAAAGACCAAGCCTTCTCTACTATGCTACGAGCTTACCCCATTTTGCTGAGGGCTATAAGGTGCTGTCGTTTGCCAATCGATACCCAAAGACTGAACATAATCCATCAATTCCTTATTGATGAACTCAGTTCCATTATCTGACCGCAAAGTCTTTATTTTTCCACCAAACTGTCTCTTGACATGAGAATGGAAGGAACAAAACTTTTGACTTCAGTTTTAGAAGACATAAAATACACAAAAATAAAACGTGTATAATACTCTATAAAAATAATAAAGTATCTATTACCTGTAAACGAATTCGTAGAAAAAGGTCCACAAACATCGGTATGAATCAATTGAAGTGGCGATGTAGCCTTCCTGTATTTTAAGCTTTTGAAGGGCTTTCTAGCCTGCTTACCCTCTGTGCAGGGTATGCATGGTTCCTTGTCAACCTCCGTGTACTCCACGCCGATAGCCTGACCTTTTCTAAGTAGATCCATGCTAATTCGGCACAAGTGTCCTAACCTTTTATGCCAAAGCTGGAAGTTGGAACAATCAGAGTGCACAAGTTTAGCTGAAACATTATTGAACGTTTTAGTTAAACAATCCACAGTATACAGCCCATCACATACAGAACCATAAGCTAAAACATTTTTACTATTTACTACATCACACGTTGAGTCATAAATAGTGCAGCCTTCTTTATTAAAAAACTACAGAGAAACCCTTCTCTACTACTTTATTCACTGAAAGTAAATTACAGTTCAAATCAGGAACATGAACTACATTCTTTATTCTGTTTGCCAAAGTATCCGTTTCAATGGATACATCACCAATACCCACAGCCGCTAATTTCTGTCCATTCGCCACAGTAATCGTTCCACCTTGTACTGGCCGATAACTGCTGAACCACTCGCGATGTGGAGTCATGTGAATGGTTGTACCAGAATCAATAATCCATTTCCCATCAGATGCAGCCGGCGCAGAGAGAGCCATTTCCTTCACAACAGCCTCTTCCACCTTTTCATTATGACGGCAATCTGTACCCTTAAAAACCTTTTCCGATGCGCTCATCATAGCTTTCTTAGCCTTCTTATTAGGACATTCGGGACTTTTGTGTCCTGGTTGCCTACACTTAAAACAAATTATAGGCTTCTTCTTTTTGCTTGCAGAACCTGTTGAACGTAGCGCAGCCACCTCATTTTGGTGAGGGTCCTTGGAAAGCTCGTTGAATAGCTTTGCCTTTACCAACTCACTGGTTACATCAGAATTTGAATTCTCCAAAGCCATGATCATCGGTTCGTACCGTGATGTCAAACCTCCGAGAATAATTGCAGCCAAAGATCCATCGTCGATTTTCTTGCCGATGTCTTCAAGATCTTGTGCAGTACTCGTAACGGCGTTAATATATGATTCTATATCTTGGAAGTCGGTCAAGGAATATTTGTACAGTCTACGCTCTAAAGAGAGCCTCCGACCCATACCTTTATCCTTTTTTGTAAAGCACTCCAAGCCTCCTTAGCGTTTTTCACATTTCTCACGTGCGAAATTGCACCTCCGTCTACCGTAAGGCATATTTTTGACAACGCCTTCTGGTCATTACGAGAGCGTACATCCTCCGCTGTTTTATCAGAATCATCGTACCCAATGATGGACGTCCAGAGCTCCTCATGAATGAGAAGCATTCTCATTTTAAATTTCCAGGTTGGGTAGCCGTCTCGGTTTGATAGCATCGTGATTCCTTGAAAATTGATTTTATTCCCTAACATCTAACGTTCTAATTATGCAGCTTCGTGCTGATAACGTGTTGAAAGAATAAATTAGAAGTAGCAGGTATTGAATTTTATTTAATGGAATCACATTAGGACAGTACAGTTTTTTATAGTAAGAAAAATATATTATTATGCATTTGACAAGAACAGAGTAAAGAGTATAGTACCATAGCTTTTTGTATAAAGGTACACACCTAACAGTATGAATATACAACAAAATATTTCCAAACATCAAAGCCGTTTAGAAGTAGTAGGGAAATATTAGCCAAAAATTGCATTTTGTTAAATATTTTTTAAGGCAAAAGTATTAGTCATACGAAAAAATTGCTCAATACAAAATGTTGTACATGAATCTATGGCAAACATATATTTTTTTCAGATCTTTTAACCAAGCCGTTAATGAGGAGTAGGCTTTTTAAAGTGACCGTGTTACGGTACTAAACGGGACTAAGCGCCTTAACTTTCGATCGACTCGTGCAGCTATTATTATTTAGCCATATAAAAAAAAACATACCTTATTTTTAACTTTATCCAGGTTTCCCGAAACAATTTACCATTACATCCTCCTCTCTATCCTATCTTTTATTCTCACAATAGATCCACATAAGGGCTGCAGTTGCTCATTATGGCATCCATATTGGTAGCTCGTTATCTGCCAGGCTGTATGCACGACTTTTCTGTGAGATACTGGAAATAAAGAGGTATTGTGGCCTCGTACTTTTGTGGTGTGCAATGCAATGACGGTAACGGGAATTGGTAAGATTATTGTGGTTAAAAGTGGGTGCTGTTTTTTTTTTTGAACTGAAACAAGAATTTGGTAAACTGATTGTTCAAATTCTATGATTTTAGTTGAATAAATTCCTGTTAAAAATGCCTTAGTTTCACATTCATAAATATCCGTGGTCACTTTACAGGGTCCAGACATTTTTCAAGTAATTACATTTATTATCTAATCTAAGAAAATACTGGTGTGTGGGAAACAAAGATACCTTTAAAACTGAAGATAACTCCATCTAGTATCAGATAAACGTATTATTACTGTTACAGTAAAATTAAATGTTGTAATGCAAACAGTATTTTACATTATTTAACATTGAGCAATAGTTGAATTTGATGAAAGTTTTGAATAATAAACCAAACCAAGAAAATGAAACCTCTAATTTTAATTCTTGCTAGATATTCTACGCTTAGCGCCATCTAAGAACATGAAGCGGTACTAAAAGCATGCTTGAGTCTTATGTAGATGTACTTAAGTCAACAGTACAGAGGAAAGTCTACAGATGGCACGGTTTCAATTTTATAAATTTAAATTATACGTAAGTAGGTATATAATGCAAAACCTGGCTCAAGCTTTAAGTTTACGTATAACATTAAGTTTGGGCTAGTCTTTTTACAAAAAAAATCAGTACTAGCACAATATAAATCTAGGTAGGTAGTATTTTTATGATCTCCTCTATCAAAAGTCTTTTCTAACGAATTTACTATACCCTTTGGGTATTACAGGCGATGTTATAGTAATTATGTTATGTTCATTGTGTCAAATTGTGTGTAACCAGCAAGTTTATGAGATAGGAGTTGCTGAGTAGAAATGAAAAACCACTAATTATGTTATTGAAGACTTTATTTTTATTAAAAGACAAGGTATGTACAGTTAAACAATGGGCACATCACATATCCATACAATTTCTTACATACGTCGTTAGGTACTAAGTACGTAAATTAATTGCTTGCATTCTATTTGCAACAACGGTTGGCATATTTTCTCCTTTTGCGGGTTTTGAATAGAACTTGGGAATTTCAATAGGGTTGCCAGCTTTGTTTCTTATTTGAACAATATCAATCAATCTGCCTAACCTTTTCCCAACTATGCTGGGGTCGGCTTCCAGTCTAACCGGTTGCAGCTGAATACCAGTAGGTATTTTACATGGAGTGACTGTCTATCTGACCTCTACAACCCAGTAACTGGGTAATACGAAACCCCGTGGTAAGACTGGTTGTCAGACTTTTGGGCTTTTGACGACCCGTAACGACTGACAAAAAATCTTCAGTCATTAATTTAAACTTTAATTAATTTCCTTAAAATCGCCATATTCTCAGATCAGCTTGAAACAGTTAAATATAGGAACAATTAGAAATGATTGTAAAATACTCGTAAACTCACTTGATAGGCAATCGTACAAGTTGCCGTGTTTAACTGCTCAAAATATAGCCTTAATACATTTATATTTTATTGCTTGTTATTTTCTTATATATAATTTATTTGTCTGTCCGTTACGTGCCTGCCAACCAGTCGAAAATGTTTTGTACACTTTCGTCTCGGAAAATACCACATTATTTCAGCCGCAGGACATCTACAGCTGACCATAGTCCTCTCAAAAGGTTGCGACACCCGTTGCTTCTCAGATACACGGAGCGACTGCCTATAGTTTCCACAACCCAGTTACTGGGTAATACGATACCCCTTGGTAAGCCTGTTAGTCAGACTTTTGGGTTTCTGACTAACGACCCGTGACGACTGACAAAAAATCTTCAAATGACAGCGAGGTACAGATTGGTCTCGATACATGATGGATGGTCACCCATCCACGGACTAACCTCGGCAAGATCGGTTACCCATTCGGATCTTTTTATTTAGCCACAAGCTCCTCAAATTTGCCAACCAGTAACTTATAACACAAGCAAAGTCACCACAAACAACAGGTTTACCAATAAAACTTGCTCCAATTGAAACGATCCCACTTTATGTTGATAATAAACAACTGAATTTATGCCAAAACGCAATTTAGTGACGGACAGAAGAACATTTTATGTGTTATACCGTAAAATTGGACTGTTAAAAATATTTAATAACTGTGCCTATGGAGCGGCTGTTTAGTATTATTGATCTGGGAAAGGAAAAACAATCAAAAGTGTGCCAGACGGCCAGGCAACAATCTAGGCGGCCATTTTCATGGCCTTTCCAATTAATTTGTGGTCAATAGATCTCTATTAGTCGCAATCTCAGTAGTCTAGCCTTAGTATTATCATCTTTCACACAATTAACTTCTTTTGGTCTTCACTTCCATAATCAATCTGCCTAGCCTTTTCCCTGTATTGGGGTCGGCTTCCAGTCTAACCGGATGCAGCTGAATACCAGTATTTTACATGGAGCGACTGCCTATCTGACCTCCATAGCCCAGTAACTGGGCAATACGATCCCCTTGGTAAGACTGGTTGTGAGACTTTCGGGCTTCTGACGACCCGTAACGACTGTTACAGATCCACGAATGACAGCCGGGACCAACGGCTTAACGTGCTTTCCAAGCCACGGAGTCTCGGTATGTAAAGATGGTCACCCATCCACGGACCAACCCTGGCAAGCGTAGCTTAATTTGATGGATCGATCCGTGCGGCTGGTATTACTTAGCCACGAGCTCTTTCACTTTGACAATCGCTTAGAAGAACTTGCTCACGACGTGTTCTTTGTTTCAGTACCCACCGGTTACCTATCATCATTTCAGCCAAAAGACATCCACTGCTGGATATAGGCCGCCCCCAAGCACCGCCACTTCGACCGCGGCGGTTCTGTGCTTCTCGCATCCAGCGCATTCCCGCGGCCTTCACCAGGTCATCGGTCCACCTTGTGGGGGGCCTTCCCATCGGTTACCTATACTATCTAAAAATCTATCGTATTCGTTCGGTAGTCTGCTACGATCTGCACCTATACTACGACGTATTAATGCCACCATTTTTCCAGTGTTAGTGAGAGACGGAGCTATACAAGGCCGCTAGCACCATCCTTTTTTCGCAGTGGAATAATGATGGCATTAATACTACTTTATCGTCATAACCAGAGATCGGATAATCGGATGCATATTAACCTTAAGTTAATTTTTGCTAAGAAATTACGGAAGCAGCTTTTTAATATAAAAAAATCCTAAAGGTCTTACATACTGGGGCGATTCGCCGCGCGACGCGAATTTTAACAAAACATATTCTGAGAAAACTTCACGGCGAACAATGCGGTGGCTTCGCGTCGCGCGGCGAATCGCCCCAGTGTGTAAGAGCCTTAATACGGAATTCCAAAAAAATACCGGGAATGCACAAATAATCGGATACAAGGTATGGAAACGACTTATCAACCCAATTATGGTTACTTACGCGGTGTTCCGTATTAATATAAAAAAAAACATGTTTTAACGAAACTCGAGGTACCGAGTGGTTTATCACTATGTGCTATGCCAGTTTGGACTGCTACTTTACAACACTAGCTAGCATTTCTTTTGTGAAAAATGCCTAAATTTATCAATTCCGGAATCGCGGGATTTTTGGGTCGGTACAAAAGTGGCATATTAGGTAACACCTGAACGTAAGTAAGTATACATTGGACTCTATAATCAGAACTCTCAAGTCGATCCTCGAATCCCGGGATTTTTTCAATACAAAAGCGCATTCCATAATAGCCAACACCTCAACTTTAGGTAAATATGCATCCGATTATCCGATCTCTAGTCATAACACATATAAGTCAAGTCAGAAAATTAGAGAGTGGAACGTGGATAGTAAAGAAATAGATGATCTGGCAATGGTCGGTTACTATATTTTAAGGAATAAAATTTAAAAAAAAGGTAACATTTTTAAATTAGTTATACTTAAGTTTTTCAAAATTAATTAGTAGAACAACCAAACATATTTGCTTTGTTGGCATCTTACTGTTAAATATCGAGGGAAAAGGCACTGGAAACCGAAATACAGGCTTTGCCTAGTTCGGTTGCAGTGGCTACATCCATTATATTGGAAACTATTACTGCCAAACTATTTTTGTAAATTATTACTAAGTTTTTTGTGAAATATTTTTTATTTTATTTTTTTATTTTAGTCTGAAACTGTCCTAGTTCAGGACAAAATGTATTCACACGCACACAGAAGGTGGAATATTCTTTGGATTATGGCGCTTATTATTGAATCCAGGTTTTTGTTTGTAAGTCAGTTGAGCATTAATAAGAAACAATTATTAAAAATCACACCTAAAAACTTAAAAAAAAAACAACCGTTTTATTTTTTACTTATTAGTTGTGGTACCTACCTCATAAAAATTCGAATACCTACCACTACCTGCTATGTAAAAAACAGTGACGGGAACTTAGAACAGGCTCAGTGGGGCTACCTCTGAAGCATGACCTACCAAACAAAAAAAGAATAAAAAAATAAATTTCTTCTTTTTTTCTATCACAATCTAGTCATAATTGGAGGAGCAATCGCGTAACAAACAAACAAATATTTAAATAAAAACTTTAGGCTTATCTTCAAGTTTACTGTAAGAAGGACATTTACGCCTCAAGCTTTTAAGGAAATATTAAAGTTCTATTGTTTACGGAAATTAATTAAAGTTTTATTTAGTACTATTTAGTTAATTAAAAGCTTGTTTTTAAAAAGATTTTTACTTTTATTTTAAAATATCTGTTCTATCATCTTCACAAATCGAACAAAACACTACGGCTATCTTGGAAGGTCGAGGAGTCTCTATGGTCGCCTTATGGCTTCATCATTAGACCCTGGATACTACCCTAGGCTATAGTACTTGTCAATACAACGAAAACGAGTCCAAACACGATAATGCTATATTATTTAGTTGAAGAGTGGTCGCGACTACCTTCCGGATCCATCATCAGTCCTTGAACACCAGCTAGTTTAATAGCACTTGTCAATACACATCCAATGAGTCTAAACACGATGATGCTATCTTATTTAGTTGAGGAGTTCTCGTGATTACCTTCCGGATTCCTCATTTGACCCTGAACACCACCTAGTGTCAAAGCACTTGTCAATACATAACCAACAAGTCCAAACACGATAGTGCTATCTTGTTTGATTGAGGTTTTCCCATGGCCACCTTCTAGCTCCATCATCAGACCCTGAACACCACCTAGTGTCAAAGCATTTGTTAATACATGACCAATGAGTCCAAACACGATGGTGCTGTCTTGATTGATGGAGCAGTTCCCATGGCTACCTTCCGGCTCCATCATCAGACCTTGAACACCACCTAGTGTCAAAGCACTTGTTAATACATGACCAATGAGTCCAAACACGATGGTGCTATCTTGTTTGATTGAGGAGATCCTATGGCCAACTTCCGGCTCCATCATCAGACCTTGAACAACACCCAGTGTGAAAGCACTTGTTAATACGTAACCAATGAGTCCAAACACGATGGTACTATCTTGTTTGATTGAGGAGTTCCTATGCCTAACTTCTGACTCCATCATCAGACCAGCTCCATGATATCAATTTATCAAAATGTCTCGGTAGTTGTATAAGTATGCCAAGTTTCAGCTCAATCGGATTCCAGGAAGTGCTTGAAAAATGGGGGACAATATTAGTAACCGGAAAGACATACGAACAGAGCAATAAAAAGTAAAATATACAGTCAAATTGAGAACCTTCTTCTTTTTGAAGTCGGTTAAAAATCAATTACAATTTTATTAGCCTTTCAAAATTATCTCAAAACTTTAATAAAAAACTTCTAACTTAGTTTCTGAGCCTAGTTTACATCCCAACTGCCCTTCATGTGACATCACATTTTATATTCAAATGTTATAAAAAACATCTGGTCGCGATTTCAGTCGTTTTCCCAACAAATAGTTGAAGAAGAAAAACTGAGTGCCACCAAGTTCTGGCGTAAAACCCCTTTTTATTGGCCTGACTAGCGAAGGTCAATTGCGCGTCCTAGAAATGTGAGTGGTCCAATTGTTGAGATGGAAAAGTTGTAATATTTTTATTATTTTTTAGGAAACTTGGCTGGCTTACAATCAATCTGCCTAGCCTTTTCCCAACTATGTTAGGATCGGCTTCCAGTTTAATTGGATAGCTGGCAGCTGAATACCAGCATTTTACATGGAGCGACTGCCTATCTGACCTCCACAACCCAGTAACTGTATAATACCCCTTCGTAAAACTGGTTGTCAGAATTTCAAGCTTCTGACGACCCGGATTCGACTGTCAAAGATCCACGAATGACACCCGGGACCAACGGATTAACGTGCTTTTCGAGACACGGAGGAGTCACCCACACACGGACCAACCGGTCGGCAAGCGTAGTTTAACCTGGTGGATCGACCCGTGCAGTGCGTAAGGCAACACAGAATAAGGTAATCAAAAAGTAGTATTTTACAAAAAAACGCTTCACCTCTTAACTCATTCCCCCACCCAAGTCTTCCAGCCTGGCAATAAAACACAACTGCCACTATGATAATAAACCGCAAATTCCTAAGGAACCACATATTGTTCTGTTTATACTTTATTTGCTTACAAGAGATACTTGTACCCACTCCACGTTGCCGGACAGTTGAAGGGTGCTTAAGATGGAGTGGACTGACAGTCGAGTGGAGAGCGCTTGATATGAGAGGATCAAATGTATAGAAATATTATTATAGGGATCAGAATTGGTCAGTGTTTGTCTTGGGAGGATATCTATTTCTGTGTGCGGAAATATAAATAATTTTTAATGAGATGATTTCGCACATGGATCCTTAAACCTTTTAAAATTATTATTGGAATGGATTGCATAAGCAGAAGCAATAATCAGCGTGTAATGTTCCCGCTGTTGGGACACAAGCCTCCTCTCTGTGAGAGAGAGTGGTCTGTAATCCACCACGCGATCCCATTGCACGTTGGTGGCTGTTCATAGTACGTCGTCGATTATTGGTTCTTGGAAATGTAGGTTTTCGTCACCATGTCGTTTTAAGCCGATTTGGAGTGGATTGGCATGTACACACGGCTACACATCAAGCTATACATTTCCAGTTTATGCTGATCTCGCATTTTAGAGGATTTCCGTACAATGCGAGGTCAGCGTATACTGGAAATGTATAGCTTGATGTGTAGCCATGTGTACCAACATAACCACCAGCCAAAATATTTTAGGTGTTAGATATTGGCCTCATCCTCTAAACATCGGCGGATTTTGCGACCTTCATTAGGTCATCGGTCCACCATCATGTCGGAGACTGAGGACTGGACTTTAATACAGAAGCTGAAACAATTTTGAAAGTCCTGTTCAAAACATCAAAACTCTTGTATTTTTGTGAAAAACATCGCCACAGCTGATTTTGTGACCGTGTCATTGGTCCACCATCATAAACGAGACTGAGAACTAGATTTAGATACAAAAGCTCAAAATCAATTTTTGAAAGTTTTCCGTCAATCTTGTATTTATGAAAACTGGTGAACCCGTATTGCGTAATACACGATCAATAACAATCTGAACCGTTTTGAAATAGATTGCTAATCCATTGGTTGATAAAATCGAAAAACTGCTCTACAACGTAAATAACGCAATGGATGTCTTAATAATTTACGATAATATAGCTGGAATGCCCTAGTGTGATTAGAAGTAGCTAACCTAACCTTTGAAAGTTGCTAACAATTCATCGAGACATCTACTAGAGAGAAGGCTAAACACTAGACAGCTAATTATTTCTAACCTTGGATCACAAGACAAATTCGGCGTACATTCTCTAAATATAGAACACAGTTCATAATTTATCACTTTCATCTCTTGTCACATAATATTTTTGTCGTGACGTCAGAGCTCACCTTATTAAATGTTATGATTGATAGAACAACGCTCCAGGGGGTCTGAGGATGCGGAAATGTGATCTTGATATGGGTTAGATTAACATCCTTTTAGATGCTACGTCATAGAGTAAAATGGAGGGCGCTTGCATGTAATTAAATATTGGATCTATTTTACTAAGGAAAATGCTGTCAAATTAAATAAATGATAATTATTATAATTAAGGGTATATACCATTAAGGGAGGGGCAAAATAATAATAGCCGCACAGGTCGTGGTGATGAATAATAAATTACACAAAACTTTTTACAAAAAAAAAACAACCGACTTCCAAGACTTTTTTGGAAGTTGGTTGTTTTTTTTTTTGGAAAAAGTTTTTATTTTTCACTTTTTAGTTGTGGTACCTACCCCACACAAATTCGTATACCGTTATCTGCTATTTAAATAACAGTGACGGCGTCAACTAAGATAAAAATATCGTCTACATACGCAAAGTGGGAACAATACGTAATTATTGGAGCTAACTCAAAAACTACGCAAGCAAAACTAATAAAATTTATATGGGACCACCTCTGAAGCATGACCTACCAAACAAAAAAAGAATCATCAAAAAAAAAAAAAAAATACAAAAAACAAGAACAGACGAAAAGCTGTACCGTTTGAAATATTAAATGAAAGAGCTTATTGTGAGGATTTCAAATGATATCTATATAAGAAAATAGATGAAAATTTACAATTTCCCCCATATCTCCGAAACTACTGAGCATAAAATTTTGAAAAAAATACTTACAAAAAATAGCACTTTACATATAGATTACAGATTTATAGATGATAAACATAAAAGCGAAATACTCGCTCAGAATCTCGATCGTTAACATTCGGGATTTAGTAATTCGATATAATAAGATTTCGATGTTCCTTACATCGCGATTATGAACATTCTCAATAGGAATTCGTCATAGCAAACTTTCGGAGTACCGTACATCGCGATTATGAACATTCTAAATTAAGTAATTCGTCATAGCAAACTTTCGGAGTTCCGTACATCGCGATCATGAACATTCGTTATTAAGTAATTCGTCATAGCGTACATTCTAACTCACGTAAGTCGTACCCATAAACTTTATAAATACAGTACATCGGTGTTTTGAACTTCGAAGTTCAGAAATACAGTTCTTACTAAGGGGTATCGTCTTACCCAGTAACTGGGTTGTGAAGGTCAGATCAGTCGCTCGATGTAAGATACTGGTATTCAGCTGTAAAATATTTTGTGCGAGCTGAACTGACGTGACGTCGGTTTCCGCTGTTAAAGTCAATGACCCTCCCAAACCTTTCAATATAACTCAGTAAATCCAATCACTTCTGTTTAAACTTGTCAACATAAAATGCTGATTTCAAAGGAAAAACAGGCAACAAAGTGATTAATGGAAGAAGATATTATTTCTAGGACCCAGGCTGTGTGTGTTTACGGCTAACTTTTGTGTTTACTTGCAAATTAGCTTGTGACGCATGAAAACAAGTAAAATTTTTCAAGGTTCCGTATTAATTTAGTCCCTGACAAAAATATTTAGAGCCCCTAAAATACGAAATGTTAACTATAGTTCGCGCGCGACTGCTAGTCACCGTCTGAGATATGTAAGCGGTGGGACAGGGGTGGTAGACAACGGCTAAGCTAACTCAGTCTGCCAATTTTGTCAATAGCGCCCTCGCTCGTCTATAGCACACTATACAGTGTAAGGGTAAACACCGTTGCCACTCAAACCATGGGTATATAAAAATAAATGACCGAGACTAAACAAAAAAAAAAAACATTTAAAAAGTTTATATCCGACACCGTCTGCAAATTCATGGATATGCGCCTGAGGTCGCCACCCCTCCTACCTACTTACACAACACATGAATAAATACACAATAGGGGTGGCACTCGCGGCAGGTTAGGTCAAATCCCGCGCCCCCCGCGGATGTTGAGACGTAAGTTCGTTGCCCTAGCGCGTATGGTGAAATACTCTTGTGGTAAAAATAAGATTTTTTTTCAAAAAAACTTTGTAATTTTCTATTGATTTTACGTTCTATAAATGAAACCAAACCACTGGTTTCAAGGATAATGGTGTTTACCCTAACACCATGTATAGCACATTCACAATACAATGATCAATTTAGACGTAAAAACAACCAAGACTGTAAAGCAATGAAATTAAAGCTAAAAATCGATTATTCCCGATGACCACCACTCGCTTGGCCACTACTGGGGGACAGCGAAACAACTTTTAAAATTTTCTCGTTGTCCACCACTTGGGGTACAGCGAAACAACTTTTAAAATTTATTCTCGTTGTCCACCACTTGGGGACAGTGTCACAACTTTCTAAATTATTTCCATTCGCCACCACTGGTGGAGAGCGACACAGATTTTTAAACGTTCCCAATGGCCACTGCTGGGGGACCAAGGTAGAACTTTTGATCCAATTCCTACTGGCCATCAATTTAAATTATTTTATCTAGAGACCAGTAAAGGATAGCCTAATAAAATTACGGATTTGGTTTTAGCGGTTAATGCTGGAACAATTTTTATCAAATTCAAATCGTTTCAACATCCGTGTCGCTCTCCACCAGTGGTGGCGAATGCAAATAATCTAGAAAGTTATGACGCTGTCCCCCAGTGGTGGACAACTAGAATAATTTTTAAAAGTTGTTTTGTAATAAATGTGGCCATCGGGAATCATCGCCACCACTACTTGCACCGTCTTAACAGTATTTAGACGCACCTTTTGCTATTGCTTCAAGTTATGGTATGCCACAGGCAATTAACCGTGTCAATCAGGCTTGACTTGACGCTCGTAAAACGCCAAGATGCGCTGAGGGTTCCGTATCGAAGGGTGCCAAACGGAAGCGTATTACTATCTACTAAGCCTGTTCTGTCTGTCTGTTTGTCATGAACCGTAATAGATATAGGCCCCGTCACGTAAAAAAAACGCTAGCAGTTTACCTGCGCAATTACCGATTTATCGATTGCAGCTTATTCCAAATTACTACGTTTCTATAATAAAACCATTAGGTACACATTATAATTATAAAACAATAGCCTTTAGGACGCGACCTGTAACCGTGCGCAGACACATCCCCTGCACTGTCGCTCAGCGTTCATTATAAGTGACGACAACTATAATCAGTTGTTCACAGATTGTGTATGTCTATTGCCCCATAGAAGAAACGTGTTTTTTTCGGCGACTTTTGCTAAATATTTTACGGTGATAGGGAACTTTTCGAGTGCGAGTCCAACTCGCACTTGGCCGGTTTTTATTTAATTTCCTACCGGGCGTTGACAAGTTTGTAATCAAATTCACAAATTTATATTCAATTTCGACGGTTGAATGCTAAACAGGGGGTAGTTCGTGTTTGCGTAACCCGTGTTTACCTTTGAATGAAATTATTTTATGAGAGAGGACGGTAGTTATGAATTTTCGTTGGAAGCTCTTGATTTTAAGGAAAGTATTAGATTATTTATTTTTATTTTTAAGGAGGATTGACCCATCGTGTTTCGTGGGTATCGTTCTTCTTTTTGATTTTCATATCAATCAACCTGCCTAACCTTTTCCCGACTGTTGGGGTCGGCTTCCACTCTAACCGGATGCAGCTGAATACTAGTATTTTACATGGAGCGACTGCCATCTGATCTCCACAACCCAGTAACTGTGTAAACTGTATAATACGATACCCCTTGGTCAGACTGGTTGTGACTCGTGACGACTGTCAAACATGTACAAATGACAGCCGAGACCAACGGATTAACGTGCTTCTGAGGCTAATAGAGTTTCCGTAGGAAAACAAAAACTGTAATCAAACGCAAATCGCATCAGAATCGCCAAACCAACTCCCACAGAATCCTATAAATAACTTCACAGCCACCACATTAAAGTACCTGTAAACTAGGCCAACCACACCCTCAGTACATCCACACTGAATTAAATTCCTAGCGAGCCATCGGCATCGGTTCCATTGAACGTTTGTCTATTGCGGGTATTAGAAGTATTACAACGAAAGGAAGAGCCTTTTAAGAAATATTTATTTGGGTAGAAAGAGGAGGCTTTGAAACTGATTTAAATTACAGGAAGATCTACATAGTTGGGATAAAAGTTATAAAACTAAAACAAAATCCGGAGTCACACGTGTTAGGGCATAAACCATACAGATTACGTGTGATTCTGGATTTTTGTTTGTCTATCTTGTTTACATCTTTTCAGTTGAGTTTGACTCTGGGTTTTAGTTTTATAACTTTTTTTTTTTGGGTTTATAATATATATTTTTTTTAAATGTGCTAATTAAGCTCTTTCATTGAATACCCAACATGATATCATTAAAATAAACATTTTTTTTTGTTCGTGACTTAGAGGAAGCCATATTCAATTTAATCTGAGGTCACATAGCGTATTACCAGCGGACGATCAAGACGCTTCCAACGATACCTCTTTTGTTAAATTATTATGAGTAGATTAGAAGTTATTAAAAAAAAAAACATACACAAAGTCGAACATAGAGCCTTATTTTTTGGCAGTCGATTAATTATTATTATTTATTGATAATCAAGTAACAATAATGAATAGAAAATCCAACCAATCAATTGTTTTGGTTCCCAGTGTTCTTCTATCTTTTCTATTTTTGATTGCAGGAAAAACATCGCAGTATTTTTAATTAAATCGGCTGAAATCGGAATGAGTGCTTAAATTGTGCGGAACTAAGTTATAAATCAGATTATTAGTGCCAACTCATTAGAAACAAATTCATTATTCGCCTATGAAAACTAACACGGAATCTAAATTAATATCACTGTGCAATTGCATCAATTGTTTGTTTATCGAACCGTAAATATTATTAATTGGAAAATGTAAATTAGAAAATCTACACAGCGCGTATCCGATATGCGTGGTCATATTTCGGGGTATTCCTCGTAGCACACCTATTTTGAAACGTAACAAATGAACCGCACCTAAAGTATTCCTCGAAACGCACCAACGATGAAACATAGAGAAGAGCATGAAGGATTCGTAATAAATGATATCGATAGACGTTTTAAAATTCAACTTTTCTAATTATTTATTTATTAAAACTATCGGGAAAGCAGAAATGAACTGGAAAAAGGTAAGTAACAGTAAGTCAACTCAATAATGGTAAAACTCTCTCTGTGATAATTTTTTTCGTGAGTATCACAGTAACAGTCGTGAGTTCAAACCCAAGCAGACACTTTACTTTTACCACTTCTCTCAAATCGGTAAAGGAAAACATCGCGTGAGGAAACCGGCATGTCCTTTAACCAAAACTTCGACGACATTGTGACATCCAGGAACGCGCACTGGGCCCGCGTGGTGGATTATGGCCCACTCCCTCTCACAGAGAGGAGGCCTGAGTCATACTCGTAGCAGTTGGAACATTATAGGTTGGAAGATTATGCTTATGCTATTAGAACTTCCAATAAACAAACAAACAATAATTTAGTTTAGATAATAATCAAAGTGTCCATAATAATGATCCAAATAATACATCCGTTAGTGTGGTTTCCAACAATTACTTTAATATTAATTAATTTTGATACTTACACCATATTATTTGGATATGAGTCTAACAGACCGCTATTATGTAATTAAATATTAGATTAATTATTATTAATTTTGGAGATGGTTTCTAATGAATACAATGAGGTTTGATATTGGTTGAGCTGTTTATCATTATTGGGTAATTATGGATGGAAAGTTGAAATAATTGTTGTTCTCTTAAACTATACAAATATAGTTTTTAATATATTAGTTTATTTATTTATTGTTTTCTTATCTATTTACATTTTAAAATATTTCTTAAGATAAAAAACATTTAATTAAAAAAATTAGGTCCGCCGGTGTCGGGAGCCGGGTCCAAGCTACCGGTGGTTAGGGCTGCAGCGACAGGAACTATTACGAATTATTATTTTTAGCCGTTGGTCCCGGCTGTCATTTGTGGATCTTTGACAGTCGTTATGGGTTGTGGAGGTCAGATGGCAGTCGCTCCATGTAAAATACTGGTATTCAGCTGCATCCGGTTAGAATGGAAGTTGACCCCAATATAGTTGGGTAAAGTCTAGGCTGGTAGATTAGGCCCATGACTCATTCGACACTTATATTTTACTCCGGCAGAAGCTAGTACTAAAATAAAATAAGTAAAATTATATTTGTTATTTAAAGGACACGCATTAACAACGAGAAATCTATTAAATAAAAATGTCCATCCAATAAAATCCAATTTAAGCTCCGAATTGAAAACTTTATCATATTTGTCAAACTCAAAGTAAAATAAATAAAAAAATGATGGCTATAATATGATTTAATAAAGTCAGCGCCTGTTGGTCGTGCCATTTCTCGACCAGAGATCTCGATCAAAGGGTTTTCAGTGGTCCTTCGAGCACACAATGCGAGATTAAGCGTAGCGAGAAAATATCTTATGGAATTCGTAGAATTTAGACCAATAAAGCAATTACACAAAAAAGATATTACAGAAGGTCGATTCTATACCATACAACAGGCAAAATCGAACGCACACAATAGACGCGCTTCACTTACGTCGGGTGCAAGCGCACTCGCGACTGGGATTCTTTGAGAATCGCCGTACCTACTTACAATACTTTCGATGAATCATAGCTGGTATAAACATAGGCTCGCCGAACTTTCGCGCATGTTCTCTCACTCACACTCGCCTCATGTCACCTCTTGGTTCCAAAACAAAAACATATTTAATAAATGAAGGAGTTATGCCCGGACATACATAAAAAAATACGAATTGATAACCTCCTCCTTTTAGAAGTCGGTTAAAAAACAAAATCCCGACTGCAAAAACCTATAACCGAAAGGAGAAAAACAAGCATTGAACTTTATTTTTTGTAAGGTATGCAGGCTGGGACAAACGAATAACCTGAAATATGGTGTAACTTTTGTCTGTCCCCGCCTGCAATACTACTAATAACTTTTGTTTTATTTCAAGCTTTTTATATATTTGGAATAAACTCATTACAGTGGTACCCAACTGACAAGGCGCGTCGTGAATCATCGTTCGCACAGAAAAGAAAGTATGACCCCGAAGATTAACGAAAGAACTTAAAACTTACAATCAACCTTAGATCACTACTATAAGGTTCATAATACACTGCAGCTATTAGTTCCCGTCTCACTCGCAAGTATGGCGGTTGACTAACATGCCACGCGACGCGCGCTAACATGGCGGCAGCTGCCGACCAATAGCGGTACAGGAAAAAAGAAGCGCGGTGCGTGGAGCGTGCCGATTGGTCAATAGCATTTCCCGCGCTTTCAAAATTCATCTTCTGCGCAGGTACATCGGCAAGCCATATCAGTTGGGTACTACTGTACTAGCTTTTATTTGATACCAATATTTTTGTAATATATTTTTTTTTAAACTTCCCCTCCGTTTTTTTTATATTTGCAGATTAAATATATTAAAAAATATAGCCTATGTCACTCTCTCAACTAAGACGAACCTAACTACAGTTAAAATTCATCAAGCCGTTTAGGCTACAGAGCGTGCCAAAGAAATAGACATACATACATACTCTCGAAAAACATTACCCTCCTTCTGAGGCAGTCGGGTAAAATGTTTTTGCGCAGCTTTCTTCGCAAAGTTCGGACTGGCCATGATTCTTCGGCCACATTGTATCGTGCAAGTAGGTACACTGGTAATTAGCATTCGTTTAAGGATCACCGTACGTACGCGTATATTTATTTATTTATTTCTTTCTTTTATAAATTAGGTACAATAAGTTCCCTAAAAAAAGCACACAATTAGACCTTCTGGGGTCTGTCTTAGCATGCTATGGCCTGAGATTTGATCAACGCGCTAAGTTATAATCGAGTTGATGTAATGGTCTTTCAACTTACGCTTTATATTTTTACTATTCATTGAGTCTCTAATGTCTACAGGTATTTGGTTTAGTAAATTTGGTATTAAAGGCGCACCCAATCACAAATTGCTTAGCATGATCCTCTGTTATGCCGAAAATACTGCAACATTCATTTTGAAATAAATATATGTTAAAGTTGAGGATTGATGCTAGGTCTTATGTGAGGCGAAAACACGATAACATAAAATTTTCTCGATAGAAAAAAAATCCAAAGTTATCTCTGCACAGAATTATAAACCGCTGGTATTAAAAAAATACTTCAAATTAGATCATGAAACTTTGCATGATAATTGAACTAACTATAAAGCAGGTCTTATGTGTGCCATTTTTTTTAAATTACCATTATTTTCACCGTAAAAAGCAATTACCTAAACTTTTCGCCGCTTTAGAGCCGCTAGCGCCCCACTCCGTCTCGTTCTCACTCAGGTCACGAGTAGTACGGTGCGAGCGGGATAAAATCTGAGGTAGGGTGTGCCCTTAAGAAAGAGGCGGTACGCCGGCCATAGTTTTGCGTGGCACTTGAAGTGATTTTGATTTGGCTTGTCGTGTATTCACATCATATTTTACTGGAATTTGAATACCACTGTTATCACAGTGATATGTGTGCGTGCGTCTATTTTCGTTCGATGTATGAAACCGACCTTTTGTAGCTATTTATTTTGTGGTACTGATCCCTCGGGGAGACATGGCCTCGAAAATGGCGATAGAAACGATTATAAGGAGACAATATTTGATTGATTATTTTCTAGTATTTGTAGGAAGATTTTTATTGACATTGAGATGGATTAAGCTCAGGATTTTATTAAAAATACTTACTTACATTCATTGTTCCTTGTGAGCTTCAAAGAGCACCCTGTCTGTCGTATTACAAAACGTTTGATAGGTACTTCCCTATTTATTTTGCCTCGTTGGTCTAGTGGTCGCAAGCGCTACTGCTGAGCATGAGGTCCTGGGTTAGATTCCCGGGTCGGGCAAAGTGTAATTGGGTTTTCATCTGGAATTGCTCAGTAGCAGCCTCGAGTCTGGATTTGTGCCCAGTTGATGGCAATAGGCTCGCCCCCTATTACATGGGACTAAAACAATAACTGGCGAAATGTGGGTGTACTATAGGTACACCTCTGCCTAACACTTCGGGGATTACAAGCGTGATGTTATTTAGTTTTTTATTTTGACCTTTGATTTCCAATCAGTTTTCTTTGTTTACTTTGAAGGATTGGCTTTCACAGGTACATTTTTATGATCTTAAAAAAATATTTGTTTTTTTTTAGAGTTATTTTGGGTCTGTGTATTTGTTGTTAGTGTGTATTGGCTCGAATCCAACCGAATTACATTTTCATCATCAACTCAACTCAACTCAACTCAAAGCATTTATTTCAATTAAACCATTTACAGGCACTTTTGAATTGTCAAAGAGTCGGTCAGTTAGTCAAAAAGTTGAAGCTAGTTGCCCATTCCAAATCGTAGATCTCTATGGAGAAGAACGGGTAAGAAACTCCAAGGACACTCTTTTAAAAATGGATATGGATATTACAAAATCCTGGGTACAGTATTCTTGGTGCTTCCCTAAGATATTGTGAGAACAATGTCAAATGAAAAATAATCAAAAACAGTTCAAAATATAAGATTAAAAATAAGCCCTGGCCATCATCATCCTACAGCAGTCCACTGCTGGACATAGGCCTCTCTAATAGTACGCCATCCAACTCGGTTCTCGGCAATTCTCATCCAGCTACTACGCTGCGAAGGTCTTCGCTCCAACTAGACCGAATTTCATTTTCAGTTCTCGAAAATTTTCGTCGAAATAATCATTTTCGTAAATTTTCGGTCGATCTATAGAATTGGTGCACGTTAGTGTTTCAGAAATTTTGCGAGTAAGGGTAAACACCGTTGTCACTCAAACCATGGGTAGTTGACTTAAATATAAAAATAAATGACAGAGTCACAACAAAAAAAAAACATTATTTTCATTAAAAGATTTTTAAAGTTTCTATCCGACACCGTCCGCAAATTCATGGATATGCGCCCGAGGTCGCCGCCCCTCCTACCTACCTACACAACACATGAATAAATACACAAGAGGGGTCGCGCTCGCGGCCGCTCAGGTCACGTCACACGCTCCCCGCCCGTGTTGAGACGTGAGTTGTCCTAGGGCATATGGTGAAATACTCTTAAAAAAATAATAGTCATAATTTTTCATTGGTTTAACGTTCTATAAATGAAACCAAACTACTGGTTTCAAGGATAACGGTGTTTAACCTAACATCCTGTATAGTTATTTATCAGCATCCGGAAGAAATCCTCAACCATTTTAGTCCAGGTTCAAGAACAAAGGCGTCCTAACAGCCTCAGCGTTCATGGACGGACACAATCTAACACCAAGTTACGGAGTTCAATTTACCGCTTCATCGGACCAGAGGACAGTGTTGGTCTAATATTGTTTTGATCCACGCCTTCCAATAAATTGTTGGATACAATATTGGCAGTCGGAACACCTCTCTCGGAAACGATGGCGAGTTGGGGAGATATTTATTAGCTTTGGAATGAAAAATGACCAGAATCTATTGGGGTAGTTGGTTTCTGCCAAAAAAGGTGTTGTTCTATCTCTCAGAGAATCTAATAATTATAACCGACTTATAATGTTAACTTACTCAAACTTACAGTATGATTTATACATCGTTAAGGTCATAGCACACATCAACTCGGAAATGGATCGTTGGCTGCATAGGTCAGTTCCATTTAAAAGTAAGCGATATAGCGATATTAATTTATATCTCGAGATGTAATATATTGGGTTGCCATCTATGAAATTGGCGTTTTTTTTTCTCACAAATAGAGAACCTATCGTCACTGCTATGATTTAAAATATTCATCAATTGCTTGTTTAACTTATTTTCGTCACTTAATCTAAGTGGCACATTAAGTTATCTAGTTTTTAAACATTCGTGCATAAAAGTTTTAAAACATTCGTGTTCATGGTCTTTATTTACTTAAATTAAGAAAATTTTAGTATGGAAAATGCAACTTCTTTAAAATTCTCCATATAAAACACGGATTTCATAGGTGGAACCTAATATATCGCATAGTGTGAAGTCAGCTTGATTGCTTTATCGGTAGTAAATCACGAATCTTTCGAAAGTTTGCTACTACCAAACCTACTCACACTCCAAGTTTTACAGCCATGAAGATAAGAAAAAAAGAAAGACAATATAAAATCCTCACACAATGTATCTCAGTTTAACCGACGCAAGGGGATCACATTTTTTACTGTAGGATATAAATTCCGCGTACAGGGACTTATCTTAGTCTAGTTTATACACAATGATTTAACGCCAGCTGTGGGCATTTAATGGTGGGCTTTTGAGAAAGAATTTACGCGTCTGTTGGATAATTCCGTTGTTTTAAACAATGCACAAAAAAATAAAAATTTAAATGTCCCCCGACATAAACAGAGCATCTAAAAAGTAAAAAAAATATTAAGTAGGTATTGGCGCTTTAAGTTTAATATTAAAGTTGTAGGTAATGATTATCTTTATCCAAGCGTCGTCGTCGCGTTGGGGGACGGCTTATGAAAATAGGAAGTTACCAGCTATTATCCTTTATCCTTTCTACAATAGCATTCATTCATTATTCCTAGTATAAGGCTTGTGTGTTGGGCGTTTTCATTTAGCCGTCTCCCAACGCGACGACGCTTGGATCAAAATATTACCTACAACTTTTATACATCAGACCCTGATCACCATCCATCTGTAACCTTTTTTGACATTTCCAATGAGCCCAAACACGATTCCTTAAGTTTCCTTATAGTACTCCTACATCCTTCCTTAAAACATAAAAACCTCATCCCAGCAAAGTGCACCAACATGCTTTCAACAATGCTACAGTCTGGCCGTCGAAAATGCGTTCCTGTCACCTGTTTTTAGTACAAGTTTTTGTAGTAATAGACCTCCAACTCTCACTAATGAGACACAATAGAATTTGAATTGTTATCCGCCTTCTAAAGGCCAATCAACAGTTGAGCGAATACGGAGTTTTGCAAAGAAACTGACAGGTGTCAAGAACGCATACTCTCGACGGCCGGACAAATCCAGGTCCGTTAACACATCAAGTCGTCCATGGACCGTTAAAAGACTAACCTAGCCGTCTAAAGCAAATAAAAAAGTGTCCAAGATGCTATAGGACCACGATAAATAATGGAGTCTATTTAGTTTTCAGAGAAATTTATTGGAGCAATGAAACTCCGTCGTGGTTGTTTATTTTGTTGCGTACGATCGGGCCTAAGATCTCTTGATGTTTCTGCGGTCCTAGTACTTTTTTGTAGGTTTAGAATCTGGAGTCAGCTGTTTTTTTTTATTTTTAGGACTGTTTTTGACAAAAAACATAAAATACGAAGCCTAGCCATTCGTCTGAAATGTTTGTTAATCCGACACACGATTTTATGAGAAAAAGTTTATTTTAAGACCGTAAATGGGACACACGTGATATGCACGTGACAACATTTGTTTTTATTGTTCTACTTTTGTACGTTTTCTTTGATACAAAAAGGTCTCTACATATTCTTGCGGCCCTAGTATGCTTTTAGCAAAAGAACACAAAACGGCCACATTAGCTATTCGTCTAAAAGCAATTCATTTCCTGCATTCCCAGCTTTCATTAGCAATTCCTCTAATTTGACATAAAAGCAATTTATAATTTGTGGACCATTTTACGAATCTCCATAGAAAACTGTCAAACAGATGAATTATTTTGTCTATGAACTGCACGCAAATGATAATAATGAATTGTCAGTTTGGGATATAACGATGATTCATAATATTTTCGTATTATGATTCTGCCAAAGTGGCCGTTTTAACTCCCCAATTGACTGTTACTTTTGATGAAGAAACTGGCCGTTAGAGTTTCATTCGCCTGTCTTTTCCCGCGTATAAAACTGAAGAAACAAGCAGTTAAAACTCCTGAATTAATTACTAATTTTGGTACAATTTAGCCTATAAATATTAAACCTTGGCACCTTCCAAAGAATTTAACACACATTAAACATAGAAATATTAAAAACTCATCCGAGAGCTCTAAATTCTTGTCGTGGATATCAGTTAATTTTATAAATTGTTTGTTTAGCCAATTATCTTAGCAATGCTATACTATTGAATCAGGATTGATAAACAGGGTCAAATTAAATTAGCCACCGAAACTCCGCAGACGTGATGGGTCATCATCTGCCTAGCCTTTTCCCAACAATGTTGGGGTCGGCTTCCAGTCTAACCGGATGCAGCTGAATCCCAGTATTTTACATGGAGCGACTGCCTATCGGACCTCCACAACCCAGTAACTGGGTAATACGATACCCCTTGGTAAGACTGGTTGTCAGACTTTCGGGCTTCTGACGACCCGACGACTGTCAAAGATCCACAAATGACAGCCGGGACCAACGGTTTAACGTGCTGTCCGAGGCACGGAGGAGTCTCGATATGTAAAGATGGTCACCGGACCATGGACCAACCCCGGCAAGCGTAGCTTAACCTGACGAATCGATCCGTGCGGCTCTTATTACTTAGCCACGAGCTAAATCCACTATAGAATACAATATAGACGCAGATATATTTAGTAACCCACTAGAGCAACGTGATCAGTTGATCACTCTCTGTGACTCAGCGTTCAGCGCTCGGCGTGGCCACACGCTTCACCGTGTTCAGGTTCGCGACTGGTCAATCGTCATCCTGAGGATGCCTCGTTGAGAGGTGAAACACGTGCCGTGTTTCTTATAGGGTTTTTTTTATGATTCTTGAGAAATAGTTAAACGGAGTAGGTTACTAAATATATCTGCGTCTATTGTATTTTATAATGGATTTCTGCAAAGTCACGCTTGAATCAACTAACTAAAAAAATACACATCTATTCCCACATAAATCACCCATTTTACCCTTGTTCCTCCCATAAACCGTCTACAAAGTAAAGTGTGCAGGTAATACGTAAGATTCATGACGTCATAAACGTTCAGGTTCTTCATTGCTCACTAAACCTTTCTAGTATTAGTTAGTTTAGTGTTCCTGGAATGAGGGCACTAAATGGAGCTTTGGATGGATTTTAATTAATTGGTACAGGTTTATGTTCTGTCTGTTTCTGTATTTCTCAAGATATGAAATTTTTAGCGTTTTTTTTTTGGCTCAGCCAACTCAGTTGAATCAGCGATGCTGATGATAATTTTCGTAAAAGAAAAGCAAATTCAATTGGCAAAATATTTTTTAAGTTACCTACCCATAAATAATACATCTTTGAAGTTACCTGTAGTTCAACTCCGGTTTTCGTGTCTATACAGAATTATTGTACTCATCATTATGAACAACTTTGAATATGGGAACAAATATGTAATCGCGAAAAAACAAACAGCTGTTCCGTACATCTTGACGAGTTATGCGAAAATAAATGTACTGAACAGCTTTTTTTTTTTCGCGCCACCGGTATTGCATTCAAATTGCCTTCCAGAGAGATGATACTCACTCCTTATCTGCGCCTGCCACCAACTTGGACAGTCAGTCTCGCTACCAACGCCAGTCGCATCGCTGTGAGTCACGTTTTGGCAAAGTATAAGCAACAAACAGCAGTGTCTCTCTATCAGTTGACAAAAAGTAACCGGTTATGTCTGAGAGGTGTTTCGCAACGGCATGTGAAGCCAAGTCAGAGGCCATCGACTTTAAAACTGTGACACCAGCAGGCGTAGCATGGCGCTTTCTATCTCTACGAAGAATAGACATAGCTTTTTCTATACAAAGTGACAGTTCGTTTCTTCATTTTTGACATCCACCGTCGAAATCTTTCTACAATCTGTCATTTTGTCTATCATTTCTAACGATCTTTGTCTAGGTCTTTTTATATGTAGACTATTTCGGAAGAAAGTTTTCTATCCTTACTGTCAAAATCAAATTGACAACCAATAAATCCTATGATAAAACAAAGAATTCTGAGTCGAATTATGTAAAAGAGTGAATTTCGTAAAAAGTGCAGTTGACTCTTTCTATTTTGCTGCCGTCTCGTTCTGTCTACTGTCTATAGGAAACGTCATTTTTGTCTACTCTTCCGTCGACAAAACGGTGCTTATGCTACGCCTGCAGGTTAGAGACTAACCAATCCGTCTCGGAAGCGGCAAAAAAACCTGCAGGTAATTCCGTAACACATTTACAGTAGCAATAACATTAATTGCGTTATTTACGTTGTTGAGCAGACAAATTCGAACATATTAATAATATGAAGCAATGGATTAGCAATATCCTTCAAAAACATTCAGATTTAGGGATGATGAAGGAGAAAAAAAAACGTCAGTCAGTTAATAAAAAATATTAGACATGTATTTTTTGGTTTATCATAATAATAAACAAATATTTAGATTAAATGTTTATTATTATGATAAACCAAATAACAAAAAATACATGTCTAATATTTTTTATTAATGTAATTTAAAAATGTAAATGTATAAGAAACTAAATAAATAAACTAAAATAACAAATATTTAGACTAAATGTTTTTTTTATTGTTTTTATAAAAATATTTTAAAATGTTATTATATAAGATACAAAATAAGTAAACGAAAAAAATATATTTAGTTATTACGCAATAAAGTTGGAAGTGAGTGGGGTTAGCTACGTCACAAGTTAATATAAAATCTAACGGCCAGTAACGGCATGCCACATTCTCCCTCACTCAATGTTGTCACAATTTTTTTAATAAGTAAAATAAGAAAAATTAGGTATATTTTTTAGTCTGACGGACAACAAATATTTTTTTGTTGTCATCCATATAGTAACTTTATTCACTACCTTTTGACATCAAAACATCGTGAAAACAAAATAATATTTCATCGACATTATTGTTCGTCAGAAAGTAACCTATTCCTTTGAAATACTCGTACATATTGTCACAAAGGCTATGTTTTCGTTTACCCCTAGATTGGAAAATCAGTATATTTTCTTGTTTCTTTTCTTATCAATAGCGGAACGGGATCGTTCGATCTTGAGCTGTGAAATATTTAAATTGGACAGGTTACAGGGCCAGACTGGGATCAAACTAGGAGTGGGGGAATTTTATAAACTAGCTGCGCCCCGCGGTCCCGAGTAAGTCTCGATTCCGTGGGAATATCGGGATAAAAAGTATCCTATGTGTTAATCCAGGTTATAAACTATCTGTTTGCCAAATTTCATCCAAATCCATTCAGTCGTTTTTACGTGAAAGAGTAACAAACATCCATCCATCCATCCATACTTACAAACTTTCGCGTTTATAATATTAGTAGGATTGTTCACAATCGCTAAGCATAGATGACATACTATACACGAATTGAGAAGCTGAATATTTAGGGATAGTAAGTTAGTACACAGGTTTTCATAGCTAATGATATCGGACAAATAATTTTCCCGACTTCTATGGGGGTTATGTGGCAATTGGAAAGCCAATGGGCCATAAAGAGCCATATGGGCCCCCATCAAAGCTCATCTCTGCAGCACGCCGTTAGTAAAATTCGTCGAAACACTCCCACAGAGACTTTTTAGATATATTTATGAAAATATTTTGATTGCACATAGAAATATTAATCAGTTTCAAAAATACTTACAGTGCTATCTCTAATATAAATACAAAGAACAAACATATTTGTTGTTCCTACAACCAGGCTTAAGAAAATAGCTGGCTCGTTTAGACACCAATGTAAGATACGTGTTTACAATTTAAAAAAAAAATAAGATCTTCCTAGCTGCATTCGAGAACTTAGCCTTAATAAATTCAAAATGTTTGTTTTTAAAGCGGAAACTTTGCCAAAAAGCCTTGTAATGTTAAACTATATTGAGAACAAAAAGGTTTGGGATTGAGTTGCTCCAAATAAATTTTACACAGTGAATGTTGATTCTTTTTTTTTTTGCCAACAATTTTTGTATACGCCATTTTATTATAAAATGACATTAATATTTGCTTCGTTAAGTATTATTTTATTTTCATTAATGTGGATAAATTGGTAATTGCTTTTGTTTTTTTCTCAGTTTTAATTCAGACACCATGTCATGAATTAATCGTTTAATTTAGGACTCCCTAAAAGTAAGCTGGTAATTCTAAAAATATCAAGGTACGGTGAAACGAGTAGTAAAATTAAATGCAGTGATTCATTTTAAAACAGATCTTCAAATTCATACCCACCCTAGATTTGTCTCTGGTTAAAAAAAGGTTCGCTTCGCAGGCGACGGTTTAAAAAGCAATGCAGTTTTATGTATTCTTAGCTGCCATATTGGTTTCCGTACTGTGAAAGTTTTCCAGTTTGGAATAAGTATTTGGTACTGAAACTTTTTGACCAGGGGTTTGTCTTGGTAAAAGGGGTACTTCTCATATCAATATGGAAGGTGTAGAATCTTTTGCGGGAAAATCCAAAAAGGATACCGGTTCCCTTGGCAACAGGCAACTGAAGGAACATGGGTGGATTTTAGTCAGTAAAAGTCTGACAAGCCCTCCCGCTTCGGCAAGAGCGAAAAAAAAAAGGTGATCTTGATAGCATCGCCACACTAAGCCTTTTCGTGCAAGCACATTGCACTTTCCCCTGCTTTCCGCCATTTATTTTTATTTAATTACAACGGTTGTGCAACCAATTACAGTAACTAAAATTATAAAAATAAAAGAGACAATTATAACTCATACAAAATAAGAACATGAAAACATAACGGCTATCCACACTTTCATAAATTCCTCTCACAGTACTTCTGGCACAATAAATGCCATGTATGGTGAACTTACAGTTGACATTAGTGACAGCTACCTCACTGCTGATGCTGATGAGCATGAGATAGTGTTCTCATAAACAATGGTTTTACAGGAGGTAAAACTTTTCTCAACGCGGTCAAGAGATGGAGCAATACAGAACGTATAGCTCCATCTCTTTCCTACATTAAAGCAAAATTAAAATAATTCTACTATAACGGTGACAGAGGTACTGGTAGACCCCCTATCTGTGATTGAGTACCCAATTTATGCACATCTCCGTCCCTCAATTTCTTTAAGAGTTCGTTGATAGGACTGACACAAGCTATTCGTAAAAGCTTTATACAAGTAAAGAAAAAAAAAAAGAGTTCGTCAAGGTTGAGCTTTCAGAATATAGCTAAATTAAATTATTAATAGCGTTCTGTGTTGTACACACGGCTACACATCAAGCTATACATTTCCAGTTTAACCTGATCTCGCATTATATAGAATTTCCGTACAATGCGAGGTCAGCTTATACTGGAAATGTATAGCTTGATGCATAGCCGTGTGTACTAAAATATTAATTATGAATTGCATTACCTTAAAAATTAAAGTAATAAAAACTAAAACCCAACTACGACTAAAAAGGTTTAAACAAGACACCACAGACAGACAAATTAAAAATCGGGAGTCACACGTGTTAGGGCATAAATCGAATAGATTACGTGTGACTCCGGATTTTTGTGACGTCATATAGCCTATAACCAGCGGACGATCAAGACGCTTCCAACGGTCAACATACCGGTCAAAATCATAACCCTCCTTTTTTTCGCCGTAGTCGGGTAAAAAGGAAAATTGGACCCTTATATAGATCACTTACTGAGGTTTTTCTCGAGATTGATGCAATGTAGGAATTTGAATTCTGGCATAATGTTAGGTCTCGATGACGCGAGCACGGATCACCAATCAAATATATATATATATATATATTTTTTTTATTCTAAGAAAATGCGAAGTTTTTATAAAACGTATTGTGTTAGGTATCGTTGAAACTTTCTCAAAGAATTATAGAAATAATTTTTTTACACGTTTTGGTCTAGTGGTCTTAAAGATATAGCTCAAAAATTGGCCGGTTTTTATGTTTATCGTATCAATCAAAAATCGTAAAATCGTAATCGTATCGTACAAAATGAACGGAGTATGGGTTTGTACACAAAACTGCGAATTCGTGCGAATTCGCAACGCAGAAGGTAAGCGCAGAAGAAAATCTTAGGGTACCGTCGCAGATTTTTGCGATGCGACGTCGCAACGCAGTTTTGTGTACAAGCCCTATACAGTTCATTTTGTTGTGGTTGTACTCACAGGACGAAAGAATACGTACCTCACGAAAACTTTTGGATTCTAACGAGTGACTGACACCAGGGTATCTCGATTGAATACAATCCTTATTGTACTTTCCAAACCGGATGTAAAAAGTTTTGGAAGGAAAGCACAAAATGGCGTCGTATTGTAACGTCATTGCTGAACGAATAACTTTCGCTATTGGAATTAGGAAGCTGGCGGTACAAACATAACGCATCTCAATTGATGGCTGAGAGCTAGGAGTATTGGAGGTGGTGGTTTTAATGATTAACAATACTCAATACATTTTTATTGCATTCCATTGTTACATAGATGGTAAGTAAAAGAAAAAAAGAAAAAAAAAAGAAATAAGTAAAAGATCAATATGGAGCCTGTCGGGTACAGCAACATTAGGAGAGAGGAAGAGGGCTAAGCAGAAATTATTAGATGTGTTTAAATGGGAGCCAAGGAGGTCTATGAATATTTGTTGGGCTATCCTATATAATACGACATTTTAGGATCAAATGAATGGGCTATAAAATGCAATGAACCTACTTTTAGTGGCGATTTATTTCGAATAAAAGATAATCTTGAAATCTTGACTTTTCAGGTCCTATGAGAGTGTCTCGTCCTTATAACTTATTAAAAAAAAAAACATTAAATACACCTATTCAAAGTAGCCACAAGCCTCCTACCCAACCAATAAAAGTTTGACAAAAGGTTGATGTCAAGGCCAGTTAGGTACATGTATTTTGGAGCGGTGCTTTAATTTTAATTTTGTATGTGTTCCTTGGCTATCGCATATCTCATTTAGCATAGCATAATCAGCCTATAATGTTCCCAATGCTGGGAACTCCAGTATCACGTCTCTCACTAATATCACGTCGGGGTCACCAATTTAGGGGTATGTGGAACAGGGTGTAAAGTTCCCTCATCCCCCATAGAAAAGGGAGGATCCTCCGACCAGACGGGTGTTGTGTCTGGCGGGCAACTGCCCAATGATTGATATTGGGTTTTTGTATATATGTTCACTGCACGGTAAACTCTAATTGCGCGATGCAGGATTTATGTGACGTCAGGATTTTTGTGTGACGTCAGGTCTTCGATGCGTAGTTCGCATGTGGCGATGTAGATGCCGCCACAATTGCATTCTATTGTTACATAGATGGTAAGTAAAAGAAATAAATAAAAAAAAAAGAAATAACTAAAAGATCAATATGGAGCCTGTCGGGTACAGCAACATTAGGAGAGAGGAAGAGGGCTAAGCAGAAATTATTAGATGTGTTTAAATGGGAGCCAAGGAGGTCTATGTATATTTGTTGGGCCATTCTATATAATACGACGTTGAAGGATCAATTAATGAAAGAGACATAAAATGCAATGTACCTACTTTTAGTGGCGATTGATTTCGAATAAGAGATAATCTCGAAATCTTGAATTTTCAGGTCCTATAAATGAGAGTGTCTCGTCGTTATAATTTATTACAAAAAAAAAACATTAAATACACCTATTCAAAGTAGCCAAAAGCCTCCTACCCAACCAATAAAAGTTTGACAAAAGGTTGATGTCAAGGCCAATTAGGTACAGTCACGGACTTTAATTGATGAGCCACCTGGTATTGTTCGCATTTTAGCCGTGTAATGCAAATCGGGTTTATTCGGTTCCCGACACGCAGTCATATGTCTTCGTACTAGAAGAAGAAAATTATATTTCATATCTTTACCGGTTGGCTAACCTGAGAGCAGAACTACAAACTTGACAGCAGTAACTACTCAAAGTCAACCAATTGCAGGTCTAGCAACTGTAACCTAGCAACGATAAACAATTGTTGCTAGGTTACTGCTGCATAGTAACGTTAGCGTACGGAGAAATTCTCTGACATCGATATTTCAACTGTCACTGTCTTCAGTTAAGTTTTCAGAATTATTGAGTTAATGAGCTATGATTCAAAGGAGGTCAGTATCAAATAGATTGCATAAACTTAATGCAACATTGTATTTATTTTTATCATTAAGAACTTATTAGTCAACCTCTATGGATAAGACTATTTCAGATTAAAAGTAATTTATTTGTCATCTTGATATTTCAACTGTCACTGTCTTCAGTTATGTTTTCATAATTATCGAGTTAATGAGCTATGATTCAAAGGAGGTCGGTATCAAATAGATTGGATAAACTTAATGCAACATTGTATTTATTTTTATCATTGAGAACTTATTAGTCAACCTCTATGGATATTTCCGATTAAAAGTAATTTATTTGTCATCTTGTTTACGAGCGTGCGATTTGAGTTCGTGTTTAATCGTGTAATCTCGTGAATGTATGAAACTCAACGTCAACGCCGGCTGTCACTGAAAATCAGCGCTGGGGCTCTGTCTCGCATAGGGTCGCAGCATTATGCTGAGTGATGGCCGTTTTGCGTGAATGTGACGCATATTTTCCCGCAACTTGTTATTTTCGTATATTTGTCCTTTCTTGGCGTCATGTTTGCCGCAAATAAACATATTTCTTTCTTTCTATCTTTAAACTGCAAAATTGAAAAGTTTGAAGGTGGCTCATCAATTAAAGTCCGTGACTGTACATGTATTTTGGTGCGGTGCTTTAATTTTAATTTTGTATGTGTTCCTTGGCTATTGCATATCCCATTTAGCATAGCATAATCAGCCTATAATGTTCCCACTGCTGGGAACTCCAGTATCACGTCTATCACTAATATCACGTCGAAGTCACCAATTTAGGCGTATGAGGAACAGGGTGTAAAGTTCACTCATTCACCATCGAAAAGGGAGGATCCGTCTACCAGACGGGTGTTGTGTCTGGCTGGCAACGCAGATGATGGGTTCTTGTATATTTATGTCCATTGCACGGTAAACTTTAAATGCGCGATGCAGGATTTATGTGCCGTCAGGATTTTTGTGTGACGTCAAGTCTTTGGAGGCGATGTAGATACAGCCACAGGCCTCCAGGCAGCAGGTCTAATGATCAAATAATAACAATTCACGTATCTAAAATACTACTTGTTCAGGATAGTTAAAAACTATTACAGTTGTTTTTTGGTAAGACTGAAAGCTGACCCCAGAATAAGGAGAAAATAATTGAGCTGAAAAGATAAGCACATCCATGTTTCATACATTTCAGTGACGGATTTCCGTCCAACAAAAAGTTGTACGTTGAGTATTTCATCGTTTACAAATGGTCCAATGAAAATATGAACTCAACTCTGTTTAAGAGTTTTATCGATAATGTAATGAAGGTAGCAATGGCGCGCAGTAAATGTATGGGGACCAGACGCATCAGAACTGCTGCGGTAGCCACTGCCTCGTGTTCGGAATCATACCGTTCATTGCTAAACAAAAAGCAACAGGTAAAATCCAACTTCAGTACCTATGGTGTTATTGGGTTGTACCCCATTATAGCGAAGTTCGTTACAACGAAAGTACGTTATTGCGATGTACGTTACTACGAAAGTTCATTACTGCGATGTTATGTTACAACGAAAGTACGTTATTGCGATGTACGTTATTCTATTATAACATTTACAATTAGAAAGTATTCCTATTATAACATTTTAGAGGTAATTAAAATAAACTTCGTCGTTTCACTCGTGCAAAGCGACGGCGAAGTAGATCGGGCGGTTAAGCACAGAATTAACACTGGATGGATGAAATGGCGGCAGGTCACGGGAACAATCTGCGACTCCCGCATTCCCCTTAAACTTAAGGGGAAGATAATTATATAAAACAATAGTTAGACCTGCTGCCTTGTATGGATCAGAATGTTGGGTCACAAAAGGGATGAATGAAAGGCAATTGCATGCAGCTGAGATGAGAATGTTAAGAGGGATGTGTGGTGTTACACGAATGGATAGAATAAGAAATGAGTACATAAGAGGAAGTCTGAAAGTGGCACCGGTGACTGAAAAATTATGCGTAAATCGGTTGTCATGGTATGGGCACGTGATGCGAAGGAATGAGGAAAATGTTGTGAGGAAAGTTTTGGGTATGAATGTCGATGGCTATAAGAGTAGGGGAAGACCAAAGAAATGATGGATGGCCTCTGTGAAAGATGATATGGCTAGAAATGGGGTGACTATCGAGATGACGGCTAATAGAGAAGGGAAGAAAGGGACATGTTGCGCCGACCACAAATAAATTGGGATAAGGGCAGGAGAATGATGATGAATTAAAATAAACTTCGAACATGTTAATAAATGGTATAGTATATTGAATAGTCTACCAACCCGCACTGGGCCCGCGCGGTAGATTACGGCCCAATCCCTCTCACCGAGAGGAGGCCTGTGTCCCAGCAGTGGGAACATTATAGGCTGATTATGCTATGCTAAATGGGATAGCCATAGTATTAAGAAAGTATGTAGGTACGATTCCATACTGAAGACTTCAATTTTTTACTCGGACATCGGTTAAAACATGAAATCTACATTTCAGAGATTTCTAGCTCAGTTCTAAGAGATACATTCTATTTAGATAAGTAGTAAGAAGTACAATGTTAGAGTACTCTTTGGACTAGAGAGTATAAAGGTACAGTCATGAGCACTAATATTGTATACACCTAAAAAAGGCCGCCCATTTTATATTTTGTAGTGTATACATTTTTCTTTTTGTGATGTATAATCTGGGGGCCTAAAACGGCCACATTAGCAATTCCTCTAAAAGTAATTCATTTTCTGAAATTCCAAATGTCATAAGCAATTCCTCTAATTTCACACAAAAGCAATTTATAATATTTTCCTATTATGATTCTGTCAAAGTGACTGTTTTTAGCCCCCTAGTGTGCAAAAAAGTTTAAATAAATAAACTAGCTGCGCCCCGCAGTTTCGGCCGCGTAAGTCTCGATCTTGTGGAAATATCGGTATAAAAAGTATCCTATGTCCTATTCAAGGGCGTGGTCTATTCCTGTGCCAAATTTCATCCAAATCAGTTCAGCCGTTTTAGCGTAAAAGCGTAACAAACAAATCAACAAACTACTCACTTTCGCAATTATAATATTGGTTAGTTCGGATAAATGCGAAAGTGAGTTTATTTGTTTGTGTCCACGACCTGGAAAAGGGCATAGAATCGTTTTATCCCGATATTCCCAGAGGATCGAGACTTATGCGGGTGAAACCGCGGGGCGCAGCTAGTTTATAATATTAAGTTAGGATTTGTGCTCGTGGCTGTACTCTCTATGTATTAGATTACACAGACAGTACCTCGAGTCAAGCAAATTTTCATCTTAGTATTATCTTATTGCAGAGGAATGTAAATTCAAACCGGTATGTCATACGTTTACGAGATTAGAACTTTAGGGAGATTGCATTTTGTAACAATTTCTATAATATCTGTTGCCCGCGACTTTAGACTTAACTTTGTTTGATAAATTCATCCCAACTACGGAACCCTTCATTGTGCGTGGTTCGACACGCACTTAGGCTTTTCTATTTTGTTTATTTGGTCTGAGTACCCTACGTCCGAGATAGAGACATTTCATACAAATGTCAAGGAATGACAGTTATGATTTGACTAGCTCCCGCCCGCGACTTCGCCCGCGTGGTATGTCGATAAAAAGTAGCCTATGTAAGGACATAGGCTACTTTTTATCGATATACCACGCGATTTGGCAAGGAGATAGATGGCATCCCGGGGAAGGCCCCGGGATGCCATCGATCTCCTTGCCAAATTTTGTCCAAATCCGTTCAGTGGTTTAGGCGTTAAAAGGTAACATACAGACAGAAAGACAGACAGAGTTACTTTCGAATTTATAATATTAGTATGGATTATACGGACAATTTTACTTGGTAGCTTAAAAATCTTCACATTATTTACTGAACCTTTTCGTAGATGGCTTTTTTGAGAGACCAAAGAATCGATGGATGGCTTTTAGGTGAAGACCAAAGAAAAGATGGATGGATTATATGAAAGATGATAAAGCTAGAAAAAGGTGACTACTGAGATGACGGCTTCGCTGTCCCCAAATAAAGTGGGGGACAGGAGGATTATTAGCTTATTTGAGTAACGATGACTCGAAGCAGTCTGTCAAATGACACACCGTAGCAAGCACGTTGCTCTCAAAAAAGAAAAACAAGAGATGAACGATCTATGAAGGTATACACGGCTACATATCAAGCTATTTAGGTCGGGGACCTATGAAATCAGCGTTTTGTGTGGGGAATTTTAAAAGAAGTTGTATTTTTCATACTAACATTTTCTTAATTTATTTAACAACCATGAACACTAATGTTTTAAAACTTTTATGCAGTAATTTTTAAAAACTAAGATAACATATGCCACTTAGATTAAGTGACAAAAATAAGTTTTGGCTAAGTAAAAAAAAAATAGTGGTAATTTCTGCTAACAAAATGAGGAGTCATTTTTAAGGTATTTTTTATGTATAGAAAACTATAAATAATTAGATTTTTTTACCATTGGTAGTTGTCTATGTTGGTCATTATTAAGCAATTGATGCATATTTTAAATCATAGAAGTGACGAGGTTCTCTATTTGTCAGAAAAAAAACGCCAATTTCATAGGTGGGGACCCAATATAACGAATAAACCCATTTTTCTTTCTTTCTATACGTTTCCAGTATAAGCTGATCTTGCATTGTATAAGATTTCCGTACAATAAGAGGTCAGCTTATACTGGAAATGTAGCCGTGTGCACCTAACAAATTTATGCACAAAGACACATAGTACTGTTATATTTGCCAACACTGGATACATTAAGGCGAGACAGTTTAACGAAGCTTAGATCAGGATTTGAAGAAAGCCCTAGTGTCTACGGACTACGGACCCAGCTATCTCACTGTGATATACTGCACAAACATGGCAGTAGTATGTTATGTCTGTTACAAAACTAACTGATGAAAGTGTAAACAAACCCTGTTCGGATTTCCTAAGACTGCGGTGCCGCCATAAAGCGACTGAAATGTACCGTCGAATGATGTCACTGAAACGTTATTTATGAAAATGAGTTGGTGTGTTGAGGAGCTCGTGGCTAAGTAATAATAGCCGCACGGGGCATTCATCAGATTAAGCTACGCTTGCCGGGGTTGGTCTGTAGATGGGTGACCATTTTTACATACCGAGACTCCTCCGTGCCTCGGAAAGCACGTTAGTCCCGGCTGTCATTTTTAGATCTTTGACAGTTGTTGTGGGTCGGCAGAAGCCCGAAAATCTGACAACCAGTCTTACTAAGGGGTATCGTGTTACCCAGTAACTGGATTATGGCGGTCAGATAGGCTGTCGCTATATGTAAAATACTGGTATTCAGCTGCACCCGGTGAGACTGGAAGCCGACGCCAGCATTGTTGGGAAAAAGCTAGGCAGATGATGTGTTTTCGTTTCCCAAGAGCGTTTTTGACACAGTAAAGTCAAACCCCATACCATAATTTTCATGACAGCTACTGCGGCCGTAGTGACAAGCCGTAGCTGTTGTAAGAAACCGTGGCTTAAGTGAGTTTCGCAAAACTGACGAAGCGAATTGCCGCTACTGTCCTCAGACTAAATAAAAAACCCTTGACAGAGGGCTATCAACAGTGACGTGAGGCCGGTTTCGTAAGTATGTGTGCACTTAATGAGGTGTAGTTTGATTGTAAATGGTTGTAAATGTGTGCGTGTGAGCGTGTATGCACAGAGCGGGTGTAGTTTTGGCATGCTTCACAGCGCTCTGTCTTGGTTTTTTATTGAGAGTCTTTGATTTTATTTGAGGACCCGTCGTAGTTGTGACGTCTCGTTCGGAATCAAATCCGCAACACGCCGTGTTCGGGTTCGCAACAAGTCAATCGTCATCCTGAGGATGTCTCGTAATGAATATTTAGGAATAGTTAATTGAAATAGGTTACTAAATATATCTACGTCTATTGTATTTCCGCAAAGTCACGCCTGAATCAATTAGCTATCGGAACGAAGCTACTTCCGTCGCCTTCGGAATTTTACCTTAAAATGGCAAAAATCCTCTCCCTAGTAGATACAAATAACCCCTAATCCATCTGCTATCTAACCTGGTATACGATGGAATCTGTATGTATTGCATAATGTATGTGTACATGTGAAATGTAGAGCGTGTTCACTGCAGACGTATTCTAGAGCGGAGTGAATAAACATCCATTTTATTTCGAGGCTGAGATTTCTTAGAGGGATAGGGGATCAAGTGTTTTTTTCGTATGAATTTAACATAACATAACATCACGCCTTTATTTCCCCGAAGGGGTCTGCAGAGTTGTACCTAGTACACCCACATTTCGTCAGTTATGTTTAAGTTCCATGTAATAGGGGCGAGCGCATTGCCATCAAGCGGGCACAAATTCAGACTCCAAGCTATTAAAAGAGTAACCGTGGAGTTGCTTGTCGGCTCTTCTCCATAGGAAACGATCAATTGGAACCGTACACCTAGCTTCTGACGTTTCATAAGTGCCCATGTAGGCTTATGTGAAATAAAATTTTGAAAAAAGATTTTCATTTTTTTTTATTTTACTGAGATAGGGAGATTCCTGATGGAAAAACCCAATAACACATTGTCCGACTTGGGAATCGAACCCAGAGCCTCATGCTCAGCAGTAGCGCTTGCATGAGGTCCTGGGTTCAACCGCGTTATGAGGAAATAGTTAGAATATAACGTAATAGTGGAAATAGGTTTATTAGCAAAGATAGCCTAGTGGTGTGACCGTCGTACTACCAAGTCACCATGACTTGGTAGTACGAGCGACGGTCACATGAATCCGAAAAGTCAGAGGCGCGTGTCTTGCGTTCGCACTCGAGACTTATACATGCACCTCGAGACTTTTCGGATTCATGTGCGTATTGTATTATAATTATCACTTACTTCATAAACGGTGAATGAAAACATCGTGCGGAAACATGCCTTAGGCTGCCATCAGACGGACTGCATTTCAACTGTTCCAACTGCACTCCTTGAATGCAGTTACCAATACATTACGATTATTGCAGTCGTACTAAACTGCATTAAAACTGCAAGAATGCAGTCCGTCTGATGACAGCCTTATGCCGAGATCCGATAATCCGCCATTTTGCGGACGGACACCGACGAGCCCGGACGACGGACCGTGGGAAGGTGTACGTGCGGGGTATTCCAGACATCGAAAGTTCCTCGGTGCGCGGTGCGTGGCGGTCTATGGTCGTCTGCCGTGCGTGTCCGTCTGCTATATTGCCGATCGTCGGATTCCACCATTAGAAATATTTCTCGATGGGATGTGAAGCCAAGTCAAGCCCATGGGTGGCATAGAAACTCTGACACAAGGGTGGTGAGTAACCACACAAAAAGAAAGAAGAAAGGATAAGTTCACTTAGAAATTAATACACCTAATAATATAGTAACAGAATAAGTCTATGCTATTTCTTCAGCAGACTTCTTCTACATTTCTATAAATAAGTTACCTATATTATATTTAAACTCGTGAGAATAAGACATTCCATATTTTTCCTCTTTCATGGCCTTCGAAGGAGTGTGATGAAACGAATAGAAATAGGTATCAAGCTAATTTTTGAAAGATAGATAAAAATGTATGTAAAACATGAAAAAAAATAATTGAATAAGTTATTTAAATGCTAAAGTCGCTTTTCGTGTTATGTATGTCCGCGTTGTTCTTCTAAACCACGCAACAGATTTTCGTTGAGGTTTTCACCATCGTTTAGAGAATTTAGTTCGGAAAGTTAATGTGTTTAATACATTAATATTAAAGTTACATAAAACTAAGAAATCTCTATGTTTTCTCAAGTGGTAAAAACCGTGCGAAACAGGAGTGGGTCGCCAGTTTGGAGATCAAATAGAAGAGTGTATTTCATGCTGGACCGACTGAAAATTATTTGGAACTAGCTACCCGCCCTGGCTTCGCACGGGGGCTAGCGCCACTAAGGCCTAACGCGCACTGCCGTGCGTTTAGCTTCCGCAAAGTCTGTGAAGTATGAAACCGATGGAAACATGCGCACTGCGGGAAAAAAACCGCATACGATAAAATCAGGATTTCATTTGTTGCGGCGAAAAATACGCACCGCAAGTCACCGCACCGCAGTGCGCGCTATGCCTAAGTACTCATCTACGGCGCACCGACACAGGCCAGGAGGCCTGTGTCCTGTGTTTGTGAGAGGACTCTGTGAGAGGGAGTGGGCTGGAATCCACCATGCGGGCCCAGTGTGGGTTGGTGGATGTCACTTCGAATATTGGTTTCAGTACAAGCCGACTCACGATGTTTTCCTTCACCGTTTTGAGAGCACGATGAAATTATTTACGGAGGAGCTCGTGGCTACGTAATAACAGCCGCACGGGTCGATCCATCTGGTTAAACTACGCTTTCCGGGGTTGGTCCGTGGATGGGTGACCATCTTTACATACCGAAACTCCTCCGCGCATCGGAATGCACGTTAAGCCGTTGGTCCCGGCTGTTATTTGTAGATCTTTGACAGTCGTTACGGGTCGTCAGAAGCCCGAAAGTCTGACTACCAGTCTTAGCAAGGGGTCGTATTAACTAGTTACTGGGTTGTGGAGGTCAGATAGGCAGTCGCTCCATGTAAAATACTGGTATTCAGCTAAATCCGGACTGGTAGCCGACCCCAACATAGTTGGGAAACGGCTAGGCAGATGATGATGATGATGAAATTATTTGTGTGGAGTTCGAACCTACGACCTACAAATTGCGGCCGTTTACACGGGGCCACAATTACTTCCCTGCCCACTTTCAAATCTAAGGCAGTGAATGAATCCTGAAGGTCCTGTTCCTGGAAGGGCAGAACCTGCATAAGCAAGTTTAAACGTGAATTTGCGGGATCGATATTCTGTGTCGGATTCAATGGAGCGTCTTTAGAGATAACAGAGAATTAGATGATGCTGGAAGAGGCTGTGAAGATAAAATTGGTTTAGTTTCGTTCGACTGAAAGACGTGGTAAACACTGATGGGCATAGACTACTATATATACTAGCTGATGGGCCACAGGAGATAGCTTGGAAATTCACGATCCACAGATTGCAAGTTTTTTATGTAGTTATGACACAGTTTTTTTTTTTTTTGAGTTTGGGAAATCATCAAATGACTTCTCCCGTCACTGTCAATCATTGTGATAGACCAACGTCAAAATCTTTGTGACGTAATAAAGTCAAGTAATTTTTCAATTACCAAATTATGTTGTAGTGAGGCATGTAGGTTTAATTGAAACCCAAATAATTTCCATTTTGATGTCCTAATAGTATAAATGGACACTAATAAAATAAATGTGCTTCTTTTTGTAAACCTCAAATAGTTCCTATTTTGTTGTCCTAAAATATTAAATACTTAGTCAATTAATTGCGACCAACTTGATGTAATGCTAGCTGGCCGCTGCCGTGGCATCGCCCGCTTCGCTCGCTTGGCTCACGCGTGCATGGTTGGTCACACCTGTTCTAACCTAACCCATCTTGTCAGGGTTCCTTAGATTAGTTACTGCAATCAACTTTAAGAAAAGGCCAGGCCAGAAAGTTAAAAGAGACACAAACAGTTATAAAAAAAGCCGTTTATCATTAGGTCAATTAGATTTATGAGTAACAATAAAATATTTCCTGTAAATATAGGAATAACTAGTCTCTCTCTAAAAATAACGGGTCTCTAACTCGTCGCTAAGTAATAACAGCTGCACGGGTCAATCCAACAGTTTAAGATACGCTAGCTGGTGTTGGGCCGTGGATGGGTGACCTACCAAGACACCTCCATGACTTAGAAAGCACGTTAAGCCGTTGGTCCCGGCTGTCATTTGTAGATATTTGAAAGTCGTTACTGTTCGTCAGAAGTCCGAAAGTAAGACAACCAGTCTTGCCAAGGGGTATCGTATTACTCAGTTACTGGATTGTGGAGGTCAGATAGGCAGTCGCTCCATGTAAAATACTGGTATTCAGCTGCATCCGGTTAGACTGGAAGCCGATCCAAACATAGTTGGGAAAAGGCTCGGCAGATGATGAACGAGTCTCTTCCAGTCATCTTTAGGACAGATTTTTCCTATAGTATCGTATAGGTTAGTAGTGATTGCTACCTTGATGCACTGTGTGGTGCTCGTGTAAAGTTGATAACACAAAGGAGATAGTGAATAATAATAAATATGAATTGGCATGTAATTACATAACATAACATAATCAGCCTATATTTTCCCACTGCCTCCTCTCTGTGAGAGGGTGTGGACCATAATCCACCACGCGGACCCTGTGCGGGTTGGTAGATGTCACATCACATGTACATGCATTTTGTTTGTAGCATAGACAAGCGATGCTGGAGCGGGTGTGGGTCGACCGTAATATTTAGTTTATCGGTTTTCATAGTTTTACTTTGTGTTTATTATATTATTATTTTTTATTGTATATTATATTATCTTATTCTTATTATTTATTTTATGTCCGTAGATGTGTCCGTGGCATCACAGTGGGCCCTATCAGAATATCAGCGCTGCGGTATTTGTTTACTATTTCTCAAATATCGTAGCATTATGCTGAGATAGGAGCCTTTTTGGCCTCGCACAGGTTTTCTTTTCCTGTTTCACGTTGTTTTATTTTATTCTATTACTTGTTTGACTGATTCTATAGATTTAATGTTTGTTTCTATTGTTATATTTCCTGTGCGTGTTCCAAATAAAATATTTTTCTTTCTTTCTTTCTTTACATGTCTTCGAATTTTTGGCTCTAAGACATGGTCATGGTGGACATGGTTGTGAATTCATAATCACCTTACCACTTTTCGTCCTTATCACCTTCCTATCTCCTTATACTCGTATTCACGGTGAGATTTTTTCAGAATACCAGTAGAGGTTTTAAATTCAAATTCAAAACATTTATTTCGAGTAGCATAGACTCATAGAATAGGCCTATTTACAATAAAATAAAATTAAAACAAAATTACAATAATTATAATTAAATTGAAACCAAAAATTGCAAAAAAATTAAAGCCGTCATCCGGTGATTTAGAACCATTTCTTACCATTTCTCAATACAAAGCATACCTAGAGTATAATATCTGTGCCTATAAATGTATATAAAATCACCGTATTAATAAAAAGTCCAACAAACTACGACACGCCAAAACAATAATAATTCAAACAATAATTTCAGTTATGATCCAAGCATATTCCACTCTAATCCAGATGCGGGTAAATATCAATATATCACATCAATATCCGCCGCAAATCATTGGGATATCCGAAGCCGCGGATAAATTCGAACTCAGTGTGCTCCCAGCACTAATCCTAGAATGAATCGGAATTCAGCACAGGTTTTAAGTTGAAACCACAGCGTATGATAATGTAGCAAGGGTTTACATAGTTCTGGGTTTTTGTGGTCATAGTTTAAAATTGATTTGAAGCTTGTCTACTGCTGAAAAATACGACTTCAAAAGACTAATGTTATAGTTTTTCAGATTCCGTACCTGAAGTTTGCCAAACGGAACCCTATTACTAAGCCTCCGCTGTCCGTCCGTCTGTCTGTCAGCGGGCGGTATCCCATGAACCGTAATAAATTTTCATAGATTGTGTTATTCTATTGCGATAACGATTTATTATTAGTTGTTTTAGCGTGACAACAAATAATAAAATTTAATAATAAGTTACTAATTAAAGGAAAAAAGTTTAAAGAAAACAACCCCATACAAAAAAACGTGTTTTTCCCCAACAACGATTGGCTGGCCGACAATTTTCTTATATATATTTTTTTTCAAAACGCACACCAGCAGGCGTAGCATGGCGCTTTCTATCTCTACGAAGAACAGACATAGCTTTTTCTATACAAAGTGACAGTTCGTTTCTTCATTTTTGACATCGCACCGTAGAAATTTTTCTACAATCTGTCATTTTGTCTTTCATTTCTAACGATCTTTGTCTAGGTCTTTTTATATGTAGACTATTTCAGAAGATTATTTTCTATCCTTACTGTCAAAATCACACGGACAACCGATAAATCCTATGACAAAACAAAGAATTCTGAGTCGAATTATGTAAAAGAGTGAATTTCGTAAAAAGTGCATTTGACTCTTTCTACTTTGCTGCCGTCGTACTGTCTACAGGAAACGTCATTTTTGTCTACTTTTCCGTCGACAAAACGGTGCTCATGCTACGCCTGTTGGCGTCAACTTGCTGAGTCGCAAGTGCAACGACAGGCTGGGGAGTCGCACGCTATCGCTACCTACTTGTCGCAGCCAATAATACGTGTATGGTCTTCGCGCACACCCGACGACAGTCGCATGCGACAAGTTAGCGTCAGTCTTACTGTGAACATAATTATACTCTGCGATTTCGCTTTTGCATGAAGGCTCTTACATACTTACGATTCGCCGCACGACGCGAATTTTAACAAAACAATTTCTGAGAAAACTTCACAGCGAACAATGCGGTGGCGTCGCGTCGCGCGGCGAATTGCCCCAGTTTGTAAGAGCCTTAAAGCTGGCGCCAGACATAGTCACATATTTGAACACTTGTGAGGTACGGTAATAAATGTGAGATCAAACTTTGATCAAATACCCAAACACTCGTGCCTCACATGTGTTCAAACAAGTGTTCAAATAAGTGTTCAAATGTGTGTTGCTGTGTCTGGCGCCATTATGATAAGCACCAAGGCAAGTGCACCAAGCGGTTTCATGTTCACTCACAAGATGAAAACACCACCGTCTTTCTCGAATACTTACTTGAGAAATAGGCTCGTGGCCGTCCACTTGAGCATCCGATCGCGGAGTAGTTGCGTGACGTAGTTTGTCGCGCCCGAGTTCGGGTAAACAACATACGTCACAGCGCGTGATCGGGTGATCGGTAGGAACTTTCCGTGCGGACCCAAAACTTTCCATCAGTGTTTTTCCCTTGTGAGTGCGTCGACCGCCGCCGGGTATCGGTGCAGTCACAGGGGGGAGCCTGCCGTGCAGCTCGGCGTGTATACGCCGCAGCGGTCGCGGAGGCCACGCCCCGGGAAGATGCCGAGTCCCGGCACGCGCGGCTCTTTAGGCCGCGATGCCGGGACCTCAAGAGGTGGTAGCCGTCCAGCGTTGGACCGGACGACGTCAATGCCGAATGTCGGTGATGCGCCGCCCGGTTCGTCGCTGACCGGACCAACCAATGCAGCCACGACCCAGGTGAGTGGGTCAAATTTTAAACCCGCGAGGGGGGCGAGCACCGCTGGTGCTGCCGGCCCATCGACGACCTTGGCGCCTGCGCGCGTTGCGCCAGCGCCGTCGCCGAGCCGACAGCAGGCGGTAGCAATACGCCCAGCCGCGTTTCGTCCCGTGCCAACACAGGCACCGGGACCAGCGCCTAACCCAGGCCGCGCCCCGCACGCGCGCGCCCCCATGCAGACCGCGCGCCTAACCACGCCCGCTCGCATGGCTGCGCCCGTCGCGCGTGCTGGCGCGCCGAGAGCCACCCCTGCGCCACCCGCGCACCCCCCCGTGCCATCCGTGCGTCATCGTACGCCCCCTCACCCCACCGCACCACCACCGCGGTTTGTGTCGCCGCCCGCGCCCATAGGTGCGGCGCCCGCGGCGGCACCTAGGAACACCCAAGCTGTGTCAGCTTCGCGCACCGCCACACCCGGCCCCCGCCCCTCGCTGGCGGGTCCGGCGAGGGCGGAGCAGGAGCGACCAGCCAGTGCCGGCCCTACTTACAGGCCGGCCAATATTACGTCAGGGGTGCCACAGTCACCGGCACCCCCCCGCGCCTCCGCCTACGACTCTCCAGCTGGGCTCTCGGCATGCTCGTCTGAAGCCGGATCGAGCATGTCGCTTGCGTCCGCGGAGTCGGCCGCGTCCGATCGCGATGTCGTCTCGTACGACACGACCCCGCGACCCGGTTCGCGGCCCATCGTGGGCGGTACGGCCTTTTCGCCGACGCCGCCCCCGGCATCGCTGGGTAATGCGCCCGAGATGCTCGGACCCAAGCCCCAGCGGCGCAGGAGGAGCTCCGGCGAGACCGCGTCGGAGGAAGCGAAGCGGTACTGCCAGGACCCGCCGCGGCCACAGCGCGATAGCGCGCCGCGAGGTCGGGTCTCGCCCGTTTCGCCTACTTTTGCCGACGCGGCGCGCCGTACGCCGCCAGCATCCCCGGACTCACCATTGGGGGTAAGTCCAAGTTTCTTACCCCCCCACCCCCCTGTGCCTACCTCGCACCCTGTGACCGCCACCGGCGCCGTTATAGCGCCGACGCCGGCGACCCAAGGGGCGGGGAAGAACAAAAAGGCAAAGAAGATGCGCTTCCCACCGTTGGTAGTTGAAAAGCTACCGAACTGGGCCGCTCACTTCCGAGCCATAGCGGCCAAACTAGGCCGGCCTCCGAGCGCGCGTTCGTATGGGAACGGAGTCCGGTTTAACCCGGACAGCGAGGAGGAATACAGGCTGGTACAGAAGTACCTAACCGGCCTAGAAAAAGAGAGCGGCGTTTCATGGTTCGCTTATTCGCTACCAGCGGATAAAAACATGAAGGTCGCGATCAGGGGGCTACCAGCTGATACAGACCCCCAGGAGATAGAGGAGGAGTTGAGATCGCTGGGATACCAGCCGGTGTATGTGCGCCACATTAAAGGCGCGCAAGGAAGACCCGGTTGCGTGTTCCACGCGATCCTTAAAAAGACACCCGACGTCCGGACTATTTATGACACCACGATATTTATGAATATGCGTGGTGTCAAAATAGAAGCCTGGAGGGGTAAGCGTGGGCCCGCTCAATGCCATCGGTGCCAGCGCTTCCGGCACAGCTCGCACCAGTGCCACCGTCCGCTCGCTTGTGTGCGGTGTGGAGGGGAGCACGCGGCACGAGACTGTCCGCGCCCGCGAGAGGAGCCGGCCACCTGCATAAATTGCGGTGGCCCGCACCCCGCGTGCAACATAAAGTGCCCCGTGTTCCAGGCAGAGATCCGGAACAAGCGAGCGGGCACGGTGGCATCCACGACCACTCTCCGGCCAAAGCTGGCCGCGGAGGTGCCAACACTGGAGAGGCATGTAGAGGCGGTCGGGCCGACGCTCATGGCGCCAGCCAACGAACCCACTCCACGGACCCAAACCTCCTCCTCAAGGCGGAGGAAGAGAAACCGCGGGAGGAAGGGGAAGAAACCCCCCCCCCCGGCGACACAGGAAGTCACCCCTCTGGTCGACCCTGCCCCCGCACATATAGTGCGAGCGCAGGTGGTAAAAGGCGAGGAACATACCAACACTGGTAAAAAACAACAACAGCAGTTAAGTAGTGAACCTACAACTAGCGCCATTGCCGTACAGCGGCAAAGCGCGCAAACGCGTAGGTTCGCTAATAAAAGAACCACCGCCATCGTCGAGACTAGCGCCGCGCGCCCGCAGCGGCAGAATGGTGAACAAGGTAAGTTCACCGGCTCTGCGAGTGGCGTCGCTAGCGTCGCGACGCAACATAAAGAGTTTACCACCTGCGCAATTAAACTGTTGATGGATCTGATTAAGGCCATCAGACAGGGGCAGGACGTGGAGACGGTCATCCTCGACGGTCTGGCAACACTACTGACACTATACCATGGCTAGACCGCTAAGGGTGATCCATTGGAACGCCCGCGGCCTTAGGGGTAAGGTCGCCCCACTCCGCCATCTCCTGCGGGAGCAGGACATCGATGTGGCGCTTATAAGTGAGACACTACTGGGACCTGCGGACAGGATTAAGTTCCCGGGATACCTCACTTACAGGAAGGACGAACGGTCGGACATAGGTACATACCGCGGCTTGGTAGTACTAGTTAGACGAAGGGTCGTCCACCAGGAAATCCCCCCGTCGACACTCAACACTTTTTATGCGCTGGGTGTTCAGCTACATATAGCCGGCGAGGACATAGACATATACGCTTGTTACAAGCCGCCCGCAGCACACCTGGACCTGTCGGAGCTGCGGACCTTGTTAACTTGTTCCGGACACGCGACCCTCCTCGCCGGGGATTTAAATTGTAAACACCCAGCGTGGAATTCCAATATAATAAATACCGAGGGGAGACGACTCTTTGCGGATGCGGAAGCCCGTAGCTACACGGTGTCCGGCCCAGAGACGCCGACCCACTACCCAGACGTCATAGGGCACATGCCCGATGTGCTGGACGTAGTAGTCCACCAAGGGCTACGCTGCCAAGTCACACAGCAAGTCATAGACGACGAGTTACAGTCGGACCATCAACCTGTACTCGTCGTACTATCGGGTGTACCGACCCGACTGAAGCCACTAGCGCCACGTCGACTTCTAAACTGGGAAACCTTCCAGGAGAAAGTGGAGATCACCACGCCGACTCGGCCCATCGCCGACTCCGCGGACGTAGATCTCATGGCGGCCGACGTCACTGCTTGCATACAGGGCGCCCTAGAGGCGGCGACTGTAACACAACCGGAGGGGAGAGGGCAATTGCCGCCCCTACCGGTTAAGATTACTAAGCTGATCGCCAGGAAAAGGCGGCTACGCAAGCAGTGGCAACAAACCAGATGCCCCACGCTCAAAACAGAGCTTAACCGTCTCGCGGAGAAGGTGAAGGCCGAGCTCCAGGCACACACCGCCGTGGGTTGGGAGGAGCGAATCGACGCCGCGATAGACAGCTGGCCGTCGGTTCATAAGTTATGCCGCCAAGTTACGAACACCCCAGCCCCGGTACGTCCGCTATTAAACAGCGACGGGGCGCTACGATACGTAGCGGAGGACAGGGCGGAGGTCTTCGTAGAACACCTAGAGCGTCAGTTCCGTCCGAACCCGACCGACGACAGGGAGCACGTCGCAGCGGTCGAGAAACACCTCGGAGATTACTTCTCGTCACCGATAGCTCCCGATGAAGACCCTATCTTCTTCTCGCCCGGCGCTGTAAAGCGCGCCATTCAACGCACGAAGCTTAAAAAGGCCCCCGGTGCCGACGGTATCACCAACGCGGCGCTGCGCCACCTGCCCTTCCGTATGGTAGCGGCGCTGGCGCGCCTGTATACGGCGATACTGCGCACGGGGACTTTTCCTGCTTCGTGGAAGGAAGGGCGTGTTATCATGCTGCCCAAGGCGGGAAAGAACATACTGAAGCCGGAGAGCTATCGGCCTATAACACTTTTGCCGACGGTCTCCAAGGTGTTCGAGGCACTCCTGCTGCGACACCTACTACCACACATCGTGCCACGCCCCGAACAATTCGGTTTTAGGGCGGAACATAGTACGACGCTACAATTGTCGAGGGTACTGCACCTTCTCGCAGCCGCGCTTAATAAGAAGGAACACCCGATAGCAGTATTCCTCGACATGGAGAAGGCCTTCGACCGTGTATGGCATGAGGGCCTACTGTATAAACTGGCCACCTCCGATGCGCCCCGTCGTATTGTTAAGGTGATCTCCACTTTCCTTACAGGAAGGACTGTCAGGGTGGTGGTCGACGGCGCGTTGTCTAGCGCCCGACCGGTACTGGCAGGCGTACCGCAGGGTAGCTGTATATCGCCGGCGTGTTACTCACGCTACACCGACGATATCCCCGCCACTTCAGACGCGACGCTCGCGCTGTATGCAGATGACGCCGCGTATATTTCCACCTCGCTAAATGCGAAGCACGCGGCGGTCAAAATGCAGCGCGCACTCGATTTGCTTCCCGAGTGGCTGTCTAAGTGGCGGCTATCGGTGAATGTGGGTAAGACGCAGGCGATTGTCGTTGGACACGCGCGCCTCCCGCCACCGCTGAAACTACAGGGAGCCGAGGTCGGTTGGTCGCCCCAGGTCACATACCTGGGGGTCAAGATAGACCGCCGGCTCACCATGGGCCCACACGTCCGCTCCGTCGCCGCTAAAGGTAGGGTCGCCCGTAACCTACTCGGCCCGGTGCTCAGGTCCCGAATCCCGTTGCGTGTCAAGCTGGGCGTGTACAAAACGTACGTACGCCCTATACTGACGTACGCCGCCCCCGCTTGGTTCGCCCTCACTAGCGAGACGAACAAGAAGCTCCTCCGCGCGCAACAAAGTCTTGCGCTGCGGACGATAGTAGACGCCCCTCGCTATGTGAGGAACGATGTCATCTCACGGGATCTCGAGATCGAGAGCCTGGATGAGTTCGTGCGGCGTCTCGCGGAAAGGATGTTCGCGCGTGCCGACGCATCTGATTGGCCCCACGTCAAACAGATTGCGCCCTGGCATACGCGCCCCCCTGACGCGAGACGACCCCTGCCCCGCGACCTGATAGCGGACGTAGACGCCTGAGAAAAAATTGAATCCTCAAGTAAACCGCACTCAGGTTACACGCGGTTTACTTGAACAAAAAAAAATGACTCCACAGTGTACACACACACTGTTGCGTAATGTGTTCTAGGTTAATATAGGCATATTACGCAACTTAAAACAGACAACCTTTACTCCACTACGAAGCCAAACCAAAAAAGTGCGATGACGCGGCGCGGGCGTGCCGGCGTCTCGTACGGACATACTAGGCGGCGGTACACAACAATACAAGCCGCCTACACACACACGACAGCCCTCCACCCGAACTGTAAACGGCTAGCTCTGTGAGCAGGGAGGGGGGGGACTACATACCGTCCCGTGGGCGCGTCGAGTCGACATCTCCGACGCTGGTCGTCCTCTGCTGGGCCTCCCCTAGGTAACTAGGGGTCTCACCTGGCAGGGACAGACCGCCGAGATGTCGTGAAGATAGCGACGCCACTATGAGCGTCGCGGCGCTCCTACGGAAAATAAACATCGCATCCATACAAAATGAGCGCGACCTAAACGCGCTCACCACCATCGCCGATCAAGGCAACAAGAGGAGGGGCCCGTATTAACGGGCCACAGTATAGCCTCCGCGGGCGAGGGGCTGAAAGCCCCGACCACCCGCTAGCCACACCCCCCTGACGGGGGTGTAGCGACTTCCATAGCGTGAATACTTACTTGAGCTTTGTTGCAGCGACTAGATTCAGCGACAAGTCGGCAAGTTTGCGCTGATACTAAATAAGATAATCCATAATCTCTTCCATATATGTCTCCTGCATCACCGTGTTTATATCTTGTCCCTATAAATCGTCTCACTAAACGTGTCGGCATAAAACAACGAGATATCGGAGTAATCATGAGATTGGTAGACAGATTGAGACCAGTTATACTTGATCTGTGTTGACTTTTATAGTCTGGGGTAGACAGGGTTTTAGGGCCATCTTTAAACCCGCGAAGTAAACGATATTGTACAGTGCAAGAACAGCACAATTTTCATATAAATATGTCAGCATTTTACCTGCGCCAGGCCGGCCAAGTTAGTACACGAATAGCATTCATATCGCGTGCACTCATCTATCATGCAATCATACTTCTATCAATAAAAACCTATCAATCAGTTAACAGTGTATCAATCAGCATCAACTCAAGGTGTAAGGTCCCTAGATCATACAGATAACTTAATAAAACTTAAAGCACAACAATCTCCAAAGCTGCAAGCGCTGCAGTATTTGTTTTTTTTTTTTCTGAAATAATTTCATCAATATCATTAGCATTATGCTGAGATAGGAGCCTTTTTGGCCTCGCACAGGTCTTTTCTCTCTTATTTTTTGTTTTCACCATTTTGTGTGTTAGTTAATGTTCTTTTTTAGGTTTCCGTACCCAAAGGGTAAAACGGGACCCTATTACTAAGGCTCCGCTGTCTGTCCGTCTGTCACCAAGCTGTATCTCATGAACCGTGATAGCTAGACAGTTGAATTTTTTCACAGATGATGTATATCTGTTGCCGCTGTAACAAATACTAAAAACCAGAATAAAATAAATAAAATATTTAAGGGGGGCTCCCATACAACAAACGTGATTTTTTTGCCGTTTTTATAGATAATGGTACGGAACCCTTCGTGCGCGAGTCCGACTCGCACTTGTCCGGTTTTTTTTCATGGTTTTGTTAGTTTTAATATTCTTTATTTTTATTGTTGTATTTCCTGTGAATGTCCCAAATAAAATATTTCTTTCTTTCCAGAGAGAAACCAAAATCAGATAGCAACAAAAATAAACTTACGTAAACTTTTCAAAACATTTATTTTTTCACCCCTAAACACCTCTTTTGCCTTGTAAACAGTTGGGTCCAAACAACACTGGTTAGATAGATTTAACGGCCAGGTAAACTCATAAAATGGGGAAAGGGGTATAAAAACTGCTCGATAGTATAGGTCTGGGGTAAATAATGGCGTATCGGGGGTATCGGGGCTACCGGAGCGACTGATAGGCTATTAATTGTGTTAATGGTGTTTTTCATGGTTTTCTAGTTTTTATGGAGTTTGTGAAGGTATTGGTTAGAGGTTTGATTATTAACGTTGGAGTCGATTAAAACGTCTCCATTTTTTAGTCCCCGACTTCTAAAAGGAGGAGGGTAGGTACCACAACTAAAATGTGAAAAATAAAAATGTTATAAAAAAAAAAAAAAAACAGCTTCCAAAAAAAGTAGGTGGCAAAAAACAAAAATTGAAAACCACAGACACCGACTTCCGATATTAAACAAATTTTTCACTTTTTAGTATTTTTTTAGATAAAATATACAATCTAGTTCTAACATTATGTATGTACAAGGGAAAAAAATAAAATTTGTGTCCCCCCACCTATGAAATTGGCGTTTTTTTCTCACTAATAGAGAATCTCGTCACTTCTATGATTTAAAATATTCATCAATTGTCATAGACAAGTACCAATAGTAATAAAAAATAACACCAATTTCATAGGTGGGGACCATTTTTTTTTTTTTTTTTTTTTTTTTTTTTATACGTTGCCCCACACTTAGAATTTCTTCCTGTATCGTGGGTGCGTTTACAAACATAGAAACTCACATACACTAACACCCAGACCCGGAACAACTACTTGCAGATCATACAAATATTTGTTCCGTGCGGGGATCGAACCCGCGACACGTTGCGCAGCAGTCCATCGCTCAGCCACTGCGCCAACCGTGTCGTCAAACCACCATAAAGGAAGAACACTCATATTTTTTTGGAAGTCGATTGTTTTTTTTTGTATCAAGTTTTATTAAAAACTAGCTTTTTAAATAAGCCTGCTCTAGACTTCGAAGTCAAAGTCAAAGTCAAATAATTTATTTCTCTACAACGATCGATAATATATGATCTCGCGTGGTCGGAAGCGATGGATGAGCTCTATGATGGAAACGTGCCCAGTAGACACCTGCGCCTGCACCTGTTCTCGGGCTGATTTTAAATTAATTGCCAATCTTTCACTGGGGCTAGAAGTACTTATCCTAACTATACGGCTTAACGGATTTGGGTGAAATTTAGTACATGGGAAGACCATGACCTGGATAAGCATAGACTACTTTTTATCCTGAATCGCAGACGAAGTTGCGGGCAACAGCTAGTATATATATATAATATTAAAAATGCGAAAGTGAGTTTGTTTGCTAGTTACGCTTTCACGCCAAACGGCTGTATACAATGATATTATATTAACAAATATGTTATACACTCACGAAACAACCGAAAAAAGTGTTCCGCGTAGCAGCGGCACACATACCCACGTTTCATTCATTTTTACATTTCACTACAAGTAAAAACGTTACAATAGGGAATATGCATGTATTTTTTTAATATTTTTATTCGATAGTTTACATCGTCAAATAAAAGTAAAAAAAAATTCGATGGCAAAAAAGCAATTTAAAGTAGTTAAAAAAATGTTTAAAAATATCCAACCGATCCGGGCTATTTAAACGCCCTCCATTTGGCGCGCTTGGTGTGGTGACGTCACAGTTCGTGAAAACAGACAAGCAACTGTCAAGTCAACGTCAAACACTCCTTTTTCTATGAGCGTTTGACATTGACTTGACACTTGTTGATTGACTTGACATTGACATTTTGATTGTTAGCCCGGATTGTTACGTCACATCCGCTCTTAGCCTTTTCAAGTATTTGAATTACCCACAGATTTTTGGGACTTTTTAAAAATTAATTTCTCGCTCAAAAAGAAATTTTATTCAAAAATATTGATGGAGGCTTAATTCTGAAGTAACATAGTTTATAGAAAAAAATATTTGACCCATATTTGAATCACATGCATATTCCCTATTGGAATGTTTTCGAGTCTTCACGATTGCGCGCTTATAACATATCTGTTAATTTAATATCGTTGGCTGTATAGTTTTTTTTTTTTTAAATCTTTATCTTTTTCGCTAAATGCGAATATGACACTCTATAGGTAAACAAAAGGTTAACATTAATTTACATTGGTGCATTTTACAACTAGGTTCTGGGTCTGTTCTTCAAGGCGAACTTAACCATATTTATTATATTAATAATATTATCCGATAACGGGATTGATAGATTTATGTTATGCGCGCCAATTTGTGATCTAAGTGTTTGATTCCGGACACATCTCATCAAAATATGATACGTGTCCTCATCTTCGTTACATGTACTGCAAAGAGGTGAGGTTAACTTTTTCATCATAAAACCGAATTTATTGAGCGGCATATGTCCTGAACGAAGCCTTAATAATATGGTTAAGTCCTCCCTGGTAACAAAACACTTATCAATCCAAGGTGAATATGAAGGTTGTGAATGGATTGTTCTGTACCAAATGCCTTTTTCCCTGGAGCGAAGATCAAAGTAGTCTTTCCAATTTTGTAGACAAATCTTTTTAAGGACAGGAATGTAGTCCGTGTAGTGTGAATTAACTACGAAATCTGTGCCATCCGAACATGCTTGTTTTGCCAAATAATCTGCCTTGTCATTACCATCTATGCCTATGTGGGACGGAATCCACTGAATTATTATTTGTTTACCCTGAGATTTTAGTTTTAAAATTGATTTTATGATTGTGTAGGCTATCGGTCTACCTCGAAATGTCGAGGTGCATCGAGCCAGATGTTGAATGGAACCCTTTGAGTCTGTATAAATAATATATTTGCCTTTATCCAGGGATTCAATGAATGATAACGCCTCAGATATGGCTATGAGTTCTGCAACCATGATCGACACATTGGTGGAGATTTTAAATTTCACGAAACATTCAGTTTGTTCGTCATAGAATGCGCATCCTATGTGATCTCCGTCTTTTGATCCGTCCATATAGATTTTATAAAATTCTGAATATTTAGACATACATTTTAATGTTTCCTCTTTAATTTTAGAGTAACTATACTTATTCTTTGCTTTATTAATTGAGTCTAAATTGGTTATTAATACATTATCTAGCTCAATATCAGCCATCCATGTGTCAAAGGAAAACATTTCTAACTGTTTACAGGAGGAGATTGGAAATTCTTTTAATTTATTGTGAATGATGGCGAGCAGGGGCACTTTTTTATTTCTTTCGTTGTGATACATGTCACTTAATTTTTGTATTGTTGACGTAACTGTATTAGAATTATAAGAGTTAATTTTTAACCAAAATTTTCCTGACAAAAACCATCTTCTGACCTCCAATGGTGGTAAACTAAGCTCGCATTCCATGACATGGGTAGGTGTAGACCTAATGAAACCTCCAATTACCCTCATACATTGATTTTGTATAACATCTAACTTATCTAAATATTTTTTGGCACTTGTATTGTACAAGAAACTAGCATAATATAAACGACTTCGAATAACTGAAATGTATAACCTTCTTAAGTGCTTTTGGTGTATCCCCGAACCAGATCCAGACAAAACCTTAAACACGTTAATGAATTTGTGGGTTTTCTCAACAATTTCATTTAAATGTTTCCCCCATCTAAGGGAACAATCCATCCACAGACCCAGATACTTAACACAGTCCACTACAGGTAACGAAGTACCATTTACTTTAATATCAATTGGATATCTAGAATATTTACGACCTTTATAGAAGAGACATACTTTACTTTTGGAAGCTGATATTTCAAGACCCAAACCTTCTAGAATAGATATAGTGGTGTTCAGCATGTGTTGAATACCAGTTACGGCGTCTACAATACATTTGCTTGTTATATACATAACTATATCGTCTGCATACTGAGACACAGCTACGTCATGATACATTGTTTACAAATCTGAATGGTAGCCACATTAAATAGTAATGGTGATAACGGATCCCCTTGCGCTAATCCAATACCCGTATTTCTGTACTTAGACATAGTGTCACACTTAATGAGCAAAGATCTCCTTTTCAAGAAGTTAAACAAATAAGAACATATTTTAGAACCCGCTCCTAAATTGTCTAGAATTATCAATAAATTATGTACATCAACATTATTATAGGCATTATTTATGTCTATAAAGCAAGATAAAGTAAATGAATTCATGGCAAAGCCGTGCTGTATTTCAGACACAAGACTAGAAAGACTATCCAGACAAGAGCGTGTTTTCCTAAACCCCACCATGTTAATAGAAAAAAAGTTGGTTTTTTCCATGTACCACTCCAATCTTTTATTGAGAATTGTATGAAATGGCACAAGCAAGACATCAAGGATATTGGCCTAAGTGAATCTGATGAGTCGGGATTTCTTCCTGGTTTTGAAATGGGGAAAATATGGATATCACGCCACTGTCTGGGGACAAACCCGTTTTGTAAGAATAAATTGTATAAATTAATTAATATTAGTTTAGCATTAGTAGGTAGATTTTTTAACATTGAAAATGATATACCGTCACAACCTGGAGCTGTATCCGATGATTTTATACTTTTCTCTAATTCTTGCTGGGTAATATATTTTTCTAGATCTAAATTACAGGATTTAAAACTTGGCTCCTTATTACTAACATAATCAGGTGTCAGACTTTGTAACAATTTAGTTGCTTGTGTTTCACTTACATACCGGTTTCGATTATTGTGATAGCCTTTATACCATTTCATTTTTCTCCACATATCATTCGAACAGGTTGAACAATCAATTGATGAACAAAAGTTTTGAAACGACTCACTTCTCGCTCTTCTCAAGTCTCTTTGCGCCTTACTAATTTTAGATTGTAACATAGATACATTATTAGGAGTTGGGTTACCACGAAACTGAGCCAGTGCAAGTCTTCGTTCCGCCACATTTTTGGACAGCACGGGAGTCCAGTAGGCTTTTGGTCTAAAGTCATTGCTGGGATTTTGATTCATTTTTATCACTGGAATGTGGTGCTCCGCTGCTCTATTTAAAATATCCAAAAAAAAAATCGTATGTCTGTTGTAAATCAAATGTGATATTAAAATCATAAAAGGCCTCCTCCAGATATAGGCGGTACTGCTGCCAATTAGCCTTCTTAAAGTTTCTTCTTATATCAGGTTGTCTGGTTGTTATACAGTTGACTGAGATTTGAATGATAAGGTGGTCACTTCCTAGGCATTCATTGGTCACGGTCCAATCATACTTTACAGCAATATCTGTTGTTATGAGTGACACATCAGGAGATGATCTTTGTAAGTCTCCGTCTACCCATTTAATTCTGGTCGGCGCTCCATCATTCATCACTGTAAAGTTATGACCCAACAAGGAATCACAAAGTTGTTTGCCCCTTGTGTCATTTTTACATGACCAGTTACTATGATGCCCGTTAAAATCTCCAAGCAGCAGAGTTTTAACATCACAGATTGATAATAGATCATCCCAATCCTGTAGACACGTGCGCACGGAGGGAGGGCAGTAAACCGATATAATATTATTCAGGGACTCACAATTAAATACCTTCATGCGTATGATTCCGAAGCCGGGATTTCTATTCTGACATTGAGCGACCTGGGTTTTAATTGAGTTGTGGACTAAGATTAATACTCCTCCATAACCGTCCCATCTATCTTTCCGATATACATTATAACCACTAACTCGCAGGTTGAACTCAGGTTCCAGCCAGGTCTCTGACAGTGCCGCAATGTGTATCTTTTCTTGAGAAAGAAGGGCTTCTAATTGATTTAATTTTCTTTTTAGGCTTTGGCAGTTCCATTGGATAATTTTTAATTTATACTTACCTTTAGTATTCTGGGCCATTATTCGCATAGAATTGAAAACCGGACAAGTCAAAAATCTTATCTAAAGTCAATTGTATGAACCACTCGAATAGTATGTGAAAACAAGTTTTAATTTTATTATAAAAAGTATCTTTCTTCTTAAAAATAACTGCCTTAATTTTTTTAAATAACTCCCTAATTTTGTTACTTGTAGTGTCTCTTTTGTAGTCTTTAGATTTTTCGGTATCTTCTTCGTCATCCTTTTTACTGTAATCACAATCCGAATCAGAACATATACATTCCCATTCATAGGATAAACCCGTATCAATATTTTTCTGAGTATGCTGCTTTTTTTTTGGTTTATTACGTGAAGTGGAGGGGACTACTGGATCTGCTGAACTTTTAGTTACTTCTGTTGTCATCAAATTGGGTAAACAAACGGAAGAATATAACTGCTGCGGCGTTTTTTGAGAAGGGGTTGTACTTAAAAGTTCAGTCACAGATTGGGGAACTGAGTATGGTGCAAAATTAACTGTATTATAGGTTTCTTTCCCTGGAATTGGAGTCGTAGATGGAACGTACAAAGTGAGAGCTTTTTTGTAGGTACAGTTGAACTGAAACATTATACTTCTAATTTTCTTCTCCTTTTCATACACAGGACAAACTTTACTCAGTGCCATATGATCCCCTTTGCAATTAACGCACTTATATGAAGTCGTTTCACAACATCCGTGGTCTTTGCTGCATTTAGGGCAAACAATCTTCTTGTAGGGACAATTTTTTTTGTAATGACCGTATTTCCAACAATTTGAACATTGTGTGACTGGATAAACATATGGCTCCACATTTATTCTAACACCATACATTCGTATATACGCCGGTAATGAGGAACCTTTAAAGCATACTCTAAAAGTCTCACTCTCAGTCCATCCAGAACCATCTGTTTGTCTGCGACTAAGCCGTTTAACAGATATTATTTCTGTATCAGACGTCAAACTATCTATTATTTCTTCCTCTTTGCAATCGAGTTCTATGTTTTTAATTATCCCGTAAGTTATTTCAACTTCCATGGTTTTTGAGATAGCCCATTTCTTTTCCTTAAATTCGGTACAGTTAATTAACTTTTGTAAATCTACATCACTTTCAAATTGTAACATCACTTTGAACTGATTAACATACTTTATGCGAGAAACACGGCTAATATTGTTGGCTTGCAATAGTTTAGCTAATTTAAACTGTTTAGGTAGGGCTTCCTTACACGTGATTGCAACTTCTATTTTTTCTTCGTTGTCTAGAGTAGCCAGGTTACTTAAACTCTTGTATCTTTTTCTGTTTTTATTTTTATTAATAACAGTCCAGTTATCCTCTATGTCATGAATTGATCTTTTATTTCCTGTATGTAGGTTATCATTTGTTTGTTTGTCTTCTAAGTTTATCTCCATCTCGTCTAATTGTGTATTGTCTTCTCTCTCTTGGGCATTCGTCTGCATAATAGTTGTGTCAGTATCATTTACCAATGGGTTGGGGCTCGTCATTGTTTACACTTCGCGCGGCCACACAGGTAGCCGTTATCGCGACGCCGCACAGTGGGCCCATACTGAAAATTAGTGGACTTAGGCAACAAAGTTACCATATCGATGCGATTTTTTTTTATATGACGTGTTATAATATTCCTGACAACTTTTATTCTTATAAAATTTCTTCTAAACTTGATAGTTTGTCTTGAAAAAAATTTATTAGATTTTTTTGTATGGAGCGAATCACGTTTAATTTTTTTTCTTCAATTGTACTAATATGTTGGGTGTGTGGCGTGAGTATATGATAGCTAGGGTCATTCTCTATCCATGAAAAAAAAATCAGCGCCGGCCATCTGCGGCAGCGCGAGTAATCATTCGGTAAGAAAAAAATGATTTGGAAGAATTTTTTTGTCATTTAAAATAAATTCAAAGCATATTTTTTGTCTCATTTGGCTGTTTTCATCTTCTTTTTAGTTAAATAAATAGTTTTAATAGCGCATACGTACTTATAACTACTAATTCTGGTAGAGATTTAGTTATTATTGCATGTTATCGGTAGCACCTGCATTGTGATTGATGACTCATTTGTTTGCATATGATGGTACTCCAGCAATAATATTGGCCACTTTTCCATCAATCATGGTCATATGCAATTCATGTGATACAATAATATTTCCACACTGTGTAGATATTCGTTCATCAATTTGTTTTTTCATCTCAGACTCTTCAGACTTTATAAAGTCAGCTGTCTCCGAAGTGAAAGTGAACTTCACTGGTCGACAGTACAGAGTTGAGCAAGGTGTGGGGTTCTCCCAAACTAGATTTTCATTCCCAGATGATGGCCTAGTAGACACTAGCCGAAGAGGTACGATGCTTATCATGACTACTGATGAATCATCGAACTCTGTAGCTGTGTTTGACGTTTTCTGTTTATAGTTACTCTGCGACGAAGAACCATCAAGTCCCCATTTCCAGGTCAACTTGAGTTCTTCATTTTGAGACCTACCAACAGTATTTATATCAAGTAATATCCTCTACACAGTGTGGTCCAATAGCGCTTGCAATTTAATGTGAGCTCCGTTTTCGGTAATCTCCATACTCTCTTGTGGTGGGTAACATCTTTTCTTGGCATTTACAAGCTTTGGATAAGATGGAAAGGCAGCACAGTTTTCTTCTTTCAGAAATTGTCGAAGAGCTAAGTACTTCCATTTCGAGAGCGCAACTGATGTATAAAGAGCTAAACAATTATCTTCAGAGACAGTACTTAAGCTCTGCTTTTTGAATAGTCTCTCTTCTACTTCGGATAGCGCATCTGGATTACTGGAAAGGTATTCGACCACTTTTGCCAGATTCGTTTTGCCGTTGTCTTTCAATTTTGTTATGTACCAGTGCTGCAACTCTTCCTCGGAATTTTCTTCTACTATGGAAGTAGAACGTCTTTTCTTTTGCTTATTACTTAACTCTTCGAACGGTTTTCTGTGCTCCTTTTTTGTAGATGTTCCCTCTTCCGCAGTATGTACTGCAAGAGTAGGAACATGGCAATCTATATCCACAAGCTCAGATAAGGCTGCGTCCGAAAAGCCCATCACACTTCTCAGATCAACACTGTCACAAACAGGCCAGTTGATGTTTTTTTCCAACCACTTGCGATTAATTACACGATTCATAAAAGTTTTTTGATTTCTACTTGACTCTATCCACTTTTTATTTAAATTTACACAAAAAAGTCGACAGAACTCCTTGATTCGGTTCTTGTCTTCTTCAGAAACTTCGGTAGTCAAGACAGAAATGATACTTTCATACAGAAACATATGATTTTTCAGATCACCGCCACTTCTTAATTTCACAAAAAGATCTAGGTTGGTACAAAATCCAGCCATAGTTCTAATGTAAATATAAAAATACAAGTATTTCACTGTGTTCACAAACAAGCGACAAGAGCGAAACTAGATGGACTTAATGAATGTCTTTATATTTATAGTTAGTGTTAATTACTCAAGTAGTGGACATAACAGTGAGTGAAAATTATTCAGCCAATCAGAGACGAGCATTTTTCGATGACTCATTAGTTATGCGCTTAGCCGAGTGCACAAACAAATGAGTCATCAATCACAATGCAGGTGCTAAAAATCATTTTTTTTTTACCGAATGATTACCCGCGCTGCCGCAGATGGCCGGCGCTGTTTTTTTTTTCATGAATAGAGAATGACCCTAGCTATCATATACTCACGCCACACACTCAACATATTAGTACAATTGAAGAAAAAAAATTAAACGTGATTCGCTCCATACAAAAAAATCTAATTAATTTTTTTCAAGACAAACTATCAACTTTAGAAGAAATTTTATAAGAATAAAAGTTGTCAGGAATAATATAACACGTCATATAAAAAAAAATCGCATCGATATAGGAACTTTGTTGCCTAAGTCCACTAATTTTCAGTATGGGCCCACTGTGCGCCGCCGCGCCGACCCGAACACGTGCGGTGCCGGTGGCGTCAATAAAATAGTTTTAAACGACAAGTAATTAGCTTGTTATTGTGCACGTCAATCTCGACCGTTAGACGAACACACACTGTATAGTTTTTAATATTAATCTCCTTCCGAAGAAAAAAAAATGTATCAAGTTACAGACCACCCACAAGTGGCCCTGAAGCAGTACGCAAAAGGTCCGCGCGGGCGCCGACGGACGAGAGGATATAAAAAGAACACCTTAAAAGTGTAAAAAACCCAAATTAATGAAAAAGGAACATTGTCTAAAAGGCACTGCCTACCCCATTTTTAAATCCAACCGCGATTATAAGCCTTTATTCTACTCACATTTTTTCCCAACATTACCCAACTACCCTCGACATATAAAAATTAATTTCTACGTACCCTCATATTAACATTCCGACCTTCGCTGAAGGTTGGAATTTTTCAAATAAATTCTCCTACTAAATTTTGACAGTCCCCATCAAGGGTACAGATCATCTTTCATAAGTTTTGGTCGCTAGATGTCCGGGGCGGACGTGACGTCATTAAGGGGGACGTGCACACTAACTAAGTTAGGCTTGGTTTAGACTGGTTGGAATATGATTTCGGTAGGACTATTTTAGACACTGAGGAAATTGGCATTTCCTATTTGTCTATTTATATTTCTGATATGGGCGTTGGATTTTCCTAGTTTTGTTGTATCGGCGGTTTTCTGTTTGTTTACATCTGTTGAATCTTGCTTACAGGACTTACAGTAGCTGGGTATGCATAATATGGCAATTAAGAGAAGCAACACTCCACCTCAGAGGGCCTAGATAAAGTGACAACCGCTTCCAAAGCATTTTGTATTTCTACAACGACTTTCAACACGATTGACATAACCTTTTCGATAGCTTATGCCAGTCCTATACATTTTTGCCTTTTCCATCATCGTTATCGCTGATAGAATGTCACTTTGTCTAGGGCCTCAGAGCTCTTGGTTGACAGCGCGTTTTGGCACAAAATGATTCCCATGTTCATTGCATTATCAACTGCGACCTGATGCATACCCGTCCCATGGCGCAGGTGCAAAAATCGTATTCCCAGGAGCGTGATGCATACATATTACGGACATTCTATAGAGTCAGAAGGGGATAGTTACTGCTTCACAATTTTTCATTAATAACAAGGTATTTATTCATTCAAAAATATCATGTCAGGTACCTTCGATCCGATACCAACTACAAGCGAACTGTTTTATAAAACGAATGTTACAGATCCGATACTGACGACCTGATGGCCGCACTAGATTACACTTACTTTTTTATTATTCGGTCTAGTACAGTGCTTTAATTAACCAGGTCTATCCGACCTATTTGACGACGTCACAAAATTGTTTTCACCATTGTCTAAGTATCTAGTCGCAGGTAGATTGTATGTTTCGTCATATTGAACTAGGTGAAATAGGTTAGGTTGGTTTAGAACTGTGACCAACCGCTAGGGAGTCGAGCGAACGAAGCGAGCGGTGCCGTGGCAGAAAGAAAGAAAGAAAAATGCGTTCATTGGCATTGTCACAGAAAAATACACCTCAAAACTAAAAAAAGAACAGAAAACAGTCATTACAATGCCAAAAGGGCCTCAGCTCAGCATAATGTCAGATGGCAACACACAGTGTACCACCTGACGCTGATTTTCAGCTGCAACCCACGAGTGTCATACGCTAGAATAATAATATAATAAATAAAATACCTGATAATTGTGAAGATAAATATATATATATAAAGTATAGTTATGTATGTATGTATTAGTATAGCCGGCAGCAGCCGGCGAGTGCTAATGCCAAGTTGCTCGCAGATTTTTTTAACCATTTTCTAATAAAAATCGAGTTATCGAATCACCCTGCGACATATACATGATCTATGTCATCTTCACTTTTTAGTAGTATTTGCTGCCGGAGCAAACACTACTGAAAGTAAATCATTATAACGGATGCCACTTTTTTGTCCATGCATCTGATCAGGCTAAACTGACAAAGATTTGTATATTCGTTTCGGCCTCTCTATATATACAGAACGCTTACGAAAGCTAGTGCAATATTAAAATATATTTCTTGTTTTAACAGCAATGTAAACTAGCCCTAATATAGGTAGACGGTCGCTATGCTCTATGATAATGTAATTTAGCACAAATATCAGATGATATTGTCCCACTAGTTTAATGCCTATTACATAGTGTAATGTGTATTCTGTGTGTGTGTGTGTGTGACTGTAATGTCTAGACTGTTATCGTGCTAATGTTTGTTGGGGATGTGTGAGTCAGTTATAAGCCCTAAGCTTTATCTGTAATATTTTGATAGTTCGCTAATCGTTAGTCAGTAGTATCTAGAAAAGCCTACATAAACGTAACAATATACCAATACGCCTATTCTTTTCTTTTTTTTTTTTGAGTGTGGGAAATCATCAAATGATTTCTCCCGCCCAGAGCGAGCGGGCGTGTCAAACTTTTACTGAGTGAAACCCACCTGTGTTCCTTCAGTTGCCTGTTGCCAAGGGTCCCGTTATCCCTTTCGGAGTTTCCCGCAACCCTGGCAGGCATCGGTCCTAGCTGACCCCGCAAATAGGGAATATGCATGTGATTCAAATATGGGTCAAATATTTTTTTTTATAAACTATGTTACTTCAGAATTATGCCCCCATCAATATTTTTGAATAAAATTTCTTTTTGAGCGAGAAATTAATTTTTTTAAAGTCCAAAAAAACTGTGGGTAATTCAAATACTTGAAAAGGCTAAGAGCGGATGTGACGTAACAATCCGATATAACAATCAAAATGTCAATGTCAAGTCAATCAACAAGTGTCAAGTCAATGTCAAACGCTCATAGAAAAAGGAGTGTTTGACGTTGGCAGTTGCTTGTCTGTTTTTACGGACTGTGACGTCACCACACCAAGCGCGCCAAATGGAGGGCGTTTACATAGCCCGGATCGGTTGGACATTTTTAAACATTTTTTTAACTACTTTTGTGCCGTCGATTTTTTTTTAACTATTATTTGACGATGTAAACTATCGAATAAAAATATTAAAAAAATACATGCATATTCCCTATTGTGCTGACATCTCTTTGAAGTGCGCGTGGAACAGAACGCGCCATCGACCCGGGCCTGGTCCTTATCGGACGGTGAACTACCCATTGCTCGCCGCCCGCAAGCCCATAACATTACGCCTGTATTCCTCAAATAGGTAGGCAAAGGAGCAGGTGCAGAACACCCACATTTCGCCAGTTAACTTTAAAGAGAGGAGGCGAGTCGATTACTTTGATCGTACGCGAATTCCGGGCTGCTACTGAGAAATTCCTGTAAGTAAAAACATTTCATGTAATTAAAACATTACTTACTTGGTTACCTATTTATTGTTCAACTAGCTGCGCCCTGCGGTTTCAACCGTGTAAGTCTCGATCCCGTGGGAATATCGGGATAAAAAGTATCCTATGTCCTATTTCAAATCATGGTTTATCAATATGCCAAATTTTATCTAAATCTGTTTAGCCGTTTTAGCGTGACAGCATAACAAATAAACTAACTCACTTTCGCATCTATAAATCCTTACTAATATTATAAATGCGAAAGTAACCCTGTCTGTCTGTCTGTCGCGCTTTCACGCCAAAATAAATTATTAGAAATAAATTATTCTTATTCTTATTCTTTTAAAACTACTGAACCGATTTAAATGAAATTTGGTACACAGATAGTCTAGAGCCTAAATGATAAATGATTTATTCCTGTAAGTAGGTTTGTACAAACACTTTTACACGTCAATCACATTTTTAAAACGAGATGAGGTCGGCGTTTCCTATCTGACTACTCTGAGAAGAAAGGCCGAAACAAACTCAGAGGTCACAGTCTCTTTTAAAGTCCAGACATAATCTTGGTCAGATTATGAGAAGACCATGTCGATTGGTGTCTGAAATGGTCTTTTGAGGAAAGAACCACACAGATTGAGTGGACCTGTCCAGTCAGTGCACGCATTTGTCAGTAATCGTGCAGCTCAACTCCGAATTTAAGGAGCTCAACGATTTGACGAACAATACCAAAGAAAGGACATTTGGTTAGGCCGCATAAATTACTCAAACTGCCAGACTATGATTAATTAAAATTAAGAAAAAATAAATAATAAAAAATAAAAGAAAGATCCACATAATCTTCACATTCACAATAATTAAAAATAATATAATACTTTACAAAGTAAATTTAAAAGCCTGAAAAAGGACATAGGCTACTTTTTATCGACATACCACGCGGGCGAAGCCACGGGCGGAAGCTAGTATAATATAAATATACTAGCTGTTGCCCGCGACTTCGTCTGCGATTCAGGATAAAAAGTAGTCTATGTTCTCCAGGTCTTACCCATAAGCCAAATTTCACCCAAATCCGTTCAGCCGTTTTAGCGTGAAAGCGTAACAGACTCATTTTCGCATTTATAATATTAATTATTTAAAGATTTAAGATACGTAATTAGTAATCTTGCCTTTCTCAATGCCATTATTATGCCGTAAATCATATGGAACTACACGTAGTTTCACTTGAAATGCATGATGGTCTGCCACGATTTGCATTTACAGTGTAGTGATATTGTTGTCCTGATGTTTGCCAAAATTACAGTTTTGTTGATAACGTTTCACTATTGAGTGGAGATTTATATAAATCTGATAACTTTTAAAATAAAAACTGCATTATGATTTTGTAAAATTAACTTTTAAAATAAATCTAATTTTAAAAGTTACTTTTGCAAAATCATAATTTTTATTTTATTTTTTATTTTTATTACGCATTTTTTATTTTAAAAGTTATCAGATTTAAACAGACATTTATTTTCTCTCAACTTATCAAATATGTAGTTATGAGTAAGTATTAGATAAAACATCGACGTTCAATACTAAAGAGTATCAAAGGTAAAATATTTATTTTTATTTATATATATTCATAAATAAACATTAAAAAATCACACAGGTAGCAGGTCTAGAGCTCTCACTGTCAAAAGCTCTCAAATATCGAGTTTATAATTTAATTTTCATGCATCACAGGCTCTCAAAATTGTAGACAGCCTCTATATATTTCTACATCCATCCATCCTATAATATACCAACCTATATATATTAATATTATAAATGGGAAAGTGAGTTTGTTTGTTTAGTGAGTTTGAAGTTTTTTTGCTAAAACGGGTGAACGGATTTGGATGAAAGGCACATAGGTAGAGCATGGAGAAAGAAATAGGGTACCTTTTATCCCGATATTCCCACGGGATCGAGACCTATGCGGGTGAAACCGCGGGGCGCAACTATTATTTATATCCATAAATGCGAAAATTACTCCGTCTGTTTGGCGGTGTGTTACCTTATCACGCCTTAACGGCTAAGCGGATTGCGACGAAAGGAGAATGGGCTTTTGCCTAAAAATAAGATATATACCAATGGAAAGAGCTTTCAAGGGGAACTTTTCCTACTAACATGGTTGGTGCCAATTTTAAATCAGTTCGGAGTTACTGACCTAAATAGGTGACTGCTTCGGTACCGAAGTTAAGGAATTTTCTTGGCCCAATAGCCATAAGATATACACCAATGGAAAGAGCTTTCCATGGAGAACCTTTACTACTAACACGACTTTTGCTAATTGTCAGTCAGTTTGGAGTTAATGACCTAAATAAATGTGACTACTGGGACACCGAAGTTAAGGAATTTTCTTAATCCAATAGCCATAAGATATACACCAATGGAATGAGCTTTTCAAGGGGAACCTTTCCTACTAACACGACTTTTTCCAATTGTTAGTCAGTTTGGAGTAAATGACCCAAATAGGTGTGAATACTTGGGCATAGAAGTTAAGGAATATTCTTGGCCCAATAGCCATAAGATATACGTCAACGGCTTTAGCTTTTGAGGGGAACCTTTGATAGGAACATGACTATTGCCAATTGTTAGTCAGTTCGGAGTTAATGGCATAAATAGGTGACCACTGGGGTACCGAAGTTAAGGAATGTTCTTGGCTCAATAGTCATAAGATATACACTATTATAAAGAATTTTGTAAGGAGACCCTTTGCTACGAACACGACTTTTGCATATTGTTAGTCAGTACAGAGTTAATGACCTAAATAGGTGATGAATTTCAATAATGCTTATTTACTCACATTTAGAGCTCTGTAGCTCATTTCGTACTAACAATCGAGAGAAGCGTCCTATCACAAAATATTAGCCTTGAAGAGTTCTTTTCATTGGCATATATCTCAACTCTATTGGGGTACGCGTCAGGCTTAACGATGTGTCCGGTCGACCGACTCTTAAGAACATTGAACAGACAGCTGTGCTGCTGGGGAGTTTGTTGCGCCACTTCTTCTTCCCAGCTAAAGCACTAGGAAGTGGTGAAGGGTGGGCGTTTTGGAGGGAATGTCTTATGTAATTTTGACGTTCGAAAAGTGCTGATTCTCAGCCTAGTTTGAATAAATGACTTTTGATTTGATTTTGATTTTGATTGTTCCTAAAATGGTATCTATTGGAGACCAATGTTTTAAAATGTTTGTAGGGCACTGAATCATTAAAAGTTATTTAATTGACGAAATACCAGAATTACAATAATATTTAATCACTCACACTTAAAGCTCTGTAGCTCCTGTCGTACTAACGATCAAGAGAAGTCTTCAGAATAAAAAATATTCTTCTTGATAAGATCTCTCCATTGGTATATAACTTAACGCTATTGGGCTCCAGCAGGCGTAGCATGAGCACCGTTTTGTTGACGGAAGGGTAGACAAAAATGACGTTTCCTGTAGACAGTAGACAGTACGAGACGGCAGCAAAATAGAAAGAGTCAACTGCACTTTTTACGAAATTCACTCTTTTACATTATTCGACTCATAATTCTTGGTTTTATCATAGGATTTATCGGTTGTCAGTGTGATTTTGACAGAAAGGATAGAAAACTTTCTTCCGAAATAGTCTACATTTCTAAAGACGTAGACAAAGATCGTTAGAAATGAAAGACAAAATGACAGATTGTAGAAAGATTTCTACGGTGGATGTCAAAAATGAAGAAACGAACTGTCAATTTGTATAGAAAAAGCTATGTCTATTCTTCGTAGAGATAGAAAGCTACGCCTACAGGGCAGAAACGCACAATCTCCTTTTTCAAACAGGTAGACCATAACCTAGGTTAGGACATAATTATGCTACTTTTTATATCAGTAGTACTGTGGCGGACTCCACACATCCGTTGAATGTGTCTTTGTGTACTAATTATTTATTTAGTCATATGTTCTTTGTGTACCACTTCTATGTACAAACTAACAAGCAGACACATTTCATTAGTAGTGATCTAGCTAGCGCGCCGCGGCGACCGGTTCCTTATCGCCACAGGTATTGGAATGTTGAAGGGGACGCGCGCGGTCGCGGGACGGGGTGCCCGAGCTGCGCGCGGGCACCGACCGCGGCCGCCCGCTAGTGGAGACACCTCTGCGACGCGAAGCGCTTGTCGTTTGCCCTCTCGCGCCATTGCTTTTATTTACTTCTTCCTTTCGCTGTGCTTGTAAAAGATTATCTAACGCTTGACTCTTTCTCCTTCTATCGTTCGATATATCTGCTTGTGCCCAAGCTATAAACGTGCTGTGGAACATTAAAGTGCATCACAAGAAAACGTGCCTTATTATTTGGATTCCCCGCACTACGAAAACGTAAGACTTCTACATTGGTGACCCCGACAGGAATACAAGATGCCCCAAGGTCAAGCAAACCAGGATGGCGAAGCGAAAACTTCAAGCGACCCCAACCGTTACTACGACGTGCATCGGGTCGGTGTGAGGGTACCCCCGTTTTACCCAGAAAAACCAGCGCTCTGGTTTTCACAGCTGGAAAGCCAGTTCGTGCTGGCAAACATAACCGGTGACACTACTAAGTACCATCACGCTATCGGTAGCCTCGATCCAATCTACGCTTCCGAAGTCGAGGACATTATCACTGACCCACCAGCCTCAGACAAATACGAGAGGTTGAAAAAAGAACTGGTGAAGAGGTTATCGGCGTCACGGGAGAAGAAAGTTCACCAACTTCTTACCCAAGAGGAGCTTGGTGATCGGAAGCCGTCGCAATTTCTGCGACACTTGCGACACCTGGCAGGCCCAAATGTTCCAGAAGAATTTTTGCGGACCATCTGGACCAGCCGATTGCCCAGTAGCACGCAAACTATTATCGCCTCGCAGTCCAAAGCAACACTGGAGGAAGTAGCAGAACTGGCAGACCGGATACACGACGTGGTGCCTACTAACCTACAAGTGGCATCTACGTCACGAGCAACACCAGGTAGCAACGCCGATCAGATGACCAACCAGATAGCCGAGCTAACGAAACAAGTACAAGCGCTAACTACGCAAATGGACAGGCTGTCACGTTCAAGACATAGATCTCGCAGCGACAACCGCGGACGGTCACCATCTGGTCGCTCCAATTCAAACTACAGAAAGTTCCCTGTTTGCTGGTATCACTTCAAGTATGGTGACAGAGCTACTAGGTGCATGAAACCCTGTGACCACTCGGGAAACGCGACCGGCAGTCAGTGACGGCGACCGACGGCTGCCAAGGCTCTGGTCGCTTATTCGTGACAGACCAAACCACAAAAACTCAATTTCTCGTCGACACCGGCAGTGATGTATGTGTGTTCCCTAGATCAGTGATTAAAGAGCGTCGTATTAAGTCAAACTATGAATTGTGCGCGGCTAACGGCAGTGTAATAAATACATACGGCTACATACAATTAAAATTAAATATAGGCTTACGCCGTGACTTCATGTGGAAATTTATTGTTGCAGACGTTACTAAGGCAATAATAGGAGTAGACTTCCTATCATACTACAATTTAACAGTAGATGTTCGAAACCAGCGCCTCATCGACGCTGAGACAACACTCGTTACCCCGGCGTTGCCTGCTCGTTCGTCCGACATTGTCTCTTCGGTGAAGGTAAGAATTGGTGACACCACATACCATGACATACTGCGGGAATTCCCAGACATAACCCGACCATCTGGTATACATCACAAACCAACACACAACACTGTACATCACATACGCACCACACCGGGACCACCAGTATCATGCACACCTCGCCGACTGGCTCCCGATAAGTTAAAAATCGCAAAGGAGGAGTTTGAATCAATGCTTTCAATTGGCACAGCCAGACCCTCCGATTCACCATGGGCCTCACCCTTGCATCTTACACCAAAAAAAGATAACGGTTGGCGTCCATGTGGCGATTACAGAATGTTAAACGCGAGAACAATCCCGGACAGATACCCAATCCGGCACATTCACGACTTTTCGCATAACCTATCTGGCTGCCAGGTCTTCTCTACAATAGACCTAGTAAAAGCCTATAATCAGATTGCGGTAAACCCAGAGGATATTCCAAAGACCGCCATTACGACACCATTCGGTCTATACGAATTTCCGTATATGACGTTTGGCCTCCGCAACGCAGGACAAACATTTCAGCGTTTTGTCGATGAAATGTTGCGGGGTCTAGACTTCTGTTACGGATATTTAGACGACTTTTTGGTCTACTCAAAAGACCAAAAAGAACACGAAGACCATCTACGGCAGCTGTTCTCCCGACTACAGAAATACGGGATGGTTATTAACTCTTCAAAATGCGTGTTTGGTGCGCATGAGGTCACATTTTTAGGGTACAACATCACGCCGAGAGGCACAAGACCCTTGCCAGCGAAAGTTGAGGCCATCAACAGCTTTCCAGCACCAAAGACCATACGCGGGCTGAGAAGATTCTTAGGTATGGTAAATTTTTATAGGCGGTTTATCCCAAATGCAGCACAGCACCAAGCCCCGCTCAATACACTCTTGTCAGGGTCAGTGAAAGGCTCACACCCCGTGAATTTTACTCCAGACGAGAACGCAGCCTTCGAAGAATGCAAGAAAGGCCTCTGCAAAGCCGCGATGCTGGCACATCCAGACACCGGCGCAAAACTCGCCGTGGTGACAGATGCCTCAGACACGGCCATCGGAGCAGTCCTACAGCAACTAAAGAACGATACCTGGGAACCACTTGCTTTCTTCTCACGCAAACTGAGTACAACACAACAGAAATACTCCCCCTACGACCGTGAGCTGCTCGCGATATACGAGGCTATCAAGTATTTCAGACATATGGTTGAGGCCAGAGACTTTGTGATCTATACAGACCATAAGCCCATCTGTTTTGCGTTTCACTCACGCAAGGAAAATTGCCCACCTAGACAATTCAGACATTTAGACTACATATCACAATTTACCACAGATATTAGACACATATCAGGAAAGGACAATGTGGTGGCAGATACTTTGACACGAGTGGAAGAAGTAGAACAACCTATCAATTTGAACGAGTTAGCCAAATCGCAAAGCTCCGACTCAGAACTCAAACAGCACCTGAACGGCAAAACCTCGCTAGATTTAAAAAAGATAGCACTAGCAGGACTAGACACAGAGCTTTACTGTGACGTGAAAGGCAAGACACCAAGACCATACGTCACCCAAGAATACCGGCGTCAGGTATTTGACAGCTTACACTCGCTTAGTCATCCAGGTGCAAATGCCAGCGCGAAACTCGTAGCGGAACGGTACGTATGGCCAGAAGTAAGGAAAGATTGTAGGGTCTGGGCTCGAAACTGCTTAGCCTGCCAAAGCTCGAAGGTCACTCGTCACGTCTCTGCACCGCTCAGCAACTTTAAGCTACCACGTTCTCGATTCATGCACATTCATATAGACTTGATCGGACCACTACCACTGTCACAGGGATATCAGTACTGCCTCACCGCAATCGATCGATTCACGCGATGGCCAGAGGCGATACCCATTAAGGACATTACAGCGGAAACAGTGGCGAGAGCCCTCCTATATGGATGGATCTCACGCTTTGGCTGCCCCACCCAAATTGTTACAGATCGCGGTAGACAATTTGAGTCCAACCTCTTCAAAAGATTGTCAGAAATAGCAGGCTTCGAGCACCGTAGAACGACTGCTTACCACCCGACATGCAATGGACTAGTCGAGCGTTTCCATAGGCAGCTAAAAACAGCCATTACCTGCCACGGAAACGAAAATTGGGTGGAAACACTTCCCCTGGTACTCCTAGGCATGCGGAGTGCCTATAAAGAGGACATTAAAGGGACCACTGCAGAATTGGTATACGGAGAGACTTTACGGCTACCGGGAGACTTCTTCCAACCGGAAAACGGAATCACAGCGAACGTAACCGAATATATCGGAAGGTTACGCATTTTCGCAAGAAACCTGCAACCATCACCGGCTTCACGACACGGCAATAAACGGGCAGTATTTATTTTTAAAGATCTAGCCACAGCATCTCACGTATTTCTAAGAGACGACGCCTCTTCCGGGTCATTTAGGCCATCTTACACTGGGCCTCATAAAGTATTAGACAGGGGGGAAAAAGTGTTCAAACTCCTCCTTAGTGGTAAAAAAGTCACAGTATCGATAGACAGAATCAAACCAGCCTACATACTGAATGACACACACACGACAATCAGCTACAACAACAACACTAACAGTAATACAAAAAACACAAACACTGAGCAAACACCACAACAAACACCTGCCACCAATTCTACTCCTAAAGCCGACGACCCTAGTGTCAAACGGACGCGATCAGGACGTAGGGTGCACTTTCCGGACTATTATCGCCCGTAGTGACGGTCTCTGGAGGGGGGTGATGTGGCGGACTCCACACATCCGTTGAATGTGTCTTTGTGTACTAATTATTTATTTAGTCATATGTTCTTTGTGTACCACTTCTATGTACAAACTAACAAGCAGACACATTTCATTAGTAGTGATCTAGCTAGCGCGCCGCGGCGACCGGTTCCTTATCGCCACAGGTATTGGAATGTTGAAGGGGACGCGCGCGGTCGCGGGACGGGGTGCCCGAGCTGCGCGCGGGCACCGACCGCGGCCGCCCGCTAGTGGAGACACCTCTGCGACGCGAAGCGCTTGTCGTTTGCCCTCTCGCGCCATTGCTTTTATTTACTTCTTCCTTTCGCTGTGCTTGTAAAAGATTATCTAACGCTTGACTCTTTCTCCTTCTATCGTTCGATATATCTGCTTGTGCCCAAGCTATAAACGTGCTGTGGAACATTAAAGTGCATCACAAGAAAACGTGCCTTATTATTTGGATTCCCCGCACTACGAAAACGTAAGACTTCTACAGTACGTTCCCGTCGGTTAATTTTCTAACACGCGGGCGAAGCCGCGGACAAAATCTAGTTCAACAATAAAATTTATAATGGCCTCAATTTCAAAGTCTAGTCCTAATATCATATACTATACTTGTACATATCAAGTACTTGGCCCCGAACGTGAGTGTAGGCCACTATTTGGCCACAAAAGGCCTCGACAATAATGGCATGCTTCGGCGAACACTTTTGAAATAGAGCACAATATGGGCTAAGAAAATCGGACTTCAGTTGAAAATATTTAGTGGGAGCAATGACTGCGTGTTGTTATTTTAACCTTTGGGATAGAGATGAGATATACCTGCCATTCTCCATACCCGGCCTTTAAGGTATGGGTATCACTAAATACCTGGTACAAATACCAGGTATCAAAATACTTCTAAGTATTTGAGTGTGGTAGGATTTCGATAAGTAAACGTATGCGATAAGTATGGTATGCCTCCAATATAAAGTAGGTACGACGTTTCAAGTACCTATACGTAATTATGCATTATGAGATATGAAATCTTTCCTTCCTACTTTACCAGGCTTAGGACTGTCGGCTAAGAGTATGACGATGGTTATTAATGAATTCTAGTTATTTCTATATAAATTAATGCAAAATAACATTAATTATATTTAAACTGACTAACTAGCCGGCGTAGTTAAAAGATTTCAAATCAATTTATTTACAATCGTAATTTTAATTTGCAATATTTTTTTTAGTTTTGTCAGGTTTTTTTTTTATTTTTTTATTTTATTTATTCATTTAAATCAGATACAGTGATCCATATTTTTGTTAGTAGGTGTACTTAAGAATTATGTTAGTAACCAATCATACTATTATAACTAAAAAAATAAATATCATAAATTATAAATTATCAATTATCAGTATCATTATAAAAACAGGAATTCATTAAAATATTTAAATTCATTACAATAACATTACAAATAATAATAATACTTAAATAATACATAAAAAAAAAAAAAACAATCAAATGAATAAATATCTTATCAGTTGCTGTTCTTTTTGACATGCAACTGTACGCAATGCCACAGTATTGGGCAGTCAATTCTGCCTGCCACAACACTAAGAATGCTGTTGCCACTGCCGCGGGCACGATTTAGCAACGATGCAGCTCTCTTCCTGAGTATGGCATGGAAGCCATCAATACGCGCATCGGCAAACATGCCTGACGCGCTGCAGTGCCTCGGCAGCTGCATCAACATTCTAAAGGCATTATTGTACTGTACGCGCAGGGCGTTGATTGCCTTCTGCGTATAATTGACCCATAGACTGCACGTATAAAAAGATTGGCAAAACGCTCGAAACAATGTACCTTTTACTGCTTTACTGCAGCGTGCAAATCTACGAGCCAACATATTGCATCGGACAGCCAACGCCCGACGCTCTCTTTCAATATCCTCGTAGTCTGAGAGGTCATCCGAGACCCAGTGGCCCAGGTATTTGAATCGCGAAACTCTTGGTAAAGAAACACCGTCTATGAGGACGGGTGGTACATGTGTGACCTTATGACCTGGTGATTGGAACACCAATAGCTCGCTTTTATTTACATTATACCTGAGCCCGTGGGCCTTGGCATATTCCACACATATATCGAGGAGTTTTCTAACAGCGCTTATAGAGGGGCCCAGCAACACCATATCGTCTGCGTAACTGATATTGTTGACGTATTTTCCGTCTATAGAGCAGCCAACATTGGTGCCGCTAAGTCTCTCTATGAGCCCATTTACGTACAGATTGAAGAGACGAGGCGAGGTTAAACCTCCTTGCCTTACTCCACACCTCAGTCTGTACGCATCGGAGCTCGCGCCCGCCCACTTCACTACATTAACTTGGTTGTTGTACCAATAATCAAAAATGTTGACGACTTCTTCTGGGAGGCTGGTTTCAGTCCTCAATTTGTGCCATAGCACATCATAGCACACCAAATCGAAAGCTTTCGAAAGGTCTAAAAAACAGGCGTAGACCGGAGTCTTTCTATCGGTGTAGTACCGGACAGTGTGCTTGAGGCATAGAACTGCCGTTTCCGTCGATAGCCCGCGCCTAAAACCGAACTGAGCGTCGTTTAGCTTAATGTGGCCATTCAAAATACGATCAAGCAGGCTGTCCAGCACTTTCGCCACCGTAGTAGCTAACGAAATGGGCCTATAATTGCTGTTATCTGAGGCATCACCAGTTTTATTTTTGATTATTGGCACAACCATGGTCTTCATACACTCATCAGGTAGGTATGAGTGTCTTAAACAAAATGTATAAAACATTGCTAGAACCCTTGGCAGATGAACTCCTGCATGCTGCAAATGCTCAATACTAATTCCATCGTGGCCAGGGGACTTACCCCTCGTCATATGTGTTATAACGGCAGATATATGTTTAGATGCAAAAGATGGCAATACCAAGTGTATTTTGCCTCACTTCACTAGTACCTAGCATTCCCGGCACACAGGGAGGCGGGTCTATCTGAAAAAGTCTTTTAAACATGTTCGCAATGTCACGCGGTTCAGTTACTCCGTTAACATTTAGAGGAACGGTGGGTTTACAATTTAGTTTCCTCGTGCCTTTCCAGAAGCTTTTGAAGTTTTTATCTGCGTGGTGTGATGCAAGAATATCCATCTTAATTTGCTCGGCGTTATTCTGACACCATCTTAACTTAGCTTTGAAATGACGCCGTGTCTCCACCATGTTATTATAGATAGTTCCATTTGCAGGTTTACCGTATAGTAACCAGGTTTGAAAGTTTAGCCTGGCAACCTCGTGAGCACCACGAACATTCTTATTCCAGCCTAACACAACACGTTTTCGTTTTATCATGTTCTTATTTTCTCTGCAATTTGAACTAATCACAGCCGCTTCACGCATAGTAGCAACAATATCTGTGTACATTCGGTCTATAACTATTCTGTGATCTTTATTATTACATACATCGTCACAACATCCTGACAATTCTGATGGAAAATCTACTGTTCTAAAGTGATCATTGCATATCTTTCTATAAACTTGAATTTGTTGCTCATCCCTATCGGCCCACAGTATACCATTTGGGGTATTTTCATGTAAAAGAAACCGTGGTTTCATAACGGAAAGATTACAGGATACTTTTAGAGGATAGTGGTCTGACCAGGTGCAGTCATAGAACACCCTTACACTCACCACAGACTGCCATGCAGACTCCGTTACCACACAATGGTCAAGCCAGCTTGTGCTGCCGTGGGCATCACTAACGAATGTAAAGGTGTCCGATGAACTTCCCAATTTTTCTATATCCGCACATACCCATTGTTGATCATTACAGAATTTTAGAAGTTCTTTTCCAAACAACGTACAAGGACTAGCATTAAAATCTCCTAAAATGTACACATTCGCAACCTCGGTGTTCTCGATTATAGCGCTTATTTCACTAAGACAGTCAGTAAATTCAATTAAGTTATCAATGGAGTTCACAGGCATATACACCGAGAACACTACGAAGGCACGCTCGCACACCACTACCTTAATTGCCGCGATACGCACACTGTTGCACGGGATCACTGTCACCGAACTAAAAGCGCTTTTACGCCAGAGCAGAGCGACACCGCCATACGGTCTGCCTCGTACTAAGCCCGCTGACGAGTCTATAGCCGATTTGCCACAATAGTCAAAGTCTGGGTCGACTGTTCCAAGGATCGGCAAGTCGTGCGGGAACAACCATGTCTCCTGTAAGGCTATTAAGTCTGCTTGATGACACAAGGTTTTTACATAATCCACAGAACGTACTAATGACTTGCAGTTGAACGTAATAAAACTGCTAAGTGAGGGTGTTCCTAATATTTGACTGTCCATTTTGATTTTTAGTAAAGTGCCTTCTATTACCAAAGTCTATGAAACGCCGGAAAGATATCCCTTCGGGCCATATACGGTCGTCCAGGAATGTAGCCAGCTTGTGCCTCGGGACTAATATCTTATAAGCATCATACTCCTTCTGTTGCTTCATTATAATTTTTTCCAATGTCACACACACATTTGTTTTAGTCATAATATAACTTGCAATATCTGTAGGTGAAGTTTCTTTGTCAACATTGTTTATAAACAAAGGGAGTCTGACATCAGCAGCCCTAAACTTACATTGTGGTGTGGTAACAGCCACGCCTTTCTGTCCTATAAACCTATTCTTATGTCTATTTCTCTGTACCTCCTTCCATTCACCATCTATCTCTGGTTGTTTCCATTCACCCGGCGCACGCGCAATATCTGCAAACGAGTGACAAGACTCAGGCAAACAGCTGTTGTTAGGCGCCACAGCTGACGCAACACTTGAATTACAAGTGGGCTTCAATACATCACACACCATATGCTCTGTCTTTCTCGCACCCCCCGCTGTCACCTCACTCGCTATTTTTTTATCAACCTCCTGCCGCACTATTTGTTTATTAGGTGCAAACGAAACTGCTTTATCGCACCCATTCGCAACATCAATACTACCGCGCAACGCGGACGAGCCAACACATTCATGCATAGCAGGCCGAGCATTCGTACTATTTGTTTGCTTTGGAGAGGTCAGTGATAATGACGACATGTGCGGAAGACCCATCGGTCCGCTGTCATAAGCAAAACTAGCTTGCATACATGATGCCCCTCTCCGTAGGTTAATGTTCCTATAGTCATTCTGCACAATAGTTTCATTTAACCTGCCTACATTACTGCCGCAAACGCCACGGTCGGTGTTAATTTTTATCAATTCCTGCTTTGTTTCTAACAGCTGATCTACGGTTACATACATACTTTTAAACAATTTGATCTCGCTTTGTAGGATAACGATATCTTTTAAAAGTCTACTGACGTCTACATGATCAAACGTAATTGGAGGTAGTTTGTTTAAATCATGAGCTACAAAAATAGGAATCTTCTCAGGGTCTACATTCTTAATAACTTCTATAATATCAAATAGGTCTTTCTTGCTTTTTCCTTCCTTATTCTTACGTTTTATCTGACGTATATCAGTAGAAACAGATTGAAACAGTAATGACTTAGCTTTTTCGATGTCTTCTGTTGAAAAGGCAGAACTACATATCCTCACTAGACTTTCACTGTCCATCACTTCATGTTTATGTTGCACAAACGTTAACAGTTCATTAACCACGAGATTACAATTATTACATTTAAGCACATTAGCCGCCGACATTTTTAACAACGATTAGTATTACGCGTATTCGACACCTGCATGCATCGAGCGCACAGCTGGGACTGCTTTCAACTAAAGCCAACGAACATTTCAATGAGAATTTTTGTTTTTGTTTTTTGTCTAACTAAATTAAATCAACCGAATGTTCATAAAGCACGAATGACGTTTCGGGTCCCTTCGTAAGCTGTCCGGTAGCTTCGGGTTGCTTCGGCGTACCGAACTACCGATAAAACTGGGCGCTACCTTGTGGTAGCGGTTCGTATCGTACTATGCGTCTGACGTCATACCTTCAAGGTATTTACCCAGTATTTAGGTCCGTACCCGGTCTATGTACTGGGAAGCACATACTTGGTATATATACCTCTACCAGTATATACGTCTCATCTCTACTTTGGGATATTATAAGTCGCCTGCCAGCCTAACTGGCTGGGTATAGGCTATGTGACGTCACATTAAATTAAAAATGGCGCCCTCTAGAGGCCATAAAGTCAGGAACTAAAAAAATATATATTGTTTAATCTTACCATGTTGGGTATCAAGTGAAAGGGTTTAATGAGCACATTAAAAAAAAAAAAATATTATAACCCCAAAGGAATTAAAAAAAAAATAAAGTAATAAAAACTAAAACCCAACTACGACTAAAAAGGTTACAAATTAAAAATCCGGTGTCACAAGTAATCTGTTCGATTTAACACGTGTGACTCCGTTTTTATTACTTTTTTTTTATATAGAGCGACTGACTAAATCAATATTTTACGCCGGTATCACACTGGCTCGCGTCATGTTCCGCTACTCGCATCCCATTCACGTCAAGCATGACGCGAGCCAGTTGAATTGAACTACAGCGGTTTCGCAGCGGAGGTGTGCTTCCGGCATTAGTGTACTACATACCAGGTAGTTCATCATTTCATTAATTAATGTTGATAAATTAATCAAAACAGCGACATATTTGACAGCTATTACAAATGCCCTTTCAGAATGCCCTCTCTAGACAAATCTATTTATTCGTTTCAATTTAAAATCTTACATGATCATTCCACTACACCATGCAGATGTCCTGTCAATTTCTAGTTAAGTTGTAAGTATAATTAACAGGCACTATAGCATACAGCTTTCACCAAAAATCATAACCCTCCTTTTTTCTTCGCCGTAGGCGGGTAAAAGATCACTCTCTATCTAACAAATGACTAGGTACTTATTTTTACCCGACTACGGCGAAAAAAAAGGAGGGTTATGATTTTGAGCGGTATGTATGTATGTATGTATGAGTGTTCATCTGTTCCCGCCTATCTTCTAAACCACTCATCACAATTTGACAAATGAGGGACCGTTGGAAGCGTCTTGATCGTCCGCTGGTTATAGGCTATATGACGTCACATTAAATTAAAAATGGCGCCCTCTAGAGGAAATAAAGTAAGGAACTAAAAAAAAAAATTCGTTTAGTCGTACCATGTTGGGTATCAAATGAAAGGGCTTAATGAGCACATTTCAAAAATATATATCGATGGTGGAAAGGTAAAATGGCTAAAGCGCCAAAACGTGAAATCTCAGGAATGAATTTTAAAGTTTTTTTTTTGCGAAAAAAATTCGTAGAAAATTTTCTAATGGAAATATTTCTGAGTTACTTATATTTTCATGAATCATATTTTTTTTCCTGTAATATGTATTATAAATGGTTTCTATAAAACCTTTATTTTAGGAGATAGGAGTCGCTTTAGCAAAAAAAAATCGAAATTAAAAAGTTCCAGTAAGCAAAAATTGCTAATATCCAAAAAACTTGCGTATAACATATTATTAATTACGCTTACTGTCAGAATTACAATTATTTAGCAATCTGAAATTTGCTAATGAACTTAATAATATCATAGAGTGAAAAAAAATAATTCTAACGAACTGTTCATTTGAAATAAAGTTGCTAACGTTGAACTAAAGCTGAAGAGCGAATAAATTGATGGATGTATCATGGGAATGAGGCGTAATTTCTAAAACTCGTCATTTTCTTTTATTTTCATTTAAAATATTGATTATTGCTAGTGTACAGTTTTTGTCAATAGATTATTTAGATTATGAGGCGTTAGCATCAATCTGTAACCTCAATCAATGTGTACTTCCTACTATTAGGTCCGAAATATTAGCGGGAAGACTAATTAATTAATATTTAAAAAAAATAAAGGAAATTATTTTATTAGCCAACTGGAATCAAGTAAAATAACGTAGGTAATTAGATAGGTTAAGTAGAGTTACTAATTATCTACTACAATCAAAGAACCATTGTTTATCATGGTTATTACCACTAAATATTCAATGTAAGTAATTAGTTATAAGTTTAAACAAATAAATAAACAAATAATTGTTTATCAGTGTGATAGCTCGGGAAATCCAACTCAAACCTCAAACCTAAAAGCTCTTCTACTATTCAAACGAAACAGGTAACAATAAGTTGACTGAACTATCTTAACCTAACCTGACCGAAGGCGGAGTCCAGAATGCGAATAGCTAAACAGTTGCATAACAGTAAGAAACAAAGTAAAAAGAGCTATCATGGCTATTGGAGGGGTACCAAAATGGGCATCATCTTTAAAATGGGCATTATCTTTTAAATAACAGAATTTTAAAAGCTTTATACTCTTAGTACTCATATAGGCGAGCAGCACTTTGCCAACGACAGAGGCAACTGCAGCCGTCTGCCCCGTTGACGTTGCTAGAAATCACTAATATTCTAAGTTACACGCAAGAACAAAGACTTATGATTAGATTTGCAATGCTAACAAAATGTATTTACGAAGTACACTTACTTTTAATTAAGCAAGTTTTTAGTTCTAAAATCAATACCTTCTTACATTAAAGCATGTACTACTGACTAATATACAATTTTAAATAATATTTGGAATCTAAAACAACTCTGAACTATCGTTCTATACGAAAATATTTACGATCACTATTGCTAAAGCGCCAAAGCGCTAAATAAAACAGAAACGACTTTTGCTAAACTGCCACACAAGTAATAATGTAGTTCAGGTAAAACTACTAATAAGGTATTTATACATGAAATAGAGAAACGCAAAAATGCTTAACATTGTCAAACATGAATGTACAGTGAGCACAATCACTAAAGCGACATAAACATCAGAATCATCAAAAAAACGTCGCTTTAAACCATGACTACATGAAACAAGCAACGAAATTTGTACTGCTAAAGCGCCAAAAAAGTGCTCAAATCAACGCGAAAGGTAGACCAATCGACACAGAAAAAAAAATCCAGTTCAGTGATATATATAACTCAATATCGACCAAAATGGCGCTTTAGCCATTTTACCTTTCCACCGTCGATATATTATAACCCCAAAAGAATTTAAAAAAAAAATTAAAGTAATAAAAACTAAAACCCAACTACGACTAAAAAGGTATAAACAAGACACCACAGACAGACAAATTAAAAATCCGGAGTCACACGTAATCTGTTCGATTTATAACACGTGTGACTCCGGATTTTTAATTTGTCTGTCTGTGGTGTCTAGTTTATACCTTTTTAGTCGTAGTTGGGTTTTAGTTTTTATTACCCGACTACGGCGAAGAAAAAAGGAGGGTTATGATTTTGACCGGTATGTATGTATGTATGTATGTATGTTCATCTGTTCCCTCCTATCTTCCAAACCACTTATCACAATTTGACAAATGAGGTATCGTTAGAAGCGTCGTGATTGTCCGCTGGTTATATGCTATATGAAGTCACATTAAATTAAAAATGGCGCCCTCTAGAGGACATAAAGTGAGGAACTTAAAAAAAAATATGGTTTAATCGTACCATGTTGGGTATCAAATGAAAGGGCTTAATGAGCACATTTCAAAAATATATATATTATAACCCCAAAAGAACTAAAAAAAAAATCAAGTAATAAAAACTAAAACCCAACTACGACTTAAAAGGTATAAACAAGACACCACAGACAAATTAAAAATCCGGAGTCACACGTAATCTGTTCGATTTATGCCCTAAAACGTGTGACTCCGGATTTTTAATTTGTCTGTGGTGTCTTGTTTATACCTTTTAAGTCGTAGTTGGGTTTTAGTTTTTATTACTTGATTTTTTTTACTTTAATTTTTGATTGTGTGATAAGTCGACCGTCCACTGCTAAGTAGAACGTGCACCGACTGGATTACCAAGTTAGTTACATAATCAGCCTATAATGTTCCCAGCCTATAATGTTCCCACTGCTGGGCACTATAATCACACCACTAGAACCTCACATACACACAACACAACTGTAACCCCAGTCATTTAAAGGCCTCCTTTCTGTGAGAGGGTGTGGGCCGTAATCCACCACGCGGGCCCAGTGCGGGTTGGTAGATGTCACATGTCTTCGAATTTTTTGCTCTAGGACATGCCGGTTTCCTCACGATGTTTTCCACAATGTTTTCCACGATGTTTTCCACGATGTTTTTCTTGATGAATTTATTTACACAAAGTAAAGCGCCTTTCAGGCTTCCAACCTACGACCTAAACTCGTAAGTCGCGGCCGTTACAACTGGGTCACCATGACTCCTCTCAATGTTAAGTAAGTTAGTTGTTCCTTCAAGTTAGTTGCGCGGTTCATTTGATTGCGCATTCGTTTGTAGCGTGACTGTGGTGGGTGGCAGTGAAAGATCCCGCCTACATTTTCATACAAAGCGAAGCTAAGAACACGTGCGTGACTTAGCCGTGGGTCGCTGTGGAGCGGTGTCTTAACGTAGATACATACAATTTACACATGTATATGATAAAGGTCTATTCACACATATCAGTAAAGCCACCGTTCCGACACAGTACCGGCACAGTGCAAAATATTCTTTCATACATTCTCATGCCGGTGTCGGGACACTAAGACAATGACACTGACAAGTGGGGATGCGTTTAGACAATTTATGAAAGAATATTTTGCACTGTGCCGGTACTGTGTCGGAACTGTGGCTTCACTGATATGTGTGAATCGACCTTTAGAGTATGAGTAGTTTACATAGACAGAAATGCTGGAAATGACATAACTACCCCATAGCAAACAAGTAATTCCTCTAGCTGTCCTCCTTCTATCTCAAAGAATATAATGACAGCTATCCTGGCAAATAATTATTAACTTTATTATTTTTGTGGTACGGAAACCTGAGTTTACAAGTTCAAACGATATATAATTTAGTGCCGCTAGCTCACCAACCTAATAGCACAGTATAATAAAATAACAGTATTATGTATCGGCAGTAACCTTAAAATAATTACCTACGGCGGCTCGGTAGATAAAGCTTCTTCGTCCGTGCGTAACTGCCGCGCACTCAATGCTGTTCCGTACTGGTAGACATACACTGAGAATTCGAAGCGAGTTTTCTATGAAGACATAGTACTGCTACTTATTTATACTGTGCTAATAGGCTGCAAAACAATCCAGCGGCATCAAAACAATGAATGAATTAAAAATTAAATCACGTTTCAGACCGATACTGTCTAGACGAGTAGACGGCCACAGACGATTTTTAATTATATAATTCCTTTATCAGTTGTTAATTAGTCTCGACCGATATCGTTGATAGTATGTAATACCGAGATAAATGATTTGCACTATGATTTGAAAATCATGGCGATGACGTTGAAGATAGGCACATATTAGTCAAGTAAATCACCATGATACTCGATTGACTCGCACATTTAAATAGGAGTCATTTCAATAAACAGTTCATTTCGATAAGAAAATTCAAAGTGTGTACTTGTGTGAAAATGTCGGCATTCCATAGCATTGTTTGCTTTAGTTTTATTATAGTTTTAAATCAAAGTCAAGCGGCTAGAATCTTAGCAATGTTCCCAGTTGCATCTAGTAGTGTTACGACCTTTCATTCATGAATTAGCAAACCGTGGTCACGATATAACAATCATTACACTAGATCCTGCCTTCCAAAAGGAGGAACTCGTGCCAATCTGACAGAAATCGATGTCCATGATATATGATACGCTATATGGCAAGAAAAATTTATGTCACTTCCAAAAGGTCATAAGCCAGATCTTTATCTACATAATCAGGCCTATCTAGAATCAATACGGCTGATGTTTGAAACGCAGATAAAAGATGAGACAGTTAAAAATCTGCTTAATGATAAGACTAAGCAATTTGATTTAATATTGATGGAAGCTGCTGTGAGACCTGGCCAAGTGTTATCTCATATTTACAAGGCGCCAGTGACCTTGGTGAGTTCTTACAAAGCTACTCACGATAACTACGAAAACAACCATTATTTCGGCGTGTAGATTTACCACATCAATCAATCCGCCTAGCCTTTACCCACGGTTCTTTGACGGTTCTTTGACGACACGGTTGGCGCAGTGGCTGCGCGATGGACTGCTGCGCAACGTGTCGCGGGTTCGATCCCCGCATGGAACAAATATTTGTATGATCTGCAAGTAGTTGTTCCGGGTCTGGGTGTTAGTGTATGTGAGTTTCTATGTTTGTAAAACGCACCCACGATACAGGAAGAAATTCTTAGTGTGGGGCAACGTTTTTAAAAAAAAAAAATAAATAAAAAAAAAAAAAAAAAAAAACCCAACTATATTGGGATCGGCTTTCAGTCTACCCGTATGCAACTGAATACCAGTATTTTACATGGAGCGACTGCCTATCTGACCTCCACAATCCAGTAACTGGGTAATACGATAAAATAAAATAAATATAATTTCATAAATTATATGAAATACCTACAATAAATATCATTTCATATATTATATGAAATGGTCATTTAATTTATTTACTGGAAGTAAATCTGTTAAGATACTAACGTTTTTTAGTCAATATTTTAAAACTTTTTTCTTTATTATTATTAACTCAAACCTCCCTAATGCTGACTCTCTGTCACGATGCTGGCTTCGCCCGCGTGGATGTCGGTTATTACATACTAAAATCTTCTTCAAGAACCGGTCTATCCATTGGTGAAAACAGCATGAAAATCGGTGCAGTAGTTTTTGAGTTTATCGCGAATAGACAGACAGACAGACGCGGCGGAGGACTTTGTTTTATAAATAGTGATGACAACAGCCAATTAATTTCTAATGAGTAAATTTTAATTTGCAGAACATCCTTAGATACAGCTGTTCATAACACAAAGAGGTCTACAATCAACGGATGAGGCTGTCTCAGCAGGAGTACCTCTGATTGGTATTCCTATGTTGGGCGATCAGTGGTATAATGTGGAGAGATATGTGTACCACAACATTGGGCTTAGACTGGATATGGAAGGACTGACCGCGGAGGATTTAACTAATGCAATTGACAAAATTGTCAGGGACAACACGTAAGCATTTAGTGTTTTGTTTTTCATTTGTTTTGTGGTAAAGGAGCTCGTAGCTAAGTAATAACAGCCGCACGGGTCGATCCATCAGATTAAGCTACGCTTGCCGGGGCCTTGGTCCGTGGATGAGTGACCATCTTTACATATCCAGACTCCTCCGTGCCTTGGAAAGCACGTTAAGCCGTTGATCCCGGCTGTCATTCGAGGATCTTTGACATTCGTTACGGGTCGTCAGAAGCCTGAAACTCTGACAAAAGTTCTTACCAAGGGTTATCGTATTACCCAGTTACTGGGTTGTGGAGGTCAGATAGGCAGTCGCTCCATATAAAATACTGGTATTCAGCTGCATCCGGTTAGACAGGAAGCTGACCCCAAGATAGTTGGGAAATGGCTAGACAGATTGATTGATGTGGTAAATCTATATTGTTTATTGTTCCAAATTCAATAAAACCTTCTCTTGCTTCAAGATATCAGCTTTAAATGTTAATTTTAGTTTTCGAAGTTTAATTAAACCTCTTGATTCATGTTAGTTACATTTGTCACCACGCACAATGTCCACCTTAGAGACTAAGTGCGGAAACCAAACCAAATAACATAGAACATTTATCACTGAATACCACTTTTAATACTTTATTTTTATTTCAGATATTATCGTCAGAATTAAGCCAAACTTCGTAGCGTGATGCGTGATCAGCCGCAGCCTCCACTGGAGCGCGCCGTATGGTGGACGGAGCACGTGCTGCGTCACGGCGGCGGCGCGAGACATCTGCTCGCGCCCGCCGCCAACATGTCGTGGGCAGAGTACCTAGAAGTAGAACTAGTATTTACCTTACTGCTAGGACTTTTTATAGTAGCAGCAGTACTTGCTTTTATTGTTCGTTTTATTTATAAGATTATATTAGGAAATACAATAATTGATAGCAAAATAAAACGTAGGTGAGTCTCAAAACTTATCAAAATATTATTATTTATTCAAAACTTTTATAAAACTCTAAACCTAGATAATCCTTGATGACATACAACCCTACAACCCTACATTATAACAACATACATTAAACATGTATGTGCCCAATTTCTAAGTAGTAACCTAACAAAAAGTACCTGCAAGGATTCACGAAAGTATTTCAATCATTAGTATTACTTATGCCTAATAGAATTTGGATGAAAACCGTTTGAACTAGGAGTGAGGCGTATTTATCGTCACAGATAGAAATAACAGATATTCAAAAATAGCAGATAGCAATTGTTCCTAACAATAAAACATATCTGTTACTTAAAATCACAGATCCTCAAGACTGTTACCGTGGCTGATACTGTTACAACTCCGAATACGATTTTCGACTTTAAACCAAAAGGAATAAAGAAGATATTCGATTGAGATTTTAATACGTATTTATCGTCCGTACAAAAATAACAGGCTGCGATTTGTTAACAGATATTTGGATCTGTTTTTTTTTTCTCAGTGATAACAGATATCGTGTTTATCCTGTTACAACCCATATCTAATTTGAACATCGGCCACCAATGGACAGAGTGATTCATGGGGGAGGTTTAGGTGTTTATTTTTGGTAAATTGGCTGCAGTATGACACATTTTGTAGAAGATGTCAGAAAAAATTTCATGCCGACAGGGAGCTTTACTGGCGTTCGCCGCGTAAACCGTAAGAGATACATAAAATTAATATTCTACAGGATTGTAAAAACAAATAATAACTTGTTCCTACTTACAATAATTATAATAATTGATCTAAGTTGTATTTTTTTAATGATTTTATAAAAATATTTAAAAATGTAAATAAATAAGACGGAAAATAAATAAACGAAAACCTAAGTTAACTAAAACGATTAACAAACTAAAATATGGCGTCGAAAAATTCCTCCGCATTGCTGTCGACTGGTAATGTGCCCAAGAAAGAAATAAATAAAACTCGTTTATTTGCGGCAAACATGACGCTAAGAAAGGACAGATATACGAAAATAACAAGTTGCGGGGAAATATGCGTCACATTCACACAAAACGGCCATCACTCAGCATAATGCTGCGAGACAGAGCCCCAGCGAAGAAAGAGACTTGCGGCATTGCCACGTTGTGTAGCAATGATTAGCCTCTGGCCAAGGTAAAAGCCAGCCCTTGGGTCACGGAAAGTGGCAATCAGCCGTTTGGAGATTTCATTGAATTGACCATGTGACGAGCACTCGGAAGCCGGATTAAAATAATGGATAATTATGATGTGTCATATTTATCCAGGTCATAAGGAAAATCATAGGATTTTATTACTAAAAACCTTTCAAAAATTCTGTTTGCGAATACTTGAACCAAAAAAGAAGCCGAGGGCCTCCGAGGCCTTACAAAATCTATTCGATTGTTTCTACAGTTTGGTTCACTGCAATGCAACAAACACGCTAAGGGTGTTTGAGTCAAACGCGGCCTGGGCTTTGAACTTTGATTCCATTGTTGTTCCATCGTAAAAAACCGACGCGGCCTAAAATTCTGTCCCGAGCATTTAGACATGACGCACACTATGCGACATGCGACTGCGTCAGTTCGGTGGACGCAACGACACACTGCGGCCGACTATTTCCATATATTTTATTCAAAGCTACGCACAATTGGCGTCAAGTTGCTGAGGCGCAACGAACGCCTAGAGGGCTAGTCGCAAGCTCTTGCTACTTGTCGGAGTGACTAGAAGCATAGTGCATGCGCACACCCGACGACAGTCGCATGCGACAGGTCAGCGGCAGTCTTGCTGTGAGCACCTTCGTTCTTTATAAGCACCACAAGTGCAACTAGAGGCTCCATATTCACTCACAAATAACCAGCTTTCTTGAATAATCAAAGCAAATCATCGCTTCCTACACGACGTCTGTCATAACGTCCAGTCGCAGACGCAAAACGCAGATGCAAACGACAACTCTGCATCTTGTTGCAAAGCTAAAGCTTTCTATAATGTTTTTCTTTGTTTTGCAGACTTGGGAAAATCGAGTTGCATCGGTAAAAAAATATATATTCCAAAAAAAAATCCATCCAATAATTTTGATAGCACTGCAAAAAAAAAATTGCTTTCAAAACATCCTACGTTATAATCAAACGTGGCCTGGGCACACATTTCTTTACGATAAAAATGATTCCCCAATTCAAAGCTAAAAAATGTAGGCCTACAAATTGATTGCACTAACGCAATCTAAATATCCTACGATTTGAATCAGCCGTGGCCTGAAGGCCAATTCTCGTGCTTAAAAAACGTTCAAATTCAAGTCGCAGTGCCGCAAAAGTTCCAAAACGTCAAAAAAGGTATTCTGCTAAACCAAAAAACTAAGTCAAAGGTGGCGTTTGGTGCGATGATATTGCGAATTGAATGAAAATAAGAAATGTACTGAAACGGTATTCTGCTAAATTGTCGAGTAGCGAATGAAAATAAAATCGATATCCGTGGGTATTCCCGTACCTAAGCAACCGTCAAAACTGACGTAACCATGAGATTATTTGTTGACTGAACTGTCACGAAAAATTTTAGCTTCTGCAGTTTCAATTTCTCATTTTATTTTCATTTTGTCCTTGAAATCATCTTGAAATCCAATATTCATGAAATAAAAACTTATACAGGAACAGTGTTGTAAATACTTTTGTGTTTGTGTGGTGAAATAATACAAAACGAGTGGGTTCGCCAGTGGGAGTTATTTTCATTCCTCGCACAACGTGCAGACGCCGAATCGTCGGCGGAACAACGTAGAGAGCACAGCAGTAGCTGTTCTCAGCATCGCCGGGGTCACACATCAGGCGCATTTTCCATAAGCGACCGTGCGTTTTTAAAACTTAGTCTTACGAACTGAAGCCGCATTTCCTACAGGATAAGCGAAGAAATGGACTGGGTGTTGCAGCCAAGGTTGGTCTACAAGTACAAATTATAATACTTATATCAAAACTAGCTTCCGCCCGCGTGGTATGTCGATAAAAAGTAGCCTATGTCCTTCCCCAGTATGCCATCTATCTCCTTGCCAAATTTTGTCGAAATCCGTTCCATGGTTTAGGCGTGAAAAAGTAACATACGGAGAGACAGACAGAGTTACTTTCGAATTTATAATATTAGTATGGATATATTAATAGGGATATTATCGATTGATATGCAACAAGGCAGCTATATTCTAAGCATCTTCATCACCGCATCTACTTATCAGCCACAGGGTCGAAACTCTATTCCTTCAGGTTCACAGTTGTGTAGAAAGGCTGGAAGTGTAACCGTGATTTTAAAATCTATGCGAAATGAATAAGTAATAGAATTTGTTTGTCTATTCACTATTTATTATATCTTTTATGTCTCCTTTTTAGATTCCTTACATTTAGATGAGATACGAAGTCCCGACCTATTTGCGGTCATGGCAGCCAATTTAAACGGAGATAGCCAAGTATACAGGAGATACTATAGAAAACGAGGCTGTGCGCACACACAACATGTACACAACCTCTTCCCTCACTCTCATAGTCCGATGGGTCGGCAATACGACGTAACCGGGAAGAGATTAGTACCAACGGCTGTACGTGCTTTCCTAGGCACGGGGTTGTCACACTATTACATTACTATTTGGAGGAATCACGCGGACGACACATGGCGGGAAAAATGAGCAGGACGGTCGTTCTGATTGCCATTGTTCGACCTAGATAAGAGCGAAAAGGACGGTCCACGTCTGATATAAAACCGTTTAAAGCGCCCTAATACACAGTGTTACTTATGTTGTTTTGCGTAATATTTTTTTGTTTGTATAAATAGTTACCTGCCTATTTAATAATAAATATTCACTTCAGTAGGGTAGTCATTTTATTTTTCTACAGTCACTCCACTTCTGTGAAGCACAGGGTCCGTCGATGTGGCGACGCTTGAGAGAGGCCTATGTTTAACAGTGGACGTCTTTCGGCTGAAATGATGACGATGACTCCACTTCTATAGAGCTGACTTTATATTAAGTAAGCACTTCGCCTGCAACTGCATCACGGCACGTTTGCTCTTTCACTATGCTCGTGAGAGATGGTCACAGTTCCAAACATAATACATATTTATATAGATTTGTATAAATGTATTACATTAATTACATTTCCTCCAGCCTCTTTGTCTGAATGTATGCCCAAGCTTCTGAATAAATACTACTTGATAGATTAAGTATGTACGATTCTTGCAAAAATAATCTTTAAGGTCGGACCAAAACCATATGCTGCATCCGGTTAGACTGGAAGCCGACGCCAACTTGGTTGGGAAAAGGCTAGGCAGATGATGAAGGTCGGACCAACACATAGGTTAGATCATCATCATCATTTCTGGCAGCCTTGTTCCACCCACTGCTGAGTAAGTATATGCTACACATCATTACGCTATTTCCTATGGAGGGAAGATGAATATTCTATTTTGTTCCTGTTCTTCGATAGTTTACTGCGGGATTGTACAAGACAGGATTTGACAAGCTTTACAAGGAGCTATGTTGGAAAATAGTAAGAACACAAACAGCCTTGTGGAATCTTCTTAGCAAGTGTTTGCCTCATAAGGTAATTGGCGTTTGACATATTAGTACGAGAGCCCACGACCAAAACCATGTCGCATCGCTTTACGGCCAAAACCGTATAAAATCATTAGTTCGTTGAAGTTGTTGTTACGTTACATACAAATTTTGCGAGGCACATGTGACCTGACAAATTTTTCAACACGTTCAAAATCCTTCGTTCGTGTTCTTTCTATTTAATTTTATTTGTAAATCTAAAATCTATCGTTCAGCTACATTCTGAAAATCAGGCAGATTGTTAAGAAATAGATCGGTACTTTTTTGGCAAATTCTGAAAGGAGATCATTTATTTGATTGATTGTGAAAAATTCTGAAAGGAGATCATTTATTTTGGGCCCAAAACCCAAAGTTTTAGTTTTATATTTAAAAAAAATGAAGGTAAGTACGTAGAATAGACTTGAAGAAAACAGCTGAAGGAATAGCCTTTGAGATTCAGCGCCATGGTATAAAATGATTAGGAGGACTTCTCCGACCAAGGTACCTCATTTTTTTTTCGCACTCTGCACTTTGTGTTTTTGGTCCAACTTTGTATGAGACGTGAATTCAGGATTTTGGATTCAGGTCTATCAATTTTATAGGGTTTTGGTCGAAAAACGACAAGGCAAAAATGTTAGTCATGGGCTCTCATACTATAAGAAAGTGTCATGTGTCATGTGTGTCTTTTCAAAGTTAGCTTTTGTATAATAACTATTTGATACCCTATATTTGATTGTGCATAAATAGTATTCAAACTGCTGAAAGTCCATCATTTCTTCGGTTTATGGGCCCAGCCCGCTTCCACTGCGCAAGTGACACAGTCAATTACGACATATAGATATAAGAAAGGCTATTTTCATCACATGCCAATGAATCGTACAGTCGAAGCGATTCAACGTCTGCCTTGCATGACCTAGGTTGTGAGTTCGATCCTCAACTATTGTTATATTTTTTGTTTTTTTTTGTAATTCATTTTTGTACTATTTTGATACATCAAGATTTCCATATTAATAATAATAAAATAACTGCATGCTTTTTAGGGTTCCGTACCGAAAGGGTGTAAATTATTTGTTATTACCAAAGGAACAGACCGATCGTTTGATCTTGCGAAAATGAGCAAAAGTTTATAATAAAGAAATGAAAAAGGCAAATGCAAACTATACTTTGATTTATTTTGCTACATTTGTATGCAGTAACTAGTACCTTGTATAAATGATTTTTTACAATATAGTATACTTGTAATATTTTTACAAGGTAGCTTGGCACTTTCATCTGTAAAGGTTTTTAAATCCGCTGTAAAACTTCATCTCCCGTCAGGATATCGAAAAATCTGCTATTGATGCTAAAAACAAACCCTTGTGTTTGTTGTAGAGGGTACGGAAGTTTTTATCATAACGGCACTTCTATATCTGTATGATTTTCCCCGCAACTCTTCACTCAACGCACTAGAAAGTCTACAACAGTAGGTATCTATCCTGGATGCTATGCTCGGGTTCTGTTTCGAAATACGATGATATTCCTCACTCTGACCAAATAAAAAACCTTCCTCATGGATAATATAGTTATGTAGGAACTAAACAATTTTCTGATGCCTATTTCGGCACCATATTCGACAAATCTCTTTCTTCCTGTGATAGTGTTATATAGTTACAGTTATTTCACTCATAAACCAAGAATTTAATAAATAAAAAAGATATAATACTATAGTTTAACATTCAATATAATGACGTCTCTTCTTGACATCTAAAACCATCGCGCTTGCGCGTTGCGATATCAATACGTTCCAAATTATCTTTCTATCTGAATATTTATTTTAATGATTTTGTATTCTCAAAGATATATAATAACAATCGGGAAATGAAAATACTAAAACTATGTACTTATCCAAGCAAACTAATTAATACATTTAAAAAATCATAAAATAAGCTTGCTAAAAATTGAAGTATCACTAATTATCACAATATCGTCTGCGTGCATTGAACCAACATTAAAATACATTTATTTTCGTAAACGAAAACATACTCGACCGCCGTGAGACTCGACTGCGAAGACATTGCGATCGGAATGTGAATAAACCGAATATTAAGGTTAGCAGAATACCATTTTTTGATCTATTCACAATGTCATCGCATTCCGGTCGCATGATTTTCAATTAGCACGTTAAATAGCAGAATTGGCCTTCTGGCCTCACAAAATGGCGGCCTTTGCTTCCCCCACGTGGTCGACGGCCAACAATACGTACTAACGAGATATTTGAGGCACGTCTGACTGGCGAATTCAAATTTACTACGAAACGTTATTCAAATTCGAAATTATAGTCGTATCTATAGAGGAGTTGGTTGCCAAGTGTTTTGGTGTGTGCAATAGAAGTGTTTATTTATTTGTAATGGCAACTTTGAGACTTGGACCTAGACTCGCGACAATCTAAGAAGTCCGTTTTGACAGCTATAAAAATCCTTTGTGTAGCGATGAAATAAAAAATTAGTTTCCTAAATACTGATTCTCGAGACATATCGATTAAATATATTATGAGAGTTTGTAATCGAAGACTTATCTCCATTGCTTAAAACTGATTCTCAAGGCATAACGTTTTATTACAAGTACGATAACGAAACGTCAAAACGAACTTCTTAGATTGTCGCGAGTGTAATTAGTCGACCGAGTGGTGTAGTCGTCGCTAGTACGACTGCTGGGGGCCTAAAACGGCCACATTAGCAATTCCTCTAAAAGCAATTCATTTCCTGAATTCCCAGCTGTCATTAGCAATTCCTTTAATTTAACACAAAAGCAATTCATAATTTGTTGACCATTTTACAAATCTCCATAGGCAACTGTCAAAGAGATGAATTATTACGTAATATGAATTGCACGCAGATCATACTTAGAATTGTCAGTTTGTGACATTTTACGATGATTCATAATATTTTCCTATTATGATTCTGCCAAAGTGGGCGTTTCAAGCCCATTGTCTTTGGGTATGATACCCGAATTAGGAATATTTTATTGTTTTTGAATAAAGATGGTGTTAGACCACAGGAACAGAGTATTCATGCGTATGTAAACAATATTTTGAAACCATATTTTTTATTTAAAAGAGTATCCGTGGAGTTTCTTGCCCGTTCTTCTCCAGAGGAACCTACACGCTGTGGAATGTGCAACTAATTTCATTTTTCAAACTGACCGACCCGACCACTTGACAATTCAAAAGTGCCTGTAATTGGTTTCATTGAAATAAATGCTTTGAGTTTGAGTTTGAGTTTGATGTCAAGCATATGAAGCAAATAATGCTATTGCTCTTGTTCTGGTTATAATGTTTGTTTGGGTTTAGGAAATTCTTGGAAACAACAATAAGAATAATTTTATATATATATATATATATATATATATATATATTTATAAGAACAATTTAAAGTTACAGCGTGGAGTCAGCATTTGTGCATAGCTGGCAACACTAGCCTTCTTTTATATAACATGTGACTTATAATATTGACAAAATAATTCATCTCAGTTAATAAAAAAGCTTGTAAAACATAAGTAATATGAAATGTCGTTTTTACCAACAGAATACTCATGGGGCCCACAAAATCGAAAGTTAAAGTGAGCGAACACGAAGTCAATAACTAGTCAGCAAAGTTATATTGTCTGGGCTCCAGTGTAACAATTAGTTTATTATTAAACTAGTGTTTAAAATAAGACAACAACGGCCTTACCACAAAATCTTAGACACTTTTTCAACGCGTGTTTAATGTCAGTTTTATGTCAAACTCCATACAGAAATCATGTTTATAGGTGTTTAAGCTAAACATAAACACGGATAAACACGCCTGATAAACACGGTTCTGTGATAATAGTTTCATGAAATAACATGCCTAACGTTTTAAATTAAAATTCATTTATTTCAGGTAAATAAATCACCCATAGAAAATAAAACAATAAAATCTCAATAAAACAAATAAAGTTAAATTAAAATCAAAATAAAATAATAAATAAAATCAAATCAAATTCAATAAATACATAATTCAAAAACAATAAAATAAACACACAGTAAAAGAAAAAATAAAAAAAGTTTTGAGTTACAAAATGGACCTTTAAATTGGTGAATAACATATTGCGTTTTTATGATTTCTAACGTGATGTTATTAAAGTGGACGTACATGTCCATAAAATGTAGATATTTTATGTAGGTTATCGTGGGCGGAAAAACGTCTTCATAATTATATTTCCATACATTTTACTTCCCTGTGTTATCGTAAAGCCGTCCACGATTATATCGTGACGTAAGAAATAATAAAAGCGCAACCCTAAATTGGTGAACATTCTGCTGTTAGATCATCCAATGATAAAATGCATGTTCCACTATGAAAAAGATATCAACGAAAGATGACTACGAAACAATAGTGCGTTTTAAAGAAAAGACATTATGTTTAATCAAACCTCTAATAGTTCCCATTTTGCGCTCCTAAAAATATTATTGAACACAATTTGATTGCACCTCTTTTTGTGACTAATAAACTCAAACTCAAACTCAAAGCATTTATTTCAAATAAACCAATGTACCAACGTGTCAAAATACCAACTGTAACTACGACGAACTGGGATGGATGGCTCGGCAGACGCTGTCACGGCACCGCTCGCTTGGCTCGCTCGGCTCGCGCCCGTTTGTTCACAGTTTTAACCTAACCCATTTTTTCGGGGTGCCCTAGCTTTGTTACTGCAAAAAAATTTGAGAAAAAGGCAGAAAGTTAGAAAGAGGATCAATCATTTAAAACAGTGTGCATCATTAGAGGCGTAAAAAGTTTTTAGAGGTTCATTAATATAAAAAGTGTCCGTCATTAGAAGGTCAATAAGTTTTAAGGGGGTTTAAGTTAAATATTTCTGAAAAGAAAATGTCATATCAAAAATGTACGAACAAACCTAATATTTTTTCATTTTTACTTCTCTTTACCTACACATGTCGCGCCAAAACCATGAGCTATCCTCAATATTTCTTTCATATTTACAACATAAAAATCTCATTCACGAGATCCAGGGTTGTAAAGTTGTAAATAAAAAAAGTACACTGAAATTCACCAGGCCGATTCTTATTTATTATAGCAATGAAACTAGAGTTGGGCTGCACGTAATCCCAGCGCGGGATTTGAATGTTCCGGGTGGCACGGGATGATAAAGATCCCTGGTTTTTATTCCTTTTTAAAGTGGCTGTAATAGTTTATTTCTTGGAGGACTGGGCTGTGTATTTGCTAACGAGGGAGCGAGTTCCCCCCTCCTTGCTGTATGTTATCGGAAACATGGAATATCGTATTTTTAATAAGAGAGATGTTGTATTTTTATAAGCAATAGATACAGCTTTCTTATGAAATATTCCTTTATAGCTAGGTTTCTCTTCCAAGCAGCTTTATTGTGTTCTTGTTTAAAAAATATTGGTTCCGTTTATATGCAGTACAGATTTTAACTTTTTCATGGACGGCAAACTTTTTAGTGTGGCAGGGCTCCGTGATTCGACGGTATCACATTCCATTAGATTAGACAAACAATCGATATTACTTCAACATTACTACTAACTTTACTACGGCTCATGTATTATTATGAAGCCGCTCCACAACTAAACTCAGCCCTGGGCTGAGTTACGCACGTGTAAATAGCTTCGCTTTGTATGAAAATGTAGGCGGAATCGTCCACTGCGACACACGGCTAAGCTACGCATGAATGCGTGGCTGGCAAAAGTATGAACCGCGCAGCTAACGTGGGCTCCGTGCACATCTAAAGATACAAGTCCGTAGCTGAGTGCAACCACCAGCAGCAGGCGACGTTTCTCCGCAATGCTACTTAACTGGTTTGTATGTATTTCTATCAAATTCCTTCCGTAGAAGAGCGGTGGCCACCACATAGCGCACGCAATTTACTGGTGAATGACGTCTCTGAAACGTTATCTATGAAAGTAAGTTGATGTGTATGTGTTTCCTAGAGAGCGTTTTTTGACAGCTTTATCGCCATCATTTTCATGACAGCTGTCTCTAAGCCCGCTATGTGGCGGCCACCACTCTTCTAGGAAACCGTAACTTTACGTAGTACTGGACGGTCGACTTAAGAAAATGTGATCCCAATATAATATTTTCGATTTCCCATCCCTACTGTCCGTTTATTATGAGTAGTATGTATCGTAAAATTTTATTGTGCCAATTTATTTACAGATATTTCTATCCACGTTGATTTAGTAATAAAAGAAAAAGTAACATTATAGTATATCAGATGTTACCTGGTATCGTTTCGTGTAGGATTTGGAGAATTATAATATTTTGAGGATATTTATAAAGAAAATGGAAACATATTTTTAGATTTGTTTTTCGCTCTAGTCTAGTCTATGTTCCAGTAAAGTACATAATATTAAAAATCTTACGTTTTTTGCAATTTACAGGTCAGTAGCAGTCGTTCTAAAATTGCCACTTTGGCAGAATCATAATAGGAAAATATTATGAATCATCGTAAAATATCACAAACTGACATTTCATAATATGATCTGCGTGCCGATTCATAATTCATCTGTTTGACAGTTTTCTATGGAGATTTGTAAATTGGTCCACAAATTATGAATTGCTTTTGTGTCAAATTAGAGGAATTGCTAATGACATCTGGGAATTCAGGAAATGAATCGCTTTTAGAGGAATTGCTAATGTGACTGTTTTAGGCCTGCAGGTTGTATGTTGATCTAAATATGATTTGCCGCCGTATCCATGTATCATTCCATTTGGATTTTCTCAGCCTGGAGTCTGGATTTGTACCCAGTTAATGATAATAGCGCCGCCCCTATTAATAATAATAGGTACTCCTCCAGACCGAATTTCGACCACGGCGACCGATCTCAACGGAGACCAGCCTTCGGGGGAGATATTATAGTGCACAAGTGTGTGCGCAGACACAGATGCACTCTTTCTTCTCTCACTCAATTTGACACGACCGGAGAGAGATCAGGTGCAGGGCTAACGGCTTAACGTGCGCTCCGAAACACGGGGGCAGCACACCGCCAACTTTTAAACGAAATGTGGGTTTATAGGTACCCCGATGCATAACCCTTTGGGGAATACGGCCGTGATATTACATAATGTACCTACGTTACTTAATACTACACAGCAATGACACATAGATATAATTAAGTTGCTACAGAGATAAATATAAATTTAACCATGTGGAGGACATAATTTAGAAAATAATGAGATCCTTCGGGACACAGACGGACCTATGTCAACTAACTCATGCATAACAAAATAATTAACGTTACGATATTCTTAATACTTAATAAATCCTTACTTTATTTTTATTATAAATGCGAAAGTAACTCTGTCTGTAGTGTCGCGCTTTTACGCCTGAACTACTGAACAGATTTAAATGAAATTTGGTACACAGATAGTCTAGAGCCTGAGAAAGGACATAGGTACACTTTTATCGACATACCACGCAGGGGAAGCCACAGGCGGAAGCTAGTAGGGACTATTTTAAATCACAATTCTAATCATATTTTTTTTAATGATTAAAAAAGATGTGAAAGTCGAAAAGAAAGAACGAAAAATTATGAAATTTTTCGTTATTTTTTATATAACATAATCAGCCTATAATAATAATAATAATATCCCCACCGCCGTATCTCTACGTTGACGTCGTGGTGGGGCTTGCGCCCCACCGCCGTATCTCTACGTTGACGTCGTGGTGGGGCTTGCGCGCTCCGAACTCTAGGTCTGTGCCGGTAGAGTTTACTTTGCCGGAACAGGTCTAGGATGAGGAGCCAGACCAAGAGAGATACAAAAACCCGCAGGGCAGCTTGTGGCGAGCTGTTAGGCAGTAGCGACCCCACGGACCCTACCTCCCGGGAGAAGTCTTGTTCCTCATCTCTGGCTTGCCTTTATTGGCTGGCTGGAGTGAACACTGACGAGGAACAGAGCTCCCACCTCATTCTTGCCTTGATTGGCTGGCTTGAGTGGAGATTCGCAAGAGCAAACGTGCTCGGAGGAAGGAAGTATTCCAGTAAGTGCTCGTAGGGATCTTGACCATCTTCCGGGCTCTGGGATTGTTCTGAAAGCCGTGGAATACCTCTCCACTCCTCAAGCACCTCAGGATATGTTGCCCCCTTGTTGCTACGTCACTATGTGCTAGCGACAGTTTCTGGGGGCCCATTATTGAGTGTGCAAGTCACCCCCTGCCATCTTATCCACTTATCCATAATATATATTATATATCATTGGTCAGGCAGGGGTCATAGTCCTTCCATAGTTCCTGGTAACCATTCCACTATAGCCAGCCAAACCCATAGCCCAATGTTTTGTTTCCATGTACTGCAATAGTCCTACACCAACCGGGGATTGTCCTTGGGTGCACTAGCATAGTGTGTACAGGGATAATCGTCGGCTGGTGCCTCATTCCATTTAAAATTGTCTAAGGGGCCTCTGTGAGTTGGCTTCGGCCCCTCGTACGCCTTTCAAAAGACCGGGACCCCGATGATCCCGAGATATGCAAAATATACAACAAATAATAATATAATAATTATTTTATTTCGGAAGACAAGAAACATCCATAATTTGTTAGTAAACAATTTACCTTAAATAACTATGTTAGTATACATGCAGATGAGACAAATAATGGACGAGCGGGCAATCAAATTTCCCCGCAATGACGCGGCACGCTTACGTCTGATCGCTGCAAAGCCAGTCAGTGTGCGCATCAGCAAACATTCCCGACGCACTGCAGAAACGTGGCAGCCCCAACAGCATCCTGAATGCATTGTTGTATTGAACACGAAGAGCACTGATGGCTTTCTGCGTACAACTTGTCCAGAGGCTGCACGTGTAAAATGTTTGACAATATGCTTTAAAAAGCGTCACTTTCACCTCACACGTGCAATGAGCAAACCTACGGACAAGCATGTTGCATCGAACCGCCAATGCTCTTCGTTCCCTTTCTAGATCCAGATCATCTTTAATGCCCGCAGTAACAACATGGCCTAGATATTTAAATTGTTGAACACGGTTTAAGATATTACCTGCAAGTTTAATGGCCGGAAAACATTCTGAGGTCTTAGCTCCAAAAATAAGAACCTCACTCTTTTTGGCATTGTATCTCAACCCGTGTGCCTCAACATACCTCTCACAAACATTCAACAACTTTCTCAAGCCTGAGACTGACGGGCTCAATAGTGCCATATCATCGGCATAGCTGATATTATTAAAAGCTACTCCATCTATAAAACAGCCGGCCCGCAGGCTACTGAGCTCACTAATGAGTCCGTCTATGTATAGGTTAAACAATATCGGAGAAGTCAAACCACCCTGTCTGACCCCACACTGCAACCTATACTCATCAGAATTGGCCTCAGCCCAACGCACACGGTTCACCTGGTGACCGTACCAGTACCTAAAGATGTTTATAATTTCCAATGGTATATTTGCTTTGCGTAACTTTTCCCATAACTTGTCATAATTCACCATATCAAAAGCTTTTGACATATCGAGGAAGCAAGAAAAGACAGGACTCTGATTATCTACATAATAGCTTACTGCCTTTTTCAGGCACACTATAGCCGTCTCCGTTGACAGTCCCTGGCGGAAACCGTGCTGAGCATCATGCAACGAAATATTCTTCTGTAAGAAGGTGTTCAAGAGACTATCAAAAACCTTTGCCACAATCGTTGCCAGAGATATCGGTCTATAGTTTGACTTGTCCGACATGTCACCAGTTCTATTTTTAACAATAGGTACCACTACAGTTTTCATCATGTCACTAGGCAGATAGGAATGCGAGAGACCGACGTTATACAACAATGCTAAGACTCGGGGCAAATGCTTACCAGCATGCCTTAGATGCTCAACACTGAGCCCGTCGTGTCCGGGTGACTTACCACGTTTCATTTGACTAATTGCATTTTTTACTTCTTTAGCTGTAAATCTTAAGATTTTTCGGTATTGACGGCTTGGTACTGAAATCATGGTCTCCCGACGACGACGGAGGTCCCAGTGGTGAATCAATTACAAATACATCTTTAAACATGTTAGATATGTCAGTGGCGTCAGACAGTCCATCGACACTCACCGGGAGGACAGTTGCATGGTTCATGTTTTTAGTGCATTTCCAAAAATCCCGAAAATTATTTTTGTTATGATGTGATGCAATCTGATCCATAACTATTTGATCCTGGGTGGTTCTGGCACCATTTCAGCTTAGATTTAAACACATTTCTAGTTTTCACCATATTATTGTATGCTTCACGTATGAAGGCTTACCCGCTGACACCCATATCAGAAAACTAAGTCTGGCCTCCCGATGAGCTCCGCCAACATGCCGATTCCAGCCTTTAATATATCCTCCCGTCCTTTTGCAAGGCGGTCCATCAAATGAATCAATAGCAGCGTCGCTCAAAATCATTATTAAATTATTATACAATTTGTCAATTACTAAACGATGTTCTAATTTATCACAATTCATGTCACAACAATTACGGAGGTCATCAGGAAAATCAATAAATTTTAAATAATTATTACATAATTCATTATATAAGGTAATCTGTTGCAAATGTCTATTACCCCATAAGATTTTATTCGATTTACAATTATTCATAGGATTTAAATTCGGATTAATAATGTTTAAATTACAATAAACAAATAAAGGAAAGTGGTCTGACCACGTCACATCATATTTTATATTGACACTAGTAACTGACTGAAAGGCAGACTCCGTTACCACACAATGGTCGAGCCATCGTTTACACCCATGAGCCTCGCTCACGAACGTATACGTACCATAGTCAGTACCTAACATATTTATGTCAGCACACACCCACTTTTGTTCTACGCAAAAATTGTGCAACTCGTTACCAAATAGTTCATTAGGATGGGAATTAAAGTCACCGAGTATATATGAAGATCCTACCTGCTGTTCCTCAATGATTGCGTTAATTCGACTCAGACAGTCTGTGAACTCACTCAGGTTCTCTGCACAGTTGGTTGGCATATAAACACTGAACACCAAGATTGATCTATCACATAACACAATTTTTATCGCTGATATCCGCACCGAACCACAATCAATCACTGATACATTCGAAAACGCGCTTTTCTTCCACAATACTGCGACCCCTCCATAAGGCCTGCCATGTAATAAGCCCGCAGCCGTGTCCACCGCCGATGACCCAGTGTAACTAAAACCAGAGTCAATTCCACCAAGATATGAGAGGTCATGAGGCATAAGCCAAGTTTCCTGCAGTGCTATGATATCTGCTGATCCACATAATATCCTCACGCTATCTATTGATCGTTTGACGGATTTACAATTAAAACTAACCACGACACACTGTTTGTTTTGCATTTAACTCATTTTGTAGTTTCGTTATCGCTAATCCTTTTATTCGCAATGTGTACAAAGCGACGGAATGAAATTTGAAATGAAAGGATTTTATCTCGGGATGGGAGTCTATGTTGTTGATGTGATCCCCTCCGCTAGTAGACATAGTTCGCACCGATTGCGCAACGGGTTTCACCGTCTCAACGTTAATTTGAGATTTATTTTTTGAACTACCCACAATCACTTGATCATTCATCACTTTATTTAGTGGTCGTAAATTTGCATTTTCAATCACAGATTTTGATGCGTTTGCATTTTCGTTGCTGGGTGGTGAATTAACGGCGACTATTATGTCATCCACCGTATTTAAAAGCGCACAAGAATCACTATCGCACTTATCCATAAATTTCACACTACCTTCAGATTCATTTATGTTGTCTTCAATGATTTTTAAATTTGCAAAATCAGTTTTCAATGAACATAGTTCCTCTTTTCTAGCATAGTTTTGTTTGAAATCTATCATCTCCTGTTGTAGTATTACTATGTCCTTGAGTAATCTTGTGACATCTACATGATCAAAAGTTACAGGAGGAAGCTTATACAAATTGCGCGCCACAAAAATAGGAAGTTCCTCTGCATCTAACTGCCTCATTAATCCCACTATATCTTCCAAGTCCCGTTGTGATTTCCCCTCCTTTTTCCTTTGAATCTTCCGCTTAGCAGTTTTAACGGATTCAAATAGAAGATTTTTGGCTGTAACGATGTCCTCTTCTGAGAACGCACTATTACATATCCGGATCAAGCTCACTGCATCCATAACGTCCATCTTATTTTGGATGAACGATAGCAGTTCATTTATCACTATATTACAACTGATACATTTTACGACATTCGTAGCCATAATTACAAAATATCTCCGAAAACAGTGCGCGCGCGCTCGCGTAGTGACCGAGACTGTATAATGTTCCCACTGCTGGGACACAGGCCTCCTCTCTGTGAGAGGGAGTGGGCCGTAATCCACCACGCGGGCCCAGTGCGGGTTGGTAGATGTCACATGTCTTCGAATTTTTGGTTCTAGGACATGCTGGTTTAACCATGATGTTTTCCTTCACCGTTTTGAGAGCAGTGGCGATGAAATAATTTACACAAAGTAAAGCGCCTCTCAGGGTTCGAACCTACGACCTACAACTCGTAATTCGTGGCCGTTACCACTGGGCCACCACTGCTCATTTTGAACAAAAAAACAAAATGGTTGACACTTAGCGGAGAAGTATATTGGACCAAGTTTAGAGTGTAATTGTACTTTACAATAGTTTTTATTTAAGTATTTAGTATTAGTCCATGTCCGGTCACACTGCGTACATTGTGTTCTATATAACACCATACTGCGATGCTGACGTCCGCGGCGCGTACTACGTTGCTACGCGTACGCGACCGACCGTACGCGACCAACATCAGCGTAAGAGGAATTCAGGCCTAAAAAATGTTTGTTAACAATTTAGCGAGGGTTATTTACTAGCTGTTTTATTGTTGAAAGTCTTGCTGAATTTTTGTTGGTCATATTGAAAGAGAAGAAAGATTTAGATTTCATTAGCATAACATAATCAGCCTATAATATTCCCACAGCTGGGACACATGTCTTGGTTCTAGAACATGCCGGTGCCATGCACAAAGTAAAGCGCATGGCTGGGTTCGAACCCACGACCTATACAAATCGTAAATCAGGACGTTAATCGTCACCACTGCGCGACGACTGCTCTTGAACTATACATATATATACATCATAGTTCAAGAGCAGTATATATACATACCATTTATTACTTACTCAAATCCCAAATTCTTCCCATAATGCTTTACGAAAATTGTAAAGTAACGACATCCCTCCCTCCATTCAAATCATAGCGAAACTTAATGCAAACTATTGTACAGTCATCCGAAAGATTCTTGCGCTCCAATAGCTCGGAAATCTTTAAAGAAAATTTCACAGTTCACTCGACCATTCCACTCACTTGCTCAGTTAGATTTTGAACAGATTCTCTTACAAGTTCAGGTGTAACCAACCGTTTGATTTTCGCTTCACAGATCCATGAAAGGTTCAACCAAGTTTTCTTGGGAGTTTCTCGCTGTGGATTTTCTATAGAAATGTGAACGGATTACAATTTTTAATAGGGATTTAGTTAATACCTAATTTTTTTAAACATTTTTTGAACAGCCTCTATTATTATTAAATTAAAGTCTTTTATTTCGGTCCCCTAGTTATTATAGTCTATTTGGTTATTATACACACGACTTAGAAAATAGTATACACACACCACACGTGCTGACACCTACCAGAAAACAACACAAACTATTCATTACTACGCCTCAGTGGCATGTAGGCGTATCCAATGTCCCAGTATGGGGTTGTCCCACCTATCGGCTATAGTTTTGATGCTGTTGGGGCTGCTCATAAGGCGTTGTCCTATTTGGCGAAGATCGCACGATCAAACGCATCGTACGATCTTTATTAAGCATTTTTTTTTTCGCACGGTTACTTGCGAGTTTCAAATAGGACACTCTGATGAAATCTGTATGTTTGAACTCATCGCACGACGAGAACGCATCGTGTCATCGAGTGCAAGTAATCGTGCGAGCACATGAAATGCGATAACAATCGTACGATGCGTTTGATCGTGCGATCTTCGCCAAATAGGACGACGCCTAATGGAAGCGCAACGCTTGCGCATGATGGCGTAAAAGCCATCTATATTATTGCTAAAGATTCAGCTTTCACCAGAAAAATTACAAACACTCAATTTGAAATTGAACTTTATTAAAAAGGTTTAAGGCCACCATATTCGAGCGTAGTAGGCATTTAGCGCTACCTCAATCCCTGCGAGCTAGTCGCGCGAACACGTAGTTCAAATGAACTCGCTGACCCCGCTGTGCAAAAATTTTGCGTCACAGTATAAAATTGTAACAGTAAGTACAATTAACTTTGTTTTACGGAATTCATGTTAATGTTTCAGGTGTTTAGTTTTTAGGGAAATATAAGCAACACAATTTTATTACCTACCTACCATTGTTTTTTTTTAATGTCTTTAACACTGTTTCCTTTTCTTTCATGACTGTTACAGCGCTTCCGCACTACGCTTACGCTTACTACCGCACTACGCTTACTTATAATAATAAAACCGGCCAAGTGCGAGTCGGACTCGCGTACGAAGGGTTCCGTACCATTATCTATAAAAACGGCAAAAAAAAAACACGTTTATTGTATGGGAGCCCCCTTAAATATTTATTTTATTCTGGTTTTTAGTATTTGTTGTTATAGCGGCAACAGCAACATACATCATCTGTGAAAATTTCAACTGTCTAGCTATCACGGTTCATGAGATACAGCCTGGTGACAGACGGACAGACAGACAGACTGCGGAGCCTTAGTAATAGGGTCCCGTTTTACCCTTTGGGTACGGAACCCTAAAAAACGAAGTATAAAAACAAATTATTTAAAAAAACAAAAAACACGATTGCAAAAAAATAACTGAAAGAGAAAACCGGCCAAGTGCGAGTCGGACTCGCGCACGAAGGGTTCCGTACCATTATCTATAAAAACGGCAAAAAATCACGTTTGTTGTATGGGAGCCACCCTTAACTATTTGTTTTATTTTAATTTAATTATTTATTTTAAAAGTGAATATGTAACTAAATATTCTGTGAATATTTCAAGCGTCTACCTGTTGTCGATTTCAATATCGAGCAAAAAACTCACGTTTGTTGTATGGGCTCCCATACAACAAACGTACCCTTAAATATTTATTTTATGCTGGTTTTTAGTATTTGTTGTTATAACGGCTACAGATATACATCACCTGTGAAAATTTCAACTGTCTAGCTATCACGGTTCATGAGATACAGCCTGGTGACAGACAGACAGACACACAGGCAGACAGCGGAGCCTTAGTAATAGGGTCCCGGTTTACCTTTTGGGTATGGAACCCTAAAAACAAGCATTCTAATCTATAGAATTTTGGTATGGCAGGCAATTTCCCGCAGGAAGTCAGCCAGTAATATTTCAAGCGTCTACCTGTTGTCGTTTTTTATTTTATTCTGGTTTTTAGTATTTGTTGTTATAGCGGCAACAGCAACATACATCATCTGTGAAAATTTCAACTGTCTAGCTATCACGGTTCATGAGATACAGCCTGGTGACAGACGGACATACAGACAGCGGAGCCTTAGTAAAAGGGTCCCGTTTTGCCCTTTGGGTATGGAACCCTAAAAACAAGGATTATAATCTATAGAATTTTGGTATGGCAGGCAATTTCCCGCAGGAAGTCAGCCAGTAAGTCGGTAAGTCAGCCGCAGCCGGTAAGTCAGCCGCAGCCGGTAAGTCAGCCGCAGCCGGTAAGTCAGCCGCAGCCGGTAAGTCAGCCACAGCCGGTAAGTCAGCCGCAGCCGGTAAGTCAGCCGCAGCCGGTAAGTCAGCCGCAGCCCGTAAGTCAGTCGGTATGTCGGTCGGTAAGTCAGGAGATAACAGATATCTACACTAGTCACTATTGAAATTTTGAAAAATGATTGTGTGAAAGTACAACAACATCAACAACCTTGCATTATAATTATAATTTGTACAATAGATACCTACAGTAGGCGCGCGAGTTGAATTGATGCAGTAGGTACACTAGGTACATGTCTGACGGTCACGTAATAGAATCTACCTATTGCGCCTGAGCGAGAAGCAAATACTGCCGTCGCATCGTCGCGTCGCCATTCTAAATCCCAGTAAAAAAATCGAGTTGTAGGTCCGTTCAACTGAACAGTCAGTTGAACTGCAAAGATAAAAAGATTTATTTGTAAAAATGATCTTTGGTGTAGTTATGGTACTGTTCTTTCTGTAAACTGTAATATTAAAAACGAGTAGGTAGTTATAATATACGTAGAAAAATTATAATCAAACTCACCTTATTGTTTATACAGACTAATTTTTAAAACTAACACACATGGAAAATAACAATAATTTCTCGTATATTTTGCGGGGAACGCAGCGAGCTAGCAACAGCGACACAGGTCCTACCCCAAAGACGCCTGGCCGGCTACTGAAACGAAGCGCGCGGGCCGCCTTGTTATATAATATCTTGTTAAAACAATAAAAAACTGTTTTGAGAAAAATAAACCATAGAATATTCTTCGTAATTTCATTGCCTATTTTTGACATGTTTTTCGGGAGTAAAAGTTGGTTCTACTGCAAGTAAACCTTAAAAAACGATTAAAAAATCGCGAAGAGTTTTCTCGATTTTTTTTGATCGAGTGAAGTTGTATAAGTCGTGTTTTGAACCATAGAATAATCAAGAATATTTATTAAACTACAACATGTATTTTTATCAGATCAAAACAAATTATATTTGACTGTTTAATGTTGAATCAAAAATAGGTCGATTCTGAGAGTCCTGCCCTTAATTACTAAAATCAGTCCTTTTCGTGTGCCTTGTGGCCAGTAAAGCCCCATTTACACGGTGCAAGTTTATGGAATGTTCAAGAGCAATAATCGCATGCCAAAAAGCAAGTTCAATGATTGCCATTCAAGAAATGCATGCAAGTGTTTACACGCGCGCTATTCGTGTTTATACGGAGGAGTCTCGATATGTAAAGATGGTCACCCATTCACGGACCAACCCCGGCAAGCGTAGCTTAACCTGATGGATCGACCCGTGCGGCTGTTATTATTTAGTCACGAGCTCATCCTCCTAACCAACCATATTATTAAAATCTTTTAACCCAGAACGATGCACCCCTTCAAGCCTTCCGCTATCCCAAAATAGAATTGGTTCATACAATAGGACAAACAATCTATAGCGCCATGCTTCCAAGGATCCCATTGACAATAATAGTTTGGGAAAAGGGTTCCATATCAGAACGGAATTCTGGTATTCAATGAGAATTAAATCAAATAGTTTGGTGAAGCGGGAAAGGTGATGGATCGGGTTTGTTGATTAGAGATATTTTTGTTTGAATAATTTTTAAGAGATTAGGTACAGTCGAAAAAATTGAATTCTGACCCACCATGAGCTTATTTTCTTACAGACATTCAAATACAATAAGGTCGACATTCGCGTAAACATACATTTCCTTGGTAACAACCTTGTCATCTGCCATTTAATTACACAGAGAATTATCTGTTGCAGTCTCCATCTTTGTTAAGAGCTTTTAAAAAAATATTATTTGACACCAATTTCTGAGTGACATTTGTTCTGAGTTATAGTTAACTCCAGTTTGGTTTCAAAATATGATTATTAATGCTTTATCTAAAATATTATCTATTGCAGTGATGACAAAGCTTAAAATTGCATAGATCTCCTACCCGTATTGACATAGATTGCTTAATATTTAAAACGTTCTAAGTGCGGCATGCACTGTAAAGGAGGGAATTTTTTGTTATTTTGACAGTTTCAAACGATTTAATGTCAAAGTGGGTCATGATTCACTTAGCCTGACTGTACATGTTAGTGATAAAAAAACACTATAAAGCTGGCCTCTTATTCTATTGAAATAAGGCACTACGCTACGCTACGCCAGCTCAAGGGCAAAGTGTTACCAAAGAACGTGCGGTCGACATTACTTTCAGTTTTCTTTTTTGTTAGAAAAAAACCTTCCTGTTTGAATCTCATGAAAGCTGCAAACCTATTGTGTTTTTATAAAAGTCAAAATTAATCTGCCTAGCCTCTTCCCAGCTTTGCTTAGGTCGGCTTCCAGTCTAATCGAATGCAGCTGAATAACAGGTTTTTCCATGAAGCGGGTAGTCGCTTCTGACGGCGATATCTGACCTCCACAACCCAGTACCTGGCCAATACTATACTCCTTGATAAGACTGATTGCCAAACTTTCGGGCTTCTGACAATCCGTAACGACTGTCAAGGATCCATGAATTACAGCCAGGCCAATGGCTTAACGTGCTTTCCGAGGACGGACGGAGTATTACGTAGGTAATAGGTGATACGGTGGTGTCCGCAACTCCACGTCAAAGCGCGTACGGGTCTCGATAAGTGAAGATACCGCGGCAACTGCAGCTTAACCTGATCGATAGACCCGTGCGGCTGTTATTACTTAGCCAAGAGTCACCTTATAGATAGATAGATAAAACGTTTATTTGGTGCAGACAAAAGACAGCACAACATACAAAAACACGGTTTAATTATAACTAATTAGGTACATTAATAAACAGCTGGGTGCAAATATACAAAAAAAAAAATTGAAACAATAAAAGAAAACTAGACACAGTGATGATAATATTGTCTATGACACACTTTAAAAAAAAAAACGAAACATACAAAGTGCGGTGCGCGTCTCAACGTTGCACCAAATGGGAGTCCAACTCAGCATGTGTCAGGCAAATATACCTGACGCTGATATTCTGCTCCCTGCAGTGACATACGGACGTCGAGCAGAAACCCCTTTGAAACCCTTTAATAATACAAATACAAATACACTTGGATTATCACTAGAGTGGAAACCGCGTATCGGCAAGCGTAGCTTGGGACGCCCCCCAGCTAGATGGACCGACGACCTTAAGAAAGTGGCTGGGATAGACTGGAAGGCGGAGGACACAGGTGTTGTGGCGCAACTTGGGAGAGGCCTATGTCCAGCAGTGGACTACGATAGGCTGAGTTGATTGATTGACACTTAGATTTAAAATGTTGAAGTGGGTCCAATAACCACAGAACGAGGTTTATTCAAGTACCTTATCAGTACCAAGAAATAAACAGCTATTTATAAATGCTGAAGCGAGTTTGTTTGTTACACTTTGACGCTAAAACGGCTGAACGGATTTGGATAAAACTTGACACAAGGATAGACCTTGACCTTGAGAAGGACATAGGCTCCATCCTCGATCGCAGACGAAGTCGCGGACAATAGCTAGTTTAATAAAAACAAACAGATTCATCCTTTAAAATCCTACAAAATGAAAACACGAACAGTTTTTCTCAAGAAAATCCAAGAATCTTCAAATAATAAAGGAGTAAAACTCTTTAACACTAACAAGGAGTACTAAGAAATAGGAATTAAGGGATTCAAAAGTGCCCCGTTTTGTAGTAGTCTGATTATAGACTGTAGTACCTAATGAGGAAGATACCAACGAGACTGTGACGTAGATGTTAATGTTCTGGATAAGGTTGGTTGGTTGAAACATGATATTATTACAACTGCTAAGATAATCTTATTAAACTCTACTCCAAAAGAATTTGACGAAATGTAAACAAATTGTTCAAAAAATGTACCTCCTGGGGATGTCAAATTGTAGTGCCACTTACAAATAGAATGATTTGATTTGAATACTTAATAAACCCAAAATTATAATTTATATTATCGTGTTTTCATTTGATAATTGTGATTTTTTATAACATCAATTTGTGTTGACGATTATTCAATTATAATTATAATTTATATTATCGTGTTTTCATTTGATAATTGTGATTTTTTATAACATCAATTTGTGTTGACGATTATTCAATTATAATTATAATTTATATTATCGTGTTTTCATTTGATAATTGTGATTTTTTATAACATCAATTTTTGTTGACGATTATTCAATTATAATTCCTATCTTAACTTTTTAAATATTTGTTTGTTTATTTGTTTGTTACGCTTTCACGCTACGGCTGAACGGATTTGGATGAAATTTGGGACACGCACATGGGAAGACCATGACCTGGAGAAGGACATAGGCTACTTTTTGTCCTGGATCGTAGACGAAATCCTGGGCAATAGCTAGTATAACAATAATTTCTGGAAAAAGTGGTCCGAATATGAAGTTGAAACCTTCTAAATACAGATGATTGTGTTACTAATAATAAAAAAAAAAAAAAAAAAAAAAAATATTTTATTCTCAGGCATCAAGGCCTAGGGTGTTAGTATTACATCTTACTTGACTATATTAGTAACATGCAGGAACAGTAAAAAGAAAAAACAATCACCGGAAGGTCTAACAAGCTTTGTTGCCCACATGTAGCTTGGTAAACCTCCCCATTGTAGGCCGATCCAGCCTCTCTGCAAACACCCTCAGAATGCTGTTGCTGCTTCCCCTCATTCGGGATATTACTGCGGCAACTTTCTTTCGCATTATTGCAAAGTAATCGTCAGTGTGCGCATTAGCGAACATACCTGACGCACTACAGTAAGGTGGAAGCCTCAACAGCGCCTTGAAGGCATTGTTGTATTGAATGCGCAGAGCGTTGTCTGCTTTTAAGGTATGGTTATCCCAAAGGCTGCTTGTGTAACATGTTTGGCAGTAGGCCTTAAAAAGAGTTATTTTCACGGGAACTGAACAACTATGAAACCTTCTGCACACCATATTTCCCCTCACAGCCAACGCCCTGCGCTCCCTTTCCATATCCATATCCTAATTCCGTTTAGTGAGTGAGTAAGAATTTAACCTGAATAGGTTTGTTTACATTTTCATCAAAAAGTTTTGGAACAGGGTTTAAAGTTATTTGTCTACAACTGAAAATAGTATAAACCAAAGTCACTCTTCGTGTCTGTGTGTGTTCACTTCTAGTGGACCTTTAAAGTGATAAATAAGCGACTGTCAGTCATTGTTAAAATCTAAATACATATATATTATAATGTATAGTTACTCAGTTACTGTGTTTATAAACAGCTTTGAAGATGACTCTAATGTGGAGGAAACACATGAGACACATCGTTAAATTTGTCCCAATCGGTTAAAACTTTTTAAGATTAAAGAGATTGAGAATTTTGAGATTCGGGAGATTGTTACCAAAATTTTCCGAGAGGTTCTCGGAAGAAATCAGCATCCTTCCGGAACTGTCCAACGAAATAATAAATGGGGAAGCTTGACATAATTTCCGTGAAATTTTCAAAGTATTTTGTTGAAAGAGATTGAATTTGTCAACGGTTTCATTTGTGAATTGAGCCGTGAGATTTCCTCATTTTCGAGGTATCGAAAGGTGAAATGCTTATGGGAATTCACTGGGGATGAAAGATACTGTTTTCAAAGATCTTGTTGATAGTAAATTGACAGCGTTTTTCATTGCATGCTGACGAATTATTTGATGCCCAATGAGCCCCCTCCCCTTTATTTTTAATTTAACAATATTCTTTTTATTTTTTTTATATAATTGTACATATATAACGTATATGTATAATTAATTTTATCTAGGATTTAAATAAAATTATAAAGTTCCTAAAGCTGATAGTAAATTGTTTGAAATTCGAATTAGGTACCTATTTTCCTGCCAGGGTTGCGGGTTAGTCCGAAAGGGATACCGGGACCTTGGCAACAGGCAACTGAAGGAACACGGGTGCGTTTAAGTAAGTAAAAGTCTGACACGCCCTTCCGCTCCACCCAGAGCGGGAGAAGTCATTGGATGGTACTTATTTTCGAAATCCGAAATTATATTTTGTGAGTTTATTTCTGATGTATTTCACTAAGTACGGAAACAAGAAGCATTTAAACAAGGGGTTTTAAAATAATCCGATGGCAATATGCTACGTGGGTAAGGTCACGAGCGAAAGGAAATTCTCTCGTTACTACTCGTAAAAGTGTGTCATTTGTATTGGAACCCAATTAAGTCTTATTAAATGGACAACGAAAACAAGGTGAAAGGATAACGCACAATAGAACAGACAGCGGTGTAATTAATCTATTCACAATCTTTCGACAGGGTGCCGTGTCGAAAATTGACAAATTTTCGGTTACCTTATTTGCCTTAATGCAAATACCTGCTAAAAGAATCAATCAACTCAGCCTATCGCAGTCCACTGCTGGACAGGCTGCGCCACAACTCCCTGTCCTCCATCTTCCGCATCCAGTCTGTCACAGACAACTTTTTAAGGTCGTCGGTCCATCTAGCTGGGTGGCGTCCCATACTACGCTTGCCTATACGCGGTTTCCAATCTAGGACTCATCTGCTCCACCGGCAATCGGTCCTTCGACAAACATGGCCAGCCGACTGCCAGTTCAGCTTGCCTACACTGCAGGCTATGTCAGTAACTCAAGAAAGAAAGAAAAAAAAATGTCGTTGAAAGAATAGCGGTAATGTATTATTTGATTTAAAATAAAAATTGTGAGGTTTTGGATATCCGATCAGCCTTTAGAGGAATCCTTCGATAACATTGATTGGTATTACGGTTACGGTTTTAGATAATTATTTCTCAAAATTTACCATTTTGTTCCATTCGTCACGGAAGCCTTGCGTATCGAGTGGTTGTGAATAGCTATGGCGAACAGTTTTCGAAAAAATTAAAAAAAAAATCACCAACATCGGCAAAAACGGAACGATTTTTTTTACGGCTTTTTAAAATTATTATTAAGAAATACTTGAATTCTCTTATAAACGCCACTGATATTTGAAAGTAATAATACATCTTTCAAACTCCGCATTTCAACAGCTCTACACAAAATTATGGCAGATCCAGTAGGTACTTAACATCCATGTAACAGGTAAAGAGTTAATGGCTCGAACAGGATTTTAGCATTAGAGTTAAGTGGCTGTACTACACGTGGTGGACTCTCACGTTTTTACCGTAGTTGTTACATGTATAGGAAACATGTGTACTTGTTTCTAATTTATGTGGTTTTTGAGGAAATTGGAAAAAGAGTAATAGAAAATGTTCTTTATCTAAGGGAGCACGAATGTATGAAACCCCGATCTTATTTTCGTACGAAATTCAAATTTTCTTACGTTTTTTTGCAATTTGCGATTCGCAAACGTAACAAATATGTATTTACAGAATTTCATTATAATCATTAAAATCATCAATACAACTCTCCAAGTTCAAATAATTATCCTATTGAATGACTATAAATATTTCATCACATCACATCGTCATTGGTCATCGGCCGATGAAGGCCGCGGGAATCCGCTGGATGCGAGAAGCACAGAACCCGTCTGGCGGTGCTTGGGCTCCCCCAAGAACCGCCAGACCTATGTCCAGCGGTGAACGTCTTCGGCTGAAGTAATGAATGACGATAATGATGAAATATTTCATGAAATTCTAACATTTGAGGTCAATTCTAACTGAGAAAATTGCATTGATGATTATAATTGACCGAAGGAACCAAGCGTCTGAAATGAAATGAATGTTTATTCTGTAAAAAGGATATTGGAATCACTTTTACACGTCATATTAAAAAGTTGTAAAAATAAGCTAGATGAGGTCGGCGTTTCCTATCTGCCTACTCTGAGAAGAAAGGACGCCGGCCGAAACAAACTCAGAGGTCGCAGTCCCTTTTAAGATCCAGACATAATCTTGGTCACCATATGTAGATTCGCATCGGAAATGGTCTTTTGAGGAAAGAACCACATAGATTTGAGTGGACCTGTCCAGTAAGTGCAAGCATGTGTCACCTTCAAGACTGGAAAAATTTGCTTTCCTCCGTCAGTTTAGTACCTAGTCAATTTTTTAGTCGTCGGGGATTTTTGATTGGAGGGTACTTCCTCCAAAAATGGTCAAAACGGGGGCTACTGGATATCTCCGTCTTCTGAGTTCCGATTTCGATGGTTCTTTTTTATTTGAATTGTAAGTTGGTCTCAATTTGGTGACTATCTGATAATATATTTACATGGTTTAAACTTAAATCACACAACTTTATACTTTTCTCCTTAAATATATATATATATTATATATTATTATTATGAAAAAGCATATTTTGCTGCATTTTCTCATTTATTGTGCTTTTAGTTGTTGTCCTTAACTAAGAATGTTTTTTTGAAAATTAATTGTTAGTACTGATTCAATTAAAACATCGACCGACGAAAAAATGACCGAAAATGGATATTTCAGCAATAATTTGACAAAAACCAGAAACGAAAATGAAGTTCGGTCAGACTACCTACAACTATTTCTTCTATTACTATTATTTTTTTAATATTTCGGTTTACTTTTTTAATTTTTTCCCGTTTCTATTTTAGAAACGTACATAGTTTAGTAAGTAGGTTAGATAATATAAAACAAAATCTCATTAAAAACCCTTTTAGTTAATTCCTAGAAGGGTAGGTTATTTACATGTTATTTATACTACATAAATGCTAAAAATAAAAACATTGCCTACGCGAAAATCTTTTAATCAGTTTTCCATTATTAAAACGTTTTATTAAAAATAAACGAAACTATATCTTCTGTTTTTCAGTGCAGTCATTTTGTTTATTTTTCATTAAAACCTCAAAATATGGGAAGGGTTCTCCCTTTACGTTGTCTGTTTATTTTTAACTTTATAATTATCATTTTAATGGGTTTTGAATTAAAAGAAAATATGAAACATGAGAGTTGTTAGCTTATAATGTGTGTACGGGAATTATTATTATCACTTTATTTTCCTGTGATTTTTAGGGAGGGTTCCGTACGTCCGAATGGAAAACGGAACCCTAGGATCACTCGTGTGTCTGTCTGTTATAGACAATATGCTCCGAAAGGAATGAACCGATTAAGTTGGTACCTACACATAATGAATTTCGGTTACCTAAATACGGACCTGTTTTGAAAAAACTGTACCGTGTACCAAAAACATTTTTTTTTTAACACAATAAAAAAATGTTTTTGGTAAACGGTACAGTTTTTTTCACCTACACACTACCAAAAACAAATAATGAAAAAACGACTCTTAACTCTAAACATTTAATTGATACTTTTCATAAAGCTGAAAAATTATTGATCACAAAAAAAAACGATGATAATTATTACTAATAAAGACATTTTATTTCTGAGATTATGTAAGTTTTGGGCAAGGAATTTTTTTGTAGCAATTGTTTTTGATGACAAGTCAGAAAAGTTTAAAAAAATCCTTCAAAGTTCCGTCACAGGTCGGTAGCCATCCAATTTTGACCCCTAGTTAACTGGACGTGATTTTTTGCTAATTACCTCTAGTATAAGGAATAGGTAATTTTTCTGTCACCCTGTAGATTAGGGGAAAGCCTATAAAAAATCTATGATCTTAAAATGACATGGTAAATCTCTCAATATTGTGCGTAAAACTTACATTTGCAGTTGGGAACATTTTTTCAACTACTTACAATATTATGTTTGTTCTTGGGACATATTCATCCCAAGTACGGAACCCTTCAATAGGCGTGGTTCGACACGTACTTGGCCGGTTTTTCTCACGACACATAATAAAAGTGGACACTGTTTCAAAAACAAGACCGAGGCAAGACAAGCTCCAATATTTTTACTGACTGACTTTTACTGACTGTAATGAGATTTAGGGCTTATCAAATGATTTTATCAAAGTCAGATATCTTTTATCCGTGGAATAAAATTGACGTCTGACAGTTTTTGTATGGAAAAACTGTCAAAAATTCAAAATTTATTCTCAGGATAAGACTTATACTCGGTATAAAAGTTTGGTGAAATTCGACCTTAGTCTATCTAAAATAAATCCATCTTAATAATGTTGACATTTTTGTGGACACAGTATTTTTAGCAAGCGAACCCCGAGCAACAGACAGGAACAATGCTAATATTCGTAAAGAAGGCGCCTACAGAGATAAATTATTCAATAAATTCATTACGATCGTTTACAACATTTTGCTATAATAATTTGAGCAGGCGTTTATCAATATTATGTTTATGTTTACGTACGTAAACAACGCTGTGTAGCATTCATGTAATAAATAAACCAAATATTGTTCTGTAAGGTTCTATAAATGATTTACTTGTTACTGTATTTAGGTGATGTTGGTTTCAAAACACTTTTTTTGTATTTTACCCCTTATAAAGTAAAGTGATTTGTGTCCACTGTTGACAGTCGTTACAGGTACCAGTCAGAAGCCCAATGACTTCTGACTAACTGTAACGACTTTCAGTTGTCAGAATATTGAATCTGACAACTAGCCTTACCTCTACCAGTAATCCTTACACCCCTTTCCACCCCGCGAAAAGAACAACTTCACTTCTTTCAACCATAAACAAACAACCCAAATTAATTCTGAAACGAATATCTCACTCGGTGACATTTCAACGTCAAAAATTACTCACTTCTAATAAAGAGAGGCCGTAATTTTTCTCAGGACAAACCGGGAGGGGTGAAAAAAAATATAAATTGCCCCCTTGCTCTTGACAGTACAGTCGTTATGCCCCAGTTTTATGTCCCGCACTTTATCAAGGGATGAGCGGGGTGTACTACGGGTTTTTGAAAAAGTTAGGTTCGAGGAAATTTGGAGTGAGTACAGAAGAGTATTAATGGGAAGAGAAGGAATGTATGCGGTGTTTATTTAATGTTATGTAGATGGGGACAGGGCTGTAAGCGTGCAGCATCGTAGCTAAACGTAAGCCTAAATTTAAAATGACATTCCACTGCGAACTGATTTCACTGATTTTCAAAATAATGGCAATGTCCGAGAGAAAATGCACATACATTAATAAATAACTCGCAATATTAAAATCAATGTTATGTTTTGTTTTTTTTTTGTAGTAGTTGCAGCAAATGAATTCGGCTAAGTACAGTGAATAACACAAAAATAGCATGTATATAATTTGTTAAATAATATAATTTGGCAAACTGCGCAGACTTCCTCAATCGAATGAAAATTAATAATCATGGATCTTGAATTAATTCAGTATTTTAGGCAAAAATAATTTAATAAACAAGGTTTTTTAAATACAAATGTGTTATGTTAACTCACAATTTAACGGGGATTTTCTTAAAATATCCTAACTTGCATGAGCAACCGAAGTGAGTTTGGGAATAGGGACACTAGGTATATTCTAAGGGGATGACGAGGTTACTGAGCGAGCTAAGCAAGAGAATTAGGTATACTAATTATGAGTCGGACCCGCAAACAATGTTCCGTGCAACATTTCGCAAAAACGGCGAAAACAACGTTTCTTCCTCTTGACTGTGACGGCACTGAAACAGTGTCGCGTCAAAAAAAACGGCGAAAACAACGTTTCTTCCTCTTGACTGTGACGGCACTGAAACAGTGTCGCGTCAAAAAAAACGGCGAAAACAACGTTTCTTCCTCTTGACTGTGACGGCACTGAAACAGTGACGCGTCAAAAAAAAACGGCGAAAACAACGTTTCATGGGGACCCACTTTAATTTTTACTATTACTATTTTATTTTTATTGTTTGTTGTTATAGCGGTAATATAAATATACAATCTGTGAAAAATTCAGCTGTATAGGTACCTATTACGGTTCATGAGATACAGCCCGCTGACAGACAGATGGATGGACAACCGAGGCTTAGTAAAAACCCGAAGGGTGCCAGGGGGTTCCATTAATGATAATGAACCATAAAAAAACAAAACTACATTCAAATCGCCAATCACCGATGGTATTCATAAAAAACCGGCCAAGTGCGGGTCGGACTCGAGCACGAAGGGTTCTGTACCATTATCAATAAAAACGGCAAAAAACAAAAATTTTGCCGTTTAATATTTATTTTATTCTGTTTTTAGTATTGTTGTTATAGCGGCAACAGAAATACATCATCTGTGAAAATTTCAACTATGAGATACATCCTGATGACAGACGGACAGACAGACGGCGGAGTCTTAATATCAGGGTCCAGTTTTACCCATTGGGTAAGGAACCCTAAAAATGATGATGATGATATTAATTATATTTTAAATTGTGCTTTTCATGGCGTGGTATGCACTACAGATTTTTATTTATTCAAAAGTCTCACGTTTTGTATAGTCCAATTTTCTTGATTCTTAATGATTACACATTTATGTATGTATACAGGGTGTTAGTGTAAACACCGTTATCCTTGAAACCATTGGTTTGGTTTCATTTATAGAACTTAAAATCATTGGAAAAATAAAACTTAAAAAAAAAAGAAAATCTACATTTTTCCACAAGAATATTTCACCCTACACGCAAGGGCAACGAACTTGCGTCTCAACACGGCGGCCGGCGGTTGGCGAGGGCGGGCGGGGCGCGCGGGACGTTACATGACCGGCCATCATCTGTTTCGCAGCTCTCTCGAACGCGTATTCATGAGTATCGGGACAGTGACGGATATTTACTTTTTTAAATCTTTTAATGAAAATAAGGTTTTTTTTTTGTTGTTACTGGGTCTTTTTTTTATATTTATGTCAACTACCCAAGGTTTGAGTGACAACGGTGTTTACCCTTGCATACTGTATAAGGATTATAAGGGACAATTAGGATACCTACAGGTCTTTATTCAATACTAAAAGAATGTGTACCAGAATGTGACAAGCTTTTTGCATTTACAATTATTACTGCCGAAGACATTTTAGAATCTTTTAAAAATCTTGATGTAAAAAAAACTGCTGACCTTTGGGGGTTGTCAGTACATACCATGTCTTCAATAATTGATGTTATTTCACCCTTTTTAGCAATTGTTTTTAACTCTTGTATTGCATCTGGTGTATTTCCTGATCTGATGAAATTTAGTAAAGTGATTCCATTGTTCAAATCTGGCAGCACAACTGATCCTACGAATTTTCGGCCTATTTCGATATTACCTACTTTGAGCAAAATCTTTGAAAAATTAATTTTAAAACAAATGTTAGGACATTTCAATGCACATAATTTACTACATCTGAAACAGTTTGGGTTTACAATAGGTCGTTCTACTACAGACGCGGGCGTGGAATTACTAAAGAGCATATTCGAGGCCTGGGAGGAGTCGCAAGATGCTCTTGGCATTTTCTGCGACTTGTCCAAGGCCTTCGATTGCGTACATCATGATACACTCATCAGGAAACTGTACCACTATGGTTTGAGGGACAAGGCTCTCGAACTTCTGACTTCTTATTTGAATAACAGAATTCAGAGGGTCGATGTTAATGGCAAGAGATCTGCAGGATCTGCGGTCACTATGGGCGTTCCACAGGGTTCAATTCTAGGTCCATTCTTATTTCTAATTTATATAAATGACTTACCTTATCATATAAGGGATAATAACAAGATCGTATTATTCGCAGATGACACTTCGCTCATTTTTAAAATCAAACGTCAGTTAGTCAACTTTGAACTAGTCAACGATGCACTCTCTAAAGTTGTGCATTGGTTTAATGTAAATAATCTACTCCTGAATGAGAAAAAGACTAAACTGATTAAATTTTCAACGCCAAATGTCAGGCAGCTAACTACCAACGTTCAAGTCAATGGAATAGAGTTGGACCCTGTTGAGTCAACGGTTTTTCTTGGAATAACTATTGACGGCAAATTACAATGGGGCCCACACATAGAAAAATTGTCAGGAAAGCTTAGTTCGGCCGCCTATGCTGTTAAAAAAATTAGACAGATAACCGACGTAGATACAGCCAGAATTGTTTATTTTAGCTATTTTCATAGTCTTATGTCCTATGGGATTCTTCTCTGGGGAACCTGTGCGGACATCAATAATATCTTTGTTTTACAAAAAAGGGCTGTTCGAGCCATTTACAACCTAGGTCCAAGAGATTCCCTTAGAGAAAAATTCAAAGAAATAGATATTCTGACTGTAGCCTCACAATATATATTTGAAAACCTGTTGTATGTACACAAGGATATATCAAATTTTAAGAAAATGTCCGATATTCATAGTATAAATACTAGGAATAAACACAATCTTGCTGTACATCGCACTCGTCTCCACAGAGTAGGCAACTCGTTCATGGGTCAATGTATACGCTTTTACAACAAACTTCCCATTGATATTAGAAACTTACCCATTAAACGATTTAAAAGCAGTATTAAAACCAAACTATGTAAAAAAGGGTACTATAAAATTTCGGATTATTTAGAAGACAGAAATGCATGGGATTGAGCTGCTCGCTCTGCTAAGCCTTGAAAAAACCCTAGAACTTGACATTTTAACTTTAATTAGTATCTAAAATCATTAAATTATACCAGTTTTATATACCTACAAATTGACATTGTTGATTATTCTTTATACAACATGACATTATTACTTTGTAAGTATTATTTTGTTTTGATTATTGTGAATGTGAGGACTATGTGGATCATTTTTTATTTTTTGCTCCTCTTTCCCTGTTTTAATGATGGTCTGGCAGTTTTGAGTACTTTCTGCGGCCTACCCAAATGTCCTTTTTTTGGTATTGTTCGTCGAGTCGTTGAGCTCCTTCAGCTCTGAGTTGAGCTCCTCGGTTACTGACAAATGCTTGCACTGACTGGACAGGTCCACTCAAATCTGTGTGGTTCTTTCCTCAAAAGACCATTTCAGACATTAATCTACATGGTCCTCATATGGCTTGACCAAGATTATGTCTGGACCTTAAAAGAGACTGCGACCTCTGAGTTTGTTTCGGCCTTTCTTCTCAGAGTAGTCAGATAGGAAACGCCGACCTCATCTAGCTTATTTTATTTTTTTAATAATATGACGTGTAAAAGTGATTGCGATATCCTATTTACAGAATAAACAATTTCATTTCATTTCATTTCATTTCATTTCATTTCATTTCATTTCATTTCATTTCTTCAGAACGCGGTACAGCACGCAGTAGCCTTTTCTATCGCCGATGATAAAAGTGTCTGTGAGCAATGATGGCGTTGATGTAGAAACATGTTTCATGTACGTCACTCGTAGATCTACCTCACCCGCACCTCTGCACCCCGCTTGCATCCGGGTACCAACGCTACTTGACATCTCTGACCAGTGTTGAACTGACTTAGAAGTGTGATGTAATGATGTTGTATATTTAATGCATAATACAATATTTTAAATGTTTAATATTTTATCAATAAATTAGTGTCTCGATTATTTTATTAACATAAGTTTTGTAGCTAGTTACTAATAACTAAAATAGATATTCCAACGGTGAGTGATTTGATCATGTTTTGCTGTTTTTAACCAACTTCTAAAAAAGGAGGAGGTTCTCAATTCCGATGTTTTTCCCACTTAGTCCATTTGGATGATAAATCCTGACACTGCTATTTACACAGCAGGTAGTGGTATTCGAATTTGAGTGGGGTAAGTACCACAACCAAAAAGTGAAAAATAAAAACATTTTTACAACTTTTTTTTGTTCTGTCCTGTATTTTTGAATTACCAATTATAAAATCTTATGCATTTTTATTATTCACTTGTTTTTAATTTTAAGCATTTTCGCTTAAGCCCAAAACACACACAAAGCGGGTGCGGGGCGGGAGCGGGTCGGGTCGTTTTCATCGCGTGAGTCGCGCGGTTCATCGTGTTCACACAGAGCGCGGGCACGGGGCGGCAGCGGTTCGGGCGCGGGACGGCAGCGGGTCGGGCGCGGTTGTACTTTGACAGACGGCAGCGGTTGCAGTGTGAAAATGTTGGGTGATTCTGACACGGACGAAGAATTATTATTTTTTACTTATTTTAAAGGGAAGAACGCGAAAATGGAAAAAGTTGTAGGTTCTTGACATTAATAAAAAAAAACAAATAATAAAAACTAAAACCCTACTACGACTTAAAAGGTATAAACAAGACACCACAGACAGACAAATTAAAAAGTCACACGTGTTAGGGCATAAATCGAACAGATTACGTGTGACTCCGGATTTTTAATTTGTCTGTCTGTGGTGTCTTGTTTATACCTTTTAAGTCGTAGTTGGGTTTTAGTTTTTATTACTTGTTTTTTTTTTTAATTCTTTTGGGGTTATAATATATATATTTTTGAAATGTGCTCATTAAACCCTTTCATTTGATACCCAACATGGTACGATTAAACCATTTTTTTTTAAGTTCCTCACTTTTTGTCCTCTAGAGGGCGCCATTTTTAATTTAATGTGACTTCACATAGCCTATAACCAGCGGACAATCAGGACGCTTCTAACGATACCTCATTTGTCAAATTGTGATAAGTGGTTTGGAAGATAGGAGGGAACAGATGAACATACATACATACATACCGGTCAAAATCATAACCCTCCTTTTTTCTTCGCCGTAGTCGGGTAAAAAAAACATCAATATGGAGAATATCATCGATACGTGTATTGCAACGAATGTAACGCCGCTACACCCACATTGCTATTCTGTAACCATCTTACCTTGAAAACTTAGGTGAAGTGAGAGTGGAGTGAGTCATTGTCATCGATACCTACTGATGCTAAGGCAGTGACAGTCCACTCCAAGCTCACTTTGATATTTTACTACACTTAGTTTTCACGGAGATATTTTTACAGAATAGCACAACCGCTCCCGACCCGCGCTGTTGTGTCAGCGGGCGCGGCTCCCGCGCGGGTCCCGCTCCGCGCCCGACCCGCGCCCGCGTTCTGTGTGTTGACATCCATATAATTCCTTGAATTACAATTTATGACACCCGCCGTACTCCCGCGCCCGACCCGCTCCCGCCCCGCGCTGTTGTGTCGGCGGGTGGCGGGCGCGGCTCCCGCGCGGGCCCCGCTCCGCGCCCGACCCGCGCCCGCGTTCTGTGTGTTGACATCCATATAATTCCTTGAATTACAAATTATTATACCCGCCGTACTCCCGCGCCCGACCCGCTCCCGCCCCGCACCCGCTCTGTGTGTGTTTTAGGCTTTACCGAAAGCCGAGAGTCACCTGTTCTTCCCGTTATTATGTTTTTTTTATTTTGTACTAGACTTTCCCGTCCTGGGAACCTTCTGGTTATACTTACACAATCCCTGTACCGTTGCATGCACCAATATTTAAATGTCTTGCGTGCATAACGCATACCAAAAACAGCGAATTTTTGCACCAAAAATAAAAATCGGTTCCCAGCAATCAATTTTGCAATAAGTTACTTGTGCGATGTACAGAATGCGAAGGTGACGGCTTCGTGATGGGTCCTGTTTACACCCTTTTTTTTTTTTTTTTTTTGAGCTTGTGAAATCATCCAATGACTTCTCCCGCTCTGGGTGGAGCGGAAGGGCGTGTCAGACTTTTACTGACTAAAACCCACCCGTGTTCCTTCAGTTGCCTGTTGCCAAGGTCCCGGTATCCCTTTCGGACTAACCCGCAACCCTGCCAGGTCCTGTTTACACCCTGTAGTTTATATTTGTTGTGCTGAAACCTGCATGATATTAGCGCCGCACAAAAAAATATCGTTTGATACCGTTACTAAGTACTTAATGATTAATTACTAGCTTCTGCTGGAGTCTTCGTCCGCGTGAATGTCAAGCACCTACGCGGACGAAGCCACCCTAAGCAGTACTGTTGTTATCTCTCAGTGAAAGAATTAAAAAATATTAATTATTAAAAATATTAATTTTATAAGTTTAGTTATGTTCAGAAATGTGGTAATTATGACATTTTGAGTCGTAATAAATAAAGTAATCGATAACTAAATGTTATTATAAATTACAGTCGTTTTTTTGTGTCTGTCTGTGAGAATTCGTTGCATTGTTCCTCTAAACTACACAACAGATTTTGATATGATTTTCACCAATAATAAGAGGATTTATTCGGGAAGGTTTATATGTACAATACATAATCTGAATTGTAAAAAAATATCTCGATGTTTTGTCAAGTCGTAGAAACCGTGCAAAGCGTGGGGGGATCGCTAATGAATAATACATAATCCTACAACTATGACATGTACATAGTCATGTCACAGCCAAGTTGTTTTCAGGGTTCCAACAGAACCTTATTATTAAGCCGTCAATCACGGCTTAGACCCTTAATTTTTTATTTATTTATTAAAATTTTGCATAATTAAAAAAAAACTGTAAAGTATTTTTTGTGTAAAAAAAAACAAAAAATACTGTACAAAGGCGGACTTAATGCCTGAGGCACTAACTAAAAGTCAACCTCACAAACTTTTATAAACTGTATCTAATAGATTTCCAGTTGCAAAAAAAAATACGTGTTAACATTTAAACTACTCGGGTGCAGCTGACATTTGGCCGGTTTCTAAGGTTAATTTATTTTTCCAATTATAACCTGTTTTCAGGCAAGGTTAATTGGATGTGGTTAAGTTATTAACGTAATTTTATTTTTTGAAGGCAGATTGATCTGACTGTCTCAAGAATTTTGATGACCAATTTTGTTTTTTTCCTCTTGCTATTCTTGTTCTATTTATTAGAATTCCATCACTACAAACTGTACGCAGGTTCTGTTCGGAGACTGAAAATAATATTAATAAACTGTTCCACCGAACCGCACTTATCAAAATTTTGTTTCAGTGCTATTAGTAGACGTGCTCAAGTGCGGTTGGTAGAAGTGCCGTTCAAATCAGTGCTAAAAGTGGAAGCCCTCGTTTTAAAGGCCAAATTGCTGGTGTAGCGAAATTATTTTTTATTTTTATTTCCAGTGTAACACCAACACACAATGATTTGGCTGCCGCTAATCCTTTTAGCACATGCTGATGGACAACAAAACGTGGGCTGGACGGGCACCCAAAAACTTTCCATTTGTGCTGATAATGATAATATTAGAGCTTATTTTGAATTCCCAGTACAACCTCAAAACCAGTATACATTAAATGTTACAACAGAAATACAGCCTTTTTCTTCGATGATTTTGAGATTCGATTCACCAGTTTCACTCAATTTGGTATGTTACAATTCTATTTTATCATAAATCGTATGTTACCTACTCGAATACCTACTACAATTATTAATGAGATAATTATTTTTGATTTAGATAGAACCAACGACCGCTCGAATCTCGAAGTTCCCTGGCGCTAGCCTACGACCTCATCAGTTCCGTGTGATGTTTACTGAAGAAACTTCTCTTCTCCGCATTCAAGTATTACTCCTGGGTCAAGTTTATCTTATGTCCTAAGCGTTATCCTGAACGATGTAGAGCTTTGTGATAAACCGACAGTTGTAAGTATACTAATTTTTATTTGTTGAAACCATTGTTTCCATCAAGTCTCTATTTTGAACACCAAATATTAAGCCGCATGGGTCGATCGATGATGAAGCTGCACAGGGTCGGTCCATGTACCTTCCAGGGTTGCAGGAAAGCTCTCGCTGGAAGTCATTCACCAGCAACGGTTGTTAGCCGGTCGTTCATTGATCGAATATTCGATCGTTCCATCGAGGCTCAATCGATCACGGGTCGGCAAATCAAAATCTAAATATGTATTTCATTTCACATAATTCTACATGGGTACTTATGAAACGCCAGAAGCTATGTGCACGGTTCCAATTGGTCGTTTCCTATGGAGAAGATATCGAATATGTTTTGCGAAAATCACTATCGACTGGTCTACGTGGATAGGCTGCAGTCTTGCTGCTTCAATAAAAACTCTCTCCATTTCACGTACAGAATAAAAAAAAATACTTTCTTTCCTTAATTTCAGGGGTATTTCAATGAAGAAACTGAGGGCTATTTTGAAGATGATACTAAACTAATACGCGATGGAAGAGCTGCAGAAACCAGCCTTATAGACAAATCTTGCGGTAGACGCAATGTGGAGCATACAGAGCTGATAGTCCTTGGACAACCGACTCAGCCTGGAGACTGGCCCTGGCATGTAGCCATAAAAAGCGTTGAAGGGTTGTCATTCCATTATATCTGTGGAGGAACCTTGCTATCCAAGACTTTGGTTTTAACCGGTAAAAGACGTGTTTTTTTCTTATCATCAATAGGTCGTGATGGCAATAATGATCCAACCAAATGTAAACTTTATTTGAAGGAAAGGTTATTGAACTAATAGACTTTATTTATAGGGTGACTTGTACCTAATTGAATTTTCTCATCAGTATCAACAACTTTTACTATGAGTACTGAGTTTGTTTCGACCTTTCTTCTCAGAGTATTCAGATAGGAAACGCCGACCTTATCTAGCTTATTTTTACGACTTTTTAATATGACGTGTCAAAGTGATTCCAATATCCTATTTACAGAGTAAATAAACAATTTCAAAGAAAATGGCGGCGAAATGGCGGAAAATGGCGGTAATTCGCTAAACCATGACCAAGGTCCTATACATGCATACCCTTACTAAAACGATCACGTTACTAAGCTGCACATGGTGAATTTAAAAGCACTTTTTGACCTACATTTTGAAAGAATTCCTCTTGTTTCAGATAAACTAGCATCTTGTATAATATTCGGTAGCAAAAAAATCTTTTTCCTGGCATTTTTGATCCGTTACACTTAAAAAAACTATTGATTGCGAATCATTTTGTTTCAGGCGTTTTTAAACATAATTTGTTCAGTAACGAATTTCGATTTAAGTAACAATTGGCTTAACCTAGTAGGGCTTGACTTGATTGAGCAACATAAATAACAACATTATGTGGCATAACTCGCCACTAGGTTCGGCAGCGGCTGGGACCAGCTTAAAATATACCAAGACTAGGAGAGACAGAATGAAATCAAACTATGAAAATCAAACGATCTTATTAGATATAGTTACCTCTATCGCTAGGCACGTCTCTGGTGGAGAGTCTGACTTAGGATAGCTAAAAACATCTGGAGTAGGTCTACCAGATGCTTGTAACTTATCGAATAATTCCACATACTAGTAAGGCGATCAGAGTAAAGGAAAGTAAAACAAATCTCTCACAAACAGCGTAGGTACGCCTTTTTTATTCGATCTTTAAGCATTTATTTCAAAAACCTAAATAATTATAAGCCATGGCAGTGAAGAGATGGGCAGTCCCACATACGAAGTAGTATTGGCAGTCCCAACAAAATACGTGGATCAGCACCATTAAGCCAACACGTCATGTTGTTTTCCATCAAGATGCTTTGCGCGGATAATTCACTGAATGCACGTCTCTAAATACGTTGCACGCGTAAAACACATTTGATTCACCGAAACAATGATGTACGATTTCAATCATCAGAGCACCGCAATATCGTATCCAATTACCGATAAACTGACACGTATCGTAAGTCCAGAAAGAAAACCAAAATCGTCAATGAGATATCGCTTTCAAGAATGTGTATATCGATTTTAAAGTGCAAAAAATGTGCGGCTAAGTGTTTAATAAACAATAAATAAACAAACAAACAGTAACACACCAAAGAGCTCAACGTTTGAACGTAACAGTAGGTTTCTATGGCGACGAGTGACATAAGTGAGTGAATGAGTGAATGACAACTAATCAGTGTTTTCAGATACATAATTATTTTTACCCACAAATCAAGAATTACAACAAGAATCTGCTTCGGAAAAAATACTACCTACAACAGAACATATTAATCTATACTATAACACTAATAATATGTTGCATGTTGTTCTATAGATAGTGCTGTGCACTTCTGTATGTGACGAATTCACAATACCTTAAACTGTATGTGATTTTTATTTGTGTATGTTTTAGTGCGTTGGTTGAAGTGCCATATCAATAAATAAATAAATAATATGGTGGCCTCCATGTTTATCTCCTGTACCTCAAAAATAAGGAATACTCCTACCACTAAACTGATCACATTAACCGAATGAACGAAATGAACTGTAATCTGTCACTTATCGTCGCCATTAAATAGAAAATGTAACCGGAACTACAAATAATATTTATTTTTATTCAATTTTAAACATAGGCTATGATTGACTTCAAACTATTACCTTAAATCTAGTTTGAATAAATGAAGGATATTTTAAAATATGAATTGGCTGTAATCGATTAGGGCATAAATGGTCATCGTCAATTTTGCAAATTTATATTCTTTTATTTAATCACTTGAATTAATCATACAAACAGAACTGCTTTTAATTTATTGCTAATTTAATATAGTTTTTATTCAAATCAATGAATAATGATGAACCATAGAGTTTTTTCTTATTAGAATTGTGAGTGACGTCTCCAGTGGTCGACCGCTTTGTGGTTTTGTTAAAAAGTGGTAATATTTAATCTGTTGGAACCATTTTAGCGTTTGTAATACGTCATTAATTAATCAAATAAACTTGCAAAATGACTCTCAAACTAGGCAACTTTGACTTTCTTACAATAATTACAGAGCGTTGACTGAGTCTGATTAGCGCCATGATGCAGAAATAGGCCGAAAAGCAGTTAGTTTTTTTGTAAATTAAAGGGAACAGCTGATTTTTTTCCAGATTTTCCAGATCCCAGATTTTCGCTATTATTGATGAGTATAGTTTATTTAATAGTTTTCTGGTGGAGAGTTTTCTGGGTTTCCTTTAGCTTTCTAGTTATTAGGAGCCAGCCGCAATCACCTTTTGTATATGACGATCCCCGCTAAAGGCTCTCGTAAACATCTGTGCAATTTTTTGCTTTTAATTTTGTGTTGAATTTTGTCCCATAGACGGAGCCTTAGGCACAGATTACCTTAGGCCCGATTCCACCACAAATGCAAATGCATTTAAAGCTAAACGTATTTTAAACATCATTCTGTCTCTATCATCTTCAAACGATTGACAGAAACGGAGCATTGTTTTAAAAACGTTTACGGGTATTTGTCGATTTGATTTCCAAGTGTCCAGTTTTTGAACTACACTGAAATGAAATGAAATTGTTTATTCTGTAAATAGGATATTGGAATCACTTTTACACGTCATATTAAAAAGTTGTAAAAATAAGCTAGATGAGGTCGGCGTTTCCTATCTGACTACTCTGAGAAGAAAGGCCGAAACAAACTCAGAGGTCACCGTCTCCTTTAAAGTCCAGACATAATCTTAGTCAGGCCATATGAGGACCATGTAGATTAGAGTCTGAAATGGTCTTTTAAGGGAAGAACCACACAGATTTGAGTGGACCTATCCAGTCAGTGCAAGCATCTGTCAGTAATAGTGGAGCTCAACTCTCAACGACTCGACGAACCTTTTAAGTAACCTTTTAAGTTGTAGTTGGGTTTTAGTTTTTATTACTTGATTTTTGTATATAATATTCAATAATGTCAATTTTGTATATAAAACTGGTAGGTATATTTTTATGGTTTTCCATAATATTCAAAATGTCAGAATGCTTAGCAGAGCGAGCAGCTCAATCCCATGCATTTTTGTCTTCTAAATAATCTGAGATTTTATAGTACCCTTTTTTACAAAGTTTGGTTTTAATACAGCTTTTAAATCGTTTAATGGGTAAGTTTCGAATGTCAATGGGAAGTTTGTTATAAAAGCGTTTACATTGACCCATGAACGAGTTGCCTACTCTGTGGAGGACGAGTGCGATGTACAGCAAGATTGGACTGGTATTTAAACTATGAATATCGGACATTTTCTTAAACTGTGATATGTTTTTGTGTACATACAATAGGTTTTCAAATATATATTGTGAGGCTACACTCAGAATATCTATTTCTCTGAATTTTTCTCGAAGGGAATCTCTTGGACCTAGGTTGTAAATGACTCGAACAACCCTTTTCTGTAAAACAAATATAGCATTAATGTCCGCACAGGCTCCCCAGAGAAGAATCCCTTCTGGCCGACGAAACCAAGTATCACACTTTTAAAATTGCAATAACTTTTAAATTACACAATATATATTTTCGAAATAGGAGGAGCTCGTGGCTAAGCAATAACAGCCGCACGGATCGATCCATCATTTATGTTCGCATAGCTCGTCAAAATGTAGGGAACCGATGATTTTTCGTGATTTCAGGGTTGGTCCCATAGTGAAAGTTGTTCATAATGATGAGTTTAATGACCCCTTTAGATATTGCCCATGAATTCAATTACATCCTGTATAAAAACTTTATATCCCATGAATTCAATTAAACTCTGTATAAAAACTTTATATCCGATAATCGTCTTGTAAGGAATTTCTGGTTATTAGGAGCCAGCCGCGATCACCTTTTGTATACGACGATTCCCGCTAAAAGCTCTCGTAAACATCTGTGCAATTTTTTGCTTTTAATTTTGTGTTGAATTTTGTCCCACAGACGGAGCCTTAGGCACAGATTACCTTAGGCCCGATTCCACCACAAATGCATTTAAAGCTAAACGTATTTTAAACATCATTCTGTCTCTATCATCTTCAAACGATTGACAGAAACGGAGCATTGTTTTAAAAACGTTTACGGGTATTTGTCGATTTGATTTCCAAGTGTCCAGTTTTTGAACTACACTGAAATGAAATGAAATTGTTTATTCTGTAAATAGGATATTGGAATCACTTTTACACGTCATATTAAAAAGTTGTAAAAATAAGCTAGATGAGATCGGCGTTTCCTATCTGACTACTCTGAGAAGAAAGGCCGAAACAAACTCAGAGGTCGCCGTCTCCTTTAAAGTCCAGACATAATCTTGGTCAGGCCATATGAGGACCATGTAGATTAGAGTCTGAAATGGTCTTTTGAGGAAAGAACCACACAGATTTGAGTGGATCTGTCCAGTCAGTGCAAGCATTTGTCAGTAATAGTGGAGCTCAACTCAGAACTTAAGGAGTTCAACGACTCGACGAACAATACCAAAGAAAGGACATTTGGGTAGGTCGCATAAAGTTCTCAAATTGCCAGACCTTCGCTAAAACTAACAGAACGAAAAATAAATATCCACATAGTCCTCACATTCACAATAAAACAATACTTTACAAGTTATCATCATGTCATTTTGTATATAATATTTAATAATGTCAATTTGTATATAAAACTGGTAGGTAAATTTTTATGGTTTTCCATAATATTCAAAATGTCACAATGCTTAGCAGAGCGAGCAGCTCAATCCCATGCATTTTTGTCTTCTAAATAATCTGAGATTTTATAGTACCCTTTTTTACAAAGTTTGGTTTTAATACAGCTTTTAAATCGTTTAATGGGTAAGTTTCGAATGTCAATGGGAAGTTTGTTATAAATTGACGCGTATACATTGACCCATGAACGAGTTGCCTACTCTGTGGAGACGAGTGCGATGTACAGCAAGATTGTGTTTATTCCTGGTATTTAAACTATGAATATCGGACATTTTCTTAAACTTTGATATGTTTTTGTGTACATACAATAGGTTTTCAAACATATATTGTGAGGCTACAGTCAGAATATCTATTTCTCTGAATTTTTCTCGAAGGGAATCTCTTGGACCTAGGTTGTAAATGACTCGAACAGCCCTTTTCTGTAAAACAAAGATAGCATTAATGTCCGCACAGGCTCCCCAGAGAAGAATCCCTTCTGGCCGACGAAACCAAGTATCACACTTTTAAAATTGCAATTACTTTTAAATTACACAATATATATTTTCGAAATAGAAGGAGCTCGTGGCTAAGTAATAACAGCCGCACGGATCGATCCATCATTTATGTTCGCATAGCTCGTCAAAATGTAGGGAACCGCTGATTATTTTTTCGTGATTTCAGGGTTGGTCCCATAGTGAAAGTTGTTCATAATGATGAGTTTAATGACCCCTTTAGATATTGCCCATGAATTCAATTACACCCGGTATAAAAACATTATATCCCATGAATTCAATTACACCCTGTATAAAAACTTTATATCCGATAATCGTCTTGTTAGGAATGGCTAAAAAAACATTATAACCAAAAACACTATTTTTAAAATTATTGTTGCAACTTTGACTCTTTTTGATTCTGTTTTTGTTTTCACATTTATTTCTTGATCAATTAATTTTAATTCAAAAGCCAAGATGTCAGAAAAAAAAATGTAAATAAGGCGTAAAACTGTAGTTATAAATGGGGTTTGAGTTTTTTGCCAGTAAGTTAAAAAAGCCTATTTTTTGGTTTAAGTTAAAATAATTTCCAAGAAAGCTGATGAAATTTTCTATAAAACATTTTTTATTTCAAAACTCTAGCTTCTACAGTTTAGGAGAAATTGCAATTTTAAAAGTGTAGTACTAAGTTTTGAAGGCCAGTGTATTTTCGTTTTCACCTTTCAGCTGCCCATTGTGCTACTACAAAAGATCTCACTACGGAAGAGTACCTTCTTGTTGAATCAGACTCTTTAATCATTGAACTTGGCAAGTACAATCTTCGCGGCGGAGACATAGCACGACAGAACATAGGGGTAAATATCCTAATATTTTTTACCCGACTACGGCGAAGAAAAAAGGAGGGTTATGATTTTGACCGGTATGTATGTATGTATGTATGTATGTATGTTCATCTGTTCCCTCCTATCTTCCAAACCACTTATCACAATTTGACAAATGAGGTATCGTTAGAAGCGTCGTGATTGTCCGCTGGTTATAGGCTATGTGAAGTCACATTAAATTAAAAATGGCGCCCTCTAGAGGACTTAAAGTGAGGAACTTAAAAAAAAATATGGTTTAATCGTACCATGTTGGGTATCAAATGAAAGGGCTTAATGAGCACATTTCAAAAATATATATATTATAACCCCAAAAGAATTTTAAAAAAATCTAGTAATAAAAACTAAAACCCAACTACGACTTAAAAGGTATAAACAAGACACCGCAGACAGACAAATTAAAAATCCGGAGTCACACGTAATCTGTTCGATTTATGCCCTAACACGTGTGACTCCGGATTTTTAATTTGTCTGTCTGCGGTGTCTTGTTTATACCTTTTAAGTCGTAGTTGGGTTTTAGTTTTTATTACTAGATTTTTTTTATGACAAACCCAACGCCGCGCCGGCGCGGCGGGCCGGCGCGGCGGAGCATCGGGTGCAACTACGAATCGAGTGCCACAAATGTTGCGCTAGTGTGCCTGTCGGAGCGATACACACAGCTACCGTGAATTGTATGACCAGGCACACATCGGCATTGACATGACATTTGCTTGACGCGATAGCACTACTAGCTATTGAAAATTGATGATTGGATGTGTTCCGTAATACCAAAAATTATGAATGAAAACTTATTTATAATTTGTAACTTGATAATATAGGCTATTTTTGTGCTGTAACAATATTACAAGTATTTTTGTTTATAATATAGAAAAAACAATATGAAAACATGTCATTTACGCTGTAAAAATGTGCGAAATTCAATTCCTTGTAGACCTTAGCCATACAAAGTGCGTGTCATGTCCACGCCGCGCCGCATGTTCGGTTAATATTTATTTTTAGTTACGTAAAATATTTGAAAAAATCACAGATAAAATTATAGGGAATGAAAGGTAAAGATATATTTTCAGACAACCAAGGCGCATATTTACAAAAGCTTAAAAGTATGTTAGTAGGTAGAGAAATAAAAGTAGAAAAAAATAATAATAAATAAGTCTGTCTGTAATCATGAAAATATCAATGCAGTTTGAAAAAAAAATCACTTTTATGTTTTGCGGTAGATATTATTTCCTGAATTTATTTCATAAGGTATTTGACTACAATACATAATATATTCACATGAATAATTTGATGTGATGCGTTCACATATTTTACATACCTTACTGTCTTGCATTGTTTGAAGGCAAACGTGTGAACGAATATTGCTTACGTTAGGCATTACATGACTAGGCGTTGTTTAGCTTGATGTTAGTGAAACCGGGCATTATCCCATTACTTAAAAAATCAAGTAATAAAAAAAAAAAGTAATAAAAACTAAAACCCGACTACGACTGAAAAGGTATAAACAAGACACCACACCAGACAAATTAAAAATCCGATAATAGAGTATAACCAGCGAACAATTACGACGCTTCTAACGATACCTCATTTGTCAAATTGTGATAAGTGGTTTGGAAGATAGGAGGGAACAGATGAACATACATACATACATACCGGTCAAAATCATAACCCTCCTTTTTTCTTCGCCGTAGTCGGGTAAAAAGATTAACGTCAATGCAACCAAATTTTTTTGACATCTAATACTTACTTTTAATCGCATAAAGATAGTAGATCTTTATGCGATTAAAAGTAAGTATTACAATTGATTTCTAGGTGTCCGAGGTAATTGTCCATCCAGAATTCGTCATTAAAACATTGAATAATGACATAGCTGTATTGAAATTGAAGTCTGAAGCTAACTTTAATGATTATGTACAACCAGCCTGCTTGCAGCACACGGAACTGCCTACTGAAGAGGTTTTTGGGACGGTATGTAGTGCGTTTTCTCACCTATATTCCTGTTTTACTGCATCTTTGATACTCTTTTTATCTTTTTAGGGTTCCGTAGCCAAATGACAAAAACGGAACCCTTATAATTTTGGAACCGAGGACGTATGTTTACTGGAACAGGAGAAAAAAGTCATAAAAATGTTTAAAGTTGTGTTGCAAAGTGAACTTTATCTGTGGGAACTAAAGTTGTTTTTCCAAACGCACATATTTGTTTACATGTTTGGAAACTAAGTCGCAAACGCAGTTTGCGTGCTTCACTGCGGTATATTGATGTGTTTATAAGTTTTACAGGTGGTCGGTTGGGGATTAAACGAATATGGCGTACAGTCCTCCACCCTGCAACAAATACGCATTCCTATAGTATCAAAGAAGACCTGTTTGACGAGTCACCCAAAATTCTTTCAAAAGAAACTGAACACCAACAGGTTTTGTGCTGGATTTGGTAACGGTAAGCATTATATTATACTATACTAATACTACTATACCAATAGCTCTATAGATTTACGTTCGCATAACTTAACAAAATGTGGGAAAAAGCTGATTTTTTTTCTCCCTTTAAGTTTTTTTATAGTGATGGATTACAATATAACCCCTTAGCGTTGCTGTAGGCCGCAACTCGCAGTTGACAGCTCCCCCTATATTTTCTTAAAGTGGTACGCGCTTCGGGAATCATCGTTCTTCTTCGGATATACGAATGCGCGATGATGATATCTAATATACAGAGATGACCACTTAAGGTTGATGCCCTAGGGTAGCCGAATTTACAGAATAATAAACATTAGAATCAGCAATACAACTGTCTAAGTTCATGAAAGTGCCAAATGTCATGATTTCATGAAATAGTCATTCAATACACTTTCATGAGCTTAGAGAGTTGTATTGCTGATTTTAATGTTTATAATTCTGTAAATCCATATTTGTTACGAGCGCTAATAATATTTAGATCAACATACAACCTGATACTGACCTGCAAATTGCAAAAAACGTAAGAAAATTTGAATTTCGCGGGCCACGATAGCGCATCCCCCTTAATATTGGATTACTAGAGATCGGATAATCGGATGCATATATATATTTGGCTATTAAGCCAACACCTCAACTTTAGGTAAATATGCTTTCTATAATTGGAATGCGCTTTTGTATTGAAAAAATCCCGGGATTCGAGGATCGACTTTAGAGTTCTGATTATAGAGTCCAATGTATAATTACTTACGTTCAGGTGTTACCTAATATGCCACTTTTGTACCGAACCAAAAATCCCGCGATTCCGGAATTGATAAATTTAGGCATTTTTCACAAAAGAAATGCTAGCTAGTGTTGTAAAGTAGCAGTCCAAACTGGCATACCACATAGTGACAAACAACTCGGTACCTCGAGTTTAGTTAAAACATGTTTTTTTATGTTAACACGGAACACCGCGTAAGTAACCTTCATAATAAGGTTGATAAGTCGTTTCCATACCATGTATCCGATTATTTGTGCATTCCCGATATTTTTTTGGAATTCCGTATTAGGATTTTTTTATATTAAAAAGCTGCTTCCGTAATTTCTTAGCAACAAATTAACTTTAGGTTAATATGCATCCGATTATCCGATCTCCGATTATTACCTATATTCCTATATTATATTAATTATAGATTAACAGCTCTAAGTAAAAAAGACTTTTCCATACAAGTGAGAGTGAGATGACGATCTGCGAATGAGAGAAAACTTCATACAGACGCACTATGATAGGTGCCCAAAGCGCGGCAATACGAAACTTAGAACATTTGCCTCTAGTCTCTGTAATCTGTAGCGCAATGTTCGTCCTTATTCGGAAAGAACGAAGATTACCGAAACAACGAAGATTATCGATCACCTGTACGTACAGGGGGCTTAAAACGGTCACTTTAGCAGAATCATAACGTGAAAATATTATGAATCATCGTAAAATGTCACAAACAGACAATTCATAATATGATCTGCGTGCGATACATATAAATAATTCATCTGTTTGACAGTTTTCTATGGAGATTCGTAAAATGGTCCACAAATTATGAATTGCTTTTATGTTAAATTAGAGGAATAGCTAATGACAGCTGGGTTCAGGAAATTAACTGCTTTTAGAGAAATTGCTAATGTGGCCGGTTTAGGCTCCCATACCTGTGCGAAGCTTAGCCGTGGGCTGATGTAGACCGGCGCCTTTTGATTAAACCGTGGGGTGCAACAAGTAAAATATTGTATCATCTTTCAGGCACTTCAGCCTGCCGTGGTGACAGCGGTGGTGGTTTCATGGTCTTTGTACCAGACGCGGCAGTTGACACTGGCAAGATGTCAGGATCGTGGTACGTCCGCGGCATAGTTTCTTTTGGTCGCACAATATATCATGGTGATAATGATTCAGTAGGTGTTTGTGATACTTATCTGTATACAGTCTTCACAGATGTAGAAATGTATCGAGATTGGGTGATGAAGAATTTGTAATAAATCTGCTGCAGGTATAATAAACAACTGCCTGTTGTAAAAGTGTTTTATTAATTGAATTTTCATTACTTAAGGTAACGTAGTATGGTGATTATGACGTGATGACGTGATGGTGACGTTATGACGTGACCATCACGTCAGGTATGACGGTGTTCGTTCAAAACTAAAAATGATATCAATTTTTTTTGTCATCAAATAGACCTTTAAGGAACCAGAATTGGAAAAATATACATGGATTTGGAAAATACATATTGGTTTGGAAAACATTATATTGGTTTGGCGTCGAAACTCCCATATTTCAATACTAATTCTAACTCATCTTTGAGCGTAAATAAATAACTTATACAGCATGTAAGGGTAAACACTCTTGTCATTCAAACCATGGGTAGTTGACTTAAATATAAAAATAAATGACTGAACACAACAAAAAAAAAACGTCATATTCATTAAAAGACTTTAAAAAGTTTCTATCCGACACCGTGCTCGCTAGCGAAACAGCTGATTAACTGAGGGAGGGGTCGCGCTCGCGGCCGGTCAGGTCACCCCCCGCACCCCCTGCCCGTGTTGAGATGCGAGTTCGTTGCCCTAGCGCATAGAGCAACGAAGTTCCGTCACTTGTGGTAAAAAGTAGATTTAAAAAATATTAAACAAAAGTTGTTATTTTCCATTGATTTTACGTTCTATAAATGAAACCAAACCACTGGTTGCAAGGATAACGGTGTTTACCCTAACACCCTGTATAGTATGAAAACGGCAAAATATACGTACAGGGATAGATAATTTATTCAAAAGTTCAAATAATTTTATTTTGAGTTTTCAGTAGTTTTTCCATAATATCTAAACGCCCAAAGGTCTGTTTCTGAAATTTTACTCATTTGTTTTCGTTGTAAATCATCGTGTATGTCACTCGAAACTTCCTAAAGCTGTATTAAAACCAAACTTTGTAAAAAAGGGTAAGTACTATAAAATTTCAGATTATTTAGAAGACAAAAATGCATGGGATTGAGCTGCTCGCTCTGCTAAGCATTGTGACATTTTGAATATTATGGAAAACCATAAAAATATACCTACCAGTTTTATAAACAAATTGACATTATTGAATATTATATACAACATGATGATTACTTGTAAAGTATTGTTTTATTGTGAATGTGAGGACTATGTGGATATTTATTTTTCGTTCTGTTAGTTTTAGCGAAGGTCTGGCAATTTGAGAACTTTATGCGACCTACCCAAATGTCCTTTCTTTGGTATTGTTCGTCGAGTCGTTGAGCTCCTTAAGTTCTGAGTTGAGCTCCACTATTACTGACAAATGCTTGCACTGACTGGACAGGTCCACTCAAATCTGTGTAGTTCTTTCCTCAAAAGACCATTTCAGACTCTAATCTACATGGTCCTTATATGGCCTGACCAAGATTATGTCTGGACTTTAAAGGAGACGGTGACCTCTGAGTTTGTTTCGGCCTTTCTTCTCAGAGTAGTCAGATAGGAAACGCCGACCTCATCTAGCTTATTTTTACAAATTTTTAATGTGACATGTAAAAGTGATTCCAATATCCTATTTACAGAATAAACAATTTCACTACATAAGTAAATAAATATAAAAATAAATAAATAAAAACTAGATTAAAAAAGAAAAATAGATAAAACGAAATAAAATAATAACTATTCCTAATAGCATGCTTATAGCCACGTGCACTAACGAGTTCGAGCCCTCGACTAGTGCAACTTTAACAGCAATTAGCATTCTCATTGGCTTCCACTCTAACCGGATGCAGCTGCTGAATAACAATATTTTGCATGGAGCGACTGCCTATTCGAACTGACAACCCAGTTACTGGGTAGCACGGAACCCCTTTATATGAGGTTGTGGGTTGGGGTTTTCAGGCTTCTGACAATCAATGACGACATTCGAAGATCTTCGAATGACCGCCGGGATCAACAGCTTACATACAGTATGCAAGGGTAAACACCGTTGTCACTCAAACCATGGGTATTTGACTTAAATATAAAAATAAATGACCCAGTAACAAAAAAAAAAACCTAATTTCATTAAAAGATTTTAAAAAGTAAATATCCGTCACTGTCCCGATACTCATGGATACGCGTTCGAGAGAGCAGCGAAACAGCTGACGGCCGGTCATGTAACGCTCCGCGCGCCCCGCGCGCCCCCGCCAACCGCCGGCCGCCGCCGCCGTGTTGGGACGCAAGTTCGTTGCCCTTGCGTGTAGGGTGAAATATTCTTGTGGAAAAATGTAGATTTTCTTTTAAAAAAAAAGTCGTATTTTTCCATTGATTTTACGTTCTATAAATGAAACCAAACCACGGATAACGGTGTTTACACTAACACCCTGTATATAGAACCTACAGCAAACCTACAGCAACAAGAGGGTTATATAAAGAGCCTTTAGAAAACAATATTTGGTTTATTTATTACATGAATAGAGAGAGCCATACAGCGTTGTTTATACATGTAAACATTAAATATTGCTAAACGCCTGTTCAAATTGTTACACGTAATTAGATAATATGCAGACATTTCTCTTAACATTTCACGACTGGAGGAGGGCCTGGCTGGACCCCGACTGACCATACGCGGTGAGTCATCCGAATGCGATAGCTTGTTCCACTTTCCCCCCTAAGAATCCCCTTCGGGGAGAAAACTGAACACTAATGTAAAAAAAAAACAGAAATCCCCCTTTTAATTTTGATTTATTCCACTTTTTACCCGACTACAGCGAAGAAAAAAGGAGGGTTATGATTTTGACCGGTATGTATGTATGAATGTATGTATGTATGTATGTATGTATGTTCATCTGTTCCCTCCTATCTTCCAAACCACTTATCACAATTTGACAAATGAGGTATCGTTAGAAGCGTCGTGATTGTCCGCTGGTTACAGGCTATGTGAAGTCACATTAAATTAAAAATGGCGCCCTCTAGAGGACATATAGTGAGGAACTTAAAAAAAATATGGTTTTACACGTAATCTGTTCGGTTTATGCCCTAACGTGTGACTCCGGATTTTTAATTTGTCTGTCTGTGGTGTCTTGTTTATACCTTTTAAGTCGTAGTTGGGTTTTAGTTTTTATTACTTGTTTTTTTTTTAATCTTAATTTATACGCTCTTATTGTAATTAAAAAAATGTAGTGATTAGATTCAGATTCTATGAAATGTGACCAACTACGCGCGAGCCGAATAGTTCGCAGTCACTAAGCCAGGGTACCCCAACCACATGGGTTAGGTTAGGTTAGAACTGTGACAAAACGCGCACGAGTGAAGCGAGCGATGCCACGACAGTGGCCGGCGAGCGCTACTTCCAAGTTAGATTTCTCACCGACTAATTTCGATTTGTTAACTGCCCATTCAGTCATTTTGCTGCCCATTTATTTATTTAATTACCCATTTAAATATTTTGTTACAACTCGTTTTTTTATCTAGTTTATTGCTCGTTTTTTACTGTCAATCTTGTTAATAAACATGCATTTTATCATTATAATATTTACCAAAACTAAAATAAAACAACTGCCGCTTTAAATCAGTGCCATACGCATCAACAACAAGTCTGAACCGAATAACATAAAACGTACATTTTAAAGTACCTCAGTGGAGATTTCTGGACTATTTTTTTTCGGTTTAAATTTTCGTTTAACGTTCAAGGGGGATTTGTGGAATAAGTCGAATTTTTCATACCTATAAAGCAATGGATTTAGGATTAGCAATAAACTAAACTCTTGGATTTTGATTGAAAGTTTTTTATGCAATTAAGGAACAGGTCTCCAGAACACGATACTGTATGCAGTCGCCAAATTTTCTATGATGATGGCGTTGATGTAGAAACATGTTTCATGTTTAGTACGTCACTCGTAGATCTACCTCACCCGCACCTCTGCACCCCGCTTGCATCCGGGTACCAACGCTACTTGACATCTCTGACCAGTGTTGAATTGACATAGAACTGATATGTAATGATGTTGTATATTTAATACGTCCTACAATATTTTAAATCTTTAATATTTTATCAATAAATCAGTGTTTCGATAATTTTATTCAAATTAGTTTTGTACCTATCTAGTTACTAATAACTAAAATAGGTATTACAACGGTGAGTGATTTGACCATGTTTTGTTGTTTTTACCCGACTACGGCGAAGAAAAAGGAGGGTTATGTTTTTGACCGGTATGTATGTATGTATGTATGTTCATCTGTTCCCTCCTATCTTCCAAACCACTTATCACAATTTGACAAATGAGGTATCGTTAGAAGCGTCGTGATTGTCCGCTGGTTATAGGGTATGTGAAGTCACATTAAATTAAAAATGGCGCCCTCTAGAGGACATTAAGTGAGGAACTTAAAATATGGTTTAATCGTACCATGTTGGGTATCAAATGAAAGGGCTTAATGAGCACATTTCAAAAATATATATATTATAACCCCAAAAGAATTTAAAAAAATCAAGTAATAAAAACTAAAACCTAACTACGACCTAAAAGGTATAAACAAGACACCACAGACAGACAAATTAAAAATCCGGAGTAACACGTAATCTGTTCGATTTATGCACTAACACGTGCGACTCCGGATTTTTAATTTGTCTGTCTGTGGTGTCTTGTTTATACCTTTTAAGTCGTAGTTGGGTTTTAGTTTTTATTACTTGATTTTTTTTTATTTTGACCTTATGACCAGTCTCTGTCTGAAGAATTTTGATAACCAATTATGTTTTTTTTTCCTCATAAAACTTGCTATTCTTGTTCTATTAAATAACAATAATGATTTGTTTAAGATTCATTCGTTTCAAAGGTCAAAGTGCTAGTGTAGCGAAAGTATTTTATCACGTTTATTGCAATTTGTACGTCAGTGTCAGTTTGTATGCATATGATTCGCATCCGTAACAATAATAACTAATTGTATTTTTCTTCTAAGCTTTTCGATGGCAATTTAAATAGAATAGGCCTAAAATACAGCCACGTGTTTGGTATATTGACCAATTCACGCCCTCATCATCTGCCTAGCCTTTTCCCAACTATGTTGGGGCCGGCTTCCAGTCTAACCGGATGCAGCTGAATACCAGTATTTTACATGGAGCGACTGCCTATCTGACCTCCACAACCCAGTAACTGGGTAATACGATACCCCTTGGTTAGACTAGTTGTCAGACTTTCGTGCTTCTGACGACTCGTAACGACTGTCAAAGATCCACAAATGACAGCCGGGACCAACGGCTTAACGTGCTTTCCGAGGCACGGAGGAGTCTCGATATGTGAAAAAGGTCACCCATCCACGGACCAACCCCAGCAAGCGTAGCTTAACCTGATGGATCGACCCGAGCGGCTGTTATTACTTAGCCACGAGCTCCTCCAATTCACGCCCTAAAGGGGTTAAATATTGGATGAAAGTTTGTATGGAAGTGCGTTATTTTTGTCGTTATGATAATAATCTAGTTTGAGATAACTGCTCATTATAGGCCATGTCATTTTCAAGTTCCGTTGAATATAATCCTCTACTAACCGGTCTCCAATTTATTTCCAGTGTACCACCACCACATAAACAATGATTTGGCTACTGCTTATCCTTTTAGCACCAGCTGATGGAAACCATTTCGTGTACGAAATTGGTGAAACTGTTAATGGACAGCAACCGAGCTGGTCGAGTAGCCAAACAATTGCCATTTGTGGTAATAGAGATATTACAGCTAATTTTAAATTCCCAGTAAAGCCTCAAAACCAGTATATATTAAATGTTACAACAGAAATACAGCCTTTTTCTCGGATGATTTTGAGATTCGATTCACCAGTTTCACTCAAGTTGGTATGTTACAGTTCTATCATAAATCGTAAGTTACCTACTCGAATACTAAAATTATTAATGAGATTATTATTTTTGATGTAGATAGACCCGACGAGCGCTCGAATCTCAAAGTTCCCTGGCGCTAGCCTACGACCTCATCAGTTCCGTGTGATGTTTTCTGAAGAAACTTCTCGTCTCCGCATTCAAGTCTTTGGTCCTGCTTCTGGACTAAGTATACCTTACGTCCTAAGTGTTATCTTGAACAATGTAGAGCTTTGTGAACGTGAACCGACACTTGTAAGTATACTAATTTGGAATTGTTAAAGCCTCTCCCACACGCACCGCCGCCGCTCGCTGGCCTTTTTTTATCACACGATAATAACGCAAGCGTTATTGCGATATCTGTTTTCAGTACCTTTTGTATTAGGACAGCCACGAAGTTACACACCGCTGCAATAATAAAGCCGCAATAGGAGTAGAAATCGTTTTTCTCCGTCCTGCGATAATCCGATACCTAAGTGTTCTTGGAACATGTATTGTACCCATATTTGCAAAATAAAATATCAACTTTTCTTTATCTTTTAACATTAAAAAAAATGTAAAATAAAAATAATGTAGTTATTTGTTTTTATTTTTTTATCATTTTTTATTGTTTAAAGGATATTGACCAATTTGGACCAAATGCTGCCCAGCCATGGGAGTGCTTCCAAATGGTTCCTTGCATCAATTTATACATACAAAAATTAAAATTTAAAAAATCGGTCCCAGGGTTAAAAACTTTATACGGAGTCAGCAGGTATCCATAGGAACTCCTCAACCAAACAAGACACCACCATCGAGTTTGGACTCGTTGAATATGCATTGACAAGTGCTTTACACTAGGCAGTGTCCAGGGTCTGATGATGGAGCCGGAAGGTGGCTATAGGAACTCCTCAACCAAACAAGATAGCACAATCGTATTTGAAATCGTTGGTTTTGTCTTGATAAGTACCTAGTATAGCCTAAGGTTGCATCCAGGGTCTGGTGATGGAGCCGGAAGGTACCGATAGGAACTCCTCAACCATACAAGACAGCACCGTCGGGTTTGGACTCGTTGAATATGCACTGAGAAGTGCCTTATACTAGGCAGTGTCCAGGGTCTGATGATGGAGCCGGAAGGTGGCTATAGGAACTCCTCAACCAAACAAGATAGCACCATCGTGTTTGAACTCATTGGCTTTGTCTTGATAATTACCTAGTATAGCCCAAGGTTGCATCGAGGGTCTGGTGATGGAGCCGGAAGGTACCGATAGGAACTCCTCAACCAAACAAGACAGCACCGTCGTGTTTGGACTCGTTGAATATGCATTGACAAGTGCGTTATACTACAATGTAAATGATATGCATAAAAATGAACTAAGGATGTGTTGTTTAACATAATTACTGTCATTATTTAATAAAATGCGCCATTGGTTGGTTGGTGTTCATTAATAAAAAATACTCAACAAAAAATAGTTTTTCTCAAAACTCCGCGGATAAATTTTATTGAGCTTTGGTGTACAGACTAGTATAAGCCCAAGGTACGTAACGCACTATGTGTCCATTCTGGGCAGCACTTGGTCCAACTCCCATATATGGACGGTCAATGTCCTTTCATGCAATCTTACACACAACTGCGTAATTATCGTGAAACGCAAGAAATATTGCACGATAAAAACGCAGCTGTGCGCAAGGAATCGGGACGCATTATCGCAAAAACGCTTGCGTTATTATCGCGCGAAAAAAACGCGCTGGTGAGGAAGTGCCTTTAAACAACATTGTTTCCATAAGGTCTCTGCTTTCAACACCAAATAATTCTCTTTCTATCTTTAGGGGCTTGTGGCTAAACAATGAAAGCCGCACGGGTCGATCGAAGGTTAAGCTACGCTTGCTGAGGCCGGTCTGTGGATGGGTGACACATCCATTACATAATAATATCACAAATTTCTGTGCTTGAAGTATTAAATAAATATCGTGACCCTCCGTGCCTAGGAATGCACGTTAAACTGTTGTTTCCGGCTGTCATTTGTAGATCTTTGACAGTCGCTACAGGCAGTCGGAAGCCCGAAACTCTGACAACCACTCTTACAGCCCAAAGAGCAGTAGAGAGAGTAATACCTGGATATGTTCTGCGTGATCGAATCAAAAATGAAGAGATTCGTATATGTATAGGAGAACCAGTAGAACGTAGAGAACCAGAGACCACGATGATCAGTTTTTGACAGATTTTTTATGGCATATCTATCAAAAACTGATCATCGCGAGACCACTGACACGTTTGTAAATTAGTAGACTTGGCCCCCAGAACATAGTCCGGAAAATTGCCAAACTTTAGTGGCCAGTGGGCAGGGTACATCCCTCGCAGAATGGATTATCAACGAAGCCGAAAGGTTCTGTAGTGGTGAACTAAGTATCGGAAGATGCAGCGTTGGAAGTAATTCACTAGCAACAATTGTTAGCCGCTCGTTCATTGATTGAATATTCGTCGATCGTTACATCGAGGCTCGATCGATCAAAGCTCTACGTGATATTGAATAAGTTTTGCGATAATCAATATCGACTGGTCGACGTGGATCATCAGCAGTGTCGCTACTCCAATAGGAAGCGTCTCCATTTCTAAGACGTGTCTTATTTGTACGGAATAAACATTTTTTTTTTCTTTAATTTCAGGGATTTTTGGACGCTGAAATTCAATATAAGGGGATTATCTCTGAAGATTTGAATAAAAAAGAAGAAGGAAGAGATTTGGAAACTCTTTTTTTAGACGAATCCTGCGGAGAACAGACTCTGCCTGGAGACTGGCCCTGGCATGTAGCCATAAAAAGGGTTTATTTAGGGTTGTCATCCAATTATACCTGTGGAGGAACCTTGCTGTCCAAGACTTTGGTTTTAACAGGTAAAAGACGTGTTTATTTTTTTATTACCAATCTGTTATACTCCATTTCTTCTCCTAAAATTGTTTGTCCGAAAATCATTATCCATAACACGTTTGGTATAAACTTCAGCAACCATAATGTTAAAAAATTCGAAATTTCGTTTTACATAATTATCTTTACTTCTAAAACTATTCTGTCATAATATCGAGTAATATAATAATTGAATCTCCTAATTTTGCATGAAATAAAGTCATATGTCCTAAGTATTGTATTTTAAAATGACTGTGTATTATTCCGAATTTTCATTTATAATAAAATTGTTAGTCCTAAAAAATTTGCTAAAAATTAGGTTTTAGTGACAGAAACGAATCGCTGTAAATCCGACGTCACGCAGTCTTGTATGCCCTACCCCTAGAGTGTAATTTAAAATCGCGTAGGCGCGGAGGGGCGAGGCGGCCCGCGAGTGGCGTCGCAGATGGTTTAACGCTCACCGCCGCAGCTTCGGCTTGCTGGCTTCGCCGGCCAGCCTCAGCTGCGGCGGTGAGCGTTAAACCATCTGCGACGATATTGCTTGCATGCTCGCTTGAATGATGCATGCTTGCTTACATGGTGCATGCGTGCTTGCATGCATGGTGTATGCTTGTTTGCATGCTTCTTACAGGGAAATAAATACCACATGTTCACAATTAATTGTTTTATTGAGCTGTAAACAACATTTGTTTTAAAAATAATATTAGGATAGATAAACATTAATTAATTTGAATTTAGGACACATAAGTTTTATTGAAAACGGTTTTAAGTCTTTTGTATACTATTGATTGTAATATTTATGGCAATACTGTATTTAGGGATTTCAATGTTATATTATGTGACAGTAAGTTCGGGCAAGTTATCATTCGGACAAATGAAGATTATGACAAAAAAATTTATGGCACTTTAGATTATGGATAAAAAAATTAGGGAACACAATAGAGAACCGTTATCCATAGATCGTGACCACAATATAATAATGATGTAATATGTTTATTAACCCTTCCAATAACGTTCGCCATACCAGGGCAGCTGTCAAAACATAGTTGACCGACGCTCTTCGTACCACTGCAGTCAACTATGGTCCAACTATTTTGCGATTATCTGTAAAGACGTGTTTTTATTTTTGCTTACCAACCTGTTATCCATAGATTTTGACGACAATATAATAATGATGAAATATGTTTATTAACCTTGAGTTAAAGGTAAGGTCACTAAATTAATAGACTTTATATATAGACTAGCTGCCCGCTTCGGCTTCGCACGGGTAGCCCTTAGGGGAATCCCCCATAAAATGTTTAGCCATAATATTGTTTGGCATAACGTTTTCTCATAACTTTTATTAGCATAATAATACTGTGGCATAATAATACTTTGGCATAATGCTAAGGTTAGAATAACTGTCATTTGATCTAATTTGTTTTTGCATAATTTAGAGTTGAATAATTTTTTAAGGCGTATCTAATATTTATTCGTCTATTAATCTTAAGCCATAAATAAAAACATTATTTATTATAATTTGGGAATTACTCTATTGGATAAGGTTAAGGTGCGGTGGGGGTGGCCCTTGGGCCACCCTTGAGCCGCGAACATGTTTGTTTTTTAACCGACTTCTAAAAGAAGGGAGAAGTGGCGCTTAGTTTCTGAACTATTTTCGTTTTCACCTTTCAGCTGCCCATTGTGCTACTACAGAAGGTCATAATATTGTACCAAACTCTTTGACCATTGAACTTGGCAAGTACAATCTTCACCGTGGAGACATAAAACGACAGGAAGTGAGTGTAAGTATTCTAATGTTTTGTTTATTACAGACCCAAAGCAAACAACAAACAAACAATTCAAATACAAATCATTTATTGTGGATCAAAGAAAGAAAGAAAGAATAACGTTTATTTGGACACAGTTTGTGAAACACAAAATACAAATAACAAAATAAAATAATGTTTTAACAATAATAGTGTGCGCCTCACACGCGCGTGCCAAGAGCTCGTAGCTAAGTAATAACAGCCGCACCGGATCGATCCATCAGGTTAGGCTACGCTTGCCGGGGTTGGTCGGTGGATGGGTGACCATCTTTACATACTGAGACTCCTCCGTGCTTCGGAAAGCACGTTAAGCCGTTAGTCCCGGCTGTCTTTCGTGGATCTTTGACAGTCGTTACGGGTCGTCAGAAGCCCGAAAGTCTGACAACCAGTCGTACCAAGGGGTATCGTATTACCCAGTTACTGGGTTGTGGAGGTCAGATAGGCAGTTGCTCCATGTAAAATACTGGTATTCAGCTGCATCCGGTTAGACTGGAAGCCGACCCCAACATAGTTGGGAAAAGGCTAGGCAGATTGATTGAGTGTGCGCCTCACGGCTGCGCATAAAAGTTTCATAGGATGTTGTGATAGTTACATGTAAGTCTGCTATGTCTGTCCTGGCATTGAGGCATAAAAATTAATATAAACAACTCATATACATACAATACATTCTTCAACGCAAGTCCCGCCCAAACCGTGCAACTACCTCAGGCACCGTCTCAGTCGTGCCGCGTGCGGTAGGCCTGTAGACACAACTGCATTCCACGGCTCTAAACAGAGCTGGCTGTAGGTATGCCTGACCTACCCATTTATTAAAAATATAATTTTGGTGCTTTTGAACGTCATTGGTCATGGGCACAAATTATTATTATTTCATAATTTACAAATAAATTAAATTTTTAAATATTAGTATAATCATTTCAAAATAATAAAAAACCGCCAGTATAAGGAACAGGCTCCTGAGACAGGAACCTCCTAACAATGCGAGCGTGTCCAGTAGTTCGGCTTTCTGAATCAAGCCATCCAGCCGCCCAACGAGACTCTCCTTAGCTAGGGTCTTGGCAATGGCTGATATGCTTATTATTATTAAAAGCCTGTGATGTTCCACTGCAGGGCAAAGGCCACCCTACTCTCTTTCCACTTCTCTCTGTTAGAATAGAATAGAATAGAATAGAATATATTTATTTTGCATAAAATAGGGTACATAAAAGGTCTTAAATGTAAGAAGTCCCGCATATTTTGCTTACTTATTCATTTCAGCATGCAAAAAAATACCTTATAATAAAATAATACTTAAACAAAAAACAATTGTTGAGATTGAGATCAGGACATTGAGGTTTAAAAAAAATTAAAGTAATAAAAATTAAAACCCAACTACGACTAAAAAGGTATAAACAAGACACCACAGACAGACAAATTTAAAATCCGGAGTCACACGTGTTAGGGCATAAATCGAATAGATAACGTGTGACTCCGGATTTTTAATTTGTCTGTCTGTGGTGTCTTGTTTATACCTTTTTAGTCGTAGTTGGGTTTTAGTTTTTATTACTTTTTTTTTTTTTTTAATTCTTTTGGGGTATACAGGGTGTTAGGGTAAACACCGTTATCCTTGCAACCAGTGGTTTGGTTTCATTTATAGAACGTAAAATCAATGGAAAATTACAACATTTTTTTAATTCTACATTTTACCACAAGAGACGCAAGTTCGTTGTCCTATGCTCTAGGGCAACGAACTTGTGTCTCAACACGGGCGGGGGGTACGGGATGTGAACTGACCGGCCGCGAGCGCGACCCCTCCATCAGTCAGTCAGCTGTTTCACTAGACAGCACGTTGTCGGATAGAAACTTTTTAAAATCTTTTAATGAAAATGACGTTTTTTTTTTGTTGTGTTCGGTCATTTATTTTTATATTTAAGTCAACTACCCATGGTTTGAATGACAAGACTGTTTACCCTTACAGCCTGTATATATTTTTGAAATGTGCTCATTAAGCCCTTTTATTTGATACCCTGTTGGGTATCAAATAAAAGGGCTTAATGAGCATGGTACGATTAAACGATTTTTTTTTTTAGTTTCTTACTTTATGTCCTCTAGGGGGCGCCATTTTAAATTTAATGTGACGTCACATAGCCTATAACCAGCGGACGATCAAGACGCTTCCAACGATATCTCATTCGTCAAATTGTGATGAGTGATTTAGAAGATAGGAGGGAACAGATGAACATCCATACATACATACATACCGGTTAAAATCATAACCCTCCTTTTTCTTCGCCGTAGTCGGGTAAAAAAACAATTGTTGAGATTGATTGAGGTTTAAAAGTCTTTAAAATTCTATTACTAGTGAGATCATATTTCAAATGCTTATAATTTAAGAATTCATCTATTGTATAGAACGCATTAATAGTACAGCCATTTCTTGAGTTTGTTTTTAAATTAATTTAGTGGCAGCTCTCTGATCTGTTTGGGTCTTTGGTTATAGATTTTGACAGACATATTGTTTAAAGCTGCTAAGGACCCAGGCAACTGAAGGAACATGGGTGGGTTTTAGTCAGTAAGAGTCTGACACGCCGCCCTTCCGCTCCGCCCAGAGCGGGAGAAGTCATTTGATGATTTCCCACACAAAAAAAAAAAAAAAGAGGCCCCGGACAAAGTGACATTCTATCAGCGTTATCGATCGTCTGGATCCAACTATAAAATACAAAATGTTGTGCTTCAGATAAAACCAATATTGCTTACGTTAGTAATAACTAACACATTCATGAGAAGGCGTTGTTTAGCTTGATGTTAGAGAAACCGGGGATTACCCTCTTACATATAAGATTAACGTCAGTGCTGTACGTCAGTGGAATCATATTTTTTTTTGGCGTCTACGCTTATCTTAACTATACAGGTTGTTAGTGTAAACACCGTTATCCTTGAAACCAGTGGTTTGGTTTACCAGTTGTTTGATTTCATTTAAAGAACTTAACATTAATGGATAAATACAGCTTTTTTTTAAAGAAAATCTACATTTTTCCACAAGAATATATCACCCTACACGCAAGGGCAACGAACTTGCGTCTCAACACGGCGGCCAGCGGTTGGCGGGGGCGGGCGGGGCGCGCGGTACGTTACATGACCGGCCGTCAGCTGTTTCGCAGCTCTCGTACGCGTATCCATGAGTATCGGGACATTGACGGATATTTACTTTTTAAAATCGTTTAATGAAAATAAGGTTTTTTTTGTTGTCATGGGTCATTTATTTTTATATTTAAGTCAACTACTTAAGGTTTGAGTGACAACGGTGTTTACCCTTGCATACTGTATGCTATTTAAAAGTAACTATTACAATTGATTTCTAGGTGCTCGAAGTAATTGTCCATCCAGATTTCGACGTAAGAACATTGAATAATGACATAGCTTTGCTGAAATTGAAATCAGAAGCTGTTTTTGATGATTATGTACAACCAGCCTGCTTCTGGCTTTCGGGACTTACTACTGACGAGCATTTTGGGACGGTATGTAGTGCGTTTTCTCACCTTTAATCCTGTTTTGCTGCATCGTTGATACCCCTTTATCTTTTTAGGGTTCCGTAGACAAATGGTAAAATCGGAACTCTTACCTATAACACAGATATTATAATACCTACTACGTACGGATACCCAATCCCATACAAAGAAATGACTACGTCTGGCAATTGAGCTGGCTATTTTTCTTCCTCCATTTTTTTAACAGATGGCAGCATCAGCGACTCACTAATTGCCAGAAACTGTAGTTTTACAACGCCATCTAGGAGTCTTGCCTAGATACTACGCAAGACTCCTAGATATTTTTCTTCCTTTTTTACGTTTTTTCTTCCTAGGTGTTCAATTTTTATATTTCTACGTAAAGTACTAGATTAAAAAAAAATATTGTTTGATTTTCCTTAATGAAACGACTTTAAACGCAAGTTTAAAGTGACCCACTTGACTTCACTTGAGTAAAACGCCATCTATTGCAAACAGCTCTCGACAAAATGATTAACAGATGGCTATTTTATCATTCTAAGGGTTCGAATTGAAGTAAACGGCTTAATTTAAGTTTTTTGTTGAAAATACGAGATTTATGAGTGTAAATACATAAATCTGCATTAAACAAAGATGTTTTTATTTTTACTAATATTACCTCAGCCATATTTGCCGTATAACGCTTTGTAGTGATTGTTAATTTCATAAATTGTTACTTATGCTGCCATCTATGATTTTTTTTCAAGACTAATTATAATTTGTTCGAGTTGAGACCCCATGCCTATAATTATCATCTGTTTTCAGTTTACTGGAACAGGAGAAAATAGTAATAAAAATGATTAAAACTGGTGCAAACTACCTAATCCATGGGTATTAGGTAAAGTTATTAAGTTAGTTATATCGAAATACACTGGTGTTCATGTAACTAAGTCGCGAACGTAGTTTGCATGACTAACTGCAGTAGATTGATATGTTTTTAAATGTTACAGGTGGTAGGTTGGGGAATAAACGAACATGGCGTAGTGTCGCCCACTCTGCAACAAATAACCATTCCTATAGTATCAGAGAAGACCTGTTTGACGAGTGACCCAAAATTCTTTAAAGGAAGACTGAACTCCAAAAAGTTTTGTGCTGGATTTGCTAACGGTAAGCATGCATTATATTTACATACAATACGTACATTATATAACGCAGGCATTTCAGTCTCCTCGTTATCAGAGTGGCTGGCCAATAAAATTCAAAGCATTTCGTACATGCGTCTATTGAGACGCTATAGTTCAACGATTACAATAATGTTACGAAACTGGGTCGACGCAATCAGTTTTAGGAAACGCGCTGAATTCAACAGGATGGCAAAGGGAATTTTTCGAGAGGGCGTCCAACCAACGAACCCGTTGGACATGGCGAAACTATAAGGGTTCCTTGTTGACTACGGAACCCTAAAATGTGGTTCCGCACACAAATAAAATACGACCAATTATTTGTTTTTATTTTACCTATGACTAGGAAAGTATGGTGAAATAGTTGTATTAATATTCATGGTGCAAACGAAACTAATTAGCCTCCTCTGCACCATTGATGGTGCAGGTCTATTTAATTTTTTTTAAGGTTTATTAAAAAATCAGCCACACATGGTGTTATTTCCTGACGATACTTCCTTAATTTTTAAGGTAGATAGACGTGCTACAAATTTTGACGAAGTAAATAACGCCCTACTGCAGGTCCAAAATTGGTTCACTGCTAATAATTTAGTATTAAATGGAAAAAAAACTAAGTGCATAAAATTTTCTTTACCAAATGTCAAAAGTAGGGATTGTGTGATTATATTGAATCAAGAGAAACTAAAATTCGTCGATAAAACTGTTCCTGGGGATCACGCTCGACTCAAGGCTACAATGGGGTTCTCATTTAACATCTCTTGCAGGACGGCTAAGTTCAGCAGCATATGCTATCAGAAAAATCCGTCAATTTACTGATGTAGATACCGCGAGGCTAGTCTATTTTAGTTACTTTCATAGCATCATGTCTTACGGTATTTTACTATGGGGACGGGCTGCAGACATCGAGTCTATCTTTATTCTGCAGAAAAGAGCGATTAGAGCCATTTATAATCTCCGCAGGCGCGATTCTTTAAGGGAACTGTTTAAGGATATTAACATCATGACAATAGCTTGCCAATATATCTATGAAAACATCATGCACGTAAGAAAAAATTTACATCTTTTTAGTAAAAGAGGTGATAGACATAACTATAGTACTAGAAATAGGGACCTATTAGTTCAACCAGGTTTCAAACTGGCTAAAGTAGACTCATCTTTCATGGGGTACTGTTTAAAATGTTACAATAAAATTCCTCCCCACATACTTCAACTGAACGAGACGAAATTCAAAACTTGTATAAAACGCACACTATGCAGGCAGGCATTTCTGATAAAAATGCTTGGCTTAATGCTGGTCCTGCTCCACAACCACAACTAACTAATTAACATTCGAAAATAATGTTGGAGCTGCTGAAGATTGTAATCCCATCTTTGCATTGTATAAACTCAATTTCCTTTGTATTATATAATTGCATAGCACAGGTGTGAGTACTATGTACTATAGAGCCATTTACCGGGTAATTTGTCAGAAATCAGAAATCATTTATTTTGCAATGAATGTGGGTACAAAATAAGATGTAAACATTGTAAAAGCAGTTCCATCACACTCTACCTTACGGCATGCAAAAGTAATAAAAATAAAACAAATATAGCTAAATCCACTCAATTACAAAAAAAAACAAAAAAAAAACAAAAGTACAGTTAAGCGGATCTACAGCCTTCTTACTTATACTAAACATTAAAAATAACTATCTTAATTCTTTATTTTACAAATGATTGATTATTTTGCATAGATTAACAAACATTAACGAAACTAAAATAAGATACCTTTAATTAATATAATGTGAAACAAAAATAATAAATTAATATATCATTATAAACTCTTATCATCCAGAAAATCTTGTATAGAATAGTAACATTTATCTATAAGTAAGGATGTAAGCTTCTTTTTAAATATACGGAATGATTCTTCTTTGTAGGTATTAGGTATTTTATTATAAATGACGGGCCCCATAGATAGTAAGCTTTTTCTTAATAATGCTGTTTTGTGCCTACCTGTAAACATTAGATTTTTATATTGCGATCTAACAGATCCCAGACGTATTCTTATGTCGTCCATTAGGGTAAAGAGGTGTATGTTTGATCTAACAAATATTGCAACTTCTAGTATATATAAGTATATACAAAATGTCTTTAATTGACTTGAATGTGCCCTGGCGGCTGGGAATGTCATGCTCACTCAAATGTCTCGCTGATGGTGGCGCGTGTGTTGGATCATTTAGCTCCCTTCAAAATGGTTGAACTGAATGGTGCTGATCCATGCGTCATGTTCGTGAGCGGGCGCCGTCAGTTGTGACTGGTCATCTCTTAGCTGGCTTATTTTAATTTTTGATTTGTTTTTATGTTATAATTGCGGACGCTTTTAACGTGCTTTCTACATTGTTCTCACATGTATAATTTCAACATGAATGATGTAACCAATATTTTGTAACAATATTTTCATTTAAAAGAGTGTCCGTGGAGTTTCTTGCCCGTTCTTCTCCATAAGTACCTACTAAGCTTTGGAATGGGCAACTAGCTTCATATTTCTGACTGACCGAATCCTTGACAATTCAAAAGTGCCTGTAAATGGTTTAATTGAAATAAATGCTTTGAGTTTGAGTTTGAGGTCAATGGTGCATATGCTCCTCGTTCCGCCGCACTGCCAGGGATACGTTATCACCACAAACCGCTAGTATACGTACCATTTTTGTGTACTGGACGTTTGTATATGAGAAAGACATACACGATACTTTTTACATACGATAGGTACACGATCAACCGAAACACAACTATAAGGCCCACGGAGGCCGTGCGCTCGCGTTCCCGTTACGTACCGAGCGTGACACGCGCGCATTAGGTACAGCTACTTATTCTGAACAAAATTTAATCAGGTTTCGCTTATACTAAAAATAATGTTGTAGAATTATACAGATCGGACTAACTTACCTAGTGACGTCCGATCCTTAATTATATGAAATAATTTCGCCTTCATGGAAAACAGTGTAGTTTGCACTGGTGCACTACACGCCAATCACATTATTTAAAGATGAAAGCCTTCATCATAGATAAAAATCAAAAATGTTATCTGTGGTCCGATCGCGGGCGCACCATCTTGTCATCTGTCAAATCATTTCTTCAAAGCTAAAGAACCTAAAAACGGGAATTTACGATGACCTATAGGGGCATCGTTTAGTCCTAGCCAAGGAGTAAAGTGTCCCGGCATAGTGCATATATAGCACAACACAACTTTTAGAAAGGGTTTTGATAATCCAGTACACATATGTAGGTTGATTATCTGGGAAGGGTTGGGATGCCATGAAGGCGAAATTATTTCATATAATTAAGGATCGGACGTCACTAGGTAAGTTAGTCCGATCTGTATAATTATACTCATAATTTCGCCTTCATGGAAAACAGTGTAGATGTTCAAAGAACAAAGTTGTGTTGGTAATCATTTCAACATTATTTAACAACTAAACATTGTAGCTAAACCATGTTATTATAAGAATCAGTAAGTATTCCATTAAGGTAAAGACAGACTATTTGTTCCTGGAATTCCTATTCAGTCTTGAATCAACCAAACCATAATCTAATACACACATCAATTACTTATAAGCAGACAATTAAAATTGACATAAAAATATAATAAGTTTTATGAACAGCCACTTTCTATAGAGCACACAACCTGTGCAAATGCATTAGGATTAATATTGGTCACATATAAAAGCGAGAAAAGGTTGAGAAAGTGGTCCAACCAGCAGCATTTCTTATGACCTCAACATTGATACCTCCCCCCCCCTCAAGGGCCTTTAAAGTAGAGGCATGTCTGTATATGTGAATTTAGAAAAAAATATTCCACTATTATGCACTTAAATTTTGGTTTATCGATCCACTAATGGTTACAGTAGAGGCGGTGATAATATTTTTGTATAAAGTTATAATTAATGATTTACAATTTTGTCTTACTCTTAGTAAAAACTAAGAAAGTGGTAATATCAAGAAGGGTTGAGATCTACCAGGTGCAGAAATTTCAAATATTTCTGGTATCTTTATGTTAATATTATCCTCATTAATAGAAATGTTATCTATGTGTAATAAGTGACACGGTTTGAATTCTGTGTGCAATTACAAGAGTTAATATGGTTAGGTATATAATGTAAAAGTAGTTTTAGACCCAGCATTATTTATGAAAGACATGAGATAACCTGAAACGTTACTGTCCCAAAATTATTTCTCTATTTGACTCTTAATTTAAATATACCAAATTACCCTAAGAAACCTTGACACTGTCATCTGTGCTAATGTGGGGCCTAAAACTGGAGCAATTGCTGACTTAGTATTCAGCATTTTCTTCTGTTTCTGTTATATAATTATAACTCATTCAATATCTTTAAGGTATTGAGTTAGCTATATAGCAATCCTTCATTAAACTTAGTGGTCAATAACAATGTCACCATGGTGACTGAGCCTAGGAGGGGCCAATATCTTGACTCTCAATAGTCCATTGATCCAGAGCAGATTCATATCGCTTTCTTGCTTTGCTAGACAAGAAAGTTAGTACTATATTATTTGAAGGGATTAGTGTTCATCTTGTCAGGAAAGCGTCCCTGATAATATTGTGGCAATCAGTGTGAGACTCCTGTGCAATGGGTGTGGAGATCCCATTTGATAGTGAATGCATCTACAGAGCATGCACCTAGATCCATGATGCCATTCTGACACTTAGAATTTGACCTGTTTGCAAACAGGTTAATCTGGGGCTGACCCAGTTTAACAACAATTGACTTGAAGGTATATCCACCTCACTTCCATTCAATTTCCATATTTGGGCGTCTAGATTCTAGATCTGTCATAGTGTTTCCTTTGGAACTAAAATAGGATGCATAGGCCCATATTTGTTTTTCCTCGCACTATTGCCACCACTGTCTAGTTAAGCTTTAGGTGAGTAGAACGAGTACCACCCATCTTATTGATATAGGCAATTGGCTATTGTGATAATATCTATTCTTAGTAGGTAACACCTCACAGTACCATTCTGAGTTTGCTTGAAAATGTTTTGAGCCCTATAAATGCTGTTAATAGTCCAAGGTAATTTATATGGAACTTTTTTAATTACATACCAGAACCAGCCAGTTTGAGAAGCAACAGATAATGTTTCAAGAACAAAGTCAAATTGTTTAATTCTAATTGTAGTTTATTGAAATGTGAGCCACCGTTGCAAATAAATGATTTAGAATTTGATTCTAGTTTTAATTTGAAATACCTAGGTAGGTACACCTCTGCCTAGCCCTTCGGGGAATACAGGCGTTATGTTATTATGAATTTGAATTATAAACTAGTTATGACCTTGTTATTTTAATTGTTATACTTTAAGGCTACTGTTCTGTGACGTTTCATCATCTTGGTGTAAAGCAAACTGTACAGCTGGGATGTAGCAACAAGAATACCTAGTAATTAGGATAATTCTACTATTTGCATTTCCTTATTAGACTTGAAATTCTTTATGGACTAAAGAATAAACTATCTTTTCCTGTCTAAGTGAAATGGCAAACTGGACTGAATCTAATAGAAATCTACCAGTAGCATTGTCTGGGTTATAGGGCGCTCTTTTTAGTTTTGAATACTTATTTATAATAAATTCTAGATTTTTCATAACATAGTTTGAATACTAGACACATTTTCTAAACACTTGCATATAAATCGGCAAGGCATAGAATATTGTGAGGATATATGACATAGAGCAACCTTTATGACCTCAGGTGACAGACAACTGGCTTCATGATCCCTGCCAACACACATGGTTCTGTGCCAAGCCTGGAGGCATGTAAACTCTTTCATTATAGCTGTCCTTTATTCCACTGTTAAAGTGGAATGTAGCAACATATTTATGTATCTCCAATTGTCATCTGATTTTGGTAAAAATATACTAAATAAAAAATGATTCTTGGCAGGGAAACATGTTTCATGGCACCTAAGACGTTATTGATTTCTATGGATATAGGGTGGCTTTTTTTTTTTTTTTTTTTTTTTGACTGAATTTTTTATTCCGAAGTTTGAACTGGAAACTCTATAAAGGATAGTTTATAACCCTTGATCCACCATGTATGGTTGGATTAGTAGTAATACTCTCCAAAATTCAGGGAAATACTGCAATCCATCAATGCATATTTAAGCTAGTGACAATCATGACTCGGCAACATTTGATGACGTTGAATTTATCTTTGAGGCATATAGCTGAACAGGTATTTAGATATTGGTGCCCGCTCCATCAGTTCTTTCATTTCTTTATTAAGGCTGGGTAGGATCAAAGATACTTGTGTGATGCAATCATGATAGATTACACACAGTAGTTCAGCTGTTTAGATTTGATCTACACTCCTTTGGGAAGCTATTAAACTGTTAAGGCCCTTGTCAATGGACCCAATGGCAATAGCTACTTTATTCTGCCGCCCCCTGATCCTTTGGTCCCATTTGATTCCACCTTCATTTACTGCAGCTGCCACCCCCCACCCCAAAACGTTGGTAGGTTCAACAGGCAACAGATTATGGGTGCTTCATACCTCTCTTAAATGTTGCTTCGCCTGCACATTTAGTTCATTTATCAGAATTTCTGACCACCAAAGTGAAGTAATCAACTGCACCCTCCGCAGATTCTCAACATTTGATGGTAAGGCATTTCAGGTTGGTGTATGGATACCATTTCACTCTCCGTCTCCTTCCGGTTGGACTGTAGTAGAATTGAAATAAATACTAACATAGCATATCTAATTTAAATTGTATACTAGTAGGTATCTAAAATTAATGTAAGTATTTTGACATTTTTTGAAGACCACTAGTTGTTGTCTTTCAAGTAAATAAATTATAATTGGCAGCATTGAGTGTGGCTTTTCAGTGTCCGGATTCGTTGGCTTCAGTCACCTGACACCTGACACACAGCCTCTTGAACATGTTTGACTACAGTATCTTTCATGGAAGTGGGCTTCACACTCATAATAAGAGTTAGGTTCCAGACTGCTCAATTCCAAGGTATACCTCAAGTGATGGTGCGGGGACGTGTTTATAACACTGAATGTATATATAGACTATTGGCTAACTTGTCGTGAAAGCGTTGTTCTTTTGTAGCTATGTAGCATAGTTATTGGTCTCTTGATTAAGCTCTCGTCAAAACTCTTAGAGACTGCTAGGGATCTAGCAGGGATGTGTTTTTATAACTGAACGATATTCCAAGGGCTGACCTCTCGTGAAAGCTCGTATGGTGTTGTTCTTTTGTAGTTATGCGGCATAGTTATTGGTCTCTTGGTTAAGCTCCCGTCAAAACTCTTAGAGAATGCTAGGGATCTAGCAGGGATGTGTTTTTCTAACTGAACGATATTCCAAGGGCTGACCTCTGGTGAAAGCTCGTATGGTGTAGTTATGCGGCATAGTTATTGGTATCTTGGTTAAGCTGTTGTCAAAACTCTTAGAGACAGCTAGGGATCTAGCAGGGATGTATTTTTATAACTGAACGATATTCCAAGGGCTGACCTCTGGTGAAAGCTCGTATGGTGTTGTTCTTTTGTAGTTATGCGGCATAGTTATTGGTCTCTTGGTTAAGCTCCCGTCAAAACTCTTAGAGACTGCTAGGATTCTAGCAGGGATGTGTTTGTAACACTGACCGATACACCAGCGGTTGACCTCACAGTGAAAACTCGTGTGGTGTTTGTTGTCCTTGTGTAAGTATACGGCTTAGTTAGTGTTCTCAAGGTCTACCTCACGTGGAAACTCTAGAGACTGATGTGCATATTACGGCTCCACGGTAATTTAAGTAAAAATTATCTCAGCTAACGACAAATTGGTAGGTATATCGAGAGACTTACCGGTGTCCATCACGACTCCGCTTTCATGTATTCGCTCGATTTTCCAGTTCTCGCAGATATTCGTTCAGGTCCTCCATTTCCTGGTCTCGTTTTCTTCGATGTTTTCCCATTTCGATAAATATATCTGAACTTTTTATCGGAAGCGTGATCAGCGCGCGGCACAAAAAAGTACAATGATGGTTTGACAGATGACAAGATGGTGCGCCCGCGATCGGACCACAGATAACATTTTTGATTTTTATCTATGATGAAGGCTTTCATCTTTAAATAATGTGATTGGCGTGTAGTGCACCAGTGCAAACTACACTGTTTTCCATGAAGGCGAAATTATGAGTATAATTGAATGTCTATGTTGCGGACAATAACAAGCCTCAGCAAGCTCCAAAGATGTAGTGACGACTAGACTGGAAAATGAGAGTGCATGCGGGAGTATGTGGCGTTCTGAATTTGAATTGAAAATATAATGATGATGTGGTATTTGGATTTGAATTGACCTAGGTTTGACCTAAATTTAAATTGAAAATTAGAATGATGAAGTGGCTTGACATAAAAGATTGCCAGCAATAACTGATCGGATGAGTAAGAAAGGAAGGACCTGGTCACACAGTGGACCTGACGGAAGTCCATCCGATTCCAGTCAACGTAAAGACAAAAAAAGCATGGGATTGAGCTGTTCGCTCTGCTAAGCCATGATAAAACCCTAGAACTTGACTTTGTAATTATTATCTAAAATCATTAAATTATACCAGTTCTATATACCTACAAATTGACATTGTTGAATATTTTGTGCAAAATAACATGATTACTGTAAAATATTCTTATCTTATTTAAATTATTGTGAATGTGAGACTACCTCTGTGTATCATTTTAATTTCTAATTTTTTGTTTGCTCTTCTTTCTCAGTTTTAATGATAGTCTGGCAGTTGGTTTACCCAGATGTCCTTTCTTTGGTATTGTTCGTTGAGTCGTTGAGCTCCTTAAGTTCTGAGTTGAGCTCTTCGGTTACTGACTTATGCTTGACTGGAAAGGTTCTCTCAAATAAGTGAGGTTTTTTCCTCAAAAGACAATTTCAGACTTAAATCTACATGGTCCACACATGGTCTGACCAAGATTATGTCTGGACTTTAAGAGAGACTACGACCTCTGAGTTTGTTTCGGCCTTTCTTATCAAAGTAGTTCAAAAAATAAAATAAGCTAGATGAGGTCGGCGTCTGGAAAGTCTCTCATCTGGAAAGGCTGACCTCATCTAGCTTATTTTTTTTTTTAATGTGACGTGTAAAAGTTATTCCAATTACCTATTTACAGAATAAACAATTTCATTTCATTTCATTTTGTACCTAGCTGTAAACAGCTCCTTGAAGTAACCCCATGTCTTACCGGGGTAGGACACCGACGATAACCACGACGAAGCTTCTCCCTTCAGTGCGCGACTCAATGCAATCATCAGCAATGTACCTTGACGATTTTGGTCTGTCACACACAAGTCTGCTTATGCTAGCCAGCCACACGCGTCTACATCTCGTTTTTTCGGGTCGAAATTCGGAAGGCGAACGTCGTTGTTGGAAGGAGTTTGCATTGCTGGCACAATAGCCATAAAATTGCGGTTCTGTTGGTCCAATAAGAAACGCCATTTTTGATCATTTGCACCAACCTCGGAAGTACACGTATTGTAATGACACCCTTTTTTCATACCATCGCTGTTATCTCCAAGTGGGCCGTTTGAGTTGCATCCCACTTATGATAACGAAGGCATTTCAGTCTCGTGAATTCAACATAGGATGGCAAAGGGAATCTCTCGCAAGGGCGTCTCGTCCAACGGTCCGTTCCTTTTTAGTTACTATACTCTATGGGTCCGTTCCGTCCGCTCCGTCCTGTCATAATCTTCCTTGTCAAACGACCATCGACAGACGTCAATCCAGTGTTACCGCTTTCAACCCAGTGTTGCCACTCCCTATTATATTGACCTCACCCAAGAAGGTTACTCTACTTGACGTTTCCGGATGCTCCAACATATAAACTTGCGCCTTCTTCCCATGGCGGTTGGCGAAACTACAGAACTCCACTGACATACTCTTTTTGAATAGTCGTCGTTTACGCATTCATCATTATGATAATACCCAGAAATTGCAAAAAAATTTGCTGCTCCATACATTTATGTTCGCATAGCTCGACAAATGTAGGAAAAAGCAGATTTTTTCCCAAAGTTAATTTTGTGTATAATGATGCATACACAACCCTTAGCGTTGCTGTAGGCCACAACTCGCAGTGAATGATTCCGCCTATATTTTCTAACAAAGCGATGCGAGCGGGAATCATCGTCCTTATTCGGAAATACGAATACGATGGAAGACATATACAACGTGCCGCTACCATGACGACATTAATTTAACACACGTATCCGATTTCGCGTATTCGTTTTAGGAAAATATTTTAATTTCATTAAATGTTATTATTTATTGATTTATTTACAATTTTCTAAATTACCATCCTGGAGCAACCTGTACTTAAAGAACTGTAGCGAAGAGTTCATTTGCCGGGGTCACGGATCATATGTAGGCGAATAAAAGGAAAGCCGCGCAATTTCCTAGAAATTATGCCGCCAAAGGATCTTGACCGATGGAACGTAAGCCAGCTGGGAGGTACCTACATGAATGAATCTTTTACAAAGAGTGATCTCAATTTTGGTTATGTTTTTATTATTTAGTTTGTTTGAAAATTTTTTTTTTTCATTTTACGAAGTATTTTATTTTATTATAATTTTTTTAGTTACTGGCCACTAGCCCTACCCGTGTGTTAAATTAATGTCGCCATTGTAGCGGCACGTTGTATACATACAAGGAGATATAGAATTAATGTCATAAACATATCACGACAATTAAATCCTTAACAGCTAAATATTTCTATAATTATTTCTATAAATATTAGCAGTGATACCTAAAAAAAAAATTATCTTCATTGCGTTAATCTACGTTTTAGCGTTAAATGTATAAATTATACAAGGGCTAAATACAATTATTTTCAACTTACAAAAGGTTGTACATTACGTCATCATCGTGAAAAATTTTTAAAGTGGAACCAAGCCAGAAATCGCATAATAAATTAACGCGCAATCAACAAAGCGCGGCAGTATAAAACTTAGAACATTTGCTTCGGTAGAGTTACTCTGTAGCGCGACGTTCGTGTTAATTCAGAATCACGAAGATTAGCGAAACATACCTTTTTTGGTTCACCTGTAATACACGAGCGTAGCTTAGCCATGCACTGTTAAAGAGCGGCATTTTATCACACCGTGGGACTACGCAACAAGAAAAATAATAATTAACTATCATCTGTTTCTTGCAGGCACCTCAGCCTGCAACGGTGACAGCGGTGGTGGTCTCATGATATTTGTACCAGACACGGCAGGCAAGAAGACTGATGAGGAGTCAGGCGACACTGATAAAACGTCAGGCGCGTGGTACGTCCGCGGCATAGTTTCGCTTACTGGCAGAGGGACAGAATCAACTTTCTGTGATCCTCACCAGTACACAATCTTCACAGATGTAAAGAAGTATTTGGATTGGGTGATACAGTATTTGTAGTAAATCTGCTGCAGGTATAATAAATTACTTGCCTCATCATAACTGCCTAACCTTTTCCTAACTAAGTTGGGGTCAGCTTCCAGTCTAACCGGTTGCAGCTGAATACCAGTATTTGACATGGAGCGACTTTCTATCTGACCTCCACAACCCAGTAACTGGGTAATACGATGATACCCCTTGGTAAGACTAGATGTCAGACTTTCGGGCTTCTGACGACCCCTAACAACTGTCAAAGATCTACAAATGACAGCCGGAACCAACAGCTTATCGTACTTTCCGTGCTATCCCATCCATGGATCAACCCCGGCAAGCGTAGCTTAACCTGATGGATCGATCCGTGCGGCTGTTATTCCTTAGCCACGAGCTCCTCAATAAATTAATTGCCTATTGTTTTTACAAGCTTTATTTTAGCTTGCTCTGTTCGTATGTGTTTCCGGTTACTCCTTTTGTCATCAATTTTTCAAGCACTTCCTGGCATCTGATTGAGCTGAAACTTGGCATACGTAAAAGCTTGAGGCGTAAATGTCCTTCTTACACTAAACTTGAAGATAAGCCTCAAGGTTTTAAGAAAATATTAAAGTTCTATGTTTACGACAGTTTTATTTAGTACTTTTTAGTTAATTAAAAGCTTGTTTTTAAAAAGATTTTTACTTATATTTTATTTTACTAATTGCTTAATGATGTGTTTCATTAAATGTATTTTCATTACTCAAATTAGCATTATTATTGGCTTCCGCTCTAACCGGATACAGCTGAATATATTATTTTACATGGAGCGACTGCCTATCCGATCCAACAACCTAGTTACTGGCTACCACGGAACCACGGAACTGGGTAGGTACCAGGTTGTGGGTTAGGGCTTTCAGGATGCCAACACATTATTTATATTATATTATATTTCAGAATGCCAACACATCAAAGTACATTATGCCATAAAAATTGTTTTATCACAGCAGTAAAAATTTTAACAATATACCAAAAGATATTAAGGAACTCCCTCTGAAATATTTTAAGTCTAAATTATTGAAATGGTAATACTTTTTATAGTGTAAATGAATTCTTTGATAAAAAAGTAAATGATAAATATTGTTACTGATTTACTGATAGTTATTTAAATAAATACTGCCTAGATTTTAAAACATTGTAAACATTTTAGAATTACAATTATTTTGTTACTAGTAAGTGTAATGAGTGTGCAATGATGCTAGTTGCATAATTCCAAGGAACTTGGACCAAGTTCCTTATAATAAAGAAATCAAGTTACTTGGTTTCTTTAAAATATTTGTATGCCGCCAGTCCATGGCGAGACATGTAGATCATAACCATAATATTAAGACCATTATTGTACCATGTTTAAATGCAAATAAATATATTCTATTCTATTCAGGCGTCTGGCAAACAATGACAACTTTGGTATTTATGTATTTGGTTCTCAATAAAAACCAGGTTAAAAAAAAAGTATATTTTTTTGGTCCAGACTCGCACACTTTTGGGGGTAAATAAGAAAATAAAATAAGTAAAGTTTTGCAAACTGTACCGTGTACCAAATTAATGGGCTTGTTGCAAGGATCTCAAGTAAATTTTTTCTTAATTTTAAAATGAATACTTTTGAAGATATTTATGAATTTTATGAATCCCCCGCTTATCTCCGAAACTATTGAGTCTAAAATGAAAAAATACACAGAATGTTTCGTTACTCATAGATTACAGGAAAGTCTATAAGAAGTCTGTAAAATAACATTCATGGTAAATCTCTCAATATTGTGCGTCCATAGAATATGTTTGTCAACAATAAAGATAAGTTTGTTCTTGGAATAAATTCATCGGAACTACGGAACCCTTCATTGGGCGTGGTCCGACACACACTTGGCCGGTTTTTTTCTAGCCAATTGATTGAATCGTCTATAAAGGGGAACCGATCACGTTAGTCCCCCTATGCTCTAGTCCCGCTATGCTCGACTCGTAAAATATCTACTAGAGTGTCGTTATGCACGAAATCACATACGCGGGCAGAGATGAAGAAAACTTTGACAGTGTAATATTTTATTTAACCATTTAAAAAGTAAATTGAGAAAACTTAGTATGTAAATTTGTTATGTATGTAGGTTTTTGTAATTTACTTACTTAAGGGCGCACCCTACCTCAGATTTTATCCCGCTCGCACCATACTACTCGCGACCTGAGTGAGAACGAGACGGAGTGGGACGCTAGCGGCTCTAAAGCGTCGAAAAGTTTAGGTAATTGCTTTTCACGGTGAAAATAATGGTAATTAACAAAAAATGACACACATAAGACCTGCTAAATAGTTAGTTCAGTTAATAATGCAAAGTTTCATGATCTAATTTGAAGTATTTTTTGAATACCAGCGGTTTATAATTCTGTGCAGAGGTAACTTTGGATTTTTTTTCTATAGAGAAAATTTTATGTAATCGTGTTTTTGCCTCACATAAGACCCAGCATCAATCCTCAACTTTAACATATATTTATTTCAAAATTAATGCTGCAGTATTTTCGGCATAACAGAGGATCATGCTAAGCAATTTGTGATTGGGTGCGCCCTTAACTTAAAATACATTAAATAGTCAAGGTCAGGTCAAGCTTTGCGCTTGTTATGAGTATGTGTCGAACTGGTTTATATTTTACTAGTTTTCTACCCGCGACTTCATTTACATATTAATCCAGGATTTGAACTATCTGTGTAACAAATTTCATCCCGATCTGTCCAGCCGTTGAAGCAAGAGTGCATTACAAACATTCAAACATCTTAAGTTTCGCAATTAATATGTAATATTAGTAAGATAGGATTTGTAACGAAGTCAACAGACTTCGTTAAATCCTGTGGGTCCAGTATTGACTTACACCTCTATTTATAAACATTTCTTAACTTAGAATTTCTCTGAAATTCGATTGTCCTTATCTGTCATTTTTCCCTTAGGCAGAACGAAACAAAAAAAAAATTAACTTACAGACGCTTAAGTACGACGAATAGTGCTTTAAAAATATTAACTTAAATACAAACACTTTTCTTTCCAACTGTACCTTCCATTGTTTACGTAGAATCGAAGAATTGCGTGCATAGCGAAACTTTTTCAAAATCAAAAGTCATTTATTCAAACTAGGCTTTGAATCAGCACTTTTGGAACGTCAAGATTACAAAAGAAAGTCCCCCAAAACGCCACCCTTCACCACTTCCTAGTGCTTTAGCTGGGAAGAAGAAGTGGCGCAACAAACTCCCAATCAGAACAGCTGTCTGTTCAGTTAGAAAAAATTGATTCTATACAGAAGTATGCAAAATCATTTACATTAAGCTACATAAAACATCAATTTTTAATACAATGATATTATATTAACAGATATGTTATACACTTACAAAACAACCGAAAAATGTGTTCCGCGCAGCAGCGGCACACATACCCACGTTTCATTCATTTTATATTTCACTACAAGTAAAAACGTTACAATTGGAATGTTTTCGAGTCTTCACGATTGCGCGCTTATAACATATCTGTTAATATAATATCATTGAGTTAATAGCCATATGTCAGCTAGCACACACCAATACACAAAAAAAAAAAAACAATCATAAAAAAACGAGAAATATGTACTCAAGCAGAAATAAAAAGTAAATGTAAACAATGACATAAATTAACAAAATAAAAGCCTCCAGGCACAAAGGGCGTGCTCGCTTACATATAGCTATTTATAGCTGTAACTGGAAGTTATAAATGATAAACTTGGACCATCGAAGTAAAATAAATAAAAAGGTGATTAGGTAGGTACTAAAAACATTAACAAAACCGAGATCAGCAAGATGACCAGTCACCACAAGCAGCACCCGTTCACGAGCATAACGAAAAGATCAGCCATTTCCCCCTCGCCATATTTGAGAGAAGGAGACAACCCGACCCCCGACGCTACCGAAGTAGTGACATCTAAGGGAGCATGACTAACCTGCTGCCGGTTGCTCAGGCAAAAATAATAATTATCAATTTGTCTAGGTCGCTAGCTAATCACATATTGCATTACAACTCATCTATAAAACATTGTAATGAGTAGATTATGTCAACGATAATTTAAATTAAAAATAATATTAAAATAAATTGACTAAACAGTCTAAATAAAAAAAATTATGAACTCTTATAACGTGTCAGTGGGTAATCTAATTCTGGAGAAATAACATAAACATTGTCTTGAGTTAATCACAGAAACCAACTACTCTTATCATTTAAGTAGTCGTTAATAGAGTAGTACGCCTTTGAACAAAGGTTGCATTTTACTTTAGCTTTAAACGCATTATAAGGCAAATCTAGGAAAGGAGCGATGATTCCCGATGGCCACATTTATTTGGCCACCACTGGGGGACAGCGAAACAACTTTTAACAAATATTCTCGCTTTCCACCACTGGGGGACTACAAAACAACTTTTAAAAATTATTTTTGTTGTCCACCACTGGGGAACAGCGTCACAACTTTCTAAATTATTTCCATTCGCCACCACTGGTGGAGAGCGACACCGATTTTGAAACGTTCCCTATGGCCACCGCTGGGGGACAATGGTACAACTTTTGATCCAATTCCCACAGGCCATCAATTTAAATTATTTTATCTAGAGACCAGTAAAGGATAGCCTAATAAAATTACGGCTTTGGTTTTAGCGGTTAATGCTGGCACTATTTTATCAAATTCAAATGTTTACGTAATAATAATAAAATAATATTTATTTTCTTGTATATGTAATATAGTGAATTATTAATTAATTATAGTTCATTAAAATAAAATTTTATTTATTGCTAATGCTTATAATATCTATTGAAACTATAAATCAATGTCACCTCATCAAGATATTTACAAAAGAGTTGAGATGAGGGAAAAAGAGTACATAATGTTAAAAAGAGACAAAAATATATCAATTCTACTCTACTCCCTCTACTTGCGCGGAAATTAATATTGTTTTTGTTTAACTGTGATTTTTAAGACTGTTGATTAGTACATAATAATGTGTATATCCAGTGTAAACTCTTTAAAGCGACACTTAAGGGACTGCGCATTTTATGGCGTCATTGAGAGTTTTCGTTAAATGGAGAAAAGAAAAATTCATATATACCTACTATAATTTTATTGTTTTAAAATGTAGGTGAACACGTGCAAGGTAATCGGAACAAACAAAAGAACTGATTTCTTAGAATCATCGGTACGTATGATGCCGGCTATCGAGGTAAATACGTGCTAGACAATAAAGCAACAAAATAGCAAACAAAAGAACGTACACAGCTGCAGTTCGTATTAATTTCGGCAACTTGGAAAGTAAGTTAATAATGACGGATATTGTCGTTATTGTTGTTATCTGGAGTCTCATTGTATGGACAACAAGGTAAACCAACAAGGTCAAGTAATTTCGACGTTTTAGAAACTTTGCGTTTAAATCGTGTGGCGTTAAATGGAGTTTACACTGTATTGTATTTTGATATTTATTAAGTATAGTGTATTGTTACTAATTATAACCGGCTGTGAAAATATTTTGTCGGTTTAATTACCCACTTCAATAAAAAATAAGCAAGCAATAAGTAATAGGACGAATTTTTTAAATTTGAAAACATTTCATAAATGTTGATTAAAGAATATAAGACTTTATTAATTATCTACCATATAAGTTAGGAATATTTATATTAGTCTCAACCTTAGCATTATCCGCTAAAAAACCAATCCGTATGAATATCAAGCAGCCCGTAAGTGTAGTATCCTTTACTGGTCGATAAAGAAAATAATTTAAATTGATGGTCAGTGGGAATTGGATCAAAAGTTCTACCATTGTCCCCCAGCGGTGGTCATTGGGAACGTTTAAAAATCCGTGTCGCTCTCCACCAGTGGTGGCGAATGGAAATAATTTAAAAAGTTGTGACACTGTCCCCCAGTGGTGGACAACGAGAATAAATTTTAAAAGTTGTTTCGCTGTCCCCGCAAGTGGTGGTTAAAAGTTGTTTCGCTGTCCCCCAGTGATGGCCAAGCGAGTGGTGGTCATCGGGAATAATCGAAAAGGAGAGGGTGGCTTGTTATAAAAGGTTATACCAAGCCCAACAAATGAGTTATGAACCTTATGAAGTAGGTATTAATAGGTATTTTTCGAGTCGAGCATAGCGGGACTAGAGCATAGGGGGACTAACCGGTTTTTTTCATATTCTTGTTATTTCCACACATTGTAGTCTTTCAGCAAGATAGCTTTTCGCAATTAATCGGGCAGGTCTTAAGATAGCGAAACAGCATCTAGTAGCCTTTTCGATCGCCGATGATAAAAGTGTCTGTGTGCAATGATGGCGTTGATGTAGAAAAAAACATATTTTATGTTTATTACGTCACTACACCCCGCTTGCATCCGGATACCGATACATCTCTGACCAGTGTTGAATTGACTCAGAACTGTGATGTAATGATGTAGTCTATCGATCGTCTGCTTAATGCAATATTTTAAATCTTTAATATTTTATTAATAAATCAGTGTTTCGATTTTTTTTTAATAGATTTTGTGGCTGGTTACTCATAACTAAATAAAAAGATATAACAACGGTGAGTGATTTGATCACGTTTTGTTGTTTATAACCATTTTTAAAAAAGGAGGAGGTTCTCAATTCCGATGTTTGTTTCACACTTAGTCTATATGGATATTGCATCTTCGTCGCTACTATTTACATAGCTGGTAGTGGTATTCGAATTTGTGTGGGGTAAGTACCACAATTAAAAACTTTTTTTTGTAAAAAGAAACGAAATTAAAAAAAAAACTATCACAGCTAAGGAGGCTCCACAAGTAACCGAGTAATAATCGACCAACTTAAAGCATTTGCAAAAACATGTTTTCTATACATTCTGTGTGGGAGAACATGTTTTTCAACTACAATGTTAGTTAGTTCTTTAGTTAATTTAGTATTACGACTTTTAGTTAGATTTCGGTATTAATAAACATAACACAATGTAAATTATTATACTAGTTATGTAAAAATGAATATGTGTTAACATATAAACTACTCGGGTGCATTTGGCCGGTTTCTAACATTAATTAATTTTTCCACTTATAACCTGTTTTCAAGAAATGTTAGTTGGATGTGGTTAATTTATTAACGTAAAATTATTTAAACTTTTATAAAGGCAGATTGATCTTATGAATAGTCTCTGTCTCAAGAATTTTGATGACTAATTTTTTTGGTTTTCCTCTCAATAGGTACTTACTATTCAATCTATTAAAATAATAACAATAACGACGGTGGAAAGGTAAAATGGCTAAACGTGAAATCTCACGAAAGAATTTTAAAAACACTAAATGAAATGGAAACGTTTTGCTAAACTGCCACACAAGTAATAATGTAGTTCAGGTAAAACTACTAATAAGGTGATGAAATAGAGAAACGCAAAAATTCTAAAGCATTGTCAAACATGAATGTACAGTGAGCACAATCACTAAAGCGACATAAACTTCAGAATCATCAAAAAAACGTCGCTTTAAATCATAACTACATTTCATTTTTACTGCTAAAGCGCCAAAAAAGTTCTCAAATCGATGCGAAAGATAGACCAATCGACGCAGAAAAAAAATATCTAATTCAGTGACATACAACAATATACAACGTGCCTCTACAATGGTGACATTAATTTAACCCACGGGTAGGGCTTGTGGCCAGTAAACATAAAAATTATAATCAAAATAAAATAATTAAAATAATTCGTAAATTGAAAAATGAAAATTTTCAAAGAAACTAAATAATAAAAACATAACCAACATTGAGATCACTCTGTGTAAAAGATTCATGAAGCTACCTACGCCATTGTAGTGGCACATTGTAAAACTCAATAGCGACCAAAATGGCGCTTTAGCCATTTTACCTTTCCACTGTCGATATGATATTTTGGTTAGAATTCATACGATTTAAAGGCCAAAGTGCAGCGAAATTATTTTGATTTCCAGTGTAACACCACTTATACAATGATTTGGCTGCTGCTAATCTTTTTAGCTCATGCTCATGGACAAATAACCGAGCTTTTCACGGGCAACTACGAGTCCACCGTTTGTGCTGATAATGAAGATATATTATCTTATTTTGAAATCCCAGTACAGCCCCAAAACCAGTATACATTAAATTTTACAACAGAAATACAGCCTTTTTCTCGGATGATTTTGAGATTCGATTCACCAGTTTCACTCAAGTTGGTATGTTACAGTTCTATCATAAATCATAAGTAACCTACTTGAATACTAAAATTATTAATGAGATTATTATTTTTGATTTAGATAGACCCGACGAGCGCTCGAATCTCGAAGTTCCCTGGCGCTAACCTACGACCTCATCAGTTCCGTGTGATGTTTACTGAAGAAACTTCTCCTCTCCGCATTCAAGTCTTTGTTCCTGCTTCTGGACTAAGTATACCTTACGTCCTAAGCGTTATCCTGAACGATGTGGAGATTTGTGATAGACCGAGAGTTGTAAGTCTACTAATTTTGAATAGGGAATATGCATGTGATTCAATTATGGGTCAAGTATTTTTTCTTATAAACTATATTACTTCAGAATTATGCCTCCATCAATATTTTTGAATAAATTTCTTTTTGAGCGAGAAATCAATTTTTTAAAAGTCCTAAAAAACTGTGGGTTATTCAAATACTTGAAAAGCTAAGAGCGGATGTGACTTAACAATCTAGGACAACAATCAAAATGTCAATGTCAAACACTCCTACAAAAAAGAGTGTGACATTGACACGTGCTTGTTTGTTTTCATAGAATCTGACGTCACCACACCAAGCGCGCCAAATGGAGGGCGTTTAAATAGCCCGGATCGGTTGGATATTTTAAACATTGTAATAAGTACTTTAAATTGATCTTTTGCAGTCGAATTTTTTTTAACTATTATTTGACGATGTAAGCTATCGAATAAAAATATATAAAAAATACATGCATATTCCCTATTGTTGAAACACCATTGTTTCCATCAGGACTCTCCTTTCAACACCAAATATTCTATTTTTCTTTAGGGGTTTGTGGCTAAACAATGAAAGCCACACGAGTCGATGGAAAGTAAAGCTACATTTGCCGAGGCCGGTCCGTGGATGGGTGAACATCCATAGCATCTCACTAATTTCTGTCCTTGAAGTCTTACGATTTACTTTCGAATTTATAATTAAGTATGGATATACTTAATTATAAATTCGAAAGTAAATCTGTCTGTCTGTATGTTACCTTTTCACGCCTAAACCACACGGAACGGATTTCGATAAAATTTGTCAAGGAGATAGATGGCATCCCAGGGAAGGACATAGGCTACTTTTTATCGACATACCACGCGGGCGAAGCCGCGGGCGGAAGCTAGTCCTACTAATATTATAAATATGAATCACACAAAAACGGCTGAACGAATTTGGATGAAATTTATGCAATTGAAACTTTCTAAGTTTATTATAAATCCACTATTGCCATCATATCCCGAGCATTTTGTTTATCTGGTATAATCCAAACCCAAGTTATGAGGGTTAAAATAAACGACGAAGCGCTTCGAGAAAAGGTAGGTAGTGCCCTCCTTGCGCTTTGCTTGGCTCGTCTTGGCGGTGGCACTCCCGTGCCCCCAGATCCGTCCGACTTGGTTAATGATTGAATGTGCGTTATTAGTAGTGATAGACTTATAATAATATCTTTCTTTATAGGACTACGTTGCTAGTTGGGTATAGGACCCTTAAGGAAAACCAGGCGGCCAGAACCGGCCACATTAGCAATACCTCTAAAAGCAGTTCATTTCCTGAATCCCAGCTGTCATTATCAATTCCTCTAATTTGACATAAAAGCAATTCAGAATTTCTGGACCATTTTATGAATCTCCATAGAAAACTGTCAAACAGATGAATAAAATTATTTCGTAATAATTATGAATGACACGCAGCTCTTAAAAATTATGAATTGTCAGTTTGTGACATTTTACGATGATTCTATTTTCATATTATGATTCTGCTAAAGTGACCGTTTGAAGCCCCCAGGAAGACCGATAGGTATTCAATAAAGCTATATTTTCCGGTCTTTTTATTTCGAATACTACATAATATTATGTATACGCTTTTTTTTTTATCAAATGTACATAATATAGTTTGTGTGTTTAATGTTTCAACGTAAATGTCAATCACACAAAAACGGCTAAACGAATTTGGATGAAATTTATGCAATTGAAACTTTCTACGTTTATTATACATCAACTATTGCCATCATATCCCGAGCATTTTGTTTATCTGGTATAATCCAAACCCAAGTTATGAGGGTTAAAATAAACGACGAAGCGCAAAGGTTGAAATAAAACATACTACATACAAAGTTAAGTCATTAGAATTGACATTGCAAAGTCAAAGTTTATTTTAATGATGAATATGAATAATATTATAAATGCAAAAGTGAGTTTGTTTGTTTGTTGCGCTTTCACGCTAAAACGGCTGAACGGATTTGGATGAAATTTGGCACATGGGGGGTAGACCATGACCGGGAATAGGATATAGAATACTTTTATCTCGGTAGTACGTTCCCGTGGGATAATTTCCGACATTCACCAAAGCTATTATTAAATAAATAAATGAATATCGTGACCCTCCGTGCCTCGGAATGCACGTTAAACTGTTGGTTCCGGCTGACATTTGTAGATTTTTGACAGTCGCCCAAAACTCTGACAACCCGTCTTACAGCCCAAAGAGCAGTAGAGAGATCAATCTATCACGCAGGACATATCCAGGGACATGTCCTGCGTGATCGAATCAGAAATGAAGAGATCCGAATAAAGGAGAACCAGGACATACCCCGGAAAATTGCCAAACTTTAGTGGCCAGTGGGCAGGGTACATCACTCGCAGCATGGATTATCAACGAAGCCGAAAGGTTCTACTAAGTATCGGAAGATGCAGCGTAGGTAATTCACTAGCAACAATTGTTAGCCGATCGTTCATTGATTGAATATTCGTCGATCGTTACATCGAGGCTCCATCGATCAAAGCCTTACTTGATATTGAGTAAGTTTTGCTATAGTCAATATCGACTGGTCAACGTGGATCATCAGCAGTGTCGCTACTCCAATAGGAAGCGTCTCCGTTTCTATAACGTGTCTTATTTGAAAGGAATAAACAATTTTTCTTTCTTTCATTTCAGGGATATTTGGACGCTGACATTACATTTAATGGGAATATAGACGAATATCTTCATGAAGTAGTCGAAGGAAGTGATGCAAAAACCCCTTATTTAGACAAAGCTTGCGGTAGGCGCAAAGTGGTGCATTCTGAGTTCATAGTCCATGGACAACAGACGCAGCCTGGAGACTGGCCCTGGCATGTAGCCATAAGAAGGGGTACAGGATTGGAGGTAACTTATATCTGTGGAGGAACCTTGCTGTCCAAGACTTTAGTTTTAACAGGTAAAATATGTGTTTTTTTTTGCTTATCAACCTGCTATTAATAGGTCGTGTTGACAATAATATGTTTCAACCAGTTAAAGGAAAGGTCACTATAGGCTTTGTAAAAAAAATCACATAAAAACAATAGAGAGTTTTAATTTACTAGATTTAATTTACTAGATTTAATTTAGAAGATTTAATTTACTAGATTTAATTTACTAGATTTAATTTACTAGATTTAATTTACTAGATTTAATTTAATATTAATTATTGTACAACTTCATTATGCATGCGGAGTTTACCTATAAGTGATTGTTGCACTATTGCATATATATTTTTGCATGTTATTCATAGGTATTATAGTGTAAGCAATTAATGGTGAACCAAAATAAAATAAATAAATAAATAAAATAGAGAGAGCTTCACTGGCATGACAAAACGTGTCGCTGTACTAAACAAGAATATTCAAGGCTATACGGTCACCAGTATTCAAGTAAACGCACAAACAGGAGCGGCAATCGAACAAAAAATAGAAGAATTCTACAAATCAGTCGACAAAGCCTTAGAAACGACACACAAGACCATTATACTAATGGAAGACTTTAATGTAAAGATAGAATTTCCCAAGAAGGAACAACACTTGACTATGGAACCATACAAAAACGAAATATTAGACTATCTATATTGTACAACAAACCGAGAATATTCCAAGACATTGGTACTATGAATCTTAACTACTTACCCGTCACACCAAGGAATAAACAGAGAAACAGTAGAACTAACAAATTAAAGAGTGATAAAGAAATATCGAGTTATAAGGAAAATTTGTCAGGAGAGGACGTGGTTAAGTAATAGGAGGCGCTCGCGTCGATGCATCAGGTTAAGCTACGCTTGCCGGGGTTGGTCCGTACATGGGTGACTGTCTTTACATATCGAGATTCCTCCGTGGCTCGGATAGCACGTGAAGCCGTTGGTCTCGGCTGTCATTCGTGGATCTTTGACAGTCGTTACGGGTCGTCAGAAGCCCAAAAGTCTGACAACCAGTCTATTATTACCCAGTTATCGGTTTTCGTATTACCCAGTTACTGGGTTCCGGGAGGTCAGATAGGCAGTCGCTCCATGTAAAATACGAAATGGACGACTGGAATCCGACCCCAACATAATTGGGAAAACGCTAGGCCGATTGATTGAGGGAAAATTTGTCAACAATGCTAGCAGAACCATCTCTGTTCGCCAAGAAAACATCTCAGTAAAACCTACTACGACAACATTTAAAACGCTATCACCTGTGGCTTTAAACTAGCCGAGTAATGGGGAATGAACATAAACGCCATAAGACAACTACAGAAAACAAAAATAAATCGCGTTATACGAGAAATGAACTCGCCGCACTCTACAAGTTGGTCAATATTTAAAAATGAATCACAATCAACGTCAAATCTGTACTGCAGACCGTTGAGGAGTTTCCTCGCCTGGAGGTAATCCTGGGTGCAGCAGCCGGATCATGCTAGACTTTAGAACGTACTATCATAAGTTAATGCGTATATAAGTGACTATGCCGATGACCGTTGAGGAGTTCCTTCGTCTGAGGCCAATCTTGGGTGCAGAATCAGGTCATCTTAAAAAAATGCATTGTCTTTGAAAATAAACCAACATGTAAAATTTCAACTCCGTAAGACAAGAGGAAGTGGTTTTAATTCAGCTTGCAAGATTTGACCCAAACACCCCTGCCCAACCCTTTGAAAGAATACAGGCATGATGTTATGAAGATATCTCACTACCACATCTTTTTCGCGCAAAAGTCCATTCGCAGAAATGTCTTTTAGCGCAAGTAGGTTCGCGCAAGTACCTATCTTTCGCGGAAATGTTGCTACCCGTCCACAGCTGTAGAATTTTTTACTTTTATTTTTGTGTTGAATTTTGTTCCTCAAACCGGGCCTTAGGCCCGATTGCACCGCAAATCACCAAATGGGTTTAGCGCTAAACGTATATTTAACATAATTCTGTCTCCATCATCAAACGATTGACAGAAACATTGTTTTAAAAACTTTTAGGGGTAAATGTATTTATCGATTTGGTTTCCAAGTGGCCTATAGTTTCTGAACTATTTTCGTTTTTCGCCTTCCAGCTGCCCATTGTGCTACTACAGAAGGGAGTCCTATTGTACCAAACTCTTTAACTATTGAGCTTGGCAAGTACAATCTTCACGATGGAGACATACGACTACAGGAAATAAGTGTAAGTATATTTTAATGCTTGTTTTATTACAAACCCACCGCATAAGGGGGATGCGTTAAGGTAAATTCAAATTTTCTCGTTTTTTTGCAATTTGCAGGTCAGTATCAGAGTTCATGGTAAGCCCCCAGGGGGCTTACCATGAACTCTTATAGCAGGTCAATTTTCGACGGAAAGTGAACTGTCGGGCTATTTTGTACCGTGAACATGTCAAATAACAGGCAAGCCAGCGATCACGTGACTAAAGCCGGTCAGTGGTCACGTGACAACATTTCACCGGTCTGACCTGCGTTAAGCTGTACCATCAAGTCCTTTTTGACATGTAAACACTCGACTACTGAACTGCCCTGCAGTCATATTAAGCAGGCGTGTAAAACTTACTTTTAGTGAACTGTTTTCTTTAATTTAAAATAAAATACGTAAGTACATGTTCATTTGTGAATATGTACTCTGATTCATTATCAGAGTACATATTCAGATTACAGTGGTAGTAATGATTATACTTCGTCTAACGAGGTTACTGAGAAATACGATCATAACTTAAAAAATTGTTTAGTGAGTAGGCCAACCTACACTTCATCGGTATTGTAGTTTAGTAAAATAGTGCACTGTTCCGTAATGTATAGTAGTTACCTGGGAACGTGGGAATGTATGAACGTAGGAATGTATAGTAGGAACGTAGGGTGTTTTAAACGGTTATTGAAAGCAAAAATCACATTATGTAAACAAAGCATTTTTATTACTGTAAGTATCAATTTCAACGTCGGACGACTTAGAATTAGATAATATTTCATCTAATAAAGATGCAGGTTGCTCCACCAGGCTCCACCTCTCATCTTTATACGACGTGCATTTGATACAAAAGCGTTCACCGCACATCTGTAGCTTCGGACTATGTCTTCGCACATTGCGTTGGAATCTCACAGAACAAATAACACAACATCCATCTGGAGTAAATGCTGTACCATCTTGAAGATTCCATACTAATTATAATCCTTCAATAACACACAGGCAAAAAAGAAATATATGAAATTGATGCAATTCGAAAGAAACCGAAAAAATAAAATAATGAAGTGTTGTTGTCCCTTGACTTGACTTGTCTTTCTGACAATGTCAGATAGTGATGAGGCTAAACTTTGTTTAACTCGATACTGCATTGTATTAAATAAAAACTCGATTACATTTTCTCTCAAGGTACCAAAATACTATGTTGTGTAGAGTCAAAGAGTTTTAATAAGATGAGTGAAAGTATATGTACTGTGGGTCAATGATTTCTGTTGATAACTTGTAATTTGTCTTAAAATCATCATCGTATCATCATTGATTATCAGATTGAGAGTGGAATGTGGAGAAAGCGCTTTTAACAAAGTCGAACAAAGCCGATCTTACCCGAAAGTCACTGACTTAAACCCCAATATACCAATATGGAACGGTTGCTTTATTTTGGATCGGGCTATGATTCTTTTCTCTGTTTTTTTGTATGCGTTTCAAACGTGCGAAGCTGTTGGAAACCTCCCTCTAGTAACTACCTTAGATTCAACTTGAATTGAGTACTTGAATTACATAATCGGAACAATCGAGTGCCTGACCGTTAGTGATTGAGTAACATCACTAGAGTCAAACTGACAAGCAATCAAAAGCGATATTTTTTTATACTTAATGGCTAGGATAGTCGTTCGAAAATAGCAATAACTTTCTAACTTTCAAGATTATTTTCATAAGTATCTAAAAGGGTCTCCAATGTCGTATTCATGTTAAATAATATATTTTGTTACGAAACACAGTTTTTTTAAGAATTCTCTTGATCATTATAAACTGTTATTAAATTAATTTAATCTAGTTCTTTAAAACCGTAAAACCGGTAACATTGCGAAAAAGTATTTCCAAACGTTTGTTTATAATATGGCGTACCGGTCAACGGTCACGTAGTGGATATATTGCAGGTCAGACGGAAATGCTCATGGTACAAATAGAAAACCTGTCAGGTTAGCCTGCTAAGTTGACCTGTCATGTACTTGGCAAGTATTTTAAAAGTTGATGGTAGGGCCGTAAAGTGCCCAATTTCATGAAATATTCATTCAATGTACTTACATGAACTAAGAGAGTTGTATTGCTGACTCTAATGTTTATAATTCTATTAATCCATATTTGTTATGGCCGCAAATCATATTTCGATCAACATACAACCTGATACTGACCTGCAAATTGCAAAAAACGTAAGAAAATTTGAATTTCGCGGGCCACCCTAGCGCATTGCATAACAACGTTGACCTGGCCGTTAGTGTTTCATATTTTGAAGAAAATCATTGTATATAGGCTGTAAGGGTCACATTCACATTTTCAGGGTCACTCTTGACATTCAAACCATGGGTAGTTGACTTAAATTTAAAAATAAATGACCGAACACAAACAAAAAAAAAACGTTATTTTCATTAAAAGATTTTAAAAAGTTTCTATCCGACATCGTACTATCTAGCGAAACAGCTGACTGACTGAGAGAGGGGTCCCGCTCGCGGCCGGTCAGGTCACATCCCACACAACCCGCCCGTGTTGAGACGCAAGTTCGTTGCCCTAGCGCATAGGGCAACGAACTTGCGTCTCTTGTAAAATGAAGATTGAAAAAAAAAAAAAAAAAAAGTTGTAATTTTCCATTGATTTTACGTTCTATAAATGAAACCAAACCACTGGTTGCAAGGATAACGGTGTTTATCCTAACACCCTGTATAAATCTCTAGAAACAAATTTTACGCTGCTTATACTACATGATTGCAACTGGGCATTACCCTCTTACTAACGTCAATGCTGCACGCCAGTGTAACCATAATTTTTTTGACGTCTATTGTTTTTATATACTTTATCTACACCCATGCTATAAATCCTCTATAAAAGTTCCTGAAACAGTTAGCTTATTGCCAAAAGCCAGTGTCATAGTAACCATAATATCATCCAAACGGGTGTTATAATGTTGTACTAAATTTCATAATGCAAGTCATTAAAAAAAAATAACAGAGTCATGCAGGCGCGTTTCACGAAAAAAGCACCGTAATAAAGAAAAAAAACAAATATATTCGAATTCGAAAAATTTGAATTCACGTCGTCACGTCGTCGTCTCATTGCGTCGTATCCCTTCATTTTTCTTCGATATTAGTATTGCAAACCTTTTATAGAGGATTCATTATCATGGGTGTAGATAAAGTCTTGTATGCAACTGTAAATAATTAGGTATTAAAACACTCATGTGATACTATTATCATTCGTGTTTTAATACCCCTTATTATGTATACCGGATGACATTTTTTACCGTCTCGAGCATAATCAGGTGTGTTGTGTAAGTGGAACAGAAGCCATACCCAAGAATATTTGCTTAGTACCATTGAGATTGTACAGGTTCGGAATTTCCTTCAAAAATCATGAAAACTATCCATCCTACGGCCCGTGCGTAAAGACGAATAATAGCCAAAATAGGAGATAGTAAACGGCGTAGGCTGCGATGGCGCATGAATGATAGTTGTACGTGTGTGCGAGCGAAACGCACGCACTTTTCTTTTGCGTAGAAACCTAGTAAGTGGCCGCCCCTCGCATGGTACAGTCGTGTTGAAAACGTTTCCAAAATCAACGCAATAACATTTATAGTCCACTTACTAATAAACTAAGACAAACCTGATCTACAAATAAAATGAACACAATACCCAAAAATTCTCAAACATACAATACAAATACCCAATTGACCAAATAAGCCTCACACCAAAAGAATAAGTAGTAAATAGGTAATAACTTAACACAAGTAAGAAAACTTAACCTACCTAAAATAATAAAACACAACAAATACTTACGTAAGTACAAATAAAAACCCCACCAATTTACCAATTAAAAAGATAAAATAATAAGTAAACCTATCCTTACAAATAAAACGAAAACAGTAACAGACTCGGAACGAACTTTTAAAACAATCTAAGTAATCTTTTTTAAATAATTCGAAACAATAAATACTTGAATAAGCAAGAATACTCGACTGTACTTCATTCAAAATGAAAAGGACGTGCATACATGCGGGAGCGAGAACATTGACAGAATGTTGTTCGGTCGACCCGTTGCTAAGTAACGTCGGCGCGCCTACGCACACACACGTACATAGAAACTTGATGTGTGCGTGAGAGTTCACTTACCGGGGTTCACGTACGAGAGCCGAGCAGCTGAGCTGTACTCGCGCGCGGGCGACACGACCGACAGACGCGCACGCGCATTGCGCGCATTTTACAAAAAATGAACTTAGGTCTGTACCTACCTTTTTAGCGATATCGCAGTAGGTAATTATTGTTCAAAATGTTTCGTTCTAAACATAAACTAGCACGTCTTTGCATATTGTTCGGTAAACTTCGAGGCGTGTCTCTATCACTTTTCAAAACATTAAAAGCGTTTTAAATTATTCGCTGTTTTAAATCACTAACGCTTTGAGCTTCTTCGGTATACACTAAACGTCAGACTAAACGTTTTAGGTCGGCCCACAAATAAAAGTCAAGGGGTGTTATGTAGGTCTGGTGACCTCGGCCGCCAGTTCACAGGTGCACCGCGACCTATCCACTTATCACCAAATTGACCATCGAGATACGCGCGCACAGATCGTTTGTAGTGAGCTGGACATCCGTCATGCTGGAAGTACATGTCTTGCAGATAGGGATCAGGAACGTCTTGCAACATGGTGTCAATGACAGAACGGTTCTGCATCCAGTGACAAAACTCCATGCGGGGTCCGAGGGGGAATTTGAGGAGAACGGATACCGTTCCTTCGCAGCGACTGAAGATTTTCTTCTTCTGCGTACATTCGCCTTGCACTGGCTGTTTTCACCAAACAAGATACTCTACGTTAGAATATTCGTACATGTTTAGATACGACAAATATGACTGGGAGCACGATGCATACGTGGAAACAAACAGCGCGACGTCACGCCGCCGTGACTAATCGCAGGTGACTGAAGCTCGGGACGCGGGCGGGCGGGGGGATGCGCGAGCGAGCAGCTCCGGCGCGGCGGCGGCGGCTCAAGCGCCTGGTGATATCAAAGAAGCCGACGGCAAGTGCGGCGAGTACCTATCGGCCGCAAAGGAACGTATCTAATTCATTGATAAATTCCGTGCATTTAGTAGGGTGCGTATGATTTGAATATCGATATTTTTTCATGGATTTATTAAAAAAAAAAAAAATCTGTTTTTATTGTTTTTGTATTAAAAGTTTACTTCAAATGGGTAGTATTTTTAGATAAATCAATTTGTTTAAAGGGTATAAAAAAAAAAAAAAATAAGTTGACTATGCCATTGGCTTCTACTCCGTTCACCTACTACACCCTATGTTTGTCGAGACGGTAAAAAAAATCATCCGGTATAACAGTTGCATAAGTAAGTATTATAAATGATTTCTAGGTGTTCGAGGTATTTGTCCATCCAGAATTCGACGTGAAAACATTGAATAATGACATTGCTTTGCTGAAATTGATGTCCGAACCTGTTTTTGATGATTATGTACAACCAGCCTGCTTCTGGCTTCCGGGACTACCTACTGAAGAGGTTTTTGGGACGGTATGTAGTGCGTTTTCTCACTTAAATCCCAGATTTACTACATCGTTGATACCCTCTTTATCTTTTTCGGGTTCCATAGACAAAGGGCAAAAACGGAACCCTTCGTTTGCTGGAACGGGAGAAAATAGTAATAATAAAAATGATTAAAAGTGGTGCAAACTGAACTTTATTCGTGGGTATTAAAGTTGTTTTTCGAAATAAAAATATTTGTTTACATACGGAAACTAAGTCGCGAACGCAGTTTGCATGATTCACTGCAGTAGATTGATACTCGTATGTCTTAAAATATTACAGGTGGTAGGTTGGGGAATAAACGAACATGCCGTAGTGTCCCTCACTCTGCAACAAATAACCATTCCTATAGTATCAGAGAAGACCTGTTTGACGAGTGACCCAAAATACTACGAAGAAAGACTGAACCCGAAAAAGTTTTGTGCGGGATTGAAGAACGGTAAACAATAAACAATAAACATAAATGGAGTAAATAAAATTATGTTCATCCTGCACAAGGTTGATTGTAGATACCTACTCATAATTATGAATACTATACAGGCTGTAAGGGTAAACAGTCTTGTCATTCAAACCATGGCTAGTTGACTTAAATATAAAAATAAATGACCGAACACAACAAAAAAAAACGTCATTTTCATTAAAAGATTTTAAAAAGTTTCTATCCGACACCGTGCTCTCTAGCGAAACAGCTGACTGACTGATGGAGGGGTCGCGCTCGCGGCCGGTCAGTTCACATCCCGTACCCCCCGCCCGCGTTGAGACACAAGTTCGTTGCCCTAGCGCATAGGACAACGAACTTGCGTCTCTTGTGGTAAAATGTAGAATTAAAAAAAAGAAAAAAAAAGTTGTAATTTTCCATTGATTTTACGTTCTATAAATGAAACCAAACCACTGGTTGCAAGGATAACGGTGTTTACCCTAACACCCTGTATAAATCTCTAGAAACACATTTTACGCTGCTTATACTACGTGATTGCAACTGGGCATTACCCTCTTACTAACGTCAATGCTGCACGCCAGTGTAACCATAATTTTTTTGACGTCTAAAAAAAAAGTTGTAATTTTCCATTGATTTTACGTTCTATTAATGAAACCAAACCACTGGTTGCAAGGATAATGGTGCTAACCCTAACACCCTGTATACTCTGGAACGAAGCCAGAAATCACAAAATAAATCAGCTGTTTTCTTATATTTATGTTCACATAACTCGACAAACAGAGAGAGAGCAGTCATGGCCCAGTGATATTGGCCCCGACCGTCGTGGGTTCAAACCAACCCGCACTGGACCCGCATGGTAGATTACAGCCCACTCCTCTCGAAGAGGGGAGGCTTGTGTCCCAGCAGTGGGAACATAACAAGCGGTTATGCTAACTCGACAAAATGTGGGAAACAACACATTTTTTTTCTCATAGTAAAAGTGGTTTAAATTAATGGAGTACAATATAATCATTTAGGAAGGTTTCAGTTATTTCACGGCAACACTAAGGGCGAATTTCACCAATGAAACTGAACGCGATCAGCAAATCTAAACCGCGTTCAAGAGCTGTCAGTGTTATCATTGTTTGGGAATATTGACACTGATGCCTCTTGAACGCTGTTTAGATGTTGTTACGGCTGTTGCCGCTGTGTTTATGGACTGTATAGACTTTTAATAATGGACTGCTGGTTCATTGTGCAATATTGTGTATTCCGATGGTATATTACAATGTTTGTTTCTGGATTGTTGCTGTGTTAATAATAGCGTCCGCGACGTTCCCTTGCGATGTGTAACTACCCCTAGCGCCCCTGGCGGCGCGAAAAGACAACCCGCGGCATGGCTGCAGTAAGTACCGCCTCCATGTGCCATCTGGCGGCGGCGGGGCGGTAACAGATGTGCTGATCGCGTTCAGTTTCATTTCATGTACGTATCTTAGCCGTGGGCTGTTGTAGAGCAGCGTTTTATCAAACCGTGAGGCGCAACAAGAAAAATAATAATGAACTATTATCTTCTTGCAGGCACCTCAGCTTGCAAAAGTGACAGCGGTGGTGGTCTCATGACATTTGTACCAGACAGGGCAGGCGACACTGACAAGGCGTCAGGCTCGTGGTACGTCCGCGGCATAGTTTCTCTTACTGGGAGAAGATCAGAATCAACTCTCTGTGATCCTAATCAGTACACAATCTTCACAGATGTAGAGAACTATTTAGATTGGTTGATACAGTATTTGTAGTAAATCTGCTGCAGGTATAATAAAATAATAATTGCCTATTGTAAGATGTGTTTCATTAATTGCATTTTCATTACTCAAATTTGCATTATTATTGGCTTCCACACTATCCGGATGCAGCTGAATATCATTATTTTACATGGAATACCTATCCGATCCAACAACCCAGTTACTGGCTACCACGGAACCACGGAACTAGGTAACAGGTTGTGGGCTAGGGCTCTCAGGCGTCTGACAAGCAATGACGACTATGGTACCTATGTATTTAGTACTCAATAAAACGCAAGTTGCGGTTAAAACGTGTATTCCCTTGGTCCAGATTCGCATAAATGAACAGTAAAGCGCGTCCAATTTATTTGTGCAGGCGGCAAAACACATATCTAAAAAATAAGGAATTTGTCATGCTGTTGCATTTTTCCTTGACAAGCAGCGCCACCGTGAACTGCAAACTTAAACTGGACATGCTGTGTAAGATGGCGATGAACGCCGAGCACTATGCGAGCCTATATAATGCGCGTTACACACATGCGTTATTCTAGTAATATCCGGTCTACATATACTACAACGACATTCGAAGTTTTGAAGATCTACAAATGACCGCCGGGAATGACGGCAGACAATTTACAAAATCTATTTAATCATTTCAGCAACAAGAGTATTATGTAAAGAGCCTTAGAAAACAATATTTGGTTAATTTAATGAATGATTCTACAGCGTTGTTTTAACAAGAAAACATTACCACAACCATGTTTATCAGTTGTATAGCAACACCTTTTAAACATGACATTTCTGTATGGAGTTTGACACTTAAACACGCGTTGAACAAATTTCTAAGTTTCAGTGGTAAGGTCATAAATATTGCTAAACGCCTGCACAAATTGGTAAAGCAAACAGGTCGATTGTAATGAATTTACTGAATAATGTATCAAGGCGTCTTCTTTAAAAAATAATAAGTAGCATTATTCCAGCTTAATGATAGTGGTTCCCTTGCTAAAACTACTAGGAATACAGAAATGGTTAATGTATTTACATGAACTTCTTGAAGATAGGCTCGGTCCTATTATTAGGTATCTATATAGCATATATCCATGACTAAAGCATTGTATATGTATGTATGTACTGTATCTATTAACAGAAACTCGGATGATTGAAGTACCATGAAAAGTGTGGGTACTTTTTATAAATTACCTACCTATAAATAACTGCCTAACCAACGAACGACGAACTAACTTCGAACGACATTCGAATAATGAAAAAAAAAAACAAATGTCAGCGGAGTTATTTAAAATGACTCAGATGTACAGTATAATCATATTGATGATCTTAACACTCGTAAGGTCGTAACATCATCAGTGTTTTCCCGACCTACAAGGCAACTATATGGGCTATTGTTTCATTCTGCGCATAACCTGCCATATATGTGACCTATAATGATCCTATACAAATCCCATGTTGATATTATACATTGTTATATTCAAAGCTAGTATAGATTTGAAGTTCGGTACAGTATCACTTGTGGTGGTCTTTGCGCGAATTATCCAGTGTTTTAAGTGGTTGCTTTTCAATTTGGCAGGTTTTTCTTTAAAGTGAGTGACAGAATAGATATAGTGACTATAGACTTTAAATAGAGTGATTACACTGCGGAATTGTGTTGTTATTTTAAAGTACTGGAAGACTTAACTCTTCAAGATGAAAATATCACAGTCATCGACGAAGTTAATCATAAAAACGCTTATTTTAATGATTTTATTCGTAATAATGTTCATGATATCATCATTACTGTATAGTGCAAGATACTGGCCTGATGTATACAATTATATAAATGCGAATATAACTATCAAAAGGATACCTACTATATCAGAATTAGAATTAACTATAATAGAAGTAGATTTTACTACAGAAACGTATAGCACTACTGATTCGGATTACCTAGAGGTATCAACGATTGACGGTCTCGATATCGACGAATTTATGAAGGACGAGATCGATTTCAAGAAGAAAGTGAAAAGAAATATTGTTATCGAACAATTAAAAGACTATATTGAATTACCTCCTAGACCCATATTTGTTGACTATATCTTTCTAGAAGAACCGATAAAAGAAGATATAAATAAACCAAACAATTTAGCTGGAGATGATACTCCACCTAAAGAAATAGAAGAAGATGTCAATATACCTAAGATTTCAGTTACTGGAATAGTTATAGAAAACGAACAACCAAAAACAACGGTCAGTGAAGAACCAGCTGTAACTAAAAAATATTATACAGTGCAACCTCCAAAAATTGAATCAAAAAGATCTGTTTACGAAGATCCAACTGAATTAGATGCATCAGAAACTCCAGAAATGGCCACAGAGTATATCCCTGAACTTATTACTACAAAAGAATGTTATTTGGTTGGTGACGATCCCAATTCAAAAGTTGATGAGGTTACTGAAGAACCAGTGATACTAACGACAAAAGCAAACGAAAACGAGCTGGTTGACGATGAACAAGATACCAGGTTGATGAGGGATTCAGTTGACGTGAGCAAGCTAAGTACTAGAGGATCGGAAGACGTTGAAATGGTGACTGGTAAACCTTGGAAATTACAGATGATGGTGAGTTTTTTATAAGCTCTTATTTAACAAAAATGCGACCATGACCATGCGAATGCAATGACCATAAACATATACAGGGTCAAATTAAATTAGCTAGCAAAACTCTGCAGACTAGATGGGTAGCGATATCTATGCACAACAAAGAAAGAAAAAATTGCAGATTTTTTTTGGGCTCATCAAAAGTTATTAGATTGATTATAGAGTCAAGCTTCTAAATCTGACTTGGTTCAAAATCTGATAGCTTTTTAACAGGAAAGCATTATGTGAGTCTTGGCAACCCACTTTACATGAAATGTTTTCGGTGGGTTACAGTAGTTTACTTATCATCATAAGCTACATAGACTAGAGAATTAGGTACATCTATTATTTATTTATTTATTTTATTTTATTATTTATGTACACACACTAAAAAATACATAGAGATACGACATAATTATAATATGAGTACAAAGGTAGGGCTTATTTCTTAAGGAATTTCTTCCAGCAGACCTGCAATAGGAGAAATGAGACAGAAATGTAGGCAATAGTGTGTGAGAACAAGAAGAGAAAAACATGATTATGCGAAGTCTTAACTAAAATATTAAATGTATACGAAAGAAACGTATACGCAAGGAAATTAACATACACTTAAATAAATACATAAAGCTGAAATATATAAACATAAATACACTAAAGATAGAAGATATAATTATTATACTCAAAATACTCATAGTTGAGAGGAAAGATAACGTAAAATATTATGTAAAATTCCAAAATTTGTAATCCGTTGTTAAACGAGAACAACACACAATTGCCGACAAACTGTTATGCAATTTGGCAGAATTTATGTATGATAATATACACAATCATAATGAATAAATCCTATACTAGATATTGAATAAATCCTAACTAATATTATAAATGCGAAAGTAAGTTTGTTTGCTTGTTACACTTTCACGCTAAAACGGATGAACAAATTTAGATGAAATTTGGCATATGGGTAGACCATGACCTGGGTTGGGATATAGGATACTTTTTATCCCGATATTCCCACGTCATCGAGATTTATGCGGGTGAAACCGCGGCGTGCAGCTAGTACATAAACAAAATAATGTTGAACTCACAGCTACAATCTTTGTTTCAAATGTTGGTAGAAAAACTGTTATTTTGCACGCGGAACTAGGGTATACATACCTAACCCATCATGCATGAATATACAGCGTGCATTAGAAATGTGTGGTCATGGGTGTGGTAAACACGGCTACACATCAAGCTATACCTACATTCCCAGTATAAGCTGACCTCGCATTGTACGGAAATCCTATACAATGTGAGATCAGCATAAACTGGAAATGTATAGCTAGATGTGTAGCCGTGTGTACCTGTACATTCACGAGCACCAATATGTATTGTATTGATTGTAATTTTATGCTTATAACGAACATAGTATTTTGGAACCCATATTAGTATGAATTACGTATCATCTCAAAGTTGCAATCGTTATTCCATGAAAAACTGGTTATTGAATTTTGCTAAGCTAACATATTTTTGCTCGTGACTGGGTTGTGGAGGTCAGATAGGCAGTCGCTCTATGTAAAATACTGGTATTCAGCTGCATCCGGTTAGACTGGAAGCCGACCCCAACATAGTTGGGAAAAGGCTAGGCAGATTGATTGCTCGTGTCTCTACAAACCATCACACTGAACATTATTCTCCATGTGACCAACATCGTGATCGTGAAAAAATAATCTGCCGTCCCATACAAAACTCTGTTTGTACCACAAGGAATTTTAACCCCACCGTTCTGAAACATGCTGTATTGCTGTACATAGTTTTTGTGCACTAATAAGTAAGTTAATACTTATAACACCAATAAAAATTTAGACTAACAGGTCTTAATGAGTAATAACCGCATGTTCCGTGATCCATTACGTCCTTATCTTCCATCAAATGACTCAACTATGAACATTGACTGCATTGTTACGAAACTGGCCAAATTCTCATGACTTTTTTATTAAGTTTGCTTCAACAAAGAATGTTTTGTAATTATGACTTCTTAGTTAAGATTTCGATTGTATTTTGGGAAGTGTTATGTGGAAATTATAATTTTCACATAACATCTATCTCGACTAGGCTGTCATTTGTGGATCTTTGACAGTCGTTACGAGTCGTCAGAAGCACGAAAGTCTGACAACCAGTCTGACCAAGGGGTATCGTATTACCCAGTTACTGGGTTGTGGAGGTCAGATAGGCAGTCGCTCCATGTAAAATACTGATATTCAGCTGCATCCGGTTAGACTGGAAGCCGACCCCAACATAGTTGGGAAAAGGCTAGGCAGATGATGATCTATCTCGACTAGCGACTAACTAACTAACTCTAACTCGACTAGCGAAATGTGGGTGTGAAATGATGGTGTAGATGTACGTTACTATAGGTACATCTCCACACTGAGGAGCTCGTGGCTAAGTAATAACAGCCGCACGGGTCGATCCATCAAGTTAAGCTACGCTTGCCGGGGTCGGTCTGTGGATGGGTGACTATCTTTACATACCGAGACTCCTTCGTGTCTCGGAAAGCACGTTAAGCCGTTGGTCCCGGCTGTCATTCGTGGATATTTGACAGTCGTTACGTGTCGTCAGAAGCCCGAAAGTCTGACAACCAGTCTTACCAAGGGGTATCGTATTTAAACATTTTCTGTTCTTCTTTTAGCTTGACAGCGCTAAAAGAAGAACAGAAAATGTTTAAATTAGACAAAATGATTGATGATACCACTGAACGCTTTATTATTAATGTGACAGATAGATCATCAGATTCAGATTCAGAATCGGGCCTTTTAATATGTGACTCTATTTATTATGATTTTAACATTTGAAATAAAAGGTTTAGAATCTATGAGTCACGTGGTTTTTTTTGTTTACCTTTTTTTAACTACCTAAACCTATGGAGTATAGGCAGTGTGATTGATCTCTGCCTAACACATCGAGAAAAACAAGGCGTTATGTTATGTTACGTTATGTAATCTACATTTTCTTTTCGTGACGGTTTTGTATTTCCAACGGATACCCATTCTCTGGAAGTATTTACTTTAAAGAACTTACTGACCATTATATACTTTTTAACTAAAATTAAACCAACATATTCGCTAAACTAAAGCTGGAGTTTCCTGAGACTGCGACGCCCGCTACATAGCGTCCGCATTTAACCGTCAAATGACGTCACTGAAACGTTATTTATGAGCGTAAGTTCGCGTTAGTGTTTTCCTAGACTGCGTATAGCCAAACCCCGCTGACCCGTTACTGCGGCCGTCATTTGGCGGCCACGCTTTAGTACTACTTGTGCTTTTCAAACCATATTAATTTCACCATCAACCCCTTTGGGTGTTGAATGTGTCCTAAGCGGTGCATCTACTCTTATGACAGGGCTGTAGCCTGTTCACCTATTGCACAATAATAATCCACTGGATAAGGGTGGTGATAATGGAATTTGCAAGCCCAATTTGTCTTCAAATTCCATCTGGAATTTCTCAGTAGCAGCCTGGAGCTGAGTCTGGATTAGTGCCCAGTTGATGGCAATAGGCTCCGCCCCTTATTACATGCGACTTAACTGTATCTCGTAATGTGGGTGTACTAAAGGTGCACCTCTGTTTTGACCTTGGGGGAATACAGCAGGTGTAGCATGAGCACTGCTTTTTCGACGGAAGAGTAGACAAAAATGACGTTTCCTGTAGACAGTAGACAATACGAGACGGCAGCAAAATAGAAAGACTCAACTGCACTTTTTACGAAATTCACTCTTTTACATAATTCGACTCAGAACTCTTTGTTTTATAATAGGATTTATCGGTTGTCAGTGTGATTTTGACAGTAAGGATAGAAAACTTTCTTCCGAAATAGTCTACTTAAAAAAAGACCTAGATAAAGATCGTTAGAAATGAAAGACAAAATGACAGATTGTAGAAAGATTTCTACGGTGGATGTCAAATAGTCTACTTAAAAAAAGACCTAGATAAAGATCGTTAGAAATGAAAGACAAAATGACAGATTGTAGAAAGATTTCTACGGTGGATGTCAAAAATGAAGAAACGAACTGTCACTTTGTATAGAAAAAGCTATGTCTATTCTTCGTAGAGATAGAAAGCGCCATGCTACGCCTGGTGGTGTAATGTTATGAGTAATTTGTCTTCAAGAAGCCTCATAAGCTGATACGATGATAAGAATGACACATAACATTTAAGACTATGGAGTAACAGCGACGAACTGTAATGAATAACAAACAGATGATATATTATGTTTGTCGTGTATTATTGTGTCAACATTATTAATAATAGGTAACTACTACCTACGAATGAGTTTGTGGTACTAGGATAATGAAGCTCTGCTACTATACCATCAATTATCACCATGCCGAAAATGAAAATTAGACCGCCGATTCGTTTACGTAGCTTCGTACAATGTAGCGAGAAGGTATTTTTGACAGTGGCACTGTTTGTAATGCTAGCCACACACATAACGATTTACTGAAGAAAGCGCAAATTTCATACAACACACGTGACGATAGACTAGCGCAACCCTAAATTTACGCAAATAAATCGGTATGTGTGTACTACTACTATCATGTGTTCGTTAAAGATTGTCCAGAAAAGGCCACAGGGCTGTGGAAATGTCAGAATGTTGTGGAAGTGTCACACAATAGTCTTTTATTTCTACTAAGAATATCTGAGGTTTGATATTTATCACAGATCCCTTTTGGCTGAAGCTGACTCTTTAGTTAGCAAGCCACTTACTCTAAATTGTGACTTTCAACGTAATGGGCCTTACCACAAAAACTTAGAAACTTGTCTTGTTCAACGCGTGTTTAGTGTTAGGGCTTCCTCTCTTCTACCCTTTTGCTGTGCCCTACATAATGCGTGCCATAATGATCTAAATTATATAGTTACCACCTAAGTACACATTATGGTAAAAGTGAGAAATGTCATGTCTAAAAGGTGTTTAGGGTAAACAAATGATAAACACGGTTTTCTGGTAGTAAGGAAAATGTTTAAATGGCCCTAGTAATAGTAGTAAGCAGTGGTTTGGGCGCTCAATGCTTTTTTTTTTAATGTAACGAATTACATCAAGCGGTGCCGTCATGTAATTAGTTAAATAAAAAAACGCAGCGTACATACGGCAACACATCAAGCTATACATTTCCAGTATAAGCTGACCACGCATTGTACGGAAATCCTATAAAATGCGAGACCAGCATAAACTGGAAATGTCTATCTTGATGTGTAGCCATGTGTACAAGACGCGCGCCTCGGGGGCTTGTTGTAACTAGGGCCTAAAGTTCGTTTTTTAATCTCGTAGAATAATTTGAAAATTCAAATGATTGTTGTTTGTTCTGTCAATTTGGAGATTGACATTTGCCCCTCTTTTTTTTTGACGCTGGGAAATCATCCAATGTCTTCTCCCGCTCTGGGCGGAGCAGAAGGGCGTGTCAGACTTTTACTGTCTAAAACCCACCCGTGTTCCTTCAGTTGCCTGTTGCCAAGGTCCCGGTATCCCTTTCGGACTAACCCGCAACCCTGGCAAGCATCGGTCCTAGCGGACCCCGCCAATTGTGCTGACATATCTCTGAGGCGCGCGTGAACACGACGCGCCATCGATCCGACATTTGCGCCTGACAAATTAATCTACGAGATTAAAAAACGAACTTTAACGGTTAACATCAACCACAGGTACTCAAAACAGGCCCTATTAGATACCAAGCCTATTAACACACAAAGTTCTTCGCCCAACAATACCCATCAATGGCCACATTGAGCCTCTAATCACAATGACCAAGTAATCGGCCAGGGCCAATTAAAATCTTACATTTCGTGATCGTGACCAGTCTGTCAAAGCTTTGATCTTTAAGGCCACAGCCTCAGTCAAGCCTCGACTTTATAAGAGATTTATTTTATTAATAAATTAGATATTTGTGAATGGTTTTTACAAGGTTCATATAAGTTTGCTCTGTTCGTATGTGTTTCCGGTTACTCCAATTGTCATCAATTTTTCAAGTACTTCCTGGCTTCCGATCGGGCTGAAACTTGGCATACTTATTTAACTACTGAGACATTTTGAAAAAATGATACCACGGCGCTGATCTGATGATGAAGCCGGAAGTTGGGCATAGGAACTCCTCAATCAAACAAGATAGCACCATCGTATTTGGACTCATTGGTTATGTACAAGTGCTTTGAAACTAGGTGGTGTTCAGGGTCTGATGATGGAGCTGGAAGGTGGTCATGGAAAAATCCTTTTTAGTTCATTAAAAGCTTGTTTTTAAAAAGATTTTTACTTCCATTTTATTTGCTAAAGAAATTACGTTTATGTTGGATGAGCTCGTAGCTAAGTAAGCCGCACGTGTAGATCCCTCAGGTTAATCTACGCTTGCCGGGGTTGTTCACTGGATGGGTGACCATGTTTACATACCGAGACTTCTCCGTAACTCGGAAAACAAGTTAAGCTTTTGGTCCTGATTGTCATTCGAAGATCTTTGAGTCGTTACGGGTATGCAGAAAGAAACCCGAAAGTCTGACAATCAATCTTACCGAAGGGTACCGTGTACCCAGTAACTGGGTTGTGGTGGTCAGATAGGCAGTCGCTCCATGTGAAATACTGGTATTCAGCTGCATCCGGTTAGACTGGAAGCCGACCTCAACATAGTTGAGAAAAGGCTAGGCAGATTGATTTAACACTGAGATTCTCTGTAGTGCGAAAAAAATACGGCCTGATTTTTAACAGGAGTTAGTAAAAAACTTATTTGGTGGATCAAAGTAATTTGTGTTTCTCGAATGATAAGTTATTCATAATATACATACTTTAAACACAACACATACATCCAGATACTAGCTTTAATGTATCTTGCATGAACCTTTCAATGCTGTCTTTGTACAATTACAGCAACATTATGTCTGTGTTGTCAAACTTGATAATAATTCACACAAGAGAGGTCAGTGTAGCATGTCAATATATAACCCGCTTTCCGCTCCTCCTATCAATAAGTCATCTGAATCCTCACTAATTATTGTGATCGTCCATCAAAGTCAACGAAGGCACGAAACTTCAAGGTGAAGACATCTTTCCCAAAACAAACAATCGACTATATACCTTAAAATAAAGAAGATAAAGTCCATAGAGAATGTATAAAGAATATTGTTACGTACAGCAAAACAATTCATAGTATGCATTTGTATAACATCTCATGTAGCGTGTTCACGTATGTTTAGTAAATAATTATGAAGAAAATAATACTAATATTTTTATGTGTAGTGCTCTTCAATAGTGTTTATAGTGAATGTGATAGTTCAAAATGTGCTTCTAAAATTACTGACGATATTCTTAAAGACACATCGGTTCTTGAAAATATTGATATTAAATTAGAATTGCCTAAGTTTAAACAAATTAAAAACGTAGCAATTGAAGATTTGAATCAAATACTACTATATTTAACAAGTTGGTTTGAACGCAGATTGAATGATACCAATTTTGTTTTTAAACATGTCAGTAATAAAACTAAAATATTTGTTAAAAGCTTTGATTTCAACGTGGACTTCGAAAAAGGTAACGCTAAAATTGATGTCGATTTGACTGAAGAACCAAAAGATAATAAAAAACAAGAATCCACAACTAATAACGAAGAAACTACAACACCTATAATCCCTACAACTACAGAAAATCTTATACAGAAATCTATAGAAAAGAGTAAAAATAAAACAGAAAAAATTAATAGACTCATAGCTAAACTAAGTAGTGAAAAAGATAATGAAATTTTTAAACTTGAAGAATTTGACACTTCGTACTACGATTCGAATGAGGACAATTCTACTGACTACCCTATCATAGATTATCTGGATATATATAAAGATACAACTAATGAAGAAAATGTTTATATTCCTACTACAATATCGCCAACAGTTGACGATAGTACTGGAGTTACTGAAAGTGAAATAAACTTTACTGATATTAGTGTTCCTACGAGTGATGTAAGTGATAGAATATTTCATTTATCTAAATTATAATTAAAACAGCTAAAAAATAAGCTTAACTCATCTATACATTATATAAATTGAAGTCGCTTTTCGTGTGACCGCGTTGTTCTTCTAAACTACGCATCGATAGATAAGAATCCTTAGATAATTACACCACATTTAGATAATTTATTCTGGACTAAAATACAATAAATAAATCTCAATGTTATGTCAAGTCATAAACCAGGCGAGTGGATAGTGGTTTTTTTAAATAAAATAATCATTGAATTAGTAAGTTCTTTATAGTACAACATAAGCTACTTAAAAATACCAGTGCACTAATGTCCCACTGCTATTCTTGCAATGCTAGGCTTTCCAAATATTTAGGTGTCCAAGTGTGAGTGCCAGTACATTCTTAAATGTAGGATTGTCTCATTGGGATATTGGGAGTGCTATTTGTCCAAAACCACATGATAGCGATTCCGAGTTACTTTTTATGAATAGGGCTTCAAGATTCCAAAGGAACACAAAAACATGGAAAAGAATCATATTGGAAGTAACTGGGAAAACCTTTTTTGTACCCGTTGATAGCGGAAGTCTACTTCTTAAAACACAATGACCACTTTAATTAGGATACAATACACATCATAAGTGCTTAAAAACGTGCTATTAATACAAACTATACTAATTATAAATTTGAAACAGAGTATGTACTAACGTGAATTCGCGTTTAATATGTAAGAAATAATTATCATCGCAGACGAGTTGAGCTTGTAACTGTTACTTCAGAAGAAAGCCTTCTTCTCCTGCACAGAAGGATTCAAAAAACGCGGCAATGGTCTCTCAGGGCTTCAGAGACAATGCGAGCCGTATCTAGAAGGGTCTAGCTTTTATGGCAGAACTTTATACGTCATTATACAGTATGTTAACTAACAAAGGGCGTTCCCGTTAACATGCAATAGTATAGCGTCTATACAAGCTAAAAAAAATATTACCATTAAAAAAAAATATGTTTTTTTTTGTTTTTGTATAGTAAAATATTCACAAAAAATATAAAATTGTTACGGAAAATAAACTCTCTGTACATGCCCACTTGTCACACTTGTTTTTCTACGTTGAAATACAAGTGTGCGTGTACAGAGTGTTTCTTCTACGTTTAAATTTAATCGTTTTGTGAACATTTCACAACAAATTTTTTTTTTTTTTTTTTTTGATTTGTGTTATTTTTTTTAGCGTCAATACACGCTATACTATTGCAGGTTAACGGGAACGCCCTTTGTTAGTTAACATACTGTATAATTATTTTGCATAACAATGGAGAGCATAAACTTCATTTCGCAGAAAATCGTTTGGCAGACACTCATATAGCATACATTCAAAACTCATAATTTTGTAAGTCAGAATCATCTTTAGGCATAAATTTCAAATGCCATAGGTTAATGCCAAATAAAATTCTGCCATCTTAAAAGTATGCCATTGTAAATTCGGACGTTTAAACATTCGGCCATATAATAATTATATTAAACAATTTTTCTGCCTTAAAAATATTCGTTTAAAGAAAATTATGCCAAGTGTGTTCGGAGTATCAAGATTCTGCCAAATAGAGGGAACCCATGTAAAGTACCTACTAGTATACAGGATGTTTGGTGCATCGTATGCAAATGAAATGGCGGATACTAGGGGTCATAATATGCTATCTCCTCAGGCAAAATTCTTGGCCCCAAGGGATCTTTTTAAAACCAGATGAGGAAAAACGCTAGATGTTATTTGCAAGTAATTTAGATTTTGATAGAATTGCACAACAGTCCACATTACAATTAAAAAAAATTGAGGCCTGCCTATATACCTTTTGCCTATGCCTTTTTTTTTAATTAAGTCCAAAGGCTGACTTTGGGGATTTTTCAAAAATAATATTATAAAATCCCGTAGGTCCAATAATTTGTTTTTAGTGACCAAGGAGATAGCCCATTACCCCTCCACCATTTTAATTTGGCAAACGATGAACCACACATCCTGTATATACATTTTACCAGTTGTCTGTTAATAGAAGTTGAGCCTATTGCCATTAATAATAATAATACCAGCCTATTATTGTCCCAGTGCAGGGCGAAGGCCTCTTCTCATAATTAGAGAAGGTACGGTCATCACGCTTGCTCAGAACGGATTGTCCAGACATCGTACTTATAAATGCGATGAGTTAAGATATAGGATAATTTTTATCCCGGTCAGTGCGAGTTGGTATGTCACATGTCTTTGAATTTTTGTATCTAGGACATGCCGGTTTCCTCACAATGTTTTCCTTCACCGTTTCGAGATTAGTGGTGATAAAATAATGTACACAAAGTAAAGTGCCTGTTTGGTTTCGAACTTACGACCTACAAGTCGTAGGTAGGTCGCGGCCGGTACCACTGGGCCATCACTGCTCGTCAAGAATTGGCGATCAAATTGAAATCGTAATAGCTCCAGTATTGATACAGGGTAACTGCCTATTTCATAGTGTTGGTTTAGTCGGTAGATGATGTGTGCTCAGACTACTATCAGTAATATGAGATTTTTACAAGAGAGACTTTATGGAGCTAAAATCAAAGGCTTGATATTTTTACCCGACTACGGTGAAGCAAAACGGAGGGTTATGATATTGACCGGTATGTATGTATGTATGTTCATCTCTGCCCTCATAACTTCAAAAATACTTATCATCAATTGCCAAATGAATTGGAAGCGTCTTGATTGTCAGCTGATCGACTGTCAAGTAATTTTGACGTCCGAAAAGTGCTGATTCTCAGGCTAGTTTGAAGAGAAGACTTTTAATTTTGATAAAATGATAATGATTTACCTGACAATTAAGGTTAGTTTAAGGGTAGTAATATTAATTAAAAAGTATATAAATTACCTACGCTGGGACGACTCCCGATTTTTTCTCCGTGATATTTACAATTATTCACCGACGTGAAGAATTGTAAATATCACGGAGAAAAAATCTTGATAATAATAATTCTGGTACCTAATTAAAAATATCTGTCAAGTGTAAGTCGGACGCGAACGTAGGGTTCCGTACCGTATTATAAGGCTCTTACTGGCGTGACATGTCGCGCGACGCGACTTTTAACAAAACAATTTCTGAGAAAACTTCACGGCGAACAATGCGGCGGCGTCGCGCGACATGTCGCGCCAGTATTTAAGCCTTTAAGATCATCCGATCCAAGGCAGGTTTAGGTAATATATTTCGGTTCAATGTTGATACTGCTCTCAAAATTGAGAAGGAAAACTTCATGAGGAAACGAAAAATTCGAAGACACATGTGACATCCACCAATCTGCCCGTGTGATGAATTACGGCCCACTCTACTCACAATCTGTGTCCCAGCAGAGGGAAATCTTTAGGCTGATTATGATAAGCTATGCTAACCTATCAATCTGGCGAGCCTTTGCCCAATTATGTTGAGGTCGGCTTCCAGTCTCAGTATTTTCAGTTCTCAGTATTTTACATGGAGCGACTGCCTATCTGACGTCCACAACCCAGTTACTGGGTAACACGATACCACTTGGTAAGACTGGGTTTCAGCCTGTTAAAGATCGAAGAATGACAGCCTGGACCAGCGGTTTGCCGAGGCACAGAGGGGTCTCGGTATGTTAAGATGGATCCACGAACTGACCACGGCAAGCGTAGTTAACCTGATCGATCGACCCATGCGGCTGTTATTGCTTAGCCTGGAGGCCTTCCTAAAGCCTTCCCTTCGATGCTAAACTATATCTGATTAAAACAAAATTATTTCAAAAGTCAAGCGTCGAACAGCGGTAGATTAAAGTAAAAGCCATCTATATTTATTAAAACGTACTTCCTCTCTGATATGAATGCAGCGCTTAATGTTTTATGAGGGAACGGCTAACAATAGCTTCACGGCTGGCTGACACATGGGCGATATTATTGGCGAACTTGTTCGATAATCTCAAGAAGCGATCGTCACGCGAGTACGTGATTGGTCGCGTGCACATGTCACTTTTTTTTCGGAAAATCGGAAAACACCCTCTGTCGGCGCGAACACGCGTTCAGGTTCATCGAACATAAAAGTTTGATCGCTAATGTGTTAGCGCGACTATTGCTTTTAAACCGGACGCGGACAAACGTTGACTTACTAAGTTTTACACTAACTTTAAAGCAATAACTTTTGGAACCGACCAGTGTAGTCTAATGTTTGACGGTTCGTTAAGCTAACGGCTAGTTTTTAATGTTTTAGGGGTATAAGGAACAGGGTGTAAAGTTCACTCATCCACCATAGAAAAGGGAGGACCCTCCGACCTCAGACGGGTGTTGTGTCTGGCGGGAAACTGCCCAACGATTGATGTCAGAATCTTGTATATATGTCCATCGCGCGGTATACTCTAATTGCGCGATGCAAGATTAGGATTTTTGTGTGACGTCAGGTCTTTGACGCATGTGGCGATGTAGATGCCGCCACGACGTTATACATAGATAAGTCGCAGTTTGACTTAGACATTAACATTTTAACGCCAGAAAAAGGATCACCAAATCTTCTTCGTTTTTCTATCGTGATTAAATATCGATATACATTACGTCTGTGGAGTGTCGCTAGCTAATTTAATTTGACCCTGTATACATACATACAGGGTGAAATTTAATTAATGGCCACCCTCTTAAGGGGTCATTGTAAGGACCCCTTAAGAGGAGAACCCCTTACTCATCATTATGAACAACTTTCACAATGGGATCAACCCTGAAATAGCAAATAAAAAAATCAGCTATTTACCAACATTTATGTTACAATAGCCGTAGATATATTTAGTAACCTATTCCGCTTAACTATTCTTCAAGAGTCATAAAAAAACCCCTGTAGGAAATCGACACGTGTTTCACCTCTCAACGAGGCATCCTCAGGATGACGATTGATCAATTGCAAACCAGAACACGACGTGTTGCCACACCGAGCGGACGCAAAGACTCTCTCTCTGCGTTTGCGTTTTTTATGGCGTCTTTGTTATGGCTCTCTCTCTGCGTTTCTGGGTGTTTTATGACTCTTAAAGAATAGTTAAGCGGAATAGGTTACTAAATATATCTAGTATATTGTATTTTATAATGGATTTCCGCAAAGTGACGCCTGAATCAATTAACTACATTTATGTTCGCATAACACTTCAAAATTTTGGCAACAGCTGATATTTTTTTGCGATTTCAAGGTTTATCCCATAGTGAAAGTTGCTCATAATGATGACTACAATGACCCCTTAAAAGAATGCCTAAGAATTCAATTTCACCCTGTATAGACATATAAAGCTGTCCAACCCAAACGTCCGTGTATCTCAATCGTTCAGTTCAACAACAGTTCAAATCAATCATTCTATAGCAAAAATACGACCTTTCACATGAAAAAAAACGCGCTTTTTGAACGCGTGAAAAACAATTTTCCATTGGCCTTTAGAGCAGTTGGTAGGCTTTTTGGCGCATTTTCGATGGTATTGTCCGTTTGTGGTCTCTTTGTGTGGTCCCGGCCATTTGATAAGGATTGATGTTTTGTGGTTGTTCTTTATGTCAAGGGATGTTATGTATTTAGGATTTATTTATTTACATAAAAACACATAACACTTTTTAATCGAAGTTGATAAAATTGTCATTGCAGAGGGACTCCTCTGCAATGACAATTTTATCAACTTGTTTTTTACTTTTTAGTTCGTTTTTGAGCAGGGCAGTCGTGTTTTGTAATTTTTTAATTATTTATTTTTATTTTATACATTTTAGGGACAAGTTATTTTTTTAAAGTTTAGCTACATTCACTCATTTAGACATTCGCAATGTTATTAATAACTGATTAAATCGTTTGCATTCAAAGATGAAATGTTTGTTTTGCATGTACATATGAATGTGCTCATCAAGGCCTTCAATTTAATTGTAAATAATTGTAGATATTTTTATTTTTCACATTATAAAATGGGGCCATACTCAAAATCAAAATCAAAATATTTTATTTCACGTAAACCTACATGGGCACTTATGAAACGTCACAAGCTAAGTACACGGTTCCAATTGGCCGTTTCCTATGGAGAAGAGCCGGCAAGAAACTCCACGGTTACAGTCCACTAAGACTACAACGTTCTCACATTCACAAAATAGAAAAGAATCTATTTAAAAGACAAATAATAAAATAAAATAAAACCTAGGTATTTAACCAAATGACGTGATTGCTATTACAACTGTACTGCTGCCATGTTGTTTTAATTTTTGTTTACATAGCCTTTGTCACTCAGGTGATGTATGGATTCTCACGATATCCCATACAACCAAATCCTTTCAGGCATTTAAAAATTATGGTAGAAACTAGGTAAAAACTCACATACATACATACATGAACCCAGAAAACATTACACTCTTTGTGGGCAATCGTGTACATAAAACATACATTACATAAACAAACGAGGACGGACGGACGGACAGTCATCACTTAAACTATAAAAGTAATAAAACTAATAATTACCGTGCAATTTTGAGCTATAAAAGACAGTATTTAACTGGCAATTACTATGAGAATTAATTGCTTTTATAGTAATTATTATTTTCTTTCCGTATAATTATGGTGACAGAGTTATTATGTAAGACAAATATTTTTGTAACCAATTACCTGCAATTAGAGAAAATATGGCTAGGTTTGGCAAACTCGGAGCGCGAAACCACTCAAAATTCAAAAACCTCAAGTTAAAACCTCTTTTCCTTCTTCAAGCATGCAAGAAAGAAAGAAAGATAGGTTAATTTGTCACAGAAACAAGGAGCACGGGGCTTAAAACAGGTACTTTAGCAGAATCATCATTATGAAAATATTGGGTATTATGAAATTGGCGTTTTTTTCTCACTAATAGAGAACCTCGGCACTTTTATGATTTAAAATATTCATCAATTGCTTGGTATTATATCGAATAATGACCATCATAGACAACTACCAATAGTAAAAAAACCTTATTACTTATTGTTTTCTTAACATAAGAAATGCCTTAAAAATGATTCCTCATTTTGTTAGCAGAAATGACCACTATTTTTTTTTTAACCTAGCCCAAACTTATTTTTGTCGCTTAATCTAAGTGGCATACGTTATCTTAGTTTTTAAACAGTAGTGCATAAAAGTTTTAAAACAGTAGTGTTCATGGTTGTTATATAAATTAAGAAAACGTTAATAAGATAATAAAACTTCTTTAAAATTCCCCATACAAAACACCAATGTCATAGGTGTGAATCCTAATATTATGAATCATCGTAAAATGTCACAAACTGACAAGTCATAATTATGATCTGCGTGTAATTCATATTACGAAATAATTCATCTGTTTGACAGTTTTCTATGGAGATTCGTAAAATGATCCATAAATTATGATTTTTTGGAGGAATTGCTAATGTGGCCGGTTTAGGCTCCCTGATCGGTATCACGCGCTGTGCGTCATCAAAACTTACGTTGAAGCCCTTTTTTCATATCATTGAATAATCCTTGTTGAGTATATTTAGTTCCTCGTAGTACAGTCGAACAAACTATTTTGGTATACAGGCTTAATATTAACTTGTAACTATTCTTAGACAATGTCGGGAGTGTGCTTAGTAAATAGTCAATTCTATGACATCACTAAGGCACCTGGTAACCCTATTTCTCTCTCTGCGATTTTACAATTCATTTTCTCATTCATCGTTTTGTGGCGGCATCTTCATCGTCACATGCGAACTACGCATCAAAGACCTGACGTCACACAAAAATCCTGACGTCACATAAATCCTGCAATTAGAGTTTACCGCGTGATAGACATATATACAAGATTCCGATATCAATCGTTGGGCAGTTTCCGGCCAGATACAACACCCGTCTGGTCAGAAGATCCTCCCTTTTCTATACAGGATGAGTGAACTTTGCACCCTGTTCCTCATACCCCTAAAGTTTTAGCCGGAAAAAATATAAATATTTTACCATAAATATGCCATGAGGAGCAATGGTGGCCTAGTGGTATCGGCTCTGACTTCCGAGTTGTAGTTCGTGAGTTCGAACCCAAGCAGGCACTTTACTTTGTGTATTTAATTTCATCACCACCGCTCTCAAACTGGTGAAGGAAAACATCGTAAGGAAACAGACATATGCTAGAACCAAAAAAAAAATCTAAGACATGTGACATCAACCAATCCACACTGGGTCCGCGTGGTGCATTATGGCCCATTCCCTATCAAAGAGAGGTGGCCTGTGTCCCAGCAGTTGGAATATTATAAGCTAATTATGCCCATTAGCTTCAAACTCAAAGTCGAACTCCAAGCATTTATTTCAATTAAACCATTTAGCAGTTTTGAATTGTCTAAGAAGTTGGTCATTCATAAAGATGAAGCTTAGCTAGACTAAAAAGTAATCACGCACAAAAAAGAAAAACTTGGCAGGGATGCCCTCTATCTCCTTCCCAAATTTTATCGAAATCCGTTCAGTGGTTTAGGCGTGAAAAGGTAACATACAGACAGACAGCCAGACAGACAGACAGAAAGACAGGCAAACAGACAGAAAGACAGACAGACAGAGTTACTTTCGAATTAGTAATATTAGAATGGATGAATATTTTTACCTGTATACCAAATAGCTTGTTCCTCTTGTACTCGGAGCTGATAGTCGGTATCACGCGATGTGCGTCATCAATCACTCGCACAAAGGACTACGCGCGTTCTTGCGTTACTCCGAGTTCGAATGTTCTGATGTGGTTTAAGTATTCAATATATTTCTCCCTAGGATGTTTTACATTATGTTGTGTATTTATGAAAGGGGACAGTGCTTCGGTCTGTTTGCTTGCTTGTTGAAGTGAAGAATTCTTTAGGTCGTTGAGCGATTTTTGGAAGGGGGTAAACTTATTGTTTCGCGTCGTGTTTGGCTCTAGAATATAGATGGCGCTAATACCAGTTTTAAATTTTCACTTCTGTCGGCAGGCCCCATGACTTTAATATTTTCTTAAAACCTTGAGGCGTAAATGTTCTTTTTACAAGCATTATTTTTCACTAAACTTGAAGATAAGCCTCAAGCTTTTAAGAAAATATTAAAGTTCTATTGTTTTCGTAAGTTTTATCTAGTACTTTTTAGTGCATTAAAAGCTTGTTTTTAAAAAGATTTTTACTTATATTTTTTATTAAGAAGATAAAGTTTAATTAAGTACTATGCGAATGATGATGTTTCTTGGAACCTAAACCTAATGCAGACCTAGTGTTTCAAATTAATTCACTAATTTAAAACACTACCGGCGTTCTAACATTTAGATTTGTATCTACCTACTTTACCGTAAAGGTACAAGTCCGTAGCCGACTGCAGTCGAAGTCAAATAATTTATTTCAAATAGGCACTTATAAGGCACTATTGAACGTCAAAAAAAAACAAAGAAATAGCACTGATTCTAGTTGCCCCTTCTAAAAGGTAGTTGTCGTATGGAGAAGAATGGGCAAGAAACTCCACTCTTTTAAAAATGTTTTACAATACTTTGTGTACATCAATAACATAATGTGAAGACGATGCACCTAGAATAAGATTATTGTACCACAATAGGTAAAAATAATTTGATTAAAAATGGAGCAGTAACAAATAAATTAATTGATACCTAGATAAATGGTGCTCACATTTACAAACATTGTAAAATTAAACGATATCACAATAATAATTTCTAACATGCAGGCAGCAGGCGACCGTGTCGTCGACGACTGGTCTCTATGTAATTCTATTGCTCCGGCTACACTTCGCGTTATCGCGAACTTTTCTTCGTGCGCTCTCTGTTGCTCAGCGAGTAATCGAAGGGTGTGCGAAAGAGAGCGCACGAAGAAAAGCTCGCGATAACGCGAAGTGTAGCCGTAGCATATGAAACACCTTCCACAGCTCGATTTCATAGAAATACTTAGAAACCAGCCGGTTTATTCTGTTACCACCTCACCGTGAAAACTTAGGTGAAGTGAGCTTGAAGTGAACTGTCACTGCTTTAGCATCAGTAGGTATCGATGACAATGACAGCTCACTCCACGCTCACTTCACCTAAGTTTTCACGGTGAGATGGTTACAGAATAGCACTACAGTATTTAATAGTGTTTTGCTCACTACACAATTTTTTTTAACATGATAAAAAATTCTGCCAAGAACATAAAAAAAAAACAATTATTAAAATACCGCATCCAACTTCCTTGATCACAAAGTAGTAACTCTGTGTCCTTCAAGGTTGTAATTATGTCTGAAAAAATATCAAGTTTTCCTCCCATGGTTTATTTACCGCAATTAGATCCCGATTAACGAGAGAATGAATGAGTGAGCGAATGAGTGAATGAGTGAGCGAATGAGTGAATGAACAGGCTCTTACATGCGTTTCCTTGTTCGTTAGGAGAGGGAAAGTTTGGGGGAAAATGTTAAGATAAAGAATCGAAAGATAACAGCATGTAATTTCTCCTGTCGTATTTTCCTTTTAAGATTAAGGTCATTATCTGCCCGCCTTTTCCCAACTATGTTGGGCTGTTGGCGTCGGCTTCCAGTCTAACCGGATGCAGCTGAATAGGTACCAGTATTTTACATGGAGTGACTGCTTATCAGACCTCCACAACCGTTACTGGGCAATACAATTCCCTTTGGTAAGAGTGGCTGTCAGAATTTCGTGCTTCTGATGACCCGTAACGACTGTGAAGATTCCACGAATGACAGCCGGAACCAATGGCTTAACGGGCTTTCCATGGAATCTGATATGTAAAGATGGTCACCCGTCTACGGACCAACCGCGGCAATCATAGCGGGTCAATCGATCAGGTTTTCTGATCGATTGACCCGTGCGGCTGTTATTACTTAGAGCGAATAGTTAATGTTTTGAGCTATCATTGTATAGTTGTATACCTATGCTATTAGCTCCGTGACATTTTTTAGTTTGAAAAGAACTTACTTGGTGTCTGCAATATTCCACAGCGTGCAATGTAATCAAAGAAGAAAATTCTTAATTACGCAGAGAGAATAAAACGGTAAAAGCTACTGTACTATTAAAAATGTACGCTTAAAAAGTATTTGGAAAATACTTAAGTAATCAGAAAGACGCTTTTCGAGTCTGTCTGTGTGTGCACGTATTTTCTAAGCTACTCAACGGATTTTGATGTCAAAGTCAAAGTGAAATAATTTATTTCAAATAGGCACATATAAGGCACTTTGAACGTCAAAACAAAGAAATAGAACTGATTCTAGTTGCCCCTTCCAAAAGGTAGTTTTGGTATGGAGAAGAATGGGCAAGAAACTCCACCGTTACTCTTTTAAAAATGTTTTACAATATTTTGTATACATGAATTATATAATTATGTGTGAAGACGATGCACCTACAATAAGATTACTGTACCACAAAAGGTAAAAAAAAAGATAAATGGAGCAATGTTAAGTATATAAATAAATTATTAAATACGCGAATTATCAGATATGAGATCTTCACTATCATGCACAGCCATTTTTCCAATGTGAGAGAGAGACGGAGCTAGACAAGGTCGCTAGCACCATCCCGTTTTCGCAGTGGAATAATGATGGCATTAATACTACCCTAGAATGTATTCTGCTAGGTTTATTTGCATAAAAAGTGAAGTTTTGACATGTCGCTAGATCGCACCCGTGTGAAGCAGGAGCAGTCCTATAGTCTGTGTAGATATTAAAATGCTAAACAGGCATCTAGATACGTTCCGAAAAGTAATCAGAGCATTTATTATGCACAGGGCATACGATGACAAAGACATAACTATTAATCTCGCAGGCTATTCGAGTATAGCGCTACAAGGTTCTTTTGGCGCGTGGCCAAAATCGGAACTACCGCCACCATCTTGATTTTTCAATATATTTCACAAAATATTTGCACAAATGTTTACCAACAGCGCCACCATTCGAGCGCCAAAAGATCCTTACCTATCGTACCTATATATATCTAGTATTTTTTTTTTTGAGGTTGGGAAATCATCAAATGACTTCTCCCGCTCTGGGCGGAGCGGGTGTCAAACTTTTACTGACTAAAAGCCACCCGTGTCCCTTCAGTTGCCTGTTGCCAAGGGTCCCGGTATCACTTTCGGACTTTCCCGCAAACCTGTCAGGCATCTCCTAGTCATCTGCATACTAATTTTTAACCGATTTCTTCAAAAAGGAGGAGGTTCTCAATTTGTCTGCATGTTTTTTTTTTTTTTTGTATGTATGTTACGCGATTACTCAGCCAATTATGAATCGATGTTGATGATTCTTTTTTTGTTTGGTAGGTCATGCTTCAGAGGTGGTTCCATATAAATTTTATTAATTTGACTTGCTTGTAGTTTTTGAGTTAGTTTCAATAATTACGTATTTTTCCCACTTTGCGTATGTAGACGATCTTAGTTGGCGCCGTCACTGTTATTTACATAGCAGGTAGTGGTATACGAATTTGTGTGGGGTAGGTACCACAACTAAAAAGTGAAATATAAAAAGTTTTTACAAAAAAGAAACAACCGACTTCCAAAAAAAAAACACTAAAAAAGTGAAAAATAACTTTAATTTCGAAAGCAAAGACACCGACTTCCGAAATTAAAGTTATCTTTACTCACTGTACGACTACCTACTTACCTAATAAAACCCTAAGGGGTAACCTTGAGCCGTAATCCCCGCTCTCAAATCTGAGCGTCAAAATTAAATCACCAACATTAACTGAATGTTTACTCTTAAAACAGATCGTTGTCGCGAAGTGTCTGACTTTAACATACGACCTGCTCCTGGGTGTAAATGTGTGACTATTAATAAAAGGGAAGATTTAAGGAGTTCCGTTTGTGTTATTAAAGTCAGAATATCTTCTTTTGGGTAGATCTGAGAGGATTGAAAAGGATGGTAATGGATTTGTTTGGTTAATTTAATTTGACATTATGTACCTACTAGCTGCGCCACGCGTAAGTCTGGATCCCGTAGGAATATTGATATAAAAAAAATTAAAGTACTAAAAACTAAAACCTAACTACGTCTAAAAAGGTATAAACAAGACACCACAGACAGACAAATTAAAAATCTGGTGTCACACGTGTTAGGGCATAAATCGAACAGATTACGTGTGACCTTTTTAGACGTAGTTGGGTTTTAGTTTTTATTACTTTCATTTTTTTTAAATTTTTTTGTGGATATAATATATATATTTTTGAAATGTGCTCATTAAGCCCTTTCATTTGATACCCAACATGGTACGACTGAACAACATTTTTTTGACAATTTAATGTGACGTAATATAGCCTATAACCCGCGGACGATCAAGACGCTTCCAACGATACCTCATTTGTCAAATTGTGATGAGTGGTTTAGAAGATAGGAGGGAACAGATGAACATACATACATACATACATACCGGTCATAACCCTCCTTTTTTTTCGCCGTAGTCGGGTAAAAAGTAGCCTATGTCCTTTTCCAGGTCAAGGACCCCCTCCACCCTACCCCTGTGCCAAACATCCAAATGCGTTCAGACGTTTTAACATTCAGACGTTTTAGCGTTCAGACGTTTTAGCGTTCAGACGTTTTAGCGTGACAGCGTAACAAACAAATAAACAAACAAACTCACTTTCCCATTTAAAGTTAGGATTGTTAGCAAAGATAAGTATGCACGCACATTTCTTCCAGTCTAATCGGATGCAGCTGAATACCAATATTATACATGGAGCGACTGCCTATCTGACCTCCACAACCCAGTTACTGGGTAACACAATACCGCTTGGTAAGACTGATTGTCATACTTTTGCCTTCTGACTACCCATAACGATTGTCAAAGATCTACGAATGACAGCTGGGACCAATGGCTTAAAAATTTTCGCTTATTTTAGCACAGTTGACAGTAATTAGGAATTCAACCAACGTCTTCCTAAGTTACTTTACTTACAAGAATATAAACTTCACGACAAGACTTTAAGGGCGTACCCTACCTCAAATTGCTTAGCATGATTCTCCGTTATGCCGAAAATACTGCAGCATTATTTTTGAATTAAATATATATGTTAAAGCTGAGGATTGATGCTAGAGGTCCGTCCGATGTTTGGCGAAAACACGATTACATACAATTTTCTCCATAGTTTTCTTTTTCCAAAATTACCTCTAAACAGAATTATAAACCGCTGGTATTAAAAAAATACTTCAAATTAGATCATGAAACTTTGCATAATGACTGAACTATCTATAACAATGAACTATATAGTACTTTTTTTTTTAATTACCATTATTTCCACCGTAAAAAGTAATTACCTAAACCCCCGACTCCGTCTCGCTCTCACTCAGGACGCGAGTAGTATAATGGTGCGGGCGAGATAAAATCCTAAGTAGGGTACAGCCTTAACAGTAGGAAGTGGAACCCTTTGGAAACATTTGAACAAAAGTTGTAAGTACCAATCCTTGTGCTTGTCATCTTTTGTGCAGCCTTCAGGAAAAAGTTGGCGAAATTCATGGCTTTGTGCAAAGTAAACATTAACTAATTGAGAAAGTCAAAAGACGGTATAATTAAAAGTATTTTTGGATATTTTGTTTTTTATTGGTAATGAAGCTTTAGGCAAAATTCGCCCCGAGGAAAATAACACAAAGCTTTGCATGTCTACAATTCTACAAAATTGTTAAATTGTTGAAAAAACTGCAATCTATACTAGCTTCCGCCCGCGTGTTATGTCGATAACATACCACGTTACGTTGCGACCACGTTGGTCTCGTGGTCGCCAGCGCGATTGCAGAGCGTGTGGTCCTGGGTTCGATTCCCGGGTCGGGCAAAGTGTTATTGGATTTTTCCATTAGGAATTTCGTAGTAACAGCCCGGAGTTTGGAAGTTGGCGGTGTGATACCCCCGTGCCTCGGAAAGCACGTTAAGCCGTTGGTCCTACGCCTGATCTCTCTCCGGTCGTGTCGGATTGCCGTCCCATCGGACTATGAGAGTGAGGGAAGAGAGAGTGCACTTGTGTCTGCGCAAACACTTGTGCACTATAATATCTCCCGCGCCGATGGCAAGTCTCCGTTGAGATTGACCGCCGTGGCCGAAAATACGTTCTGGAGGACTATTATTATGTCGATAAAAAGTAGTAGTAAACATAATCAATATTTTAGACAGTTGTCTAGCCATATTTCATATTTCCATACAGTAATATTGCCAAATTAATCAAAACAGCAATATATTTGACATCTATTTGCGACGTTGCCCACTTTCCGCGTAAACGCTCGCTACAATTGTGTGACTTATGTTAGAGTTTTGTGGACTACTGTCCACGGCCTCGTTGGGCTTGTCAAATAAAAAAAAATGTAATTTGTAATTGTAAAGTTTTGCAGTTTATGGTCCGGAAATATAATTATTAATATGGCACACCTTTTACTGTGCTTAAACAATAGTTTAACCAATTAAGTCGTAGTTTTAAATCCGACATTCCTCTGTCTGTTTTTTATCGCCCGTTAGATGGTCATAATCAACCATTATACATAATTTATCGCTATAAACATCATACCAAAATGGTCGCTGAGGAAATTTGAAATTTTAATTTTTAATTTGAGTGCTCACCGCGTTTTGAATTATGGAAGGGGTTCGCAAAAAAAATGGTATTTATTTTTGTAACTCTTCTTTTTATCATATGGTAATATTTTGGTGGGTTTATGGTTTCGGTTTATGGTTTCGGCATTAGCAATTCCTCTAAAAGCAATTAATTTCCTGAATTTCCAACTGTCATTAGCAATTCGTCTAATTTGACACAAAAGCAATTCATAATTTGTGTGGACAATTTTATGAATCTCCATAGAAAACTGCCAAACAGATGATCATTTCGTAATATGAATCTCACGCAGATTATATTATGAGTTTGTGACGTAATACGTAATATTCGGCGGTAATATTAAAGTTCCTACGAACACGACACTATTTTTCTCTATTTCTTACCTTCTAAGAGAGCTTCTCACCTTCCATAGCCGGACCCAGTCTGCCACGGCGATGCATACTGCCAAGACTTCACGAGCGCAGTGTTCCCGTGGATCGCCACCATCTTCGTCACCGATAGCAACCAGAGGAACCAATTCAGTTACCTCTGCGATGGCGTGCTGCTCACTGAGAAGGTTATTGTTACTGGTAAGTTGAGATAGAGAAATATTAAAAAAAAAATCAACTGTTCCCTTGGTACATTTTTTACATACATGTTTAGTCAAATGTCACATAATTAGTCAAATGTAGGGAACACCTGTTTTTTCTCGCGATTTCAGGTACTCAGGTATTTCAGGACTTACTATTGGACAAAGTCCAATAGTAAGTTGTTCATAATGATGAATAAAGTCAATATCGGTCACCAGTTACCAGTCACTGTTTATATTCGTCACGCGGTAAACTCTGCTTGCGCGATGCAGGATTTTTATATTTCATTTTTTTTATTTTTTTTCTTTATTCATAATTTGTGGACAATGTCCAATAGTAAGTTGTTCATAATGATGAATAAAGTCAATATCGGTCACCAGTTACCAGTCACTGTTTATATTCGTCACGCGGTAAACTCTGCTTGCGCGATGCAGGATTTTTGTGACGTCAGGGGGCTTAAGCCGGTCACTTTAGCAGCATCATAATATGAAAATATTATGAATCATCGTAAAATGTCACCAACTGACGATTCATAATATGATCTGCGTGTTATTCATATTACGAAATAATTCATCAGTTTTACAGTTTTCTATGGAGATTCGTAAAATGGTCCACAAATTATTTATTGCTTTTATGTCAAATTAGAGGAATTGCTAATGACAGCTGGGATTCAGGAAATCAACTGCTTTTAGAGGAATTGCTAATGTGGCCGGTTGCCCCCTGGTCTTTGATGCGTAGTTCGCATGTGGCGTTATTGATGCCGCCACAATAGTAACTGTTATCGCCCGTACTTTCGCTGTTTGTCTGATGATTAAATGACTTTGTTTGACAATTGGAATCGAAATCACAACAAATGCCTAACTAATGAGCTTCTCTCGCTTATTTGCTGGGTGTTCTCTTGAACTGAGTAAATTAATGTTATAAAATTACATAAGAGGTAAGGCATTTACGCAAGTACTGTTGACTTTTACGTAAACACTTTAAGAAATCGCCAATAACGAGCCAAGTCTCTAACTTCACTTTGTTTGTAACTATTTATATTATCTACTTTCTTAACTCTCCAGCATAACTGATTAATAAATGCATCAAACATACTCATCGTCAAAGAAGAACTTCATCATAATGATTCTCAATTTCAACCCTCTCTCGCCTTGCCTTTTTATATTTTTTCCCATTGCCTCCCGAACAAGGCGAGGCGAGGCACTAATTTGATTACAGACCTCCTTCCGTTGGCAGCGTTTGCCTTCTAATGAGATGTCCGTGTTCCTCAGTAATAAAGGTATACTTAGAAGAAAGAAAATGTAGGTAACTCCTTGTGAATATGGCTCAGTTTTAAATTAGAGAGATTGAAATTGACTGCATTAGTTAAATTAAGGGTTTAAATATTTTTATTTTTAATAAAAACACTTGTATTCAGCTGAGTTTAGACTGGAAGCCGACCCCAAAATAGTTGGATGTAGATCATAATCAGCCTAGCCTTTTTCCAACTATGTTGGGGTCAACTTTAAGTCTAGGCCCAGTGGTATCGGCCCCGACCTACGAGTTGTAAGTCGTGGATTCGCACCGCAGCAGGCGCGTTACTTTGTATTTTGTTCCTCTAAAAGCAATTCATTTCTCAGCTGTCATTAGCTATTTCTTTAATTTGACAAAAGCAATTCATAATTTGTGGACCATTTTACGAATCTCGTTAGAAACTGTCAAACAGAAGGAATTATTTCATAATATGAATTGCACGCAGATCATTATTAAGAATTGTCAGTTTGTGACAATTTACAATGATTCATAATATTTTCCTATTGTGATGCTGCCAAAGTGGCTGTTTTAAGCCCCCTGCTCTCAAAACGGTGAGAGAAACATCGTGTGGAAACCGGCATGACCTAGAACTAAGACATGTGTCATCTACCAACCCGCACTGGGTCCGCGTGGTAGATTACAGCCCACTCCCTCTCGAAGAGAGGAGGCCAGTGTCCCAGCAGGGGAACATTATAGGCTGATTATGCTTATGGTGGTAGTGGAGCTGACTTCCAAATCCTAGTGATTGTACTGTAGGTACCAAAGTCGCCTTTCCAGTCAGTCTCTTAATTGGTTAAGGTTTTTACATTTTTTATTTAGCTTTTAGCATACCCTTAGCTTATCTCATAAAGCTTGTCAGCTCACGGTAGCCTGTAAAACCTTACGGGGTCGAATAGACAGCCCAGAGTTCCACAGCTCCACGGCCTTTTCTATCGACTATTTGTACCTGACAAATACATCGGACACCGTCCGAGCCGCCGACACAATCTGTTCGCGCAACCACGATCCAAAACTGTCGCTAGAGCTGAATCCCCAGTAGGTATGTCGTACTTTGAAGATGCTCAATGCCCTTCTGATTGCCAACCCTGAATGTGATGTGTTTGCGGATGAATGGTATGAAATTATGCGTATTTTTCTGGTGTTCTGTGAGAGAAAGTATGCAAGGAAGTCCACTGTTCCATGTTAGCTTCAATTATACATAACAATGTAATGCAATTCTATGTTAATTAATGTAATTGGTGTTGTGCCGTTTTAATTAACTATAAATAAATAAATAAATTGAATCAGCACTAAACAGGGGCTTAAAACGGTCACTTGAGCAGAATCATACTATGAAAATATTTTGAATCATCGTAAAATGTCACAAACTGACAATTCATAATAATAATCTACGTGTAATTCATAATACGAAATAATTCATCTGTTTGACAGTTTTCTATGGGGATTCGTAAAATGGTTCATAAATTATGAATTGCTTTTGTGTCAAATTAGAGGAATTGCTAATGACAGCTGGGATTCAGGAAATAAACTGCTTTTAGAGGAATTGCTAATGTGGCCGGTTTAGCCCCCTGAAACCAATACTTCGTTAATTTAAGCTAACTAATTTTGGTTTTCCTTTGAAGATGTACCTACTTCATGTATTAAATGAGTTTGGACCAGCAGCCTTTGGTTTGTAATGTTAATTGAATGAAATAACGTATCTTTCCAGATGCCAGGTGTTTGATCGCTGGCAACATGAGCGACCCCGACAACATGCTGGTCTTCCTTGGAAAGGTGAACCTTCAGGCTTTTGGAGACAATGAGAAAATACATAAGGTAAGACAATATTTTATCTACATACCTACATTAACATCTGCCTAGCCTTTTCCCAACTATTTTAGTTTCAATGATTCAGCCAAAGTGACTGTTTTAGGCCCCCTGAGAGTCTAGACTAAAAACAATCGCTTCGAAAGCGTTTCGTATTTATACAACGACTTTCAACAGAATTGACATAAGCTTTTCGATAGTTTATGTCACTCCTATACATTTTTGCCTTTTCTATCATCGATATCGCTGATAGAATGTCACTTTGCCTAGGGCCTCTGATCAAATAGTGCGCAACGAAACGAGATCAACAGAAGCTGTAATAGAGGAAAATATACCCTTGAACCTATAATAATATGGTATTGTTTTTCTTACAGGTATATTCAATAGTAATCCACCCGAACTTCACGGTCTCTGGCGAAGGAAGAGTGACCAACGACCTGGGTCTCCTTGTGTTGGAGAAAGCTGTGGAGTTGAAGGAAAACATTCAGTCTGCCTGCATTCACCAGGCGAACAGCATTGCAGAAGCTGCAGTGAGTTAACATTATCATTTAAATCGCGGTATGGTAGGGCGCACGCCGTTGGTAAACAAAACCAGTATATGCTAGTCTCTTCTTCTATTGAAACTTTACACTATGCTAGGTGAAAACTTAGGTGAAGTTTAGTGAACTCAAAACTCAAACTCAAAGCATTTATTTCATGAACCAATTATAGGCACTTTTTAACTGTCAAGGGGTCGGTCAGTCCGAAAGATGAAGCTAGTTGTCTATTCCAAAGCGTAGTAGGTTCCTATGGAGAAGAATGGGCAAGAAACTCCACGGACACACTTTTATATCCGAATATTGTTACAAAATATTGGTTATATCATGAATGTTGAAATTATACGTGTGAGAACAATTCAGAAAGACGTGCACGTTAATAGCGTCCATAATAAAAATATAAAAAACAAAACAATTAAAATAAATTAAAATAGGCTGTGGCAGCTAAGAGACGACCAGTCCCTTCTGATGGTGCCTGGTCACATGACGCATGGATCAGGACCATTTAGTTCAACCATTTTGAAGGGTGAGCTTTCAATAGTGTCAATCCCTAGCATCAGGTAGAATGATAATGTGTGTTCACTTCAAGGTCACTTCACCTAAGTTTACACGATTAATTTGTTACAGAAGAGACCGTTTGGTACTTTCTGTAGTACCAAAACTTTTCTGATGACTCCGTTCTACGCAAACACATACACCACGTACACAAACACACATCATCATCATACATCTATGTCTAATATTTAGGATAGTACATAAAACATATCATAATCACTCTACATTCGGCAAAACTTGGCTAGCCGCCATTTTGACATCCCAGTATGAATCGTATTTGATACTCATTTGAGATTCTTGCCACGTGCGATAAAATTAATTATTTTGACCTCCGCTTTCGAGTTTAAATGCTTGAATTTTGTGGCGTCGGAAATATAATAAAGTAGTTTTTATCTGGTTTATGTGACGGTAGCTCTGAGTGTTATTAGTTTGTGAAATTGTAATTATATAAAATATTTGTTTTGTCGAGTTTTTGGTATTGATTATTATATTGATATATTTAACTTATCAAATCATAATATCACGCCTGTATCATCATTGACATAATTATTTTCCACAAAACATTATACAGGGCTATTGGTAAAACACCAGCAACCTCTTAAGGAGCCATTGTACTCATCATTAAATATGAAATCGCGAAAAAAAATGATTATTATTATATAACATTTATGTTCGCATAACTCGTCAAAATGTACAGAACAGCTGTTTTTTTTCGCGATTTCATAATTGTTCCCATAGTAAAAGTTGTTCATAATGATGAGTACAATGACTCCTTAAGAGGTTAAGAGGTTGCTGGTGTTTTACCAATAATCCTGTATATTATGAACAATAACTCACCCCTATGCTCCCTAAAGGTGTAGGCAGGGGTTGTGTCTTCACATTTCACAGTTTCATTTAAAGGGCGAGTCTACATACACAGTTTATAGTACCTGGACACGAATCTCTCCAAGCTGTTATTATGAATTGAGAAAAAATGTTAACCTATAACATATACTTGAAAAGCAATAAACCCTCATTTTTTCTTCGTCGTAGTCAGGTCCAAATAGATCTCTCTTTCTGAAGGTTTGGTGCGTTCACAGACATTATGGACAAGCACTATTTCAAGTTATTTCGAATTATCGTTCGAGCTCGTGGCAAAGTAATAACAGCCGCAGGGGTCGATCCGTCAGGTAAAGCTACGCTTGCCGGGGTTGGTCCGTGGATGGACGACCATCTTTACATACCGAGACTCTTCCATGTCTCGGAAAGCACGTTAAGCCGTTGGTCCCGGCCGTCATTCGTGGATCTAACAGTCGTTAGGGTCGTCAGAAGCCCGAGTATGTTGAGGTCGGCTTCTAGTCTAACCGGCTGCAGCTGAATATCGGTATTTCATTTTGACCTTCACAGTATACGATACCTTTGGTAAGACTGGTTGTCAGACTTTCGGGCTTCTGACGACCCGTAACGACTGTCAAAGATCTACAAATGACAGCCGGGACCTACGGCTTAACGTGCTTTCTGGAGCTATTTTGAATACTGAGTTTAATTTTATCTTTACAGACCACAGCCTGGGGATTGGATGGAGCCCTGGTTCCAATAATCTTCAACAGGGAAAAAGGTGAACACTGCTTTGACAAAGACGAGGACGTATTCTGTGCTACTTACGGGAATGGTAAGTTCTTTTTTTTTTCTCTTTTCCCCGCATAAGTCTCGTTCCCGTGGAAATATCGGGAGAAAAAGTATCCATGTCCTATTCCAGGTCTTGGTCTACCTATTTGCCAAATTTGATCTAAATCCGTTCAGCCGGTTTAGCGTGAAAGCGTAACAAGCAAATAAACAAAACAACTTTCGCTTTTTTAATAATTAGTTAGGACTAAAATACAATAGACGCTGATATATTTAGTAACCTATTCCGCTTGACTATTCTTCAAGAGTCATAAAAACCCTGTAAGAAATCGACACGTGTTTCACCTCTCAACGAGGCATCTTCATCTCTGCGTCCAGCGCTCGGTGTGGTAACACGTCGCGTTCTGGTTTGCAATTGGTCAATCGTCATCCTGAAGATGCCTCGTTGAGAGGTGAAACACGTGTCGATTTCAACAGGGTTTTTATGACTCTTGAAGAATAGTCAAGCGGAATAGGTTACTAAATATATCAGCGTCTATTGTATTTTATAATGGATTTCCGCAAAGTCACGCCTGAATCAATTAACTAGTTAGGACTAGCCTTTGAAAGCCTTGTTTTTAACATTGCGAAGATAGAAACATAGAATCCTAACTAATTCTTCTTATCTATCTTATATTATAAAATGCGAAAGTAATTTTGTTTCACGTTTTCACGCTAAAACGGGTGAACGGATTTGGATAAAATTTGGCACGTGGGTAGATCATGACCTAGAGAAGGACATAAGGTATTTTTGCATCCTAGGTCGCAGAAGAAGTCGCGGGCAATACCTAGTAAGTTATTACCTGCCTCTAGACGGGTACATACTGTAGTACCTATGTTCCTAGTGGAAAGAATTAAGAATGCGGCGACCTATAAATTTTCCATAGTGCTTGTCCATGCAAACGTAATACATAAATCATTTGCAATTTGAGCATATTTCCACTATGTTGATATTCCGATTAAGACAGTATTTATCTAGGTTCCTACATCTTTTTTTTACCAAAAAACTTACCTTAAATGAAGTTTTAGCGTAACTGACATGTTTTCATATAGTTTTTTCCGTATTTGTAATATTGTTTCAGCAGAAACATAGCTTATTATTATCAAGTTACAAATTACCATTTTACATTGCGTTTTAATAAATAATTATAATAATATTTTCCAGAAGTAGCCTTCTGCCCTAGCTACGGCGGTATCTTCGCATCGCGTCAGGAAGACCGCTGGTGCCTCACCGGTATATTCTACGGCGACCCAGCTGACCGAGGCATTTGTTTCACCAAGAATGTCCACTATACCTCGTTGACAACGTACCTGAAATGGATCGATGATACTGTTGGAATGTTTAAAAATGGTGTTCTGTAGATTTGTGTTTCATTTGTGTTGTTGTTTATTCCTAAAGCAATTTTGCATGGCCGCAGAGAGCCTAGACAAGTGACAATCGCTTCCAAAGCGTTTCGTATTTCTACAACGACTTTCAACAGGATTGACATAAGCTTTCGATAGCGTATGTGTGCGTGTGAAACATTATTTTTTAAAGTGCGTTTATATTCCCCATAATATTCTACCGAGGGACGTGATCATTATGATTTTTTCCCCCGAATTCATGAGTTGAACTATGTTTAAGCACTGGTCATCTATGATGCAATCCAACTCTGTTGTATTCTCGGACGCATATTGTAGTAATGTTACTAAATAGTTGCCAACTGCGAGTATTATAATGATACGGTTGTCAGTCATTAGAGTTGGCTGATGTCCAGATATGGCCGGATTTCGCTCCAAATGATACGGAATTAAAGACAATGGGAGAAATAAACATGCTGTGTTGTGTACGATTATCACTTGGAGGCATCGGTGTGCATCGGTGGAGCAAATCGGTTGCGTGATTGCGCATTCGAAGAAATACAATTGACTTAATTGATGTTAAATGTGTGGCGGCATCTATATCGCTAGGTATATACGAACCACGCATCTGACATCACGCAGAATCCTGCATCGCACAATTACCGCGCGGCTATTATACAACGAAAACCTCAGACACCCCAACTGATTTTTAATTCAATTGACCTATTTCAGTGAAAAAAATAACATTTAAAAAATTGTAAAGGTTTTATGTGCGGTTTTAGTTTTGGTATTTGCATTGAAATAAAAGCTATTATTGTCTCACGTATGAGAAAATTTAAATTGGTCGACAACAATTTGTGTTTGTTTACCTATTTTGGCGGGTTTGCGCATGTGATGGCTTGCTTGACCTATGAATAAATAGACACGGCAACGGTTTTTAAAGAAGATTTTTGGAAAAATGTGACCTTAATTAAAAAAGGGGTTTAATTGATTCTGCTCGATGAAAATATTTCAGGTTTTGCGCATTTAACATTACACGTTGTATACAATGTGGAGACGACAATACAACAATAAATGAAAACGCTGGCAATACTAATGCATAATTAAGAGTATTTTGGAACTATCAAATAAATCCTAACATCGAAATTAAAAAAGTCATTTTTTCAAACAAACTAAATAGTAGTGATGGGCCGACTATGGGATTTGCCGATCTTTGACTAGCTATCGTAACTAAACTATTGGATATATTTGATAATTTTTTTGTGTGTAGACCGAGAACGTCATTAGATATACGGAGTTTAATTTTTTGTCGTATTATCGTCTCCACCTTGTATACAACGTCCAAACATCAATCGTCGGGTTAGGTACCTACCAGACACGACGCCCGTCTGGTCGGAGGATCCAACACCTTTTTAATTGCGGAATGATATGAATGAACTATTATTTATTTATTTATTTTATTATTTATGTACACACAGTAAAATACAAAAGATACGACATAATTAAAATAATAATTAATGATAACTTAATTATTAATGATAGCTATAGTAATTTTATTCTGCCTTTGTCCCTTATAGGCTAGACTCAGGTGCATCTGAATATCTGTAGGTATTTTATATGACATAGGATAAAGAACCATTACCATCTAATATACACAACCCAATATTGAGGAATACCACAATTTTTTCCTCAATTGGGGCAAAATTGTATAGTAAAAGTACGACACAACTTAGATGTACCATCGGAAAAATTCGTAAATACCGTGCGAACTGAGTGCGCCTTCATTTCCAATCTTTATTACTGCTTAGGCTGCGTTTCCAACAGAGATGTGTGAGGATGCGTAGCGAGGGATGTGTTTGTAAGGAACCAATAGAATCGCTTCATTTACCTCGCCTCGGTCAGCACAGCTCTGGTGGAAACGGCTCAGCGGTGCTAGATTGCGCATACAAAACAAGCGAGGGATATGTACGAGGGATGTGTGCGAGGGATGTGTTGCGAGGAATGTGTGTTGAGAAGGATATGTTGCGAGGTTTGCGCATACTGTCCCGGCCAGTCCATCCATACTCGCACCTGTATATTAATGCGCATTTTCACAGCTCCGCTACACATCCTCGTCAGCACATTTTCATCGCACAGCTTTGGTGGAAACCCCCACACATTTTCACAGCACAGCTAGACATCCTCCCACGACACATTTCCATCGCACATCTCTGGTGGAAACGCAGCCTAATAAAAATGAACGCAATAACTAGTAAAAGTCATGTAACCAAATATATGCGTAAAATTGAAATTAATGAATGCATTTTCAATTGTCGTAATGTAATAATGAGTCTAACCCAGAGCACAGATATTTGTATGATTGGCCGGTTTCTAAAGGATTTTAATACGCTGGAAGATTGGCCACCCATCCGTGAACTGACCGTGGTAAACGTTTCTTGACCTCTCCTAACAATAACATTGACGCTTTAGAATAAACACCTAACAACGTTGTTTACATCGTATGAATGCTGTACCTATTTGAATGTAAATAGGTAAGTATGTTTATGTAGGTATCTAGAGAAGTGTCGATTCACACTATACTCCGGCAGTCGAGAGAATGCATTACTGGCACCTGTCAATCAACTGAATATAAAAGAATACGAGTTTTAGGAATATAAACTTTATTAATTCCTAATGTAGTGTAAACCTAACCTAATTCTCTCGGTGGCCGGAATATAGCGCAGAATCCAGACGGAGCGAAATGTTAGTCCGAAAGATTACATAGAAAATTCACCCTTATGTCTATAACGTAACGCGCGCGCACCGATGCGCTGGCCCCTCGATCTCGGTAGAAATGTATGTGCATTACGTTATAGAGATAAGGGTGAATTTGCTTTGTGATCTTTTAGGGTGATGTTCGCTGCGCATCGACTCTGCGCTATTATGAATCGACTCTAAGTAAATCGATTAGGTACTATGATAACGTGATTAGTTCATCATTGTTTTTCTTTATAATAGTTTTGTTGTCTGACTGGTGACATTGAACATGGGTTTTCCTGCTGCGTTTTATATTTGTAATCGATTCCGATAATGGTTTAGTAGGTACGTGCCTCTATAAACTTAACAGGTTTTATGATATCACCTCTCTTGGTAAACATACTGTGATCATAGTTACTATTACAAAAAAAATACCGGTAGAATTACCAAAACAATTCGTTATGTTATGATAAATATTTACTGTTAAAAATAACGTTCAATCATATGATTTACTAGTATATAAATAGCGTTACTAGTAGCGTTATTTGGCTAAAAACTAGCAACATCTGGGCTGAAGTCTCCCACCGTCATCGTTAGAAAGAGATAGGCGTATAAATTACCGTTAAATTATTATGAATTGTTACCTTTACCGATATTCATAATTAGTTATTTGGTAACGTTAACTGACTATAGGGTTTCATTAAAAATATCGTTATTTTCTATCGTTAACATAACGATAATAATTGCTACCGGTATAAAAAAAAATAACGGTAATAGGCCCTGCATGTTAGTCACAAAAATATCCGGAAAACGAGTTAAATAAATAAAGTAGCTGTACATTCATAGTAGGAAGTGTTATACGCTTGTTCTGTGTTATGTCTATTTGCGGAACCCGCATGTCACTAACTTAAACTCCATTGCCTACATGGTGTAATTTAACATTAGAATTTTTTGGATGTCCTTGTTTTTGCTTTAGTTAATAAATAATACGGGCTGGTATCCGCAACTCCACGTCAAAGCGCGTATTTATTAACCGAATTCTTCAAAAAGGAGGAGGTTCTCAATTCGTCAGATGTTTTTTTTTTCTTGTATTTATGTTACGCGATTCGATTTCGCCGAATCGATTTTGATGATTCTTTTTTTGTTTGGTAGGTCATGCTTCAGAGGTGGTCCCATATACATTTTATTAACTTTGCTTGCGTAGTTTTTGAGTTAGCTTCAATATTACGTATTTTTCGTATGTAGATGATGTTCGATGTGACTCCATCACTGTTATTTACATAGCAGGTGGTGGGGTAGGTACCTCAGCTAAAAAGTGAAAAATAAACTTATAACACCCCTCTCTTGCCGTCGGGGGTTAATTAAAACTTGTTAGTTGTGAAAAGTTTTTTGCGTAATTTATTTTTTAAACTGCGTATTGTTAATAGTTGACATTTTATTGAACTTCGACGAATTGAACCTAAGTTTCTGATAAAACATTTGTCTTTTCGGTCGTCGTGGGTAATTTTTGGGGGAGGCCTATATTCAGCAGTGGACGATTATCCAACGTGCCGCTACAATTACGATATTAATTTAACACACTTATACGATTTCGCGTATTCGTTTTATGAAAATATTTGAATTCCATTAAACGTTATTATTTATTGATTTATTTACAATTTTCCATCTTGGAGCAACCTATACTTAAAGAACTGCAGCGAAGAGGTCATTTGCCGGGGTCACAGATCATATGGTACGCGAATAGAGGAAAGCCGCGCAATGTCTTAGAAATTATGCCGACAAAGCATAGTACCGATAGAACGTAAGCCAGCTGGTAGGTAGCTTCATGAATGAATCTTTTACACAGAGTGATCCCAATTTTGGTTATGTTTTAGTTATTTAGTTTGTTTTTCAATTTACGAATTATTTTATTTTATTATAATTTTTATGTTTACTGACCACTAGCCCTACCTTTTTTTTTTTTTTTTTTTGGGTGGGAAATCATCAAATGACTTCTCCCGCTCTGGGCGGAGCGGAAGGGCGGACTCTTACTGACTAAAACCCACCCGTGTTCTTTCAGTTGCCTGTTGCCAGGGTCCCGGTATCCCTTTCGGACTATTCCGCAACCCTGGCAGGCCCCGTCAGGTGTGCTGACATCTCTTTGAGGCGCGCGTGGAACACGATGCGCCATCGACCCGGGCCCGGGCTAGCCCTACCTGTGTTTTAAATTAATGTCACCATTTTAGCGGCACGCTGCTGTATACACTTTTCACTTAACTGTTTCTAGATGTACAGATGATCAGGGTTAGACTTATTTAATGTGCAGAGAGATAGGAATTAGAAATCATTGATCAAAGGTGTCGACATAGCTCACAGAATAAGCAAGCTGAAGTGGCAATGGGCCGGCCATATTACCCGTAGAACGACCATATTACTCCGATGACCGTTGGGGTAGACTTGTTCTTATTATTGTTCTTATCATTCTTGTATTACTGCTTGTTATTCCTGTGCGTGTCCCAAATAAAATATTTTTCTTTCTTTCTTGACTGGAGACCGTGAATCGGCAAACGTAAGGTAGGACACCCTCAGGCTAGGTGGAGCGACGATCTTCGCAGGGTGGCTGGTAGCAACTGGATGAGAGTTGCCGAGAATCGAGCTGAATGGCGTACAATTGGAGAGGCCTATGTCCAGCAGAGGAGGCTGTAGGCTGATGATGATTTTCAAGGGGTTAAAATTGTCTCCACGAGTTGCGATGCTCCGGCGCACCCTGGACAATCAGCCTCACTAGGCACCATATTTCTAACTGGCTTATATTTTTTACTACGATTTTTAGGGTTCCCTTCCAAAAGGGTGCCAAACGGAACCCTATTGCAAAGCCTCCGCTGTTGGTCTATCAGCGGGCTGTATCTCATGAACCGTAATAGGTAGACAGTTGAAATTTTCACAGATTGTGTATTTCTATTATTGCCGCTATAACAACAAATTATAAATAAGGATACAAGAAACGTGTTTTTAGGCGTTTTGCTAATTATTGTACGGTGGTACGGAACCCTTAGTGTGTGACACCAACACGCACTTGGCCGTTTTTTTAAGTATTAGTTATTCTTATGCTGGGGCTACACTGTCGCGTTATCGCGAACTAAACTTCGTGCGCTCTGACTCGCACACCACTCGACGTCTCGCTGAGCAACAGAGAGCGCGCGAAGCATAGTTCGCGATAACGCGACAATATAGCCCCAGCATTACAGTTCATCCTTAAAAATCAGGAAACTTAGGAATTTGATTACTATTGATGTGGAAAGCCAATGCCTGGGCATGCTGGGCATGTGATCGGGGTGAGACGTTACAGGAATTAGAAAATGTACTCAACAGTGAAATTATTATGCCGGGCTTATTATTGTATGCAGTTCATACTTGATTCTTCATTCAATTTGAAACGTAGTAACGTAAGTAAGACAATAACATCGCTAGTTTCCTACATCAATTATTCTGAGATTCTGATTCTGAGAATCTGAGAATTAATAACTATTTATTGATGTTACTATGATTATTATAATGTGACCACAGGACTACGTGTACACACGGCTACACATCAAGCTATACATTTCCAGTATAAGCTAACCTCGCATTTTACGGAAATCCTACACAATGCAAAATCAGCTTAGACTGGAATTGTATAGCTTGATGAGTAGCCGTGTGTACACAACAAACTAAATAATATAAACGGAGTTATTATAATATAAATTGGTACACATTATGTATTTTTACGAACGTGTAACGAAAATAAATAAATTTTTAGTATGGGGTCACATTTGGGGGGAAAATTAGAAAAAAAAAAAGTTATGCAGACTATACCGTGTGACATATCAAATGAAAGGGATTGATATGAGGGTCTCGAATATTTTTTTTATAATTTTAAAATAAATACTTTAAAGTTTAAGAAAATAATAATGAAAATGACCATTCCCCCCTTATCTCTAAAACTACTCGGCTGTGCAATTTTAAAATCTAGCAACTGACATTTTTCAAAAATCGTTTTTTTTGATAGATTACCTAATCTATCAAAAAAAACGATTTTTGAAAAATTTATAAAGTTAAAATATGCAAAAACACCAGAGATCAAAGATCTACAAATGACAGCCAGGACCAACGGCTTAACATGCTTTCCGAGGCACGGAGGAGTCTCGGTATGTAAAGATGATCAGACCAACCCCGGCAAGCGTAGCTTAACCTGATGGAATGAATACCACACAGGAACAAAAAACCAAGACTATGCAAAGACCCGGAACAGTGAAGAGTCAACAAAATATATTCCTCATATCTTTCCCCTTCCGTATAAACAACAGCTCACACTTTTATCAACAAGCCATTAATATGCTATGGGTGTAGGCAGACGTTTGAAATATGGCGGACGGGCGCATAGTGAATACAAATGGTACAACCATGCTTCATTTATTCCGAACCCGATATTGAAGACGTCAATAGTTTGGGTAGACAAGCGATTGGATGCGATTAAGCGCTGCGATTTTTTTTGGTAGGCAGTAAGACCTATGTCGGTGTTAGGTGTCAGTAGTAACGCACGTAGATGTCAGAATGATTTTATAATTTAGCTGCTGCAAAAATATTTCCATCATAATACAAGAGATATAATTGCAGCAAGTTCAATGGCAAGCTAATTAAAAAACCCCGTCAGTAACAAAGCATCCAATAAAATATTTTTTTTTTATAGCAAAGAATACTTTCGATCAAGTCACCATAAAAAAAAAACAAAATCGGTTCAGCTGTTTGGCAGCTACGATGGCGCAGACAGACACAGATGTATCGTACAACGCTCTCCGCGTTCAGTTCAATAACGCGTTTAGGATGCTGGTGGGGCTGCCCCGCTTCTGTAGTGCGTCGGGGATGTTCGCGGATGCGCATGTAGATTATTTCTACGCAACCATGCGCAAAAGGTGCGCTTCCATGGTGCGCAGGGTGTGGAGCAGCTCCAACAGTATCCTAAGCATGATTTCGAGTCGCCTAGACTGTGTTTTCGTGGGTCACTGTTGTGCCATCTCACATGGGTTGCCACAACGGTGATCCTATTTGTTTGTTTTTGTTTTGTTTTGTAAATTGTCAGTTCTTACTAACATAGTTGTAAGTCTTACTAACCATTTTTGAGTCATGATACTCTAATAAAGAAACATTCTATTCTATTCTATATACACGTTAAACTTATAACACCCCTCTTTTTCCGTCGGGGATTAAAAAGGAAAGATTGAGAAGTTTGTAGAACATGCAACAACTGCAGAATAATCAAATGAAGGCATTGCTAAACTGAAAAATGCCATTATCAACGCAATCAAGAATTAATAGGGAACACTAATATCTATTTTTTTATTACCAGAAGCTGCCAGCTGGTACTTTTTTGAAATAAAGTGGCTGCTCCTTATAACATCAGCTATCTACCGGTGAAAGTCCCGTCAAAATCAGTTCAGCCGTTTCGGAGATTAGCCAGGCCAAACAGACAGACAGATAATAAAAATATTTTTTTTTGTTATTATATTTATTATAAGTACTGTAAATACTTTCATAATTATGCATTTAGTAAAAAACTATTTTCGCATGACATACAGACACTTTTATTTATTCATGTATTATTAGCTCCCGCCCGCGGCTTCGTCCGTGTGGTATGTCGATAAAAAGTAGCCTATGGCCTTTCTCAGGCTCTAGACTATCTGTGTACCCATTTAAATCGGTTCAGTAGTTTTGGCGTGAAAGCGCGACAGACAGGCATACAGACAGAGTTACTTTCGCATTTATAAGATAAAGTAAGGATAAATATTTATTTTTATGTCATCTAATATAGAAATACAATATCCTGCTTCTAATTCTGGGAAATTCTTAAAAGGATCCAACGTTCAGGGTATTAATGGCTTAACATCGCTATTACCTACTGGCCAAAAGTCAGCCCCGTTGATAAGGAAAATAGGTGAATCATTCAATTATTATCTCTTGAAGAGATTTTCTTCTACTTTTTAATATTTTTTGTTGCGGATTTTCCTGGTGGAGGATTATTTGAGAGCTTTGCAGAAAATAGATAGTTGATTTATTTTAGTTTGGGCTATAATGAGTATTTTTATAAAACAGTAGTGGATGATTTTATCTAGAACTTAAAAAACTTTCTTACAAGTTAAATTAACATCATAATATAGATTATTTGATTAAATATTGAGAAGCGCTTCTCGCCATTAAACGTTAACGTTTGGCGAGTGAAAATGTAAAAAAACAACAAATTTTATTTATTCTCAAACAGGTACATTATATAATAATGCACCTGGTTGAGAATAAATAAAAAATAAAAACACTTATTGATAGATAAATAACAAAAAATCATGTCTGTAATACGTGAAGGGTTAAGCAGAAGTGTACCTAAAGTACCTACAACCCTACTTCGCCAGTTATGTTTAAGTCCCTTGTACTACGGAGCGACACTATTGCCATAAACCGGGCACAATCGAGATTCCGGTCTGTTACTGAGAAATTCCAGATGGAAAAACCCAATAACACTTTGCCCGACCCGGGAATCGAATCTAGGACCTGATGCTCAGCAGTAGCGCCTGCGACCACTAGGCCAACGACGCAGTCAGTGGTTTATTTTAATATTATAATAATGATTATTCTTATGAAACTTGTGGATATAACTAGAACTTATTTTGCAGGCTATTATGATGTGCTGTGCATGTTTTTACGTCATTTTATCAATCGGCAATTATTATCTATGTAGATACTTAATAATTGCCTTTACATAGATAATAAAATGACGTAAAAACATGATTGTTCTAATTTACTATTAACTGAGATCTCATTAATTTATTTAAAAAAGTTCACAGGTTTCAAATTAAATGTTTGTAATGTTTTATACACTACTTACTCTGTATTTTAGGGTTTTATAAATAAAAGTGTTTATTTTGTTTTTTTTTTTTTTTAGATGCTTTTATCCACAATGTCATGACAGCGTCATCATAAAACAAAAGATAATGTTGAAGATATCCATACCATGAGTAAAAGCAAGGGAGTTTATAGAAATGCTAAAGTAACAAGTAAAAAGTCGCAATTTTTTTTCTGACGACATAAAAAGTCGCACGTCTACCAAACCAATACTCAATAACAGAACAATCAGCGTATTACGATTTTAAATAAGCATGACACTCAGTACATCTATGTCTTTGTCACCAAACGGTACCATGTGGCTTAGATTCCTCACATTCTGCGTACTAGTGTCACTTGTCTTAGTGGCAGTATTAAGTGCTATATATGGCCGACCAGTCATAAATGTGTTCTTTCGAAGATGCTGTGATGACGACATAGAAAATGATCAAACGATTTTTGCAAATTTAAACGACAATTTTCTTAGAGAAAGACTTGTTAGTGACGGATTGTTCAGTGACGATGACTATGTTGAGATTAGAGAAGTGAATTCAACTGACAGTGAAGAAAATATTGATATGATTAGTGATAGAACTAATGTGACTGCTAATAGCGATAATGTGACTAAAAGTGAGAAAAATGTGACTATAGTTGAAGGTGAATAAGACATTGTGAAGTATTAACATGAAAAACAAGAAACAGTGTGAGTTGATCTTGAAACAGGAAAAATACTAGAGCGATGTTGGCAGAGAAATGATAATTGATGTTGCTGTAATGGACGAGGTTTTTAAAGAGAGAGTTCATGTGTATATATTGAAACTAATTTAAACTTTGATTTGGAAGATGGCATAACTTATTTGAGCGACAAAGCAGAAGCAGCATTGGTTTTTGAGAGCCTCGAGAAGTCGAGATTATGTTTTGATAGTGTTGTCTTGAAAATATTGAACAGGAGAACCGTAACTAAAGACGGCTATTAAGACAACGCTACAGTAGAAGATGTTGAGCATTCATTACCTGCTTCCCAACTACGTAGGAGTAAGCTTCCAGGCTAACTGGATGCGGCTGAATATCAGTATTCTGTGATTGTAGAAAAATACGACCATTATGAAGTTATGTTACATTGAAGATGTTTAGCTATCTTTGAGCACTGTATGCGATGATGAAGTATCGGGTTTCTACTACTATTCCCCGGTCAAATGCAAAAAAAAAATAAAAAAAATATACGATATAAATATCGTATGCCATGATAAAGATACTCAGCGCTTCTCCTCCTTTATTTATTATGCGCACAGCCAAAGTGTGGAACTCGCCGCCAGCACCTGTTTACCCTTCCACATATAACCCGTCTGCCCTCAAGCAGGCTCATTCCATTATGGACCTCATCCATCGCTATCCATCAGGCGAGATCGATGTCAAGAGCAGGCCAATTATGTAATTTATTTTAAAATAAATAACTATATTACAAAGTCAGCAGGGCTGACATCTTAGAATACGCTGGACGTATGTACCGGGCAGAGGCCCATGCATATTTTCCATCATCATTTCACCCACTGCTGGACATAGGCCTAGACCTAGTGGATTACAAAAGGTTGAATTTATTGATGATTTGTGAACGTGTATATTATCTATGATAACCTTTATTATATCCAAAGATTCCAGTACTGTTAAGGTTGTATGTGATTCATTGTGATCATGAATCAAGTGTGAATGAGTCAATGGATTATTCTTTACCATTTTAGTGATGATTTATGATTTTATTGTATCTTCTATTGTTGTGAGTACTAGCCGGCCCGTCTATTGTATTTTAAACAATATTTCTGTTAAATTTTTCTGCATTTAAAGACTTTTCATGTTGGAGAAAATAGTTTTTAATGTTTGTTATTACATTATTTACTTACAGCAGGTACTGTTTATCTAAATAAATTAACGTAACCATATTTTAATAATGTTTCGTATTACTAATTAAAATATGTATTTTAGCGTTTAAGATGGAGGCTTAATTTTCTCTGTTTGTTTCAATTTTTGATTCATTTTGTTAGATTAGGTTATTTAAAGTAATTGTACCTATTACAGAATGCCAAAGATAAATTAACATTTTAGAACTGTTGTATTAGTTCACTGAAGTTTCGCTAATTAGAACAAAATAAAACTAGTTTGTTTATCTTTTACTATGTCTATAGGTATTATGTAAGTAAGCCTAAGTAAACTTACTAATTGAAAGCTTCATATTCTCAAAGGAACGTAACTTATGAGACTATTAAGCTTACAATAACTAAGCCTACTTAGGCTTACTTACATACGAGAATATTATCAGATCTGAAAGGGGGTGCAATCATTTTTTTTTTTTTTTTTTTTTTGTTGAAAATAATAAAGTTCAAGTCGAAGTAATTTAAAATTCACGTTTTTAGTACCAAAATTACCCCAATTTCGTTATGAATTAGCAAATTTTCTACAGAGATCATAACTTGTGACTTGTAGACACTCACGCAACGACTGCCGCCGCCGGCGCCCCATGTAATAAAACGGTCATCATCTGCCTAGCTTGTTCCCAACTATTTTGGGGTCAGCTTCCAGTCTAACCGGATGCAGCTGAATACCAGTATTTTACATAGAGCGACTGCCTATCTGACCTCCACAACCCATTAACTGGGTAATATGATACCCCTTGGCAAGACTGGTTGTCAGACTTTCGGGCTACTGACGACCGTTAACGACTGTCAAAGATCGACAAATGATAGCCGGGACCAACGTCTTAACGTGCTTTCCGAGGCACGGAGGAGTCTCGATATGTATAAATGGTCACCCATCCACGGACCGACCCCAGCAAGCGTAGCTTAACCTGATGGATCGACCCGTGCGGCTGTAATTAATTAGCCACGAGCTCCTCCATCATGTAATAAAACGGTAAAATTTAAAATTGAAAACAAAAAAAATACGGCGATTTTTTTTCTTTTTCCCCAAAAAAATCCACATTTAATTCGACTCTCAGTATGATTTTTAACAACACCCTCACGAGTCACGGATCGGACAGTGTTTTGTTACCGCTGTATAGCATTTGTATATTCACGGTGTAGATCAATATTCTAATTACAAAACCATGATTTTACAGGAAGAGAAAAAAACGTTTTATTTTATATAGTTTTTAACATTCGAATCTTAAGTAACTTTTATTTAAAAAATAGTAGGAAACGCTTGAGATGGTGATAATGATTTCAATAAATTATTTCAGGTTAAGGATATAAAATGTAGATAGGAATAATGCAATAAAGTGAAAACCGCAAAAATGTTAGTTATCAGATATTGATACTTCACTGTCGATATCTATTATAGTTTATTGTATCTATTATACTTATTATTTGCACCAATGACAATCCCATTTTGTGTCCAGGCAATTACTGTCCATTCCAAGGTTGTCTGGAAGAGATCGAAGAAAGCGATAAGACCGCCCATTATATGTTTTGTATAATTTGATTTATTTTTTGTTATGTATTTTTCTGGTGTACCTACCTAAATTATAATTATCCTTACATATTATAAAACAAAGTCCTCCGCCGCGTCTGTCTGTCGTCCTGTTCGCGATAAACTCAAAAACTACTACACCGATTTTCATGCTGTTTTCACCAATGGATAGAGTGGTTCTCAGGATGGCTTTAGTATAATCATTTGTCGCGGGCATCAGCTAGTAAAGTATATATAAATAAATTCACCTGGCAATAGAGATTATGTTTAACTTTTAAGAAATTGTCAAATGATTGAGCCACAGTTTGTATAAAAAAACCATTTCAAAATTACAGCTTTTCGTTGGTTTCTTGTTTTATTGTTGCTAATATATACTAACAAGATATGTATTTAAATTATCTGAAATAAATTATTCTATTCTATTCTATTATTAAAATTCTCCGGCTGCCGAAAGAATACGTTCCTGACACCTGTCAGCTGAATACAGAAGACGAAGATATACTTTTTGTTTCCAATCGTGTCCAATTGTGAGGAACGCATCCTCTCGGCAGCCGGAGTTTCAGAAATCGGTTAAGGGTGAATTTTATCAGTAGTAAATCTGAACGTGATCAGCACTTCCAAACCAAAAGACCATTTTGAATTTAGCTTGGAAAACCTTATAATAAATTATAATAGCAACTAAATAAATAACTTGGCAGTTCCAAACTTCACGTAGAAGGCTGCGTAGTATTTTTAACCGACTTCTTCAAAAAGGAGGTTTCTATGTTCGTTTGTATGTATTTTTTTTTTGTGTATGATCATCGATATTTACGCCAATTATGAACCGATTTAAAAATATTTTTTTTTAGTTCGAAAGGGTTAACTACCGAGGTGGTCCCATAAACATTTTATTAACTTTGCTTGCGTTGTTTTTGAGTTAGCTTCAATATTAGTACGTATTTTTACCACTTAGTCTACGTAGACGATATACTTTTGACTCCGTCACTGCTATTCACATCAGGTAGTGGTATTCGAATTTGTGTGGGGTAGGTTACACAACTAAAAAGTGAACAAAAAAAGGATTACAAAAAAAAAAAAAGCAATGTTGGCAAAAAACGAAAATTAAAAAGCAAATTAAGACACTGACTTCCGAAATTAAAGTTATTTTTCACTTTTTTAGTGTTTTTTTTTGGGAAGTCGGTTGTTATTTTTTTTTAAGTTTTTATTTAGGAACCAAATGATGACATGAAAATGCGCGAAAGTTCGTAGTACCTATCTGAAAACCTGCCAAGTTATATCGGTCGTATTGTAGAATTCTATAACAAAACATTTACCTTACCACAGAGCAATTCCCAGCAAAAATCCTTGAACTACACAATAAACAATCTTCCATAGACATTGTTTAAAGTCTGCGTACCCACATAATTGGAAACAAATTGTTAGTTAGTACAGAGATGAGCCTGCGAGGAAGAAGGCATAGAATAGATAGGTACAGAAGTTCAGCTCCATAAGTACAACGAACGAAAACGCACACATAGACACGGTTTACGTACAGGTAAACCAGAAAAGGTATAGCATACAGCATGATCAGCTTATAATGATCCCACTACTGTTGCGTGGTTTAGAAGAACAACGCGCACATAAAGACAAACACGAAAAGCGACTTTAATTTATATTATGTATAAGTAGATAATATATAAGAGGTAGATTTACACGCTGCTCTCGATAATCGCGACATGCCGTCCTACTTCCACGTGTAATGTAATAGTGTGACATTGTACCGTTTTTGAAGATTTAAAGATGAGTAGGTATCTATTTACATCTTTTTACTTATAATAACCAGATCGTTGTTAATCTATAATTTTGTAACAGCTCTTTATTAGACCTCATAATCGCACGCTTGTATTTCCGAAGGTATCGATGGTTCCCGAAGCACATACTTGTTTTTGGATAGCTGTACAGCGAGTGCAATGGCACTCGCGACTGGCATTCATTTGAGATCGCCAAACGTACACGTTTCTATGTGTGCGTGCGCCTATTCTCGCTCGTTGTATGGAGCCAAACTTCTGTGCCTACTTATCTATGTCGTGAAGAGGGGGTACGAGGGGGGAGACGATCACAATCAACGAAGATCTCGAGTATTGAGGATTTATCTCAAGAGCCTATCTCAAGGTATCTTATTGTGAACTGAGTTTTGCAAGCGGGTTTGCCTGTGCTATTTTGTTTACATAATGTTTAGTTCTAGTTGGTTTCTGATCCTTTGTGTTTGAACTTTGAGTGCTGATGCTCAACCTAATTTGAATTTGATATTTGTATTTTTTTTCACTTTTGATTTTGATTCCTTCACTTATTTCTTTTAGCTTGAGAGAGTTATTTTTGTCACTAAGCAGCGTTACATGTTCCGGTTTGGAGCCGGTAAAATAACAGGTGATCTAGACTCTTCTAATTTATAACTTGGTGCATAATCAGTCTGTAACGTTCTCACAGGTGGGACACACGCATCTTCTCTGTGAGAAGGAGTACATCGTAATCCACCACCTGGGCACAATGCGTGTTAATTATTGGTTCTAGGACATGCCGGTTTCCTTACGATATTTTCCTTCACCATTTTGAGAGCAGTGGTGATGAATGCACCTCACTTTGCCAAAATTATTACACAAGTGAAGTGCCTGTTTGGGTTCGAAACTATGACGTACGAGTAGTAAGTCACGGCTGTCTCCACTGGGCCACCACTGCTCTCAAAACGATAACTTGGTGCTGGGTTAGTAAATAAAAGATGTAGATTCATCCCAACAACATATATTTAATACCTAAAATAATACATTAGGTACATTTACATACTTAAAAATAAATTCTACTCTTTGGAAGAACAGAAAATATGATTTGGCAGATAGTAGATAAGAGAGTTTATACATAAGTTTATACTCAAGATAATGAGTTAAGTTAAAATTTTCTATATTAACTAAATGCATTTCAGAAACACGCCTATATGTAATGTGATGTGATAAACCTGTAGGCCTAACACGAACGTGTAGAGTAAACGTTACTCGAACAATTCGTAGTCTATAGGTGAAATTAATAGTGGTTGTCGCAAAAATTTAAACTAATTAAATTAAAAATTAAAAAAACCCCCGACAATAACAAAGCGTCTAAAAAGTAAAAAATAATATCATAAAAGTTGTAGGAAATATTTTGAACCAAGCGTCGTCGTGTCGGGTGACGGCTAATACAAACGCCAACACACACTTGGCATAATGAATGTATGCTGTTGTAGAAAGGATGGCTGCTGTTAACTTCCAATTTTTACTAGCCGTCCCCCGACACGACGACGCTTGGATCAAAATGTTTCTTACAACTTTTGTGATATTATTTTTTACTTTTTAGTCGCTTTGTTACTGTCGGGGGTTTTTTTAATTTTTAATTTAATTTTTATTTCCAGCTTTTTAAATTTTATATTATATTACTAGTAGAAACGCTACGATCAACACGCAGCTCGACGAAATCTGCGTAGCTGTACGTTTTTTGCCACAGTGAAGCTTGTTACCTACTAATTTACTCTCATTTATCTTTCCTACTCCATCATCAGACCCTGATCACCATCTATCTGTAACCTATTTGTTGAGACCTTTCCAATGAGTCCAAACACGCTACCTCTGCTGTAAGTTGGTGAGGGAGTTGGGTATCCTGCAAATTCCAGGTGATGCTGTAGCATCAGCTCAAGGTTACTATATCCTTTTCATATCATTGAAATAAGAAAATACTAAATTTCCAATCTATTAGACTTGTGGAAGATGCTCACATCCATTCATCAACTAACAGAAAAAAGCTGATAATTTTCAAACGGCTGAACCGATTTTCTTGAATCATAGCTAAGAACACTCCGATCAAGTCACCTTTCAAACAAAACCAAAAAAATCAAAATCGGTTCAGCCGTTTGGCAGCTACGATGGCGCAGACAGACACACAGATACACACGTTTAACTTATAACACCCCTCTTTTTCCGTCGGGAGTTAAAAAGCTACACAAAAGCAGAGCGGTCGATTTTTAGTAGGACTGTATTTTTAGGTTAAAAATCGTAAATTTTGAGTTAGTACCCTGTTCATCCAAACGAACAATATGCACGCGATCGTGCGCGTATTCGCGAGACGATCGCTTTTATATATCCTGGCATAGCATACCGCTCTGCTTTTCGTATCGTTTCCGCAGTGAACCTTCTGTAACATATCATAGGCTGTAGAATATGGAAGTTTATAGAGATTAACTAACTACATATAAGGTTAAATCTACGCTGCTTTGGTTTTAATATGTCCATTCTGGTGTTCGATTCCATTCTTGTCTGGTTCTTTGACTGGCTGTGTACTCTTAGACCTGAAAAAATATAAATATTATTAAGTATTATCGTCAACATCATCTGCCTAGCCTTTTCCCAACTATGTTGGGATCGGCTTCCAGTTTAACCGAATGCCGCTGAATACTAGTATTTTACATGGAACGACAGCCTATCTGACCTCCACAACCCAGTTACTAGGTAATACGATACCCCTTGGTGAGACTAGTTATTAGACTTTTGGGTGTCTGACAACCCGGTACGACTGTCAAAGATCCAAGAATGCATTGTCATTGTGTGTTACGCAAAAACTTGATCAAAGCAACTTCATTTAAAACCTTCATCTAAATCCAGTGAGGTTAAGCTGCGCTTGCCGCGATCAGCCTATTGCTGGATGGCTAAGGCCATAATCATTTTTATTATAGCTAGATATTGTTCATGATTTTCGTGGGCGTGACCTATGAGGTAATCCAGATGTAATAAACAAGTGATTGCTTGATTTTCAGTGGGTATATCCACCCAGTTCCGTCAAGTATTCGAATGAAAATGAGTGAGTGTGTGAGTGAGTGAGTGAGTGTGTAAGTGAGTGAGAGTGAGTGTGTGTGTGTAAGTGAGTGAGAGTGAGTGAGTGAGTGAAGGGTAAACGGAATAGGTACTTACTTTCTTAACAGGAAATGGTTGCTTATATTGATTAACGGAGCTTCAACCAACAGCCACATTGCAAAGCTAAGTCCAATCGCTGTGGTTAAGGTCCCAATAGTGTCCAAGCCCTGAAAAAAGTACAGGAAGTTTGTAACAGATATTATTGGCGAGGAGGCGAGGAGGTTAAGGGCGAGGGAGTATCACGTTGTACAGATGATACAGGACAATCACTTTCAGGGTTCGTAAAATTCGGGGGCTCCAAGTCCTTAAATAAATAAACAACCTTGTATTATGTCGCAGGGTGATTTCATAATTCGTATTTTCGCGAAAACCCTAGGGATGGTTAGAAAATGAGACACACTTAGACACTTCCGTAGCTTTTCACGAAATAACTCCCACAGATTGCAGGAAAGCGAGACGAAAGATTTGCAGAAAAGCGAAATGAAACATGTTATAAGTCATGTGTACATAACAATTCTGACTTAAATATAAAGCCAACTGATACTTACAACAGAAAATGAATCAACCTTCAATGGCGATCGCAGTGCGAACTTATTCCGTTGTATGAGGAGAGGATGAATCATGTAGATGCCGTAGGACAAGCGGCTTAGAGGCGTGAAGTAGGAGAAGCTTAGTATTTCCGTGACTACAGCTGAAAAAATACAATGATTACAATGCCTACAGCAATTAATATTGGGTCGCCCAATAGTTAGACTAAGGGCGTTATCACACTGGCGATTTGCAAGCCAGTTATCAGACCACGCTACGTGTATGCGCAACGTATCCGCCGTATTTGCGTAACAAGAGGGATTGTCGTGAGCGTAGACGAGAGAGCGAGACAAGCGAGTGTATTGTAGTGTGAAAACGCGGCGTATACGTCGCGTAGTCGCGGTTAGCTCGCTTCGCACCCGCGGAGAGTACGTTCACAAGTCTGCGCGACACCGAATGGGTCGGATACGTGTGCTAATTCATCCCTCATACGTTAATGTATACTTGTGCAAATTCAATTTTGTGCAAGTATATCGTAACGTATGTGGCCTGCATAAGAGCTGAGCTCTTTGTCAAAGAGCTCGTCCGGGTAAGTACTACCACTATTTCTGCAGCCAGGCAGCTTTGCTTTGTTGCGGGTTGTAGGATATGGATTCCAGTGTTATTACAGCCATATGAGACTTTTAGCTTTGTCTCGGAGATGACGTGATCTAAGTCCACCTGGCTAGCTATCTTTATGTCTGTCGCCATAACAACAAGATAGCCAGTTCTTCTATGGTTGAGAATTCCGGATGAAGCTTTCACCTTCGGCCTGATCATCACTTAACATCAGGTGAGATGAAGGCCAAAAGCTTCCCCATAACAACACATACATTCGGGTATTGCAGAAGAGGCGATGACCACCTACCATCAGGTGGCCTGGGTAGCATGCTTGTTTACCAATATTAATTAAAAATGAAATCGAGGTATTACTTACGAACAGTCCCATATTCACACAACCCAATAATGGCGCAGATAGCCACAGCCCATGCGATCCTATTGGTGGACGTGATCACGGCAGCTTCAATAGGGTTGTACTCCCGGTACATATAGTACTGTCCTAATGACAAGACGTACAGCATTGTAGCTAGAGAAACTGCAGTACCGACGATGGACCAGGTCTGAAATGAAAAAGTAAATAAGAAATTGTGAATAATTTGGTTGCTTAGGTAACTAATTGAGATATTACCGTCGTTACGGCTCGTCAGAAGCCCGAAAGTCTGACAACCAGTCCGTCCGTCCAGTTACCAAGGGGTATCGTATTGCCCAGTTACTGGGCTGTGGAGATCAGATAGGCAGTCGCTCCATGTAAAATACTGGTATTCAGATGCATCCAGTTAGACTGGAAGCCGACCCCAACATAGTTGGGAAAAGGCTAGGCAGATTGATTGATTGAGATAATCCAGTAAGGAGGCAAAACTTTTAAATAGGAGATATATTTAAAAAACGTGTGCAAAAATCAATTGTTATGTTATGAAATCCCACTATAAAGAAATCTTGTCGTAAAGTGCATATGTATAATGGCGACATCTACATCACCACATAAGAACTATACATCACACTGACGTCACGTAAAATCCTGCATCGCACAAGCAGAATTTGCACAGCGCGGGCAGTAAATGTATGTCTGCAATAGAGGGTTTTGGATTTAGGCTCACCTTAGAAATAGTATTCCTATATTCAGAAGGTTTATACAAAGTCATGAGGTATCCCATAGCGATGCCTACGAGGTACGCGCCGGCGCGACTGTAGCTCGGCGTGTACGTGTAGCTGATCTCCCAGTAGCCGCGGATATCACGGAGTAACTTGCTGGAAAAGGAGAATTTGGGAACAAGGATATTATAATTTATTTAAAAAAATTTCGTGACAAACTGAAGGAAAGGTTCGCAGGTCTGCTGGAAGAAATTTCTTAAGAAATAAGCAGTACCTTGGTACTCATATTTTAATTATGTCGTATCTTTTTTGTATTTTACTGTGTGTACATAAATAGTAAAATAAATAAATAAAGGTCGAATAATGGATTTTAACATCTATGGAGCTGAAAATTGCGGTAAAATATCCTATCCTATATATTCCCTGCGTGTACCAATTTGATTCATCTTGATCATCATCATCAGCCTATAGCAGTCCACTGCTCGACATAGCCCTCTCCAATTGTACGCCATACAGCTGGATTCTCGACAACTCTGCGAAGATCGTCGCTCCACCTAGCCTGAGGGCGTCATACCTAATGTTTGCTATTTGTAATTTGATTGGAAATTATAATTTAGAATTTATATTAGACTAGTTGGAGGACATGAAGCCACCCTTTTCAGTTTTCTGTCTGTTTATTCCTTCAACACGAACCAGTCCTGCATTAAAAATCTAATGATTAAAGTGCTCCATGAAAATCCATATTTTTCCCGAGCTCAAAATTGAAAATCAAGCCTATCCCAAAGTATGTACGTCCTTCTTGCCTTGACACCTGCGTCTGATAGGAATTGACGATGAGAAAACATCGTTCTTCTGGAATATGATACATGACATTGATACTATAGAAGGTGGAGGTGTTTCTTACCCTAAATCCAGAAAGTGAACAACAGGCAGCTCGTACCAATAAGTCAGAACTCCTGGTATGATCAGGGATAATACTGCAGCGGTACCAAAGGCGGCAAACCCTACTCTGCAATCTTTCCGGTAGAAGTAGAAGAGGACGGTTCCCAGAATCGCGAGCTGGTAGTCACATGGTACGTACCAGGTGACTGCGTGGCACTGAAAAACAATATTTAGTGGGTTATGAATTCATATAGCTAATGTTATCCAGTTACTGGGTTATTTGCCCCGGAAAACACGCTAAGCCGTTGGTCCCGGCTGCCATTCATAGGTCTTTGACAGTCGTTACGGGTAGGTTGAAGCGCAAAAGTCTGACAAACAGTCTTAGTCTAGGGGTATCGTACCCAGTAACTGGGTTGTGCTGGGTGACCCGTGGTATCCCGTAGTCCCCGGGAAGTATAATGCTGCCAAATTAAGATGGTAGTCCCTCCCGTAGTCCCTGAAAGGTACCGTCCCTCCGAGATATACAATGTTTATGGATTTAAATTGTGCCTAAATCAAGTCGTATAACAGACAAAGGCTCCAATTATTTAAAAAGATTATATTCTTTAATTATGAATATGTCTAGTCAGAATAAAATCAAAGTCATTTGATTGTATTATGACTTGACTTAGGCACAATTTTAATACGGCAGCATTGTATTTCTCAGAGGGACGGTACCTTCTAGGGACTACGGTAGGGACTACCATTTTAATTTGGCAGCTTTGTATTTCTAGGACGGGAAAAAAAATTACCCGTGGACCGTCCAGAGACCATGGGTAAGGAACGTTTATTTCGACGTTTTTTACTTGATTTTAATACGGTACGGAACCGTTCCTGTGCGAGTCGGCTCGCAGTTGGCCGGATTTTACGTCTTGATTATTAACTGTTCTACTCACAATATATTTCGGGTCAGTGTTGAGCATCAGGAAGCTCAGTCTCCAAGTCTTGAGGCACACCTCTGATTCCAGCTCGTTGCTAAATATCCAGAGCGGACCAGAACCAGTGTACTTTGATACCGATATCAAGTAGAAAATTATTAACGCGTGGGGTCCCATTAACCTGAAATTGATGTTAAAATGAACCTATATGTCTTTTTTAGGATTCTGTATCCAAAGGGTACCAACGCATCGGGGCCCTATTACTAAGGTTCCACTGCCCGTTCGCCCTGTATTGCCCTTTTGAACCGTAATAAGAAAACACTTGAAATTTTCACAGAGTGTGTATTTCTATTCCCGCTATAACAACAAATAAAAAATAAAACTTTTTTACAAAAAAATAAACCGACTAAAAAAAGATACTTAACTAAAAAGCGAAAAATAAAAAATAAACATTTTTGTGTAACTAAGCTCCTAAACTAAAGTAAAAAAATTTGAGGCGGCGCCGTAAACACGAAAGGAAAATAAGCATTTACCTCACATATCGTTTCCATAGAACGCTGAACAGATTCTGTTGCCTATTGGCGTTGCCCAGAAGTCCCTTAATGTGGAGAAGACCAGACATTGCGAAGAATGTATCGACGATCACATCGAGGTGGAGAAACAAACCTCCTTGTCCTTCAATAGACTGAAAAACGATAATTTTAAGTTCAGAAAGCACTATTTAAAAAAATAAGTTTGCAGTCGAGTATATAGAATCACGCCTGTATTCTCCAATGGGGACATATTAATACAGATGGTTTACGCCGCAAAGTCATTTAAATAAAAAGCGACTCTTGCTACAACACTATAAAGTGCAATTCAGGTCACAGCGCTAATTACCAACAGTTATATTCACTTAGAAGTGGCTCTCTTTCTATCGCGTAACTCTTATATCTTTTGATTACGTTACACTTACTGAATTGGCCCGACATGACGAGCCCGCCCCGTATACGCGCCCCATTACTGCATTAACCATAGAAATACGTAAATGCGGTGGTAAGACGCGTCATTTCAGAGTGGCTTTAGGTACTTGTAGCTTCATACCTAAAATGCGGAGTGCGCTTTCTGTATTATTCTATGCAATGAGGAAGATTTGAGTAGAAATACTGGTCATGACTGAAACATTCTCTAGTCAAAATAATCTCTGTCACTGTCCCGTTGGTCTCGTAGTCGCAAGCGCGACTGCTGAGCGTAAGGTCCTGGGTTCGATTCGCAGGTCGGGCAAAGTTGCGGGAAAGTCTGAAAGGGATACCGGGACCTTGGCAACAGGCAACTGAAGGAACACGTGGGTTTTAGTCAGTAAAAGTCTGACACGCCCTTCCGCTCCACCCAGAGCGGGAGAAGTCATTCAAAAAAAAAAAAAATGGGCAAAGTGTTATTGGGTTTTTCCATAAGGAAGCCAGGAAAAGGTGATCAATCGGAGTCCTACTGATTCCTGGAGAAACTAAGTAAATTGACCGAGCATAATTGGTCCCAAGATATAATTCCCACCAACCTTACAAGAATCTTATCATTTCAGCCGAAACATGTCCACTGTTGGACATAGGCCCCCCTCAAGCACCGCCACTTCGACCGGACCGTTGCTTCTTGCATCAGGCAGATTCCTGCAGCCTTCACAAGTTCATGGGCCCACCTTATCAGACAGGCAGGGACCTACCTTATCAAAATCCCTGGAATTGATAACTCCAGACATAACCATATAGAACATTTCATGTATAGAGATGACAGCGGCTGCTGTGAGGAATCTCATGCCGTTCATCACTTTGATCTCTTCCTTATTATCCTTCACCAGCTCTTGGCGGTTCTTGATGATGCAGAATGATTTTGTTATTATTATTTCTGGAAAATAAGGTTTTTTATTAAGGGGGATGCGCTAGGGTGGCCCGCGAAATTCAAATTTTCTTACGTTTTTTGTAATTTGCAGGTCAGTATCAGGTTGTATGTTGATCTAAATATTATTAGCGCTTATCAGGAATATGTAGCATTATATAAAATTAATCTTCGATTTAATTCATAATCTAAACTTTCGCAGTATTTCTAGATGAACAATCAATTACGAACGAAACCTGTGATCTGTGAGTTGGTCTAAATAAATACAAAAACATTGACTTTTACCTAAAATTTAATGATAACAGAATTATATTGTACTTAAAATATATCCTTGATTTTATATACTATTTCGATGTTTATGTTGTTCTATATTAATGGTTTTTATTGTGACTTAAAAGACTACTATCAAAAACAGCGATTCTAGACGAAAAGTAGGTCATCAAACTTATGTTATGATTGGTGGTTTTTGAATAAACAAAACAAATGTTTATTTATTTAGAGTTTCAATAAATGATTAAGTTCTAATTAATATGATATTATAATGTTAATTAAGATTTTATATTGTAATTCAAAAGTCACAAGTAGTTTCAAACGATTCTCCTAACTTTAAGTGGATGTCAATAACTTATCTGATTTTGCTTTTCGATATCAAATAAGTAAATACTAAATTGCTAAATTACCGTATTAAGTTTTAAAATGGTTCCACTATTTAAGATTTGTTCATTGTTAACTATGTTAGAGATTATTAAACAATAATCTATGACAATGTGCGATTGGTCAAAAATGGCGGCAATGTTAGAGGTACTTGATTAGTATTGGGAGAATATAAAATACATGTACCCGCCAATTCGGGACCTTTTTGGGATACAACTGTGGTGAAAGATGGACTTCCTATTGTGTTCACGTAAGTTAATTGATCATATTTCTTGATTATTGCTGATAGCTATGTTTTTCTTTATCTGTTATAATATGTCTTGTGTTAAATGTAATTAGGGAATATTCATGTTCTGTTTCTTCCCGTTGATAAGTTGCTATAACTTTGAGAAACAGTCCCAGAGAATAATGTGATAACAATGATTTATGCTAAAGTAAATATGTGTTGATCCAATACTTTAAAATTAGCTGCCATGGAGTTTCTTGTCCTTCTTCTCCATGATGACCTAGATTCGGACAACTAGTTTTCTCATTACCGTATTTAACCGACAAGCCTAATCAATAAATGCCTAGTCTTGTCTTTCTGTGCTTTTCTTCATAAAACCCTTTCCTTAAACACCATATAGAGATACATACAACATTTTGACACTCGAAACCTTACTAAATACGGGAATATCCTATAAATTTACATGTAGTATTAATTCTGCTTCATCCATCTTCTGACACGCTCGTAACAAATATGGGTTTACAGAATTATAAACATTAAAATCAGCAATACAACTCTCTAAGCTCACGTAAGTGTATTGAATGACTATTTCATGAAATCATGACATTTGGCACTTTCATGAACGTAGAGAGTTGTATTGCTGATTCTAATATTTATAATTCTGTAAACCCATATTTGTTACGAGCGCTAATAATATTTAGATCAACATACAACCTGACACTGACCTGCAAATTGCAAAAAACGTAAGAAAATTTGAATTTCGCGGGCTACCCTAGCGCATCAACCTTAATTTACAGCAATGATGACAGCAGTGTTGGCTCAGTGGTAGGTCGTAGGTTCGAACCTAGACAGGCGCTTTACTTTGTGTAAATTATTTCACCACCACTGCTCTCAAAACGGTGAAAGAATTAGAAACAAAAATTAGAAGACATTGTTGTAGGTAGTTATGTAAACACTATCTCATGCACGTCAGCAGTGAGGTCGCTGTCACTGATGTCAACTGTCAGTTCACGAGGAATGGCGGGACATAGTTCACCACCCTAGGGTTCATACACCCTTCGAGTACGGAAGTAAAAAGTAATGATATACAAACTGTATCTTACCTAAACTATTTGGTGGTTTGTCATCACTGGCTGTATGAAGCCGATAGTAAGTTGAAGCCGCAGCCATCACTATCAGCGATACTATCAAGGCTCTGAAAATATTTGTTGACCAATTTCTATTTTGTTATACATCGTATAAGGGTAAACACCGTTATCACTCAAACCATGGGTAGTTGACTGATCCAGTAACAACAAAAAAAAAACCTTATTTTCATTAAAAGATTTTAAAAAGTTTCTATCCGACACCGTCCGCAAATTCATGGATACGCGCCCGAGAGACTGACTGACTGAGGGAGGGGTCGCGCTCGTGGCCGCTCAGGTCACGTCTCGCGCCTCCCGCCCGAGTTGAGTTTGTTGCTCTTGCGTATAGGGTGAAATATTCTTGTGGTAAAAAGTAGACTTTCTTTTTAAACAAAAGTTTTTTTCCAGTGATTTCACGTTCTATAAATGAAACCAAACCACTGGTTCCAAGGATAACAATAACAAGGATAACCCTGTATACCTGGTACTTGGCAGGCCTGACAGGCCTACACTGTCCTCCCATTCCTAATAACACTGTTATTTGAAAACATTGTTAATGCCTTCATGAACTTGAACCTAATGGAGCGTTTGAAAATGTATGGAAATGGGCAGATAGGTTAATGCCTGCCAATCCTAACTAATCCATACTAATATTATAAATTCGAAAGTAACTCTGTCTGTCTGTTTGCATGTTACCTTTCACGCCTAAACCACTGAACGGATTTCGATAAATTTTGGCAACGAGATAGATGGCATCCCGGGGAAGGTCATAGGCTACTATTTATCGACATACCATGCGGGCGAATTCCGGTTGATGGCAACAGGCTCGCCCCCTATTACATGGGTCTCAAACATAACTACCGATATATCTATGGGGTGTACTATAATCCCTACCCTACGGGGAATTTAATCATCATACCATGTAAGTATACGTCACCAAGTAAAAAAAAATGTAGGTACTTACATAAATAAATAAAACCCAACTCCGTACTGTAGTTTGTCCCCAGCGACCTGACACTGGTCCACCGTGATGTTAGGAGCCTGGATCCCGAAGGTTGTCAGGTCATACATGGATCTGGTGATCTTGACGATGGAAGGTGGATGGCAGGCTGCGGGGACACACATGCCCCAGAGAAGGTGGTTGACGGGCAGCCCAGATGTTGTTGGTGACTAAAAAAAACGTAAAAAAAGGGTAAGATTAATACTTGTAGGGTAAAATTTTAATTCATGGGTATCCTCGTAAGGGGTTATTGTACACATCATTATGAACGACTTTCACGATGTGACCAACCATGAAATCACGAAAAAAAATCAGCTGTTCCCTAAATTTTGACGAGTTATGTGAACATAAATGGTTTGATGATTATGCGAAAATTACTCTGTTTTCTGTCTGTTACTTTAATGCCTAAATGCCTGAAAGGATTTGGATGAAATTTGGCACATAGATAGACCATGACCTGGATTTGGATATAGAATACTTTTTATTCTGTTAGCTCGTTCCCGTGTTTTTTTGCTCAGTACGCGGGCAAAGCGGCGGGCAAGAGCTAGTCAGTCATAAATGTTGCGTGACGGACACGTTAATCGATTAATTTAAGATCAATCAATAACACTATTTTTCTATAGAAATAGAATAGACAATCGTAATTATGTGGGAACATGGATATTTCTTTATAATTGACATAATTATAGGTTTTAAGGTTAAAAAGGCAAAAGGCAAATGGTTCACGAAGAACTATTAAAGTAAATGGTACCTACATATACTAGTCAACAACAATGTGTGAGCATTATAATCATTATTATCAAAGATCCAGCCATTATATATGTGTGTCTACACATATTATATAAATTAAAGTCGCTTTTCGTGTAAGTCTGTATGTGCGCGTTGTTCTTCTAAACCACGTAACAGATTTTGATGAGAAATAGAAATAAAAATCATTTATTTGCCAATAATGTTGGTATACAGTACCAACTGTCTACTGCATTTGCCATTTGTCGTGCCACCAATGCAATAGAAGTCAAAATAGGTTGAACGGACTGTAATAAAGGTTTATTTAAATGTCTCATCTTATTTCAACTGGAGTATACGTACACGGTTTCAATTGGCCGTTTCCAATGGAGAAGAGCCGGGAAGAAACTCCACGGTAACTCTTTAAAAACTAATTGGCTTTTACATTATTTTCAAATAACATTGTTGATAAGTGTGGGAGGACAGTGTAAGGCTTTCAACAAGTACGTGGGTACATAACAACCAAAATAGAAAATGGTCTTTCTTGGTTTGGGACTTATCATATCATTGACAAATTAATATATAAATATAAAAATAATATATAAAATTTATTTTTTTATTAAAATAATTATTAAGTAATAATTTAATTTCTTATTAAAAATAAATATAAAATTTAATTTTTTATTAAATATATTTATTTATTCTTAATCAATGAGTGGTTGTTTGAGTTTTCAACATACAACTGTAGTGTAGAATCTCATCGCGTCTTTCGCCGTGAAAAGCGTTAGACTGTTTTTGATCCAAAGATAAAAGTTTTTTAAATAGTTAATACAAAGAACCCTTCCCTCCTCCTTACTTACCCCCCTCCTTACCTTCTTACCCCTTTTCAGGTTAAGGGTAAACACAAACTAAGGCTATGTTTCAGTTTATACTCACATTAAGATATTCTTCCGTAGACCCATAAGGATCATATTCAGCTTTCTTCTTTGGATTATCTGACAGCACCAGCTGTGCCAAGCAATATTTGGTCCTAAATTGTGGATGACTATCCAGCCATGGTGGTTTCATGCACTGGTCGAAATTACCGAAGTTAGCCCAGGAGCCGTAGAGATTGCCCATGGGAACAGTATTGGCATTCCAAACTGGAATAAAATGAAACAGAAGAATTAGGTACTGATTGCTCGCCTGCTGAGCCTATGGTTCTGTAGGGCTAACGTGACAAATGCGACAATTACTCACTCTCCCGTGAGTAATTTTTGTCTATTTCTTGACTTTTCTCGTTTTCTGAGAGCGAGCCCATACAAAATATTCAACTGTTACAATATCAACCTACGCTTTTTCAAATTGCGATCATCGGCCCCTTTGTCACTTTCATTCGCATTTGTATTATTCAAATTTTAGTAGGAAATACAAATAATTCTTACAATCAATCCTTGTACGCACAACCAAAAAAATATTTGTTTTACAATTAATTTAAAGACCATCAGTACTTAAACGTAGTTAATGTAATATTGACTTATTTATGCAAATAACCCTGACCTGACCTATGCTTCTTGCTTAGTTGTATGTTTTATGCTCTTTGCTTAATGTTTTGTTAGATTAAACAGTTACCTAAGTAGGTACCTCGTTTCTAAATATTTTGTTTTTTCTCAACGCAAGGATCCATGGATTAGATCCTTGCGTGAAGAACGCAGAACTAAAATATAAACGCACTTTAAAAATAATGTTTCACACTTTAAAATGTTTAGCATTTTAAAATTAATTGAATGCATTATAAAAATAATAGTTTCCATTATAAATAAAAGCTTGGCTTTAAAATGACAAGTTAAATTAAATTTTAAAAAATAATGAAACCCCCGACAAAAACAAAGCATCTAACAATTTTTTTTTTATATCTACGATCGAGTGATCGCAGTCGATCAAGTCACCCTTCAAACAAAACAAAAAAATGAAAATTGGTGCAGCTGTTTGGCAATTACCATGGCGCAGACACACGTTAAACTTATAACAACCCACTTTTTCCGTTGGGGGTTAAAAATTAATTTGAATGATTAGATAATTAGACAATGGTGAAAACATTTTTGCGGCTGATTGTATGGTTCGTCATTTTGAACTAGGTGAAATAGGTTAGTTTAGGTTAGAACTGTGACCAACCATGACTGACTACGTGAGACTTAAACAAAAACATAGCTAGCGAAATGTGGTTGGACAACTACACACATAAAATTACGCCTGTATTCTCCGAAGAGTTAGGCAGAGGTGCACGTATGCACATGAACCCAGTTATGTTGCCTATCCCTTTGGAAAAAACAAGCGTGTAAATGATGGATTGATGTGATACACTATTCAACTAACCCCAAGTAGCCCATAGCGTGAAGTTCTTCACATTCTCCAACAGCGTTAGTGTTTTCTCCAAACATGGTGCTTCTTGCTTCTCCCACTTTTCAAGTTTTAATCTTTGTATAAATGCGTCTATTGCTGTGTGGTGTTGTGTGCGGGACACATGGTTTGAGGATACTGAGGCTGGAAACAAAAAAAAATGAAATATTGGCCCCCAACCCAACGCGTCGCATCGCATCGCCCGCCCGCGGTGTTTTCGCTTAAAGTTCTTTTCAACTTTATTTTTCTCATCGCTTATGGGTTGTAGCGTGATAAATAATATATATTTTTTATTTTTTATTACATGCATGTATTAACTTAATATCAATTTTAAAAAACTGCAACAAATTTTTTCAACTATCTTCTACTCATTAACTAAATAAGGAACCATGAAAAAGGGTTTGTTAATTACCCTTCTTTTATTTTATTACCCAAATATAATCAAAAAAATAATAATTAAAATAGTACATAAATAATACATGTCAATTTTTTTTTTAATAAGTAGTGTAATTTTTATAACAAAATTAATTTACCTACATGAATATAAATCCCATTTTTTTATAACAAAAATTTCACTTACCGAAAAAAATAAAAACTAAAAACAAATACCACATGTTGTTACCAAAGGCTTAAGGCGCCCTGATCTCATGACGATTGTCACTATAGTAAACACCGAGAGGATGACAGAACTAATTAATGTACGCCATCTCCATGGAAGCTCTTCACAGTATTTGTTTATTTAAATGATTAAGAGCTGTTTACGAACGTAACGCAGTGGACTTTGAGTCGCTCAAAATGAGTCACGGGACTGAAGGATTATAATGTATCGCTCAAACCTACCCTAGGAATATAAGGGGTAATATAATAAACGCACTTTAAAAGTAATGTTTCGCACTTTAAAATTAATTGAATGAACTATAAAAATAATGGTTTCCACTATATATTATAATGCTTAGCTTTAAAATTAATTGAATGACTAGATAATTGTTCATAGGTATGTTCCGCGATTTTGGATAGTTTTCGAGTTAATATAAATAAAAAATAAAAACAAAATCATGAATAAGGGAATTTGTTTAAAAAAAAAATCTTTATATCTATACTAATCTATGCTATAATATTATAAAGCTGAAGAGTTTGTTTGTTTGTTTGTTTGAACGCGTTAATCTCAGGAACTACTGGTTGGAATTGAAAAATTATATTTGTGTTCGATAGTACATTTATCGAGGAAGGCTAGAGGCTATATAACATCACGCTACGACCAATAGAAGCGGAGCATAAATGAAATATGTTGCAAAAACCGGAAAAAATATTCCTTTTTGCGAGCTTCCGTTGCGTGCGCTGCGTAAACGGTTTATGTTACGTAAATATCATGTATGATGGAATTGTTCCTCTTAAAAATTTCTAAAAAAAAGTCCGCGACGGCATAAAATATGTCTATCGTTTAAGATTGACTCACTATAACCTTTTTTATGGTAATCAAAATATTCAAATAAATAGTTTTAACATCAAGGGTATTTATGTAGCAGTAAAATACTTTTTAATTCATTCGAATTGGACATTTAATTTCGAAGTTATCACGAGTTTTAAAACGTAATACGCGAACCGTTCGAAGCCGGCGTCGCGCCGTCGCCGCCGCGACTTTCCCTACTCTAGAGAGGAGAGGATGGGCACACGGGTAGACCATGACCTGGACATAGGACACGTTTTATCCCTATATTCCCACGGGATCGAGAACTACGCGGGTAAAACCGCGGGGCACAGCTAGTCAGAGATAAAATAATAATCTTCCTAACATTAATTCAAGATACAACGCAAATTCCTGCTTTTCGATCAAAATTGTTGTATCTTGAATTCATCTAGGAAAACGATTCCATGACCTTCAAAAATAACGCATTTTTTCCATACAATCTATGGCTGCCTTGATTTTATTTATTTATTTAACCATTTATGCACACACATACATACAGTCAAGAAGAAAGGAACAGAAAAATACGTACAAAGGCAATGCTTATTGTAAAGTAATCTCTTCCAGCATACCTGCGATAGGAAAGTAGATAAAAGGATGTTGACAACATTAATACGAAAAATAATTGCATTATTGCAAAAAAAAGTAACAAAACCAGATACAATCATGAAGAAACAATGGGTGTAATTTAAATAGTTAGGTATTGATGTTGATGGATGGAGAGGGAGAGGAAGGCCAAAGAAAATATGGATGGATTATGTGAGAAATGATATGGAAGAGAAGGGAGTGAATGATAGCGTGACGGTGGACATGAGAGTGGAGGAAGAAAACGTGTTGCGCTGACCACAAGTAACATGGGACAAGGAAAGTAAAATGATGAGGTATTAATGGATAGACTCGTGAAATTGTTTTTTTTTCTGAAGAGAATATAATACTCGTATGAAATAACAATACTTTTTTCTTTTAATTCTTGTGCCTTTAAGATACTTAGTTTTTTCTTGAATTTGTTTTCCACATCCGGTTGTAAGGTATACTATCTCATCATCTACCTGCCGTTACTACTTACTATGTATGTTAGGGTTGGCTTCCAGTCTAACCGGATGCAGCTCCCTAAATACCAGTATTACATGAAGCGGCTGTCTATCCGATCTCCACAACCCAGTTACTGGGCAATAAGATACCTCTTGGTAAGACTGGTTGTCAGACTTTCGGGCTTCTGACTACCCGTAACGACTGTCAAAGATGTACAAATGACAGCCGGGACCAACTACTTAAGGTGGATGCGTCAAGGTAACCCGCAAAATTCAAATTTTCTTACGTTTTTTGCAATTTGCAGGTATGTTGATCTAAATAATAATTATTAGCGGTCGTAACAAATATGGATTTACAGAATTAAAAACATTAAAATCAGCAATACAACTCTCTAAGTTCATGTAAGTGCATTGAATGACGATTTCATGACATTTTCATTCCATGCGGGCGCAATTTCACGGGCCACCCTAGCGCATCAACCTTAAAGTGCGGAGGGGTCTCGGTATGAAATGGATGTTCCGGTTTGGAGCCGGTAAAATAACAGGTGATTTATCTTGGTGCATAATCAGTCTATAACGTTCCCACAGCTGGGACACACGCATCTTCACTGTGGGAAGGAGTGCAACGTAATCTACCACGCGCATAATGTTCATTTTAGTTCTAGGACATGCTGGTTTCGTCACGATGTTTTCCTTCACCATTTTGAGAAATTAAATGAAATTGTTTATTCTGTAAATAGGATATTGGAATCACTTTTACACGTCATATTAAAAAGTTGTAAAAATAAGCTAGATGAGGTCGGCGTTTCCTATCTGACTACTCTGAGAAGAAAGGCCGAAACAAACTCAGAGGTCACCGTCTCCTTTAAAGTCCAGACATAATCTTGGTCAGGCCATATGAGGACCATGTAGATTAGAGTCTGAAATGGTCTTTTGAGGAAAGAACCACACAGATTTGAGTGGACCTGTCCAGTCAGTGCAAGCATTTGTCAGTAATAGTGGAGCTCAACTCAGAACTTAAGGAGCTCAACGACTCGACGAAAAATACCAAAGAAAGGACATTTGGGTAGGTCGCATAAAGTTCTCAAATTTCCAGACCTTCGCTAAAACTAACAGAACGAAAAATAAATATCCACATAGTCCTCACATTCACAATACAACAATACTTTACAAGTAATCATCATGTCATTTTTTATATAATATTCAATAATGTCAATTTGTATATAAAACTGGTAGGTATATTTTTATGGTTTTCCATAATATTCAAAATGTCACAATGCTTAGCAGAGCGAGCAGCTCAATCCCATGCATTTTTGTCTTCTAAATAATCTGAGATTTTATAGTACCCTTTTTTACAAAGTTTGGTTTTACGAGTATCGTTTAATGGGTAAGTTTCGAATGTCAAGTGGAGAGCAGTGGTGATGTGTCTAAATTATTACACAAGTGACGTGTCTGTCTGGGTTTGAACCTATGACGTACGAGTAGTAAGTCGCGTCTGTTTCCACTAGGCCACCACTCTGCCCTCGTAATAGCAAATGCAGTACTTGCAAAATGGCGGTTTCGAGAAAAGCGCGGTTAAGTGTTTTTTTTAAATCTCTACTATATCTGATATAAAACTCATATGTTTTGTTACGGAATAGGTACATAAAAATACAAAGTATCGTTAAGTTAAGTTTTGAAGTTAATTTTTCTTATGTAGGTCTTTAGAAAGTTGAATACTGCACTTAAACCTTGTGTCTCTATTTGTGATACATCAAAGTAGTGAAGTGAAATGCAGTAATCGTGTTTGATACTGCATTTATATCTAGGAAATACATTGACTACATTAAGCACTACCAAAATTGATTACTGTTACAAGTAGAATAAAAGGCATAATGCAGTGTAAAAACGAGTTGTTTAACATTTAAATAGAAAAAAAAGGAAAAACATAATTAATTATGAAAATATTTTAATTTTATAATTTAACCAGTCTTTTTGTTGGGACATAAAGTAATAAAATATGTTGTACTAGGTCCGTACCTAGTACCTACAATATATTTTATTACTTTCAAACTTTTACTTTCAAACCAAAAATATAGAAAATATTATGTTTAGAAATACTTATTATCAATTATCACCATGTGATTTAGTAACAAAAGTTTAGTAAAATAAACGAGATCATTCTTCATTCGCTTTCGCCTATAATCTTTTAAACGGAACACTGCTTCCATAGAAAACTTAAAAATATTAATTAATAATGGCACTGTAACAGTCTTAGTAGTAATTAAAATTAAATTTCATAGCCTTTGTTTCATTACAGTCTTCTACTTCTAAACTACCTATTCGAGATCAGTCGAGGAGTTATTGAAGTGAAGGTTTTGCCAAAACGGTAATCTGTCTTATTATTTTGGACAGTGTGGAAAGAATAGCAGATTTTCTTGCTTCTTTCTTCTTCACCCCTTGGAAGAATGTTTTTGATAGGATCAGGAATTGACAATGACTTTAGGTATTTTACTTTTAGGAACTCAATTTCGTGTATCATTCCATAATAATCTGTCTTCACAAACATGTTACTTTTATTTCTGTGTACCTCCACAGTAACAATATCTTTTAAATATACTCTGTTTGTGCTCTTACCTCTTTGGTCGTAGCGTGATGTTATATGTATAGCCTATAACCTTCCTCGATAAATGTAAGTAATATCCAACACAAAATGAATTTTTCAATTCAATTCAATTCAATTCCAGCCAGTAGTTCCTGAGATTAGCGCGTTCAAACAAACAAACAAACTCTTCAGCTTTATAATATTAGTATAGATAATTTCGAATTTTCACTTTTTTTGTATGACCCTACTGTGTTTCTTTCTATAATGTACAGGAATACTGCATTCTAACTTGGTACTAAATACGTGATTACTGCATTTTAATCTGGTGTATGCTCATTGCTGCATTCATACTAACAATATCAGATACTTACACTTGAAATGCTGCATTTTTACTTATAATATCTCGATGTTCCAGACAAAATAAAAAAAAATTCTACGTGTAGTTAAAAGTCTGCAGATGTCATTTTTGACAAAAACGGAAAATCGTAAAAATGTCGATTACTGCATTTGCTATTAGGAGGGCAGCACTGCTCTCAAAACGATAACTTGGTGACGAGTTAGTAAATAAAAGATGTAGATTCATCCCAGCAACATTTAATTTATACCTACAATAATACATTTACATACTTACAAATAAATTCTACTCTTTGGAAGAACAGAAAATATGATTTGGCAGAGAGTAGATGCTTATACATAAGTTTATACTCAAAATAATATGAGTTACTTAAAATTTTCTTTATTAACTAGACTCGCGACAATCTAAGAAGTCAGTTTTGACAGATATAAAAATGCTTTGTGTAGCGATGAAAAAAAAATTGGTTTCTTATAAACTGATTCTCGAGACATATCGATTGAACGTACTTAGAGAGTTTGTAATCGACGACATATCCACATTGCTTAAGGGGGAGTAGTTTGACAGCAAAAAATCACATTTCACCCGCGCAACCCTTACCTACCCCTCTCATTAAACACGACGAAAACAAAACACAATGCCTTCCCGCCAGCAGAAACTTTTCGTCTGGCGTTTATAGCATTCGAATTTCAATCTTCTGTATTTTATTTTGCTTATACGATACGCTAAGCTTGAATTCAGAACTATAGATCATGTTCATGTTTTGGAACTAGAAACTCAATGTTGACGTGAAAAAGTTCAAATTTAAATGTTACCAAATTTTATTTAGGACCTTGTACAATTTGTACCTAATGACGTCTTTGTGGAAAACTGTGTTACCAAGTAATAAACATAATGCTATATCGTGGATTTCTCTCTTTGGAGGATCGTGCAAAGTGATACCCAAGTAAAAAATAATATTCGTATAATGAATTTTGCACTGTATTGTGCAACGAATATGGCATGTGTCATGAAAACCTTTCCTGCGCCAAACGCGAACAATCCCCTTCGAAAACATTTGAAACATGTGAAAAAGAGGCCGAGTTCTGTACAAAAGAAATAAATGTAGGATTGTCGGCTTCACCACTAAAAGAATTGACATCTATTCATCTATGTAAATGGGTGCCAAAGTACCAAAGGGACTAATTATAACAAAGGCCCGAGGTACGCGCTCAGTACCGGCGCTGTGTTTTGGGCGCGCGCCCGGAGCGTTTTGGACGCTCGTCAAACGCAGCAAGATTTCCACATTTTGTTGTAACTTTTGAACCGTGTTTCTTTTAAGTTTATTACTAATGCGGAGAAAATGACAAGGAAAAAATAGTGAAAAAGGAACTCGCGTCCAAGCGTCAAGGGCACGGTTAGGCTTCATTTACGGAGACGAGAGGAGTCGCGCGTGGCTTTGGGCGGCGCGGCTCGCACTGAATTCAAACATATGGCGTTGTATGAGTGCGTTTACGGAGACGCGATTTTATACGCGTTTGTTTGAAATGGAGCGTTTTTTGCGGCGGAGCCCGCGAATGGCATAGCCGCGTCACACGCGGCGTTTCATCACGGCGGCGCACGTAGCAGCAATGCCCGCGGCATACCTTCTCCCAGTCTTATTTGTAAATCGCACAACGGAGATGCAAGTTGAGAGTGGCAAGTTGCGACATGTGCAAGCCTAACGGCGCCCGGCATGGGCGCTCGCTTAGACTGCAGCGCTTGATATAATTCGTTACATAGGAATTCATACAATTTTATTGAGCGCCCGAAACGCAGCGTACAAAATGCGCGTCTCGGGCGCTTGTTATAACTAGTCCCTTAGTAGAAAGTTTAGTATGGTCCCTCTTTGTAACTGTTGAAATTGTAGCTTTAAAAACATGCCAAGTTGCATTATAACTTTAGGCCTCATTTACGGAGACGCGGGGCGTGGCGCGTCGCGTGCAGTGTAGCGTCACGCGGCGCGTCTGACGTTTTTTCTGTTTACGGTGTGCGGCGGCGCGTGAAGCGGCAGTTATCATCCCACGCGGTAACATTAACATATGGCAATATACGTCTTGATTGTCGCTGCTTTTTTTTGGGGTTATAATATATATTTTTGAAATGTGCTAATTAAAACCTATTTTAGTATGATTAAAAAATATTTTTTGTTGTTCATGATATGTCACCTAGAGGGCGCCATTTTCAATTTAATGTGTCTTCATATAGCCTATGACCAGCGGACGATCATGAAGCTTCCAACGATACCTCATTTGTCAAATTGTGATGAGTCTTTTAGAAGATAATATGTGGGAAACAGACATAGATAAATACATAGAAACCGGTCAAAATTATAACCCTTCTTTTTGCTTCGCCGTAGTCAGGTAAAAACTAAAACCCAACTACGACAAAAAGTCAACTAAAGAGATATAAACAAGACATCACGGACAGACAAATTAAAAATCCGGAGTCATACGGAATCTGTTCGAGTTCGTTCGTTATACCAATAACCGAAGAATAAAGGTATTATTCTAAACAAGTTTTATTTAGGGGCGGTCAGTCGCTCCAATTGTTCGTCTAAGGGTCAAAAATATGCTTGAAGTTCCCGTAATGTGCGACGGAAGATGGCTTCTTCCACGAACTAAGAACGTCGTAAGTCCTACAAGCTTTGATTCGTAATAAAACCAAAAATAAAAGAAAAAAAAAAAAAGCCTAGACAATTTTTTTTGCCTTGTTTTAATACATATAATCATCTAATTTTTATCATAATAGGCATTAGCATTTTAAGTACAAATCGAAAATACGTGAAAATTAGAGGTAACTTCGTGATATTTTTTTATCGAGAAAATTTTAATATTTTGTGTTTCTGTTACACAAAAAGTTTTAAAATATCATGTAGTTACTCATACTATTTTTATTTTACACCTAAGTCTTATCAATTTCATGAAAAATCAAATTGAAGACAGGCAATTTTGCTTCCAACCCGCCCTTAAAACTGATTCTCAAGACATAACGTTTTATTACATGTACGAGAACGAAACGTCAAAAGGGACTTCTTAGATTGTCGCGAGTGTAAATGCATTTCAGAAATACGTCTATATGCTAAGTGAAGCGATAAACCTGTAGGTCTAACACGAACGTGTAGAGTAAACGTTATTCGAAAAATCGTATCTATAGGTGAAATTAATAGGACCAAAAACCAAAAAGCTACAGAATAGATAGTTGTACTTTTCATAAATCGTTTGATCGTTAGAATTTACGACGTTGCGTTTACGTCACGCGTTCGTCGAAATTCGGTGTGCTTACGCCTACCACAGACAATAATACCTACTGCCTACAATGCCAAAAAATTTTAGACCTAAATTTTACCACAAGAGACGCAAGTTTGTTGCCCTATGCGCTAGGGCAACGAACTTGCGTCTCAACACGGGCGGGGGGTACGGGATGTGACCTGATCGGCAGCGAGCGCGACCCCTCCCTTAGTCAGTCAGCTGTTTCGCTAGCAAGCACGGTGTCAGATAGAAACTTTTTAAAATCTTTTAATGAAAATAACGTTTTTTTTTTGTTGTGTTCGGGCATTTATTTTTATATTTAAGTCAACTACCCATGGTTTAAATGACAAGAGTGTTTACCCTTACATCCTGTATGCTGCACCGATTGACGTCATCACGTCAACGCCGGCTGTCACTGGAAACCAGCGCTGGGGCTCTGTCTTGCATAGGGTCGCAGCATTATGCTGAGCGATGGCCGTTTTACATAAATGTGACGTATATTTTCCCCCAATTTGTTATTTTTCGTGTATTTGTACTTTCTTAGCGTCATGTTTGCCGCGAATAAATGTATTTTTTTTCTTTCTAATATACATCGTTCGAACTTTTTGTTCGGTCTTAATCTGAATGCGTGGTTGCGCCGACAGAGGGCGCTTTCCGGTTTTTAACAACAAAAGTGACATATGCACGCAATCGTTCGCGTATTCGCGCGACGATCACTTTTATTTATCCTTGCATAGTACACCGCTCTGCTTTCCACATCACTTCCGCAGTGAACCTTCTGTAACACATGTAGAATACAAAATATGGAATATAGAGCTTTATAGAGATTAACATAAAACATAAAAGGTTAAATCTATGCTGCTTTGGTTTTAACATGTCCATTCTGGTGTTCGATTTCATTCTTGTCTGGCTCTTTGACGGGCTGTGTACTCTTAGATCTGAAAAAATATAAATAGCATTATGTACCTATTATCGTCAACATCATCTGCCTAGCCTTTAGAGAGGATCGGCTTCAAGTCTAACCGGATGCAGCTGAATACCAGTATTTTACATGGAGCGTCTGTCTTCCAGTAGGTGACGATTCATCCACCAGGGGGCCAAGTCTACTAATTTACAAACGTGTCAGTGGTCTCGCAATGGTGAGTTTTTGACAGATTTTGTACGTCATATCTGTCAAAAACTGATCATTGTGAAACCACTGACACGTTTGTAAATGAGTAGACTTGGCCCCCTGTTCCGTCACCTATTCGAGTGAACGAGTGAGAGAGTGAGTGAGGGAAGGAAAAACGGAATAGGTACTTACTTTCTTAACAAGAAATGGTTGCTTAAGTTGATTAACGGAGCTTCAACCAACAGCCACATCACAAAGCTAAGTCCGATCGCTGTGGTTAAGGTCCCAATAGTGTCCAAGCCCTGAAAAAAGGAAAACACAGGAAGTTTGTAACAGATGTTGTTCGCGTAGGAAATCTGACAGATGGTACAGGACAACTAGACAACCACTATCAGGGTTCGTAAAATTCGGGGGCTTCAAGTCCTTAAATAAACAACCTTGTTTATAAGAGACTTGGTCAGGAGAAGTTGTCCTCTAATACTTTATCTGCCATTATGCAGGATTTCTGCATTTCAGTTTATACGATGTGTATTAATGCAAAAACTGAAAGCCTCTTAAGGGGTTGTTGTACTCATTATTTTGAACAACTTTTACTTTGGGACCAAACCTGAAATCGCGAAAAAATATTATTATCAGCTGACCTCTATATTTTGAAGAGTAACGCGAACATTAATGTAGGGAACAGTTGATATTTTTTTCGCGATTTTAAGTTTTGTCGCATAGTAAAAGTTGTTAATATTGATAAGTATTTTCAATGTTTGCATATAAGTATTTTTAAATTTTGCACAGCTTGTGTAGTAACAATCTTGAGACTTGTTAATTTTGCAAGTGCATTTTATACACCTTGTATAATGAGACTCTTGAGACTTTGTAATTTTGTTTCTGGATTTCTGGTGCATTTGTTTACAAGAACTACGTTTTTGATGGACGCTTCCAATGAAGGTTTAGCATTTGTATTACCAGAAATACCTGTCTGAAAAAAAAAACAAGAATACAAAAAAACATTTGACATCTCACCTTGGTAATAAGCAACATTCGCCATTCATTTAGCCTCGTCGCCTCAACACGCCGGAACATGACGCAAGTCAGTAAAATTGAACTACTTCGGTTTCACTGCTATGATTTCGCGACGGAGGTGTGCTACCGTTGTAAAGAGCGGGGTTCGTCTCGTCAAAGTCGTTTCTGACGACCAACACTAGGACCGCGCACGCTCAGTGGTCAAACGAAATAGCGCCCGCTTCCCCAGCTTCCTGTTACACACTTCCGTCGCTCTTAATGAAAAAACTCCCACAGATTGTAGGGCAGCGAGAGAAAATATGTTACACATAAAAATTCTAACTTAAATATAAAACAAAATGATACTCACAATAGAAAATAAATCAAACTTCAATGGCGATCGCAGTGCGAACTTATTCCGTTGTATGAGGAGAGGATGGATCATGTAGATGCCGTAGCATAGGCGGCTTAGAGGCGTGAAGTAGGAGAAGCTAAGTATGTCGGTGACTACAGCTGAAATAATACAATGATTACAATGCCTAAAGCTATTGATTTTGGCTAAAGCTATTGATTACGCACACGCAGCGAGCACAGTGCACGATCGCCTCGCTGATAACACCATTGGGAGACCCCAATGGTGTTATCAGCGAGGCGATCGTGCACTGTGCTCGCTGCGTGTGCGTAATGAGAGCGATTGACGTGAGCGTACAAGAGTGAGCGAGATAAGCGAATGCACGATATTGTGAAAATACGGCGTATACTTCGCGTAGTCGCGGTTAGCTCGCTTCGCACCCGCAGAGAGCACGTTCACTCAGCTCGCACGAGCAATCGCCTCGCTGGAAACACGCTGACAAATCGTCAGTGTGATAACCATCTAAGAACAGTCAAAGGTAAAATTGCCATAATCTCATTGCTTAGCAGAAACTTTATGATAAGTGTTGATATTCTGGCGTACTTAGCTGGACACAATGAAAGCAAACTCCAAAATGGGAGAAGACCCATTGGTAGCTAATTACCCTGCTGCCCATTCTTCTGACGTAATCTTATAGTTAGCTTAGTGGTAGCTATACACGTTACGATTATACTTGCGCATGTTTAGACTTGCACAAGTCTGCGTGATGAATGGCTCAGATACGTGAGCTAATTCATCCCTCACACGTTAATGTATACTTGTGCAAGTATATCGTAACGTGTCTGGCCTGCCTAAGAGCTGAGCTATTTGTGAAAGAGCTCGTCCAGGTAAGTACTACCATTATTGTATTTGTGCAGTCAGGCAGCTTTGCTGTCACCTTCAGCCTGACGCAGGTCCTCACCGGACACGGCAGCTTCGGGAGGTTCCTGTGGTGTAGGATTAGGCTAGGGATTAGATTAGGGAGGAAACGCCCGGGTGTCACCACTGTGTAGATCGCTCGGAGGACACGGTGGAGGTCTGCCCTGCTTGGGCGGAGCACCGCCGTGTCTTCGTAGAGGTGATTGGCGGCGATAACCTCTCGCGTCCGGCCCTGGTACAGCCATGGTACGGAGTGAGAGGGCATAGGAAGTGTTATTATGTGGAGTTTTTCTAATTAGGTTTACTACATGAAACAAACGTGTTCGACTGCAAAATCGGAAGGTTTTGCAGTCGAACACGTTTGTTTCATTTCCGTAAAGAAATGTCTGAAAAGTAAGTATATTTTATGCTATGCTATTTTATGTAGGAAGTATATTTTATGCTTTTCAGACATTAAAGACATTCTTTAGACTGTGGAAGTAATCTCATACAGCCTACAACAGACACTTGCATATTATAGGTGGCACTAGTAATTACGAACTAACACATGGTATTTTGAGTAAATCACAACAGGAAGCCGTCACCTCCTTCTGCGAAGCAGTAATGCTCGCGAAGGAGGAGGCGGAATGCGTGAGGGAGAGGCAAAATTCGCGCCCTCACGTCCCTAGCTGACGCAGGAGACGCTCTGGGCGTTGGAAGTCCCAAGCGGACTCCCGGCCACTGCAGGCGCGGGCTTGCGGTTGGCGAGCAATGGGTAGCTCGCCGTCCGATAAGGACCAGGCCCGGGTCGACGGCGTGTTGTGTTTCACACGCACCTCAAAGAGATGTCAGCACAATTGGCGGGGTCCGCTAGGACCAATGCCTGCCAGGGTTGCAGGAAAGTCCGTAAGGGATACCGGGACCCTTGGCAACAGGCAACTGGAGGAACACGGGTGGGTTTTAGTCAGTAAAAGTCTGACACGCCCTTCCGCTCCACACAGAGCGGGAGAAGTCATTCGACGATGTACCAACCTCAAAAAAATATGCCAACTTTGCAGTGTTCCGGGTTGCAGGGTATGAGTGCCAGTGTTATTGATGAGACTTTGTTGCTTTGTCACGGATATGACGGGATGATGTTTAACTGCCTCTCTGGTCAAGTGGTAAGACCACCTCTCTCAGACCCAGGCGTGTAAACACCGGAGTGAAAATTTTCTGCTGGGTTTGTTTGGTGGTAGGGCTTGTTCTAAGTCCACCTGGCTAGCTACCTATAAGTCTGTCACCATAACAACAAGATAACACGTTTCTCCGGGTGAAGCTCGCTTCCACCTTCGGCCTGATCATCACTTACCATCAGTTGAGATGAAGGCCAAGAGGAAACACGCGGCGGTAAAAAAAAAATTGTATCTTCTGAGGGGCAATTCCCGTAATTTTTAAGAACGTTTGCATTTGCAATCTGTCAAAAATAGAATCAATTTACCAACATTTTTGACAAGTTCGACAGATTGCGACTTGAATGTGAATGTTTTTAAGTACGAGAATTGGCCTTCTGGTATCAAAAGAGTCAATGACCACTTACCATCATCAGATGGCCTGGGTAGCATGCTTGTTTACCAATATTTAATAAAAATGAAATCGAGGTATTACTTACGAACAGTCCCATATTCACACAACCAAATAATGACGCAAATAGCCACAGTCCATGCGATCCTATTGGTGGACGTGATCACGGCAGCTTCAATAGGGTTGTACTCTCGGTACATATAGTACTGTCCTAATGACAGCACGTACAGCATTGTAGCTAGAGAAACTGCAGTACCGACGATGGACCAGGTCTAAAATGAAACAAATTGTGAATAATTTGGTTGTATAATTAACTAATTGAGATAGTCCAGAAGTGCAACAGTCAATTGTTATGTAAACAAATCCCAGCATATAGAAATCTTGTCGTAAAGTGCATACGTATTGTGGCGACATCTACATCGCCACATGGTAACTATACATCACACTGACGTCACGCAAAATCCTACATCGCGCAAGCGAAGTTTGCACGGGAGGGAGCGCGGGCAGTAAAATCTGCAATAGAGGGTTTTGGATTTGAACTCACCTTAGAAATAGTATTCCTATATTCAGAAGGTTTATACAAAGTCATGAGGTATCCCATAGCGACGCCTACGAGGTACGCTCCGGCGCGACTGTGGCTCGTCGTGTACGTGTAGTTGATTTCCCAGTAGCCGCGGACATCACGGAATATCTGGCTGCAAAAGGAAAATTTGGCATCAAGGATATTATATTTATTTGATAAACTGATGGATTTTAACATCTATGAAGCTGAAAATAGCGTCCATTGGAATATTATTGTATTCCCTGTGTGTATCAATTTGATTGGAAAATATTATTTACAAGAGTTTCGACTTGCCGGAAAACACGAAGCCACCCTTTTCTGATTTCTATCTGCTTATTCCTTCTATAGATTAGAGGAGCTCGTGGCTAAGTAATAACAGCCACACGGGTCGATCCGTCAGGTTACGCTACGCTTGCCGGGGTTGGTCCGTGGATGGGTGACCATCTTTACATATCGAGACTCCTCCGTGTCTCGGAAAGCACGTTAAGCCGTTGGTCCCGGCTGTCATTCGTGGACCTTTGACAGTCGTTACGGGTCGTCAGAAGCCCGAAAGTCTGACAACCAGTCTTACCAAGGGGTGTCGTATTACCTAGTTACTGGGTTGTGGAGGTCAGATAGGCATTCGCTCCATGTAAAAAAACTGGTGGTCCAAATACTGGTATTCAGCTGCATCCGGTTCGACTTTTCCTTCTATAGATTAAAGTGCTTCATGAAAATCCACATTTTCTCCGAGCACAAAATTGAAAATCAAGCCTATCCAAAATTATGTCCTGCTCGCCATGACACCTAGGTCTGATAGGAACTGATGAATACTGACAAAATCATGGTTCATATAGAAACATACTGGGCTGATGGAATATGATACATGACATTAATACTACAGGATGTAAGGGACAGCCTTCCGCAGACTGATGGGACGAATTCAGCATATTATTATCATACTAAGGTATATGAAATTATTTCAGGAACGTTATGGGAATCCAATAAACCTGATTTCTTTTATTACCTCACGCGCAATGTATCTCTAGGAACGCTGACACATATGCTTATTGTATTCACTTGATACGTACAGCGTTTGACACAGGCAGTTCGCCCGTAGCCACCGCCCGCTATAGACGCGGATACGATCCTGACATATCACTCCATTGTAATACGTTTAAGTGAGTAAAAGAAATGATCTAAATTGCACAATGTTTAATTTCTCTCCTTACACACACCTCGAACATTGTACACAGAACACACAAAATATCGTTACCGTGGCACTCCCCGTGGCGGGGGACGACGGCGCGCCCGCGCCACGTGATTTATCAATGTGAATTCTGAGGTTCACGCGTCGTTCGCTATATATATAAAAAAAAACATCTATTGCTGGTTTATTTTTATTTTAGTTGTTTTATTTACATAAATGGAGTGCTGCGTGCAGAGAATGTAATTGCAATAAAGGAAAATGAAAAAACGATAAAAAAAATGCGGAGAAATATGATTTGAAATAAGGAGCTGAATGCCCCTTGTTAAGTTGCGGAGGGCTGTCCTTTACACCCTTATAGAAGGTGAAGGATTTTCTTACCCAAAATCCAGAAAGTGAACAGCAGGCAGCTCGTACCAATAAGTCAGAACTCCTGGTATGATCAGGGATAATACTGCAGCGGTACCGAAGGCGACAAACCCTACTCTGCGGTCTTTCTGGTAGAAGTAGAAGAGGACGGTTCCCAGAATCGCGAGCTGATAGTCACATGATACGTACCAGGTGACTAAGTGGCACTGAAAAACCACATTTGGTAGGTTATGAATTAATACCAGCAACGAGTCTTACCAAGGGTTATCATATGTTACCCAATTACTGGATTATGGAGGTCAGATAGGCAGTTGCTCCATGTAAAATACTGGTATTCAGCTGCATCCGGCTAGATTGGAAGCCGACCCCAACGTAGTTGGGAAAAGGCGTCGTTTAGTGTCATTGTATTCTGTTAGTTGAAGATATTTAAGTTATGATCTCTTAGATAACTCGAGGAAAAAATACTATTCTGTGTCCCTTTTAAGAAAAGTCATGAGCTTACCTCCTCCTCTCTGTATGATATTCCACTTTCAGGGTTCCGTACTCGAACGGTGCTAAGCTATTACTAAAGCCTCCAGTGACCGTCCGTCCGTCTGTCTATCAGCGGGCTGTATCTCATGAAATTTACTATTACGAAATTTTCAGTTGAAATTTTCACAGATTGTGTATTTTTAATGCCGCTATAACAAAAAATAATGAAAATTAAATAAAGTTAATAATTATAGGGTCGTCATATGAGAAACCTGTATTTTTCGACGTTTTTTTGCTTGATTTTAACACAGTACGGAACCCTTCGTGTGCGAGTTGACTCCCAGTTGGCCGGTTTTTACGTCTTGATTATTAACTGTTCTACTCACAACATATTTCAGGTCAGTGTTGAGCATCAGGAAGCTCAGTCTCCATGTCTTGAGGCACACCTCTGATTCCAGCTCGTTCCTAAAAATCCAGAGCGGACCAGAACCAGTGTACTTTGATACCGAGATCAAGTAGAAAATTATTAACGCGTGGGGTCCCATTAACCTGAAATTAAAACATATAAATTGAATCTTTAGGTCTTTTTAGGATCAATCAAAAAAAAAAATGTAAAAATCTTTTTTTTTACTAAAGTTGTTATTAAACATAAATGTAGTGTTCAATATTGTACGGTGGTAGTGGCAGCGACTCGCACCCTGGCTGCTTATTGTGACGTATCGAATCGTCAATTACTTCATGGCGAATGATCGAACCGATGCCGTGGTAACTTGGTAAGCAGTCAGTAAAGTGGTGGTGGGCACTATTTTTGTACTGAGTATTGTCAGTGCAATAGGTCTTTATGTACAGAATACAGAGAAATTATAAAATTAGCAGGCGTAGTCAATGCTCGTTCATATTTGGCTGAGAAAAGTAATGAAATGATTTTCAAGTTAGTACAGCACAATATACAATGCCGAGACGACAAAAGCCATCTAGGCTCTGCCCAACTCTTCGGGGTTGGGCAGAGCCAAGATGGCTGGTTGAGATACAGAGTATACCCATATTTCGCCAGTTATGTTTTAGGGGCGAGCCTATTGCCATCTGGCATGGCTACAGGGCTGCTACTGAGAAATTCTAGAGAAAAAAAAACAAATAAAACTTCGTCATACCTGGGAATCGAACCCACAACCTCATGCACAACAGCAGCGCTTGCGAACACTAGACAAGCAGTCTTGTATAAATACCACAAAAATAATGATATTTGACTTGGACCGTAAACACGAAAGAAAAAGAAGCATTTACCTCACATATCGTTTCCATAGCACGCTGAACAGATTTTGTTGCCTATTGGCGTTGCCCAGAAGCCCCTTAATGTGGAGAAGACCAGACATCGCAAAGAATGTGTCGACGATCACATCGAGGTGGAGAATCAAACCTCCTTGTCCTTCAATAAACTGAAAAACGATAGTTAATTTAAGTTTAGAATAGAGTTGCAGACGACCACATAGAATCACTGTAATAGTATTCTCATGGTGGATGGTTTACTCTGCAAAATAATTTTCCAGCGGCCTTTAAAAGTTCATAGGCCCACCTTATCAGGCAGGCAGGGACCTACCTTATCAACAAAATCCCTGGTATTGATAACTCCAGACATAACCATATAGAACATTTCATGTAAGGAGATGACAGCGACTGCTGTGAGGAATCTCATGCCGTTCATCACTCTGATCTCTTCCTTATTATCCTTCACCAGGTCTTGGCGGTTCTTGATGATGCAGAATGATTTTGTTACTATTGTTTCTAGAAAATAAGGTTTTTTTTATTAATTTACAGGTTAGGTCAGGTTTATGTTTATTTTTATTTTCATTTCCCATCAAATTCATGTTTTTTATTCGACTTCAAACATAAAGAGGTAAATAAAATTAAAAAGGTAAAATAAAAAACTTTTTACAAAAAAAAACAACCGACTTAAAAAAAAACACTAAAAAAGTGAAAAATAACTTTAATTTCGGAAGTCGGTGTCTTTGCTTTTTAATTTTCGTTTTTTGCCACCGACTTCCGAAATTAAAGTTATTTTTCACTTGTTTAGTGTTTTTTTTGAAGTCGGTTGTTTTTTTTTGTAAAAAGTTTTTATTTTTCACTTTTTAGTAGTGGTAGCTATCCCACACAAGTTACTACCTGCTATGTAAATAACAGTGAAGGTGTCTAATAATTATATCGTCTAAATAGACTGTGGGAAAAATACCTAATATTGAAGCTAGCTCAAAAACTATGCAAGCAAACTTAATAAAATTTATATGGGACCATCTCGGGAGTATACCCTTCCGAACAAAAAAATAATTTTTAAAATCGGTTCACAAATAGCGGAGTAACCGGTGAACATACATAAAAAAAAAAAAAAAAAAAAAACAATCATCCGAACGTAGTACCTCCTCCTTTTTTGAAGTCGGTAAAAATAAAAATATTAGAAAGAGCTCATTATGTGGTAACAAGATTAGCCTGTCAGCGAGTTATGAAGATTTTAAACAACCGTCCAAGTGCATGTCGAACCGCGCACAATGAAGGGTTCTGTAGTTGGGATGAATGTATCTCAAGAACAATCTTGAAGTTGAACATGTTTTTGCAACTGCAACTGTACGTTGCGCGATTATTACTCGATAACTTGTAGAGCCAACTTACCTCTGCTAGTTTTCCTTTTAATTTCGTTATACAGCGTGCCGCTTTAATGGTGACATTAATTTAACACACATAAACGATTTCGCGTACCTATTCGTTTTACTAAAAATAAAAAACTCTTTTCTTTTATCTTTACATTGTATAAATTCAATCTCCTAGCATTGTATAACTGCATAGCACATGTGTGTGAGCACTATGTACTTACCTAAGTACTTTAAAGCTACCATTTACTAGGTACGTCTTTCATTGACTTGAATGTGCCACAGCGGCTGAGAGTATGTCATGCTCACTTTAATGTCTCGCTGGTGGTGGCGTGTGTGTTGGATCATTAAGTTCCCTTCAAAATGGTTGAGCTGAATGGTGCTGATCCATACATCATGTTCGTGAACGGGCGTCATCAGTAGGGACTGGTCATCTCTTAGCTGCCACGGCTTATTATAATTTATTTTAATTTTTGAATTGTTTTGTATCTTTTTTATCTTTTATTTACGGACGCTTTTAACGTGCACGTTTTTCTTCATTTTACTCACATGTATAATTCCAACATGAATTATGTAAACAATATATTGTAACAATATTCTGATTTAAAAGAGTGTCCGTGGAGTTTCTTGCCCGTTCTTCTCCATAGGAACCTACTACGCTTTGGAATGGGCAACTAGCTTCATCTTTGTGACTGACCGACCTCTTGACAATTCAAAAGTGCCTGTTATTGGTTTATTTGAAATAAATGCTTTGAGTTTGAGTTTATGAAAATATTTTATTTGAATTTAATTAAACGTTATTATTTTACTTTTTCTTGGAGCAACCTGTACTTAAAGAACTGTAGCGAAGAGGTCATTTGCCGGGGGTCACGGATCATAAGTAGGCGAGTTGAAGGAATGCCGCGCAATTTCTTAGAAATTAAGCCGTCAAAGGATCGGACCATGAATCTTACAGAGTGATCTCAATTTTGGTTATGTTTTATTATTTAGTTTGCAAATTGTGATGAGTCGTTTAGAGGATATGAGGGAACAGATGAACATACATACATACCAGTCAAAATCATAACCCTCCTTTTAGCTTCGCCGTAGTTGGGTAATGAGGAAGCTTAATAATAGTGTTTCGTTCAGTACCCTTCGGACACAGAATCCTAAAAAAAATATAAAATTTGTATCTTACCTAAACTATGTGGTGATTGATCATCACTGGCTGTATGAAACTGATAGTAAGTTGACGCCGCAGCCACCACTATCAGCGATACTATCAAGGCTCTGAAAATAAACCAAATCATTCAATCGTGAGAACGGTGTAGGCTGTGGAATGTAGATATGTAGACCACTTTTTATTTTGTTATGTACCTAGTACTCGTTGACAGGCCTACACTGTTCTCCCATACCTATTAAAACTGTAATTAGAAAAGATTCAGACACGGTATTTTCCTTTACCGTTTTGAGAGCAGTGGTAATTAAATTATTTACACAAACTAAAGCGCCCACTGGTTTCGAACCCACAACCTACAACTCGTAGGTCGAGGCCGTAACCACTGGGCCACCACTGCTCTGAAAGTGGACGAGACTAACAGAAATCCGGAGAAGTTTGCATCTTAATATATAGTTCCCCAGACCGTATTTTCGGCCACGGCGGCCAATCTCAACGGAGACTAGCCTTCGGCGCGGGAGATATTATAGTGCACAAGTGTTTGCGCAGACACAAGTGCACTCTCTCTTCCATCACTCTCATAGTCCGATGGGACGGCAATCCGACACGACCGGAGAGAGATCAGGCGTAGGACCAACGGCTTAACGTGCTTTCCGAGACACGGGGGTATCACACCGCCAACTTCCAAACTCCGGGCTGTTACTACGAAATTCCTAATGGAATAATCCAATAACACTTTGCCCGACCCGGGAATCGAACCCAGGACCCCACGCTCTGCAGTCGCGCTTGCGAACACGAGACCAACGGGGCAGTTAATGGACCTGTCAGCAAGGATAATCTGTTTCATTTTGACAGTTCAATAGTATTCATTGCGTAATTTACTTTGTTCAGCGATTTTTTTTCGAACTTATGAAGCAATGGATTAGCAATTTGTTTCAAACCGATTTAGATTGTGATTGATCGTGTCTACGCAATTAGGGTACAGATGCTGATTGAAGTGAAAGAAGCTCATTGTAGTAGGTGTTGTATAAGCTTGTTTAATTTAGAATGTTAAGCCTTTTTAAATCGTTCAATATATCGAATGTTTTTACAGAACCGACTAGAGTAACTCCAACTTCTGCTACTTATATCGATAATGTCTTCTGCGATTGTGATTATTTAGATAAAGCCATCGTAAACTATTTGCCGTCTGATCATAGTGGACAAACGGTAACTTTTAAGTTTAAAACACCAATGCAAAAAATGCAAATACAATTTAGACCGATTACAACAGGCAAATTAAATAGATTCAATAGTACCCTAAATAATAAGTTAAATGCCCTGGGCCAGAATATGGACGATGCAAACAAATTGTATGAGGATTTCTTTTCAGTAGTGCACACTGAATTCAATAAACTTTTGAAAAGAAAACAAAAAATATTTGCCCTAATTTTATTTTTAGTGACTGGGCAACTAGAGGTATTAGGATAAGTAGGGAAAGACTGTTCGAGCTGTATGGCCTTAAGCCTTACATTAACACTGGAACTTTCAATAAGTATGTTGCTACATATTCCAAATTGGAATATATAGCAAATTGGAATATATTGAGAGGAAGGACATTGTTGATTACTCTAAGGAATTCATAATAGAACTAAGCGCAATAGAAATACCTAAGTTGAATTGTATTGTTATAGGATTATATAGAGCAGATCGTTATATTAATATGTTTTATGAACAAATGGGGAAAGTCTTAAATTCATTAAAAACCAAAACTAAACACATCCTAATAGGAGGTGATTTCAATATAAATGTATCTCAAAAAAACGCCCGCCGCCACGAACTGTTAAATTTTATGCATTCACATAACCTAAGCCAATTAGCTCAAACACCAACACGTGTAACAAAATCTACATCGACTTGCATAGATCTTATCTTCACAAACAACAAGCAAATGATAAACAATACTTTTGTATACGATTGCGGTCTCTCCGACCACAAATCAATAAACGTAACATTAAATCAAACAGAAAACATACTAACGGATACTAAAATATGGCGAACAAAAAGAAGAGTATTTACAAAAAACAAAATATTAAACTTCAAAAAATCATTAAAGCATATTAAATGGGAAACTTTGTAGTGTTATTTGGCTTAATTATATTAAGCCAAATAACACTATAAACGATAATTATGATGCATTTATTTCATTAATTATAAAATCACTAAATAAGCACATACCCATACAAAAAGTTAATATAATAAACGTACAAGCTAAGAGATGGTTTACAACTGGCCTAAGAGACTCTTGTAAACATAAAAGATCGTTAAAAATAATATTAAATGAAACAAATAACAATGAAATTATACGAAAATATTAGCATTTATTTGACAAAATATTAAAAAACAGTATAAAACTCTCAAAGAGACGGGAATACATACGACAAATGCAGAAGTCCGACAATAAAACAAAAACAATGTGGAAGATCATAAACACAAAAACAGGTAAAATCAAGCCTAAACAATATAAAAATATAAAATTAAAAGTTAATGGAAACATGACAGAATGCCCAGCAACCATTGCAAACACATTCAACGAATTCTTCGCAACAGTTGGTGAGACCCAATCAAATACACTTGGACAGCCCGTTGTAGATCTTCCAACATGTTCTATGTATACCCACGCCCAGTAGATCAAAAAGAGATTATTGAAATAATAAGATTAATGAAAAATAAACACAGCTGTGGTATTGATGATATCCCACCTATCCTACTAAGAAAATGCGTTGAAGAACTCTATAAGCCACTCACACTTTTAATCAACCAGAGCTTCGAAGACGGCCTATTCCCGGATTCACTCAAAACGTCATTAGTTAAACCCATACACAAAAAGATGACACTACCTCCCCAAACAATTATAGACCCATAGCCCTTCTACCAACCTTTTCTAAAGTCATTGAAAGCAATGTGCAATCGTCTATACAATTTCTTAGAGAAATATAACGTGTTAGACGACTCACAAAATGGATTTAGGAAATTAAGGTCTACCACAACTGCAGTCTATAAATATACACAAATGGCCCTTCAACACATAAACGACAAATAAATAGCTTTAGGTAAACTATTAGACATGACGAAAGCCTACGATAAAGTTTCCTATGACATCCTTCTGACCAAACTATACGGCTCAGGAATACGAGGACCCGCGTACCAGTGGTTCAAGCCATACTTACAAAACCGTAAACAAATAGTACAAATAGATTACCATAATACCACCAATCATTACATAGAAACAGTAAGATCTACAACGAAAACCCTAACCTGCTCAATACCCCAGGGAAGTGTAGTAGGATGCATTTTATTCTTGATCTACATCAACGACCTACCAAAATCCCTTGACAGAAACCAAGTTCTACCCGTACTATTTGCGGACGACATATCCTTACTTATAAAATGCGAAAATACTCAAAACCCCCAACAAATTATAGATGAAAACTTACAAATAGTAACACATTGGCTTCAAGACCACAACCTAGAAATTAATTTAAATAAAACAAAAATAATGCAGTTTAGGTCATATAAAAAAACTCCCCTCCAAATGAATACCAAAAGACGATGACCATTTATTCATAATCAATTCCACCCAATTCATAATTTTAAGTATCCATCATTTATTCAAACTAGATTTAAGATAATAGTCTAGAGTCAATCAAGGCCAATGTTTAAAATTGAATAAAAATAAATATTATTTGTATTTCCGGTTACATTTTCGATTAATGGCGACGATATGTGAAAGATTACAGTTCGTTTCGTTCATTCGGTCAATGTGATCAGATTAGTGGTAGGAGTATACCTTATTTTTGAGGTACAGGAGATAACCATGGAGGCCACCTTATTACTTATTTATTTATATAGCACTTCAATGACTAACTCACTAAAACATACACAAACAAAAATCAAATACAGTTTTAGGTATTGTGAATTCGTCAGTTACAGAAGTGCACCACTTTAAACAACAACATGTATGATATAGTCAATAGACATTATTATAGGATGTGTATGACTGGATGATGTTACCAATATGTTATCATATATTTTGATTAACAAGTTCTTTTGTAGGTAATATATATATATGTAGTATTTTTCCGAAGCAGATACTTGAAAAGTTTTTGGGTAAAAAATTATGAACCATCTGGAAACACTGATGGTAGTTGTCACTCGATCATTCAATCACTTGTCAGTCGTCACCATAGAAACCTACTATTACGTTCAAACCAGTCCAAAGTTGTGCTTTGTGCGAATTACGTTAGCTGCGATCGGAGGATTTAAAAAAAACCAAAAATGATTTTACTTAATTTATTTTAAATAAAAGAATTACATTAATTATATCTTAATTTAGCCTAAGTGCCTATTCGAAGTATGAATATGGAATGGAATTTTACAGAGTTACAATAATTGGGTAAACTAGGTCCGTGCGTCACAAAGTGCTATCTCAGCTCGCCGTTTTCGTCATTCGTTAATTTTGCAGCGTATGTTTCTATAATAAAAGTATTGAGTGCTGAGTGGGCGATTCCCCTTATGCAGCTGCGTGTAACATGCGTGTGTCATTGTTTATTTGCTTATTTATTGTTTATTTATACACTTAACGTAACTTTTCTGCACATTTTAGCTCGATATACATATTCTTGAAAGCGATATCTTATTGTTGATTTGGTTTTCCTACTGTAATAACGATACGTGTCAGTTTATCTGGGAAATGTAATTGGATACGATATTGCGGTGCTGAGTTGATTGGAATCATGCATCAATGTTTCGGTGCATCAAATGTATTTTGCGCGTGCGACGTATTTAGAGACTTGCAGTCAGTGAATTATCTTCCGTCTCTTCACTGCCATGGCTTATATTTATTTAAGTTTTGAAATAAATTGTTTGTTTCAATAAAAAAGGGGTACGTTTTTTTTGAGAGATTTGTTTTATTTCCCGTTTCTCCGGTTTACACTGTTCTGAGTCTCACCACCTTACTAGGTACCTTACGCATAAGTTATAAACATCCGGTAGGTCCACGTCTGATTTTTATAACTATTCTAAAGAGGTGAGATGGATAGTGTCCAATAGGATCGATTGATATTCATAGCGCAGTTAGGTTTCATTCTACTCGAAAAGGGTTAAAATGAAACAAAGTACATTATAGTTTCGTAGCTTAGCTTCTCCACTTAGTTACCTCACTCATCTCTGATGGAAAAGCTGCCTAATTCTCAGGTTTTGAAAAATATACTTATTTCTCACCACAGCACAGTCTGGGTGCATTATAGGCTGGTTCCTAGTTATTTATGTTGCAAAATCTAGCAAACCCTACTAGGTCACGAGGTGAGTATATATGTTTCTGGCACTAATTGGAATTCGATAGTGAACCAGAAAAACTCGTGAAAATGTATAAAAACGCCTAATACAAAATGATTCGCAATCAATAGTTTTTTTAAGTGTAACGGATCAAAAGTACTAGGAAAAAGATTTTTTTGTTACTGAATATACAAAAAACTGTTGCCTAATCTGAGACAGGAGGAATTCTTTCAAAATAAAGGTCAAAAAGTGCTTTTAAATGTACCATTTGCAGCTTTGGAAAGGGGTATGCATGTATAAGACTCTGAACATGGTCCTTTCAAAATACGTCAATAGAAACAGTAGATACATTTAAATTACTAGGCATTAATATCGACACACACTTAAATTGGAAAAATCACATAGAAGATTTGACTATTAAATTATCAAAATTCACCTACGCGCTATTCCAATTAAAACACAGCACTAACACAAAAACTGCACTCTCAGCATACTACGCATACGCATATTCATGGTTAAGCTATGGTATTCTGCTGTGGGGAAACAGTGTCGACATGCATAAGCTATTCATTTTACAAAATAAATGTGTTAGAATCTTAGCTCAAATAAATAATAGACAAAGCTGTAAACCCTATTTTCTGAAATATAAATTACTCACGCTTCCTTGTATATATTTACACGATATAAATGTATCTACGTTTTCAAAAACATCCATACATTCACTAAAGTATAGGACATACACACTTACAACACCCGGCACAAACTTAACCTATACCAACCACCGTCTCGACTAAAATTGCTAAAACAAGATACCACAGACAGACAAATTAAAAATCCGGAGTCACACGTGTTAGGGCATAAATCGAACAGATTACGTGTGACTCCGGATTTTTAATTTGTCTGTTTGTGGTATCTTGTTTATACCTTTTAAGTCGTAGTTGGGTTTTAGTTTTTATTACTTGATTTTTTTTTAATTCTTTTGGGGTTATAATATATATACATATATTTGACATGGGCTCATTAAGCCCTTTCATTTGATACCCAACATGGTACGATAAAATCATTTTTTTTTTAAAGTTCCTCACTTTATGTCCTCTAGAGGGCGCCATTTTTAATTTAATGTGACTTCACATAGCCTATAACCAGCGGACAATCACGACGCTTCTAACGATACCTCATTTGTCAAATTGTGATAAGTGGTTTGGAAGATAGGAGGGAACAGATGAACATACATACATACATACATACATACATACATACATACATACATACATACCGCTCAAAATTATAACCCTCCTTTTTTTTCGCCGTAGTCGGGTAAAAAAGGAAACCAGGCTTGCTCCATTTAACAATAAATTAAAAACCTACCTACAAAAAAAATGCTACTATTCAATTGATGAATTTTTAAACCAAATAAAAATGAATAAACTACCACACACACATTCTCGTACACAGACATTACACACACTTAGACCACCAACTATGTAGATAACTTCCTATTCTAAATAAATTGAATTAATAAGGCGATCGTATTAATAAAAAAAAATATTTATATTATTATTGAATTATTAAAATGTGTATATATTATTATTTGAATGAGTAATACTAAATTATTGAAATTATTTATGTAAAATCGTGTCAATAGCATAGTTGTATTAAATTTTTAAATAACCCTCAAATTTGCGATGCCTGGGAAAGGCCGCTAAGTTGTAAGTACCTATATTATAAACGAACACCAAAATGTACACTTAGTTTGCAAATAAATCTTTGACTTTGACTTTGAAATTTTTCGAAATACCTGCAAGATAGCTAAAGCCCTGTTTATTAGCAACAAGATCAAATCATCAGAAAATAAAATAAAATCAGTTTGGAAAGTTATAAATAGTGAAACTAATAAGAATAAAATACGAAACACTGATTACATATTGGAGACTTCACGTGGTGCCATAAGCTCTAATTTAGAAGTAGCTAAAGAATTTGTACACTTCTTTACTAACATACCAGCTAAAACGACGGAAGTTTTAAATTCCTCACCTGATGTCTCAATTGATTTATTAAGAGCGAACGTTCCAGGCTGCCCGGTTGAATTTCAATTTAAGCATATAAACCCTATGATAGTTATAAAAGCTTTTCGACAAATTAAAATAAAATTAACCGAAGATCTATGGGGATTATCTATCAAAGTTTGTACATCCATAATCGAGACTATAGCACCATACTTGGCTTTAATATTTAATTTATGTGTGGATCAAGGAGTCTTTCCGGATTTAATGAAATACAGTAAGGTTATACCACTTTTTAAATCTGGAGACAGTAAAGACACCAACAATTATAGACCAGTATCTGTTCTGCCGGTGTTCAGCAAGGTCTTCGAAAAGGTAATGCTCAATCAAATGCTTAATCATTTTAACACCAACCAAATCTTACACGATCAGCAGTATGGTTTCACCAACGACTGACGCCGGTGTCACCTTATTAAAACACATTTTTACTGCGTGGGAGGAGGCCTAAGATGTCATAGGAATCTTTTGTGACCTCTCCAAGGCATTTGACTGCGTAAATCACAAAACCTTACTCTTAAAACTTGAGCATTACGGACTAGGTAAACTTGCGCTCAGTTTAGTAAAATCTTATTTAAATGATAGATAACAGCAAGTTCAAATAAATGGTGTCAATTCACTCGGTTTAAATGTAAAAATGGGTGTTCCACAAGCCTCGATATTGGGTCCTTTCCTCTTTTTAGTATATATTAATGATCCACCCCATTTATTAAAAAACCAACCACAAATGGTGTTATTTGCTGACGATACTTCCTTAATTTTTAAAATAAATAGACGTGCATCAAATCTTGACGACGTAAATAACGCCCTACTGCAGGTCAAAAATTGGTTCACTGCTAATAATTTAGTAATAAATGGGAAGAAAACTAAATGCATGAGATTTGCTTTACCGAATGTTAAAAGTAGTGATTGTGACATAATATTGAATAGAAAGGAGAAACTAGAATTCGTCGATAAGACTGTTTTCCTGGGGATCATACTCGACTCAAGGCTGCAATGGGGTCCTCATTTAACATCTCTTGCAGGACGGCTAAGTTCAGCAGCATATGCTGTGAGGAAAATCCGTCAATTCAATGATGTAGATACCACGAGGCTAGTCTATTTCAGTTACTTTCATAGTATCATGTCTTACGGTATTTTACTATGGGGACGGGCTGCAGATATCGAGTCTATTTTTATTCTGCAGAAAAGAGCTATCAGAGCAATATATGGCCTCCGTATGCGCGATTCTCTAAGGGAACTGTTTAAAGATACTAACATCATGACGGTACCTTGTCAATATATCTACGAAAACATCATGTACGTAAGGAAAAATATATCTTTTTAGTAAAAGAGGTGAAAAACACAATTAAAGGACTAGGAATAGGGATCAATTAGTTCAACCGGGCTTCAGACTGGCTAAAGTAGACTCATCCTTCATGGGGTACTGTTTAAAATGTTACAATGAAATACCTCCCCACATACTCCAACTGAATGAAACAAAATTTAAATCTTGTATAAAACGCACCCTATGTCGCCAAGCATATTATAAATTGGGGGATTACACCACTGACAAAAATGCTTGGTTTAGCGCTGGTCCAGCTCCACAGGGCGCAACAACTAATTGATTAGCATACGAAAATATTGTTGGAGCTGCTGAAGATTGTAAAAACTATCTTTACATTGTATAAATTCAATCTCCTAGTAGGTATTGTATAACTGCATAGCACATGTGTGTGAGCACTATGTACTTACCTAAGTACTTTAAAGCTACCATTTACTAGGTACGTCTTTCATTGACTTCAATGTGCCCTGGCGGCTGAGAGTATGTCATGCTCACTTTAATGTCTCGCTGGTGGTGGCGTGTGTGTTGGATCATTAAGTTCCCTTCAAAATGGTTGAGCTGAATGGTGCTGATCCATGCGTCATGTTCGTGAACGGGCGCCATCAGTAGGGACTGGTCATCTCTTAGCTGCCACGGCTTACTTTGATTTATTTTAATTTTTGAATTGTTTTGTATATTTTATTTACGGACGCTTTTAACCTGCACGTTTATCTACATTGTACTCACATGTATGATTCCAACATGAATGATGTAAACAACATATTGTAACATTATTCTGATTTTAAAAGAGTGTCCGTGGAGTTTCTTGCCCGTTCTTCTCCATAGGAACCTACTACGCTTTGGAATGGGCAACTAGCTTCATATTTTCTGACTGACCGATCCTTTGACAATTCAAAAGTGCCTGTAATTGGTTTATTTGAAATAAATGCTTTGAGTTTGAGTTTAATCTAGAATTTCTCAGTAGCTGCCCGGAGTCTGGATTCCCACCCGGTTGATGGTAACAGGCTCGCCCCCTTTTACATAGCTAAATCATTAACTAAATCATCATGCTATGCATACATAATGGAGGAGCTCGTGACTAAGTAATAATGTGTAGGTTAGTGTACTAATATAGTTGATAAGATAGATTGTTATTAAATTTTTGAGTCCTGTTACTTGTTAATTAAATATAAATAAATAAAATAACAGCCGCACGGGTCGATCCATCAGGTTAAGCTACGCTTGCCAGGGTTGGTCCGTGGATGGGTGACCATCTTTACATACCCAGACTCCTCCGTGCCTCGGAAAGCACGTTAAGCCGTTGGTCCCGGCTGTCATTTGTGGATTTTTGACAGTCGTTAGTGGTCGTCAGAAGCTCGAAAGTCTGACAACCAGTCTTACCAAGGGGTATCGTATTACCCAGTTACTGGGTTGTGGAGGTCAGATAGGCAGTCGCTCCATGTAAAATACTGGTATTCAGCTGCATCCGGTTAGACTGGAAGCCGACCCCAACATAGTTGGGATAAGGCTAGGCAGATGATGAGGCAGATGATGCATACTTAACGAAGTAAAAAAAAATAAAAAAATTACTTACATAAATAAATAAAACCCAATTCCATAATGCAGTTTGTCCCCAGCGACCTGACAATGGTCCACCGTGATGTTAGGAGCCTGGATCCCGAAGGTTGTCAGGTCATACATGGATCTGGTGATCTTGACGATGGAAGGTGGATGGCAGGCTGCGGGGACACACATCCCCCAGTGAAGGTGGTTGACGGGCAACCCTGATGTTGTTGGTGACTAAAAAAAAAGGAAAAAAAGAAAAGTAGTTTAGGGGTATGAGGAACAGGGTGTAAAGTTCACTCATCCACCATAGAAAAGGGAGGATCCTCCGACCAGACGGGTGTTGTGTCTGGCGGGCAACTCACCAACGATTGATGTTGGTTTCTTGTATATATGTCCACTGCACGGTAAACTATAATTGCGCGATGCGGGATTTATGTGATGTCAGGATTTTTGTGTGACGTCAGGTCTTTGATGCGTAGTTCGCATGTGGCGATGTAGATACCGCCACAGTAGAAAAAAGAAAGAAGTGTAAGTGTAAGACTTATACAGGTTGAATTTTAATTCATGGGCATCCTTTTAAGGTGTCATTGTACTCATCATTATGAATAACTTTCACTATGGCACCAACCAGGAAATCGCGAAAAAAAATCAGCTGTTCCCTACATTTTGACGAGCTATGCGAACATAAATGTTTTGATGATTATTTTTTTATTAATAAGCGAAAGTTATCCCTGTCTGTCAAAATAAATTTTGGCAATGTAGCGGAAAATTAATATATTTTGCCTGTATATCAAATACCGTGTTCGACTGTACCGGTCTAATGTGTGAGCAGTGTAATCATTATTGTAAAAGAGCCAGCCATTTTAACCGTGTGACTCATTTCATTAAACGCGTCTAACGGGCCTCTGCGAGTTGGTTTTCTGGGTTTCACAAGTTTGTGTATTTACCCTTCAACAATGAGTGGTTATTTAGGTTTTCAACCTGCAACTGTAGCGTAGAAGCCAATCGTTGAGTCACTGTGGAAACGACTTTCGCGTTACAGACTGTTTTTGAACCAAAGATAAAAGTTTATTAAATGCAAAGCAAATTAATACAAATAACCTCCCTCCCTTTCCCCCCTTCTTTACTTCTTATCCCTTTATAGGTTTAGGGTAAACAAACTACTAAGGCTATGTTTCAGTTTATACTCACATTAAGATATTCTTCAGTAGACCCATAAGGATCATATTCAGCTTTCTTCTTTGGATTATCTGACAGCGCCAGCTGTGCCAAGCAGTATTTTGTCCTAAATTGTGGATGAGTTTCCAGCCATGGTGGTTTCATGCACTGGTCGAAATTACCAAAATTAACCCAGGAGCCGTAGAGATTGCCCGTAGGAACAGTGTTGGCATTCCAAACTGGAATAAAATTAAATAGAAGAGAATTACCGATTGCTCGGCTGCTCGACTACTGAGCCTCAGGTCCTCGGTGCGATTCCCTGTTCGGGCAAAGTGCTATGAGGCTTTCCGTCAGGGATTTCTCAGTAGCTGCCCGAAGACTGGAACTCTGGATTCGTGACCGCTTGACGGAAATAAGCCCCTATGACATAGGACGTAAACATGACTGGTGAAATAGAGGCAAACTATAGGTACACCTCTGCCTAACCCTTATGGGAAAACAAGCGTGATGTTGTGTTATATTAGAAGAAGATTTCAAGACGTAGGTACGGTAGTTTACTAAAGTCCATATTATGCAAACTCTTACAGGAATGGATTGTCGATTTGACTTACGACCTTCTTCTCTACGTTGTATCAATACTATACAGGGTTATAATTGGTAAAACACCAACAACCTCTTAAGGAGTCATTGTACTCATAATTATGAACAACTTTTACTATGGGAACAAATATGAAATCGCGAAAATAAAAACAGCCGTCACACACTTTAACGAGTTATGCGAACATAAATGTACGGAACAGCTGTTTTTTTTTTAGTTAGCTTCTTATAATACCTAGTAGTTTCAATGATTAAATATAGTACTATTTGTTTTTTTTTTTAATATTTTTTTTTTTTTTTTACTGGGAGTCATTCCAAAATCATTAGTGTTTTGTCTCTTTCGACTTGTTCACATAAATAATTACCTTATTACAAAACCTATAAATACCTTTAAACATGACGGGGTTTATTCATACACGATGATTAAAGTTAAGTGACGTTCAAACGTCAAAAATGTATGGTTAAACAGTCGCTAATCATAATCAGAAATCAGAAAGCTTTATTTGTGAACACAGGTCAAGTTACACATAGTGTGAGGTGTTATAAATAGGTAGATCCTCCATGTTTTGCCCAGAGGCGTACAAATATAATTGTTTAAGTTTAAAATAACAAATTGGTGAAATTCTGTCAACTTTCACGTCAGTAATAAAATCAATTTAAATAGGCATAGCATATCAAAAGAAAAATAAACATACAATCAATTTCTAAATAAATAAATGTCAAATGGTTCAATTACATGCCATAATTAATAATGATAATGTCGAACAAAATTCAAGGTCATTAAAACAGGTCAGGTAGGGTGTTCTAAGGCAGTAATTATAGAATTGTCGTCGAAATAGTCCTTTATTGAGTAATAGCATTTATTAGTCAAAATTCGAAATAGTTCATTTTTAAATTTGTTCACATTTAACATTTTAATTTTTTCGGGCAGTTTATTAAATATTTTTTTGGCCATACAGAATGTGCTTTTATTCATTAGTGCAGTTTTGCCATAAGTCACTTCGAGTTCTGACTTATTTTTATCGCGTAATTTTCTGTAGGAACTTTTAGCAGCTATTTTGTATGATGAAATGTTGGATTTGACGAATACATTTGTTACGTATATGTACAACGATGGTAAGGTAAGGATTTTATGTCGTATAAAAGTCGGTTGGCAACTGTCTGTGCTTTTTAGGCCACACATAGCTCTGATACATCTTTTTTGGGCTCTAAAGACTAATTCTCTATCAACTGAATTGCCCCAGTACATTACGCCATATCTGAGTGTTGACGCAACATAACCGTGATAGGCTGTAAGTACCGATTCTAGACTGACTATTTTTGAAAGTTTATATAGAACATAGGTAAATGTATTAAGTTTCTTGCATATTACATCTGTTTGGGATCTCCAAGTCAAGTTATTATCTATATTGATACCAAGAAATTTAGTAGCAATAGTTGATTCAATATTTGTCCCTAAATAGCTAATGTCAAGATTTTTGTTCGGGATTCTTTGATAAAAATGCATAATTTTAGTCTTTTCTAAATTTATAATTAGATTATTGCTGTCAAACCACGATATAATTTTATTTAATGTCATATTTATCTCCTTTTCACAAGTTTTGGGATCGTCACATTCAATCACTACGGTGCTGTCATCGGCGAATAGCACCATGGGGTGATTTATTTGCCCCGGAAGGTCATTTATGTACAGTAAAAAAAGAGGGGGTCCCAGTACGCTACCCTGAGGACGCCAAATTTAATTATCTCGCTTTCAGAACGATATTTTTTCTCATAGCTGGTTTTTGAACATATTTGTGTGATTTCTACAAATTGTTTTCTGTCCGTTAAGTAAGATCGAATGAGATCAAGTATATTTCCCCTGACACCATATTTTTCAAGTTTTTGTAATAGAATTGGGTAATCTACATAATCAAAAGCCTTAGTTAGATCCATATAGATAGCACATACAGGATTTCTCTTATCTACATTTGACATAATAGGGAGAAGCAGGTCATGTATGGCCATATTGATGGTCTTCTGCTTACGAAATCCCTTTTGTTCCTTTACTAATATGTTTGACTTCTCGAGATAGTTATATAAGGACTTGTAAATTACTTTTTGAAAAGACGGGTATCAACGCGATAGGCCTATAATTTGACATACTGTGTCTATCATTTTTTTTGTGCAATGGTACAATTATTGATGTTTTTAATTTTTCAGGGAAGATTCCGCTAGAAATACACATATTAATTATGTGACTGAGATGTGGAGCTATATATTGAGACACCTTTTTGATAACTTTAGTGCATATTCTGTCATACCCAACACTGTTTGTATTTCGAAGTGACTGAGTATGATTATTTATATCTTGAGGTGTGGCAGTCCGGGGCAGTGGTCCAACTGCTCTGTCCAACTAGTTGGACCATGGGTCTTTACTAGGGGCAGTTGTCCAACTTTAAAAATAGTTGGACCACAGCACCTTTTGAGAGTTCCGTGGTCCAATTCATTTAAAAAATAACTTGCCAACTCTAAAAACCTCAACTGCGTCCTTATGTGTGTATGTTATTCTACGTATTGGTTTACGGTTATATTCAAGTTAAAGACTCAAAAGAACTATTTCATTATGCTCAGTTTTTCCACTATTGCAGAGTGATAAATTTGTAGAAGGCTGGGATTACATAAAAGAAGAAAATGGTGTTGAAGCTAAAAAACTGATTAAATATTAGAGCGTTATTGGACTATAGGAAATTTTGATTAATTTTCTCAGCATATAAGCGTATTTAGCCAAAGGCATAGGACTAATAACATTTCAGAAAGCTCACATGCAAAACTAAGTCGGCGCATTAATGCAAAAAATGTTACGTCTAGAACATTTTACAACTGTATCAGGTGAAATCGCACACAAAAGACGTAAGGTCCAAATTGAGAAAGATGATTAGATTTTAAATCTACGATAAATTGAGCTACATCTGATTCAGGCAATGATATTATATTAACAGATATGTTATACACTCACAAAACAACCGAAAAAAGTGTTCCGCGCAGCAGCGGCACACATACCCACGTTTCATTCATGTTACATTTCACTACAAGTAAAAACGTTACAATTGGAATGTTTTCGAGTCTTCACGATTGCGCCCTTATAACATATCTGTTAATAATCGTTGAGCTCCTTAAATTCGGAGTTGAGCTGCACGATTACTGACAAATGCGTGCACTGACTGGACAGGTCCACTCAATCTGTGTGGTTCTTTCCTCAAAAGACCATTTCAGACACCAATCTACAGGGTCTTCTCATAATCTGACCAAGATTATGTCTGGACTTTAAAAGAGACTGTGACCTCTGAGTTTGTTTCGGCCTTTCTTCTCAGAGTAGTCAGATAGGAAACGCCGACCTCATCTAGTTTTAAAAATGTGATTGACGTGTAAAAGTGTTTGTACAAACCTACTTACAGAAATAAATCATTTATCATTATCATTTATCAATATAATATCATTGGATTCAGGTGACATAACTATAGGTCATGCTTTAGATAAATTTCGTTGAATGACGTTAAACATTGTAAGAAAATAAAGTTATAAATTAGTCACCCGACTTTAATTTTGTTATTTTACTGCAAAAAGGTTCAATATAACCGTAAACCAGTAGGTAGGTAGAATAACTACACCCATAAAGATGCAGTTGAGGTTTTTAGAGTTGGCAATTATTTTTTAAATGAATTGGACCACGGAACTCTCAAAAGGTGCTGTGGTCCAACTATTTTTAAAGTTGGACAACTGCCCCTAGTAAAGACCCATGGTCCAACTAGTTGGACAGAGCAGTTGGACCACTGCCCCGGACTGAGGTGTGGTCGGCTCCATAAATATAGAGTTTGGAGTGTTTGAGCGGATTTTAATTTCTGGTATAGTTTTATTTTTTGGTTTAGTAACTTGATTAACATAAAATTTGTTAAAAGCCTGAGCTATTTTTAATGGGTTCGTGATTTTCTGTGGTCCTGTTTGAATTTGTGTAATTGGTTCTTTAGGGAAGCAGGTCTTAGATTTATTAATTACAGACCATGCTGCTTTAGATTTATTTTGGGATGTCTTAATAAAGTAGTTATTTCGTGATTTCTGTGTTAACGTTATAACTCTTTTAAATCTTGCAGAATATGTCTTAAACGACTGTTTGTTCTTTGGGGTAGGCTTTTTCCTGTATTGCCATAGCAAGTGCCGCTTCTTTTTACTACATATTCTTATCCCATTAGTGATCCATTGGGCGCTTTTTGTAATTGTTTTTGTTATTATTTCATACGGAAAGCAAAGGTCATATAATATCTGAATAAGTCAAGAAAATGAGCGTAGGCATCATTGGCGTCACTAGTTGTATATATGTCCGAAAAAGTGAGATTCTTAATGCAATTTTTAAATTTTTCTACGTTATCTTGACAATAATTTCGTCTTTTTATTTTCCAACGCTTCAAGATACATGTTTTCTTAACAGGACATTTCAAAAGTTGTGCGGCCCAATTCTATAATTTCTCCCTTACAGCCTTTTACATTATGTGCTATGTTGTCCAAGCAGGTCCCACTGCTTAATCTAGTAGGTTGACAAAATTTTAATTTTAAATTATAATTTAACAATGTATATTCGAAATCTAAGGCTTGCTTATTTCTTTTTAATAGGTTAATGTTAAAGTCCCCACATAGGACAACCTTTTTATTATTCAGTTTTAAACATAACAGATGTAAAGTATTATTTAAATTTTCGAAAAATGTATCTAAATTAGATTGGGGCACCCTATATATACAGACAATAATAATGTTGTGTTCTGTCAGTTCTATCGCGCAGCATTCAATTACGTTGATAACGGAATATTTTCTTAAGTTTAACACTTTATACTTGTGACCGACTCTGGTCAAAATGCACGCGCCACCTCTTCTATTATCTCTGGAAAAACTGGTTGCCAGGATGTAGTTTGGTATATTTAGAAGTAATTCCTGTTCAGGTGTCATAAAATGTTCGGTAATGCACATAGTATCGATCTGTCTTTTACTATTTTCTAGTTCTTCCAAATGCAGGGTAAGCGTATCACTTTTACTCAGGAGTCCAGCAATATTCTGGTGAAGGATATGTATACTGTTATAGACGAAAAAAGTTGGGGTTTTCTTTCAGGCTTGGATTGTCTTCGTCACTATTCGGAGTAGTTAGAATTTCTTCACATTCTTGTTTGTTGTTATTATTCGTCCGTCTGCTTGTCTGACAATATAAGTCTAAATCAATCTGAATGTTACGCATAATATTGTCATATATATTTTTAATTCCGTATTTATTGATTCTGCCCGTAGTATAACAGAACATCTCATGTGTTAGATCACGATTGCTGTCAAAGATGTATGCGTACTTATGGTTTTGGTTATCTAGGCAAAGGAGGTTGTTAAACAACTCGACTTTAAAGTTATACATAAGTGATCCTGTCTTAAATGTAGGAAGACAAAGTACTACGTTGGTGTGTGTTACGTTTCGTAGGGACTCATTTAGTAGGTTTATTACGTTTATGTAGTTGTTTTCGCTTGTAATAATATGATTTTCGCTAATATCAATGATGCAGTAGTCGCTTAGGGTGAACCCCTTTAATTTTTCTTCAATGTTGCTTAATAATTGCTGTATGGTACTGTTAGGCATTATGTAGTGACAGTAGTTGAAGTATTTGGAGAAAACTTCCTCTATGAAGGTCAAAGATTCATTGTGTTTGTTACTAGTTAAAATACATAGATTATTCTTTTCTTTAGGTACAGTATTAGTCGGTGGTACAGGAGCAGGTAACCTTTTATCTTTGTGTGTTGTCTGATTTGGTTTGTTAGCCGTCTGAGTTCCCTTATTGTGTTTGTTGCAGTCAGTTGGAGTAATTGGAGGTTTACTACATGTACTGATTCTGATTTTGTCATTCGGTGAATTAACTTGGCGTGATTCTTTAGTTATGCATGTTGTTGCTATACACTTTTTGTCAGGCGTCGAGCATTTAGTTGGTGTTAACAGTCGTAATTATATTTTGTTTATCTGTTTTTAGGCGTAGGTTTTCTATGTTTAAATTGTCGATTTCTTGATGTGCGCTTAGCAATTGCTGTTTAAGTAATTTGATTTCCTTCGTTAACTCACGAATTTCGTCAGTGGTGTCGTGGAAGCTATCCGGAATACTCATCATCGTTGCGTCTAATATGGTTTTGTCGCTATTATTTGTTGTCATTTTAGACAGGTCGGTTAACGAACTTGTTCTAGAAGGTTTATTACGATAGGTTATGTTATTGATGTCGAAATCCATTTTTATTCGAAGTTATCGTAAGCGCCCTCTGTTGTGATGTTATTTAGTTGTTGACAGATGGTGAACGGAATGTTATATAGAAATTGAGCTTTTTAGAACTCACAAAAAGAATCACATCTGTTGGGGTTCGATCTTAGAACACGACGACCGAAGTATAGGTGCCACGCTAATCGCCGCTGATCCAAATGTACTTAAATTCTTATTGTGAAATTTAGCATTGCAATGAACAGATTTAACATTTAAGCGAACAAAGACGGTTAGAAATGACTCATTCAGTGGAATCTTTTGCAGCACGTCGAACACTTGGGTCACTTTGTCTTTGTTTGAAATTATACACGTTTTTATGTTTTGTTTAATGGATATTGTTTAAAGATTAGTTTATAGCACTATGTTGATGATGACACTGATATTAATTGTAGTTTGGTCCACTTTTTTATTTTATTTAAGTCAAAAGTTTGTGTTTAGATGTATATTTTATGCTTAGTTTTCAACTTAATATTAAGGATCACTGTTTTAAAAGTCACTGCACTCGATATTCAGTAATTGTCTTTGTTTTTATTTAGATTTTTCATTGTTTATTGAGAGTTCGTTTTTTTTTTTTTTTTTGCTGTTTATAATGTGAATAACAGTCTATTTTTGGAGATAACACTTTCACTTATTGATGGTAACTATTTAAAGATATTTAGCGGAAAAAGGTCAACAAAAAGTAACTTGTACTATTTTTTTGTTAATTTAGTCAATAACTTAACCGAATAACAACACACATTGGTGGTTATGGGGAAATATGCTCAAATTGAAAATTATTTAGGTATTACGTTTGTATGGAGAATTCATCCGTCGCCGCGATCTTAATGTTTATGGTGAAATAAGTAAATAATTTAAAACCTTTTTATGTCAAAATAATAAAAATTGTATTGATAAACATATTACTTGAAATCTTTGACATAATTGCTTCTAAGTTTCTTGACATCTATTTAAAGGACATTGACCATCCATATATGGGAGTTGGACCAAGTGCTGCCCAGAATGGAGACATAGTGCATTATGTCCCTTGGGTTTATACTAGTCTGTAAACTAAAGCTCAATAAAATCTATCCGAGGAGTTTTTTGTACAACTATTTTTTGTTGAGTATTTTTTATTGATGAGTACCAACCAACCAAATGGCGCATTTAAATAAATAATGGCAGTTATTATCTTAAACAAGATATTATTATTTCATTTGTATGCATATCATTTTCATTTTAAATATTTTTTACTGATCATCCATTTATGGGAGTTGGGTCAAGTGCTGCCCAGAATTGACACATAGCACATTATTACCTTGGGCATAAACTAGTCTGTAAACCAAAGCTCAATAAAATATATCCGAGAAGTTTTGAGAAAAACTATTTTTTGTTGAGTATTTTTATTGATGAATACCAACCAACCAATGGCGCCTTTTATTAAATAATGGCAGTAATTATGTTAAACAAAACATTCTTATTTCATTTGTATGCATAACATTTTCATTTTAATTATTTTTTACTGATCATCGGTTATTTTCATTAAAATTGAGAGTTAAAAATTAAGTAATAAAAAAAAACAAGTAATAAAAAAAATCAAGTAATAAAAACTAAAACCCAACTACGACTTAAAAGGTATAAACAAGACACCACAGACAGACAAATTTAAAATCCGGAGTCACACGTGTTAGGGCATAAATCGAACAGGTTACGTGTGACTCCGGATTTTTAATTTGTCTGTCTGTGGTGTCTTGTTTATACCTTTTAAGTCGTAGTTGGGTTTTAGTTTTTATTACTTGATTTTTTTTTTAATTCTTTTGGGGTTATAATATATATATTTTTGAAATGTGCTCATTAAGCCCTTTCATTTGATACCCAACATGGTACGATTAAACCATTTTTATTTTTAAGTTCCTCACTTTTTGTCCTCTAGAGGGCGCCATTTTTAATTTAACGTGACTTCACATAGCCTATAACCAGCGGACAATCACGACGCATCTAACGATACCTCATTTGTCAAATTGTGATAAGTGGTTTGGAAGATAGGAGGGAACAGATGAACATACATACATACATACATACATACATACATACATACATACATACCGGTCAAAATCATAACCCTCCTTTTTCTTCGCCGTAGTCGGGTAAAAACTAAAACCCAACTACGACTTAAAAGGTATAAACAAGACACCACAGACCGACAAATTAAAAATCCGGAGTCACACGTGTTAGGGCAGTTAATTGATTCAGGCGTGACTTTGCGGAAATCCATTATAAAATACAATAGACGCTGATATATTAAGTAACCTATTCCGCTTGACTATTCTTCAAGAGTCATAAAAACCCTGTAAGAAATCGACACGTGTTTCACCTCTCAACGAGGCATCTTCAGGATGACGATTGACCAATTGCAAACCAGAACGCGACGTGTTACCACACCGAGCGCTGGACGCAGAGTGAATCAAATCGCCCGACACCCCCACTTATATAGGATTGTTGCTCGGCGCTGATTGGCTAGGCCCGTTATCAGTGCGATAAGCGCGATAAGGGGCGAACAATCGCAACAAAGGCGACCTTGGAATACTGGTATTTAATTCGTTCAACAGTGTAACGGTCGCTGTATTATTTTTAACAATTTCTAAACCCTCTAATACTGACATTTTAAATCCTTTATCACAAGTGTGTAAAATTTTGAATGTGTTATTATTATTTAATGAATGACCTGAATCTATTAAATGTTGAGCAAAATGAGATCTTTCTGGACAATTATTCCTATAAGCTGCAATATGTTCCTTATATCTTGTTTGGAAATTACGACCAGTCTGACCTATGTAAATACCATTACAATCATCGCAATGTAATTTGTAAACACCAGATTTTTTATGGTTTTCTAAACGATCTTTTCCGTTACAAATCCGTCTTAAAGAATTATCTGTTTTAAATGATACCCTTATTTCATTACTTAACAAAGTTTTTGAAACCCTATCACTAATTGACCCTAAGTACGTCAAACTACCTATATATTGATGTGGTTTTTCTGGAGGCAGTGGATACAAAAGAGAACGAACTATGTTACGGCGTTTCGTTTGTATCAAATCATTAACCATTTCCCTACTGTAACCGTTGCTCTCAGCTATATGATAAATAATAATCCGGAGTCACACGTGTTAGGGCGGTATAAAATGAACAGATTATGTGTGACTCCGGATTTTTAATTTGTCTGTCTGTGGTGTCTTGTTTATACCTTTTCAGTCGTAGTTGGGTTTTAGTTTTTATTACTTAATTTTTTTTTAAATTATTTTGGTTTATCTACACTAATATTATAAAGAGGAAAACTTTGTTTGTTTGGTTGTAATGAATAGGCTCAAAAACTACTGGACCGATTTTAAAAATTCTTTCACCATTCGAAAGCTACATTATCCACGAGTAACATAGGCTATATTTTATTTTGGAAAAAAATAGGGTTCCGTAAGATATTTGGGTTTTTCGCTAAAAAATTAACCAGAAAAGTTACTTATTTTGCGTACGCTGCCTAAACTATAAAAGACAGACCCATAAAATGTTCTAATTAAATGTAGATCTTATAAATATCTACAAAAAAGTCCGCGACACACTATACCTATCTATGTCGAGTGAGGCACAACAACCGTTTTTTTATTTAAAAATCTTGAATTTTTTTTGGACTACATTTAAACGCGTTTATTTTACTCATGCTATTAATCCTTATCAAAATAAATTATTTCATCACTAAGTACAGTTTATGTAGATAATATTTGGTCTTTGAATGATTAAAATTGGACGTTTGGTTTTGAAGTTATGGCGAAATTAAAATATTACGATTTCTGCTGCACGGCCCGTTGCGAAGTGGGCGTCATCAAGGCGTGTGGGTGCGCGTGCGGGAGGGGAGTTTAGATCTATGAGTAAGGTACGCTAAGGTAAGGCTCCCTACGCAGCGGTCGTGCGCGAAGTCTAATAATTTTCGTGCGATTTTTTTTAGATTTCGTTCTTAAAACTACACCTACGCAAAAGTTCTTCTCAGAGCTAAACAACAGTTCTTTTCTCCCAGGGCCAAACATTCAAATTAGTAGGAATTGATTTACGAAAAGAATGTTTTACGCATGGGCAACTTTACGTTGCCCTATCACGGGTCGGGGCTCCCGACCATCAGTATATTTTGTTACCTGAAAATAATTTAACGTCAAATGTTGTTTATAGAGAAGCTCTACAATAATCGCTTTAGTTATTCTATCCTAAAACAACGGGTTGCGCTCCGGGACTGCCGGCAGAAGTGAAAACTTAGTATTAATTACATTTAAATATTTTCATCATTAACAACTTTAACATACACAGAAAGACAATCTATGCAGCCTGCGGATAATGACTGCGTCGTCGATGTTACTGTCGGTGTCTGTGAATTGACCTGGGAATCATTTTGCTGACCGTGTCTTTCCTGGGTAGGCTTTTTGCAGCGGTAACCGACATCCACGCGGGCGGAGCCGCGGGCGACCGCTAGTTATATATAATTTTTGAAATGTGCTCATTAAGCCCTTTCATTTGATACCCAACATAGTACGATTAAACAATATTTTTTTTTTAGTTCCTGACTTTATTTCCTCTAGAGGGCGCCATTTTTAATTTAATGTGACGTCACATAGCCTATAACCAGCGGACAATCAAGACACTTCTAACGATACCTTATTTGTCGAATTGTGATGAGTGGTTTAGAAGATACAAGGGAACAGATGAACATACATACATACATACCGGTCAAAATCATAACCCTCCTTTTTCTTCGCCGTAGTCGGGTAAAACAGTTATTCTTTATCCAATAGTAGACATTAAGTTGGTTTCTATTACAGCTTAAGAAAACGATTATTTTAGCAGTATGTTTTCGGAAACTTAGTATTTTTTTCGGAAGTTTGGTATGTTTTTGGGTAATTCATTTTAACACAGCTTATACAGAGTGTTAGCGTAAACACCGTTATCCTTGAAATCAGTTGTTTGGTTTTATTTATAGAACGTAAAATCAATGGAAAAATTCATTTTTTTTTTTAAAGAAAATCTACATTTTTCCTCAAGAATATTTCACACTACACGCCAGTTCGTTGCCCTTCGACAAACTTGCGTCTCAACACGGCGGCCGGCAATTGGGGGGGCGAGCGGGGCGCGCGGGACGTTACATGACCGGCCGTCAGCTGTTTCGCAGCTCTCTCGAACGCGTATCCATGAGTATTGGGACAGCGCCGGATATTTACTTTTTAAAATCTTTTAATGAATATATACGGTATAGACTAGTGTTTTTATTTAATAATAGTGAAGAGACGAACAGCTGATGCGTACCGTAACACGTCCGTGACGTCGCTCCAACTGTTACTGGGTCATTTAACTTATATTTAACTGTTACTGGGTCATTTATTCTATATTTAAGTCAACTATCCATGGTTTGAGTGACAACCCTTGCATACTGTATAGTGTTACATTCAACCACAGATCGCTGGAAGTTACTTTATTATTTTTATTAAAAATCACTACCAAGTGAAAAATAATTTTCCAAAAAAAAGTTTTTTTTAACACCTTATTCCTACTGTTAACATTTTAGTAGGAAATACAAATAACCAAAAAAAAACTTATATTCACTGACATATTCATTAACTTATTCATGCAAATAACCCTGACCTGAACTAACCATGCTTCTTGCTTAATTGTATGTTTCATGCTTTTTGCTTGGTTGTTTTGTTAGATTACATAGTTACTGTACCTCGTTTCTAAATATATATTTTTTCTCATCGCAAAGATCAAAGTCCTGGCCTCTGAACTATTGAGTTACTACTAAAAATAGTATCAGCAGTGAAAATATTATTAAAAAAAACAATGGGTGGCAGTAGTCCCATATTTAGCCAGTTATGTTTATGTAACAAGTTATAGGGGGCGCGGGCAAATTGCTGTGAAAAAACCAATAACACGGCCAGATCTGGAGATCGAACCCAGGATGCCTTACTCGGCAGTCAATCGTTATCGACATTGAATTAGACCAACAAGAGGAAAGGAGGAGGAGGTCAAGAGAGAAAGAATGATGTGAGATTGCTCGTTTTACACGAGTGTTGGTATATTACTGAAGTCTCGTGGCTAAATGATAACAGCTGCACTGGGGGCCAAGTCTACTAATTTACAAACGTGTCAGTGGTCTCACAATGATCAGTTTTTGACAAATATGCCATACAAAATCTGTCAAAAACTTATCATTGTGAGACCACTGATACGTTTGTAAATTAGTAGACTTGGCCCCCAGGTCGATTAATGGTTAAGCTACGCGTGCCGCGGTCGTTTCGTGGATGGGTGACCGTCCATAACATATCGAGACACCTCCGTGCCTCGGAAAACACGTTAAGCCATTGGTCCCGGCTGTCATTCGTAGATCTTTGACAGTCGTTACGGGTAGTCAGAAGCGCAAAAGTCTGACAAACGGTCTTACCAAGGGGTCTTTACAACCCAGTTACTGGGTGTAACTGGGCTGTAGAGGTCTGGTAGGCAGTTGCTCCATGTAAAATATTGGTAGTCAGCTGCATCTGGTTAGACTGGAAGCCCGACCACAACATAGTTGTGTAATGGCAAGGCAGATTGATTTGATTTAAGGAAAACATCCTGAGGAAACCGATATTTCTTCTAGAACCAAAACTTTGAAGACGTGAGACATCCACCAACCCACACTGTGCCCGCGTGGTGCATCTCGCTCCCTCTCAGAGTGGGGAACTGTGTCCCAGCATTGGGGACATTATAGGCTAATTATGATTACTCAATCATCCAGATTTTTAAAATTCATTATTTCAGTAGGTAGGTATAAACTTTTTGTTTTTCCATCAATTTTCAATTATAATACAGTACTTAACATTAAAAAGTTTTTTTTTTTAATCATTTGATGATCTACTACTATTTACTACGAGACTGATTTACTGTGAGACTAAGGGCGAATTTTACTTAACTTTTATAGCGAGTATAAGTCTTATACAGCGAATAAATTTTGAATTTTTGACAGATTCCATACAAAAATTATCAGACGACAATTTTATTCCACGGATAAAAGATCCCTTAACCAAAAACATAACTAGCGCAATGTGACTATCTTAACTTAAATATTATAAATGCAAAAGTGAGTTTGTTGGTTTATTTATTCGTTTGTTACGCTTTGGATGAAATTTGGCACATGACACATTAACCCAGTTATGTTGCCCATCCCTTTGGAGAATTTGTGTAAATGATGGATTGATGTGATACACTATTCAACTTACCCCAAGTAGCCCATAGCGTAAAGTTCTTCACATTCTCCAATAGCGTTAGTGTTTTCTCCAAACATGGTGCTTCTTCCTTCTCCCACTTTTCAAGTTTTAATCTTTGTATAAATGCGTCTATTGCTGTGTGGTGTTGTGTGTGGGACACGACATGGTTTGAGGATACTGAGGCTGCAACAAAAAATAAATGAAATATTGGCTCCCGACCCACCGCGTCGCATCGCAACGCCCGCCCACGCTGTTACTCCGTTTTCGCTTAGAGTTCTTTCAGACTTTTTTTGCTCGGCGCCTATGGGTGGTATCGATATAATAATAATTATTTTTATTTAGTACATGCATGTGCCAAATAGGTAAATATCAATTTTACAAAACCGCAACTAACCTTTTTAACTATCCTATCGGCCTACTCATTAACTGAATAGGGAACCATGCAAAAGGGTTTGTTAATTACTCTTCTTTTATTTTATTACCTAAATAATTATAATGAAACAATTAATAATTAAAATGGTACATAAATAATACATGTCAATTTAAAAGCCAAATTAATCTTCGGTATTTATATCTAAATTAATTTACCTAGATGATTAATATAAATCACAATTATTTTTTCTACAATTTCACTTACCGATAAAAACAAAAACTAAAAACAAATACCACATATTGCTGCTTAAGGCTTAAAGCGCCCTGATCTCATGACGATTATCACTATAGTAAACACCGAGAGTATGTCGGAACTAATTAATATACGCCATCTCCATTGACAAGACAAGTAGTTCTGCGTAAAGACGACCTCGCGAGCTCAAAATTTTTTGAATCGCTTTTTTGCGTTTGTTTCTTTTTAAAGTTAGTCACGTCAGTCATCACGGTCACGGTGTGTGCGGATCTAAAGCCTATTAGTTAAATGACTTTTCCTTTAAAAGGTAATTTCCTTTAATGCGCGGTTTGGTTGTGGAGTTCACTTCCGCCTGACATTAGGGACTGTCAAACTGTTGCAGTATTTAAAAGAAGAGTGAAAGAACACTATCTATCCACTTCGTCATACTTGCATAGTTATTTGAAATTACATTGTAATTATATATGTTTTTAGTGCTATTTATTTAAGAAGTATGTATGTAAGTGTATTCTCATATTGTTTATTTAAATTAGTGTTTTTTTTTATTTTATTTATGTATTTTGTGGCTCTTCTACTCTTACACACGTTGTCTACATATCCTTTATCTACTTTCCTATCGCAGGTATGCTGGAAGAGATTTCTTTAAAATAAGCATTGTCTTTGTACGTATTTTCCTGTTCCTGTCTTCTTGTCTGTATATATATGTGTGTGCATAAATGGTTAAATAAATAAAAGTTAAACTGAAACATTTATATCATTATTGCCATCACGTCCTATTGATAACAGAATGATAAGAAAGAAAACACGTGTTTTACCTGTTAAAACCAAAGTCTTGGAGAGCAAGGTTCCTCCACAGATATAACTGTATGACAAACCTTTAACCCTTTTATTGCTACATGCCAGGGCCAGTCTCCAGGCTGACTAGGTTGTCTATGGAGTATCAGCTCGGTATGCGCCACTTTGCGTCTAAATCAAATCAAATCAAAAATATTTATTTGCTAGAAAATGGTACATAAGGTGTTACAGTGTATATGGGTTTGTTTCAGCATAATAATATCCTGCCACAACATGGCGTGCAAATGTTTTTACAATCAGCGATGTCAATTAGTCTAACTTACAAATTACAGGTTCTATTGATCTGTCTTCTAAATAGTCCATAGTTGTATAATAACTTGTAAATAGTAGTAGTTTAAAAAGTATTTTTTTAAACATTGTCAGCGGTAAGTCTTGAAAACTATTTGGTAAATGATTGTAAATAATAATCGACATGCAGTATATATTTTTCTTAAATAATTTTTGTTTTATTTGTGGCAGCCAAAGTCTATCTTTATGCCGTGTTCGACTGTATGGCCTGTCCGTGTTAGTTTCAAATAAATTGTAGTTTCTCATAACAAAAATACATATTTCAAAATTATATAAACATGGCAGAGGTAGAATTTTAAGTTTATGAAGAATCTTCCCAAACCAGAATCTGTCCTAAACGGAATAATCCTGAAATAGTGGCTCACAGCAAAAAATACATTATCGATTAATAATTTTTTTAATTTTGTTTTAAACATATTTCCATTTAATTGCTTAATGGCTGGTGGTAACTGGTTGTATACACGAATAGCAGTTACATAGGTACTTTTATAATAAATCATATTATTAATAACAGGTAAATTAATGTCATATTTATATTGCTTGCGAATGTTTCTCTTAGAATTTGATTTGAAATTAAAATATTGCATATTATTTTTAACAAATAAACATAACTCAAGTATATAAATGCCAGTCAGTGTTAAGAAACCCTCCGTTCGGAAAACTTCTCTTAGCGATTCGGTGCTATGCATGTTATATATTGTCCTAAGACATTTTTTCTGGAGAATGAATGTGGACTGCACGTTTGTACTGTTTCCCCATTATATAATACCATAAGTTAGCAGTGGATAAACATTACCAAAATAGGCATTTCTAGTCACACTGATATTTGTAGTTTCTGCAAGGATTGACAATGCATAGCAAGCCCTGGATATTTTTTTATTTGTCTTCTCAATATGTGTTATGTAATCGTATTTTCGCCTCACAAAAGACCTAGCATCAATCCTCAACTTTAACATATATTTATTTCAAAATTAATGCTGCAGTATTTTCGGCATAACAGAGGATCATGCCAAGCAATTTGTGATTGGGTGCGCCCTTAATAATTGTAGTATTCGAGTAGGTAATATACGATTTATGATATAATAGAATAGTAACATACCAAAATGAGTGAAACTTCCGAATCAAATCCCAAAATCATCCGCCGGATGCCTGTCCAGCCCATGTTTTGTTGTCCATCAGCATGTGCTAAAAGGATTAGCAGCATCCAAATCATTGTGTGGTGGTGTTACACTGGAAAAAAAAAAAAAAAAATTCGCTATACTAGCACTTTGGCTTTTAAAACAAATGAATTCTAACCAAAATATCATATTGATATTAATAGAGCAAGAATAGGAAGTTATAACTGGCAAAACAACAACATTGGTCATCAACATTCCTGAGACAGAGACTGGTTCTATGACCAATAGGCCTTCAAAAAAGTTTAATAAAGTTTACGTTAATAACTTAACCACATCCAACTAACCTTGCCTAAAAACAGGTTATAAGTGGAAAAATAAAGAAACCAGCCAAATATCAGCTGCACCCGAGTAGTTTAAATGTACGTATTCTTTTTGCCAACTGGAATTCTAATAAATACTTTTTATAAAAGTTTGTAAGGTTTTTTTTTTTTTTTTTATTTATTTATTTATTTATTCACTCCAAACATACAAATATCCTTACAGGCTAGACCCAATACGATATTGTAGCACCCTTAACTTAAATAGTTCCACTGCTTGTACCGTAACAAATTCTATGTGTAGCTATTTTTTGAATTTCACCCAAAGCGCAACAGAATATGTCGACGTCATCAGCAATGGAGTTTCTTGCCGGCTCTTCTCCATAGGAAACGACCAATTGGAACCGTGCACCTAGCTTCTGACGTTTCATAAGTGCCCATGTAGGTTTATGTGAAATAAAATATTTTGATTTTGATTTTGAATGAGGTTGAGAGTGCGGAGCGCGCTCGTCAGCGGCGCCTCCCGCAGCAAGTTGGTTCGCGCGCGCGGTACCGCCAGCAACCGCGGCTGACGACGACAACCCACATACCCGTCTGGCACGACTAGTTCCACCCTGCGCAATATATCCGCATTGTGTATCTTCCCTCTAATTATCTTAAAGATATAAGTAACAAGTGTGAGTTGCCTCCTGACCCTTAGTTCATTATATCCGACCATACCTAAGACAAATAGTGTTGGATACATCAACGGATAAAATGGATACACCCCGTATTCCCTCATATATATATATATATGAGGGAATACGGGGTGTATCCATTTTCGGGGTGTATAAATTTATAAGATATATATCTTATAAATTTATTTTGTACACGCTCCAACATGAGACTATATTTAGTTTCATGTGGAGACCAGATAACTGCATTACATTCTAATTGGCTTCTGACTAAGGCATTATACAATGCCGTTATAGCTTTCATATTTGTGAAGCCTTTAACCATTCTCAGGACAAATCCTAGGTTTCTATATGCTTTTTTGCAAACCTTAACTATATGATCACGAAACGTTAGCCCCGTGGTGAAACGGACACCCAAGTCCTTCACTTCAGGTTGACTGGAAGGTAATGCGTCAGGCATTAAGTTCGCGTGGTACAGTATCTTTTTCTTGGTCTAAGCTGTGATTGTCGGCTTAATAATAAGGTCATGTTGCGGAAGGCGGAGGACAGGGTGTTGTGACGCAGCTTGGGAGAGGCCTATGTCCAGCAGTGCACTGCGATAGGCCGAGTTGATTGAAACACATATCAGTAGGTAGATAGAGGTTGCTGTACCAGGGTTGACAGCCCCTGGATCCAGTTAAAACTAATATATTATACCAGTTTCCACTGCATTTTTTTCAGGAAAAAAGTCATTGTAGTGTTTCCACAAAGGTACTACAATTTACAAAGATGTTGAATAACTAAAAGAGGCACAGTGACTATAAGTGACATGATGTATACCTATACTTATATCGAGATAATGAGTTAATCTATAGTACATACCACTGATAGCTGACGTATACTATCGATTTTTTTTACTTTCTTGGTACTCACCCAACAAGGGTGTATATTTGAAAATTCATTCCCTAAAGCTGTTAAATACCATGTCTGCATAGGAAGTTCGTCATTTTTGTCGATTAGAAATTACATCGGGCGCACGGTTCGTAAATAAATTTAACAGAACTCAATCAATCTATCTACCCAGCCCTCTTCCCAACTATGTTGGGGTCGGCTTCCAGTCTAACCGGATGCAGCTGAATACCGATTTTTTACATGGAGCGACTGCCTGTCTGGCCTCCACAACACAGCAACTGAGTAATAAGATACTCCTTGGTAAGCCTGGTAGTCAGACTTTCGGGCTTCTGGCAACCCGTAATGACATTCAAAGATCCACGAATGACAGCCGGGACCAACGACTTAACGTGCTTTCCGAGGTACGGAGGAGTCTCGGTATGTAAAGGTAGTCTGGTTGGTCGGTGGATGGGTCGGGCATTCACGTGCTAACCCCGGCAAGCGTAGCTTAACATGATGGATTAACCCGTGCAGTAAGTACTTAGCCACGACTCCTGAAAAAAAAACACAGAACTGATTTCTAATAATAAAACCCGTTCCTATTGCACTGCTACCATTTCCAAGAAATATTTTATTATTTAAATACATGTTAAATCTTCAGTTTGCGCGTTGTCTATCGACAGTCAGTCCCGGAAATGTTTTATACGAACGTCGGTACCTTCCATTTCCGCTCTAAATCTGTGTCACCCGTCACTTCCGCACGAATCAAAATGGCGGTGCGAGCGTAAAGCGTAGAATAGAATATTTTAAATGTGGATGAAATTAAAAACCGTGCCCTCTGTGTTTATGGCTTGTGTTGAATTGTTTCAAAGCGTGCAAAGTTTTAATAATTTTAATTCCTTAAATGAAAACGTGACTACTAGTGAAAATATTCATGATTTTTAGGGTTCCGTACCCAAACGGTAAAACGGGAACCTATTACTAAGGCTCCGCTGTCCATCCGTCTGTCACCAGGCTGTATCTCATGAACCATGATAGTTATAGACAGTTGAAAATTCACAGATGATGTATTTCTATTGCCGCTATACCAACAAATACTAAAATGCAGAATAAAATAAATATTTAAGGGGGCTCCCATACAACGTGATTATTTTGCCGTTTTTATAGATAATGGTACGGAACCCTTCGTGCGCGAGTCCGACTCGCACTTTGCCGGGTTTTTTTTTTCGAACTTATGATGCTAAGCTATTAGCAATTTGTTTCAAACCGATTCAGATTGACGTTGACCGTGTATTACGCAATTAGGGTGCAGGCGGCAATGTAAATTTTTACCCGACTACCTCAGAAGGAGGGCAATAATTTTCGAGAGTCTGTATGTATGTATATCTATTTCTGTGGCACGCTCTGTAGCCTAAACGGCTTGATGGATTTTAACATGAGGTGTCGTTAGATTCGTCTTAAATGTGGGAGTGACATAGGCATTACTGGGTAACACGATACCCCTTGGTAAGACTGTTTGTCAGAGTTTTCGGCTTCTGACTATTCTGAACGAGTATAAAAGATTCATGAATGACAGTCGGGACTAACGGCTTAAGGGGGATGCGCTATGGTGGCCCGCGAAATTCAAATTTTCTTACGTTTTTTGCAATTTGCAGGTCAGTATCAGGTTGTATGTTGATCTAAATATTATTAGCGCTCGTAAAAAATATGGATTTACAGAATTATAAACATTAAAATCAGCAATACAACCTGATACTGACCTGCAAATTGCAAAAAACGTAAGAAAATTTGAATCTCGCGGGCTACCCTAGCGCATCAACCTTAACGTGCTTTCCAAAGCACGGAAGAGTCTCGATACCTATGTAAAGATGGTCACCCATCTACGGATGGATCGACCCGTGCGGCTGTTATTACTTAGCCACGAGCTCCTGTCCGTCCCAGTGTTAATGCAGTTTTAATTGGCAATACCTGATTAAATTTTTAATGCGATTTCCAATTAAATCTGAACCGATTCAAGCATGAAATAGACTGTTTGGTTTTCTTTATTACGTTCTTTTTAGGGTTCCGTAGCCAAGTGACAAAAATGAAACCCTTACAATTTCGTGATGTCCGTGTTGTGATGAAAATTAGAAAGAAAGTGCAGTGTTAAAAAAATGGGGTGTTAAAAAAAAAAACTCCCCATGAATGTAACCGAAGGATGAAAAAAAAATTCAATGGACATGACCGTATGGGGAAACATTGGATTCCATTATAGAGGCATGAGCTGCTTGCGCGATGCAGGATTTCTTGTGATGTCAGTGTGATGCGTAGTTCGCATGAAGCGATGTAGATGCCGCCATCAGACCATAACTTTATAGACGATGATATTTCCAAGTGACGTTTTTTATTTCGTCAATAGTTTGTGAGATACGGGATGTTTTCGCTTCCAACAGCAGCAATAACTATGTTTTTCAAAGTTTTTTCAAGAAATACTATGTATTACAAAATTATTTTTGTGCATGCGTTAATTCATCCTAACGACGGAACCGTTCTCTGTACGTGGTCCGACACGCACTTGGCTGGTTTTCCCTTTTCATGTGAGATGCAGGAAAATGGAAAAGAAAAAGTCATGAAATATGAGAACGAAATGAGGAAAATTGTATTTATTATGATCTTTTTGTTGGTTTTTCTTTTGTAAAAACAGATCTATGTTAATGATATTATTAATGTTTGTTTATTAGATGAATAGTTTGGTTTATGCAGCTTTTAGGAATTACGCTTTTACTATAGGTAGGTACGGTGAACCATGGTTAATATGCCCCAACCTTGTTGACTGACTTATCAAGACACACTGACAGATTTTTATGAAGTGAGGTGGAGACTCTTTTTTATGGTTTTGTACATAAATCTTAAAATGGACTACTAGACTGCCTCTGACTAGGACTATGGCCGTCTGTCCATCTGTCACAGGAAGTAATAGTTAGTCAAACAATTTCATACAATAATATCCTACTATCCTACTAATATTATAAACGCGAAAGTTTGTAAGTATGGATAGATGTTTGTTACTCTTTCACGTGAAAACTACTAAATGGATTTGGATGAAATTTGGCAAACAGATAGTTTATAACCTGGATTAACACATAGAATACTTTTTATCCCGATATTCCCACGGGATCGTCACTCACGCGGGTGAAACCGCGTGGCGCAGCTAGTAAAGAATAAAATAAAGTCTGAACTCAAACTCAAAGCATTTATTTCAATTAAACCATTTACAGGCACTTTTGACTTGGCAAAGAATCGGTCATTCCAAATCGTAGATCTCTATGGAGAAGAACGGGCAAGAAACTCCAAGGACACTCTTTTAAAAATGGATATAGATGTTACAAAAACCTGGGTACAGTATTCTTGGTGCTTCTTTATGTGAAAACAATGTCAAATGAAAAATAATCAAAAACAATTTAAAATAAGCCCTGGCAGATGAGAGATGACCAGTCTCAACTGACAGCGCCCGTTCACGAACATGACACGTGGATCAGCACCATCCAGCTCAACCATTTTGTAGGGAACCAAGTGATCCAACATGAGAGTTACTACACCCTCTATTCATAAAGGAAAAGAAAATTTTTAGCTTTCGTGCGTGGATTTCGTCCAAATCGCACTTGGCAGGTTTTAAAACGTAATAAGATCAAAAGTAACTATCCAATTTTATGTGACTGTCTGTCTGTACCTACCCCAATTTAAAAACAAAATATTAATATAAGTATTTATTTTTAAACTAGCCATGGTTCGGGCCACTTGGTAACACATTTACTATATAATACCTGGGCGGGTAGTAAGCAAAATTGCCTGTCTTCAATTTGATTTTTCATGAAATTGATAAGACTTAGGTGTAAAATAAAAATAGTATGAGTAACTACATGATATTTCCAAACTTTTTGTGGAACAGAAACACAAAATATTAAAATTTTCTCGATAAAAAAATATCACGAAGTTACCTCTAATTTTCACGTATTTTCGATTTGTACTTAAAATGCTAATGCCTATTATGATAAAAATTAGATGATTATATGTATTAAAACAAGGCAAAAAAAATTGTGTAGGCTTTTTTTTTTATTCCTTTTATTTTTGGTTTTATTACGAATCAAAGCTTGTAGGACTTACGACGTTCTTAGTTCGTGGAAGAAGCCATCTTCCGTCGCACGTTACGGGAACTTCAAGCATATTTTTGTTTCACAAATCAGTCGGCGTCGCTCTGTTGAGACGAGAGGACTACGCTCAAATTTTTAGCTGCGCTGAGATATTATTTATTTTCGTAAATAATATTTTCGTAATTTATCACATTCCACAAAAGAAACTGAGACATAGAAAACATGAAAAAAACACTAAAACCACTTCCAAAACGAATATTACAAGTGTTATTGATTGATAAATAAATAAATACCGAGTCTAAATAAACATATAAAATTCAATGTTGATATTTGAAAACTCAAGATGACATACATTTTATTTGACAGATTTTTGACTGGTATAGTAGCACGGAGTATAGAAAGAAGTAGGTAAAACTAGCGCCATTGCTCTGTATTGCGGTGAATTTTCTTGCGGAGAAAATTTACAACATAGCCAACGAGCCCATTCTACGTTCATTTGAAAGTTCGCACTGGAGATTAAATCTTATTGCGATTTACTCAGGATCCAAATTCGTTTACTCCCACTTTTTTTGACAAACTTCTTGTAAGGCGACCCTTAGACGAACAATTGGAGCGATTGACCGCCCCTAAATAAAACTTGTTTAGAATAATACCTTTGTTCTTCGGTTATTGGTATAACGAACGAACTCGAACAGATTCCGTATGACTCCGGATTTTTAATTTGTCTGTCCGTGATGTCTTGTTTATATCTCTTTAGTTGACTTTTTTGTCGTAGTTGGGTTTTAGTTTTTACCTGACTACGGCGAAGCAAAAACGAGGGTTATAATTTTGACCGGTTCCTATGTATTTATCTATGTCTGTTCCCACATATTATCTTCTAAAAGACTCATCACAATTTGACAAATGAGGTATCGTTGGAAGCTTCTTGATCGTCCGCTGGTCAAAGGCTATATGAAGACACATTAAATTGAAAATTGCGCCCTCTAGGTGACATATCATGAACAACAAAAAATATTTTTTAATCATACCATGTTGGGTATCAAATGAAAGGTTTTAATTAGCACATTTCAAAAATATATATTATAACCCCAAAAAAAGCAGCGACAATCAAGACGTATATTGCCATATGTTTATGTTAACGCGTGGGATGATAACTGCCGCTTCACGCGCCGCCGCACCGTAAACAGAAAAAACGTCAGACGCGCCGCGTGACGCTACACTGCACGCGACGCGCCACGCCCCGCGTCTCCGTAAATGAGGCCTAAAGTAACTTGGGATGTTTTCAAAGCTACAATTTCAACAGTTACAAAGAGGGACTATACTAAACTTTCTACTAAGGGACTAGTTATAACAAGCGCCCGAGACGCGCATTTTGTACGCTGCGTTTCGGGCGCTCAATAAAATTGTATGAATTCCTATGTAACGAATTATATCAAGCGCTGCAGTCTAAGCGAGCGCCCATGCCGGGCGCCGTTAGGCCTGCACATGTCGCAACTTGCCACTCTCAACTTGCATCTCCGTTGTGCGATTTACAAATAAGACTGGGAGAAGGTATGCCGCGGGCATTGCTGCTGCGTGCGCCGCCGTGATGAAACGCCGCGTGTGACGCGGCTATGCCATTCGCGGGCTCCGCCGCAAAAAACGCTCCATTTCAAACAAACGCGTGTAAAATCGCGTCTCCGTAAACGCACTCATACAACGCTATATGTTTGAATTCAGTGCGAGCCGCGCCGCCCAAAGCCACGCGCTACTCCTCGCGTCTCCGTAAATGAAGCCTAACCGTGCCCTTGACGCTTGGACGCGAGTTCCTTTTTCACTATTTTTCCTTGTCATTTTCTCCGCATTAGTAATAAACTTAAAAGAAACACGGTTCAAAAGTTACAACAAAATGTGGAAATCTTATTGCGTTTGACGAGCGTCCAAAACGCGCCGGGCGCGCGCCCAAAACACAGCGCAGGTACTGAGCGCGTACCTCGGGCCCTTGTAATAATTAGTCCCTTTGGTACTTTGGCTCCCATTTACATAGATGAATAGATGTCAATTCTTTTAGTGGTGAATCCGACAATCCTACATTTATTTCTTTTGTACAGAACACGGCCTCTTTTTCACATGTTTCAAATATTTTCGAAGGGGATTGTTCGCGTTTGGCGCAGGAAAGGTTTTCATGACACATGCCATATTCGTTGCACAATACAGTGCAAAATTCATTATACGAATATTATTTTTTACTTGGGTATCACTTTGCACGATCCTCCAAAGAGAGAAATCCACGATATAGCATTATATTTATTACTTGGTAACACAGTTTTCCACAAAGACGTCATTAGGTACAAATTGTACAAGGTCCTAAATAAAATTTGGTAACATTTAAATTTGAACTTTTTCACGTCAACTTTGAGTTTCTAGTTCCAAAACATGAACATGATCTATAGTTCTGAATTCAAGCTTAGCGTATCGTATAAGCAAAATAAACTACAGATGATTGAAATTCGAATTCTATAAACGCCAGACGAAAAGTTTCTGCTGGCGGGAAGGCATCGTGTTTTGTTTTCGTCGTGTTTAATGAGAGGGGTAGGTAAGGGTTGCGCGGGTGAAATATGATTTTTTGCTGTCAAACTACTCCCCCTTAATGAGAAACAAGAACGAAAGGTTCGGGTGTAATTATTCAACGAATTCTATAAGAAACTATACAATATGTACAAAAACCCTTGTCCGATCTGAAAGGGGCACATAGGTACTGCAATAAGAATATCAGAAAATAAGAAATATAAATTGTTTTATTGAAAATAAAAAAGTTATTGCAATTTGAAATTCACGTTTTTAGTACCAAAATTACCCCAATATCACTATAAATTGGCAAATTTTCTACAGAGGTCATAAGTTTTATGACTTGTCACCAACTAAACGACGTCCGCCCGCGTTTCCTAAAATAACCCAGTAAAATACCCCACTGAAAAAAATGCTGCGAATTTTTATTATCTTTTTAAAAAAAAAAACACATTCTCGTACATAGAAAATTTTCTACAGAGGTCATAAGTTATAACCCACTAAACGACGGCCACCCGCGTTTCCTAAAATAACCCAGTAAAATACCCCACTGAAAAAAAATGCTGCGAATTTGTTTTTCTTTTTTCCAAAAAAATTACCATATACATAGATTCTCCACGCATCGGATAGGGTTTTTGTTACACGCGCTGTATAGTCAAATATCCGATTTCTCATAGCAGATAACAATTAGCAGTGCCAATTAAGTTGTGCTCTTTTATTTTACTGCAGTTCATACCAACAACGCTGAAGAAACACAAGCATCCAACATTGACGGACAGTTTTAAACTCCCAACGTAAATTAAACGTTTAAAATACACAGATTGCAACAACTTTTTGATGCGACAGTTACCACCAGAATCCGTCGCGCGTGTAATTACTACTGATTCAAAGTTAAACGGAGCTTGTAAACCACTGGAAACTGCAGATTAAAGATTAAATAAGCTGTTTTGTGGTATTTTGTTGGAGGCAGCGTAAATAATAATATCACGGTTATTTGCTCCGAAGGTTGGGTAGACAGAGGTGATGCCGTAATTCGTCAGTTATGTTATAGGCCTTAAGTCCGTAACTTAACTTAAGGCCGTACCTCAGATTTGATGTCACTCGCACCATACTACTCGCGGCCTGAGTGAGAGCGAGACGGAGTGGGGTGCTGGCGGCTCTCAAACCTCGAATAGTTTAGGTAATTGCTTTTTACGGTGACAATAATGGTAATTTAAAGAAAATAAAAGAAAGACCTGTTTTATAGTTAGCTCAGTTATTATTTATTTTATTTTATTCTTTTCGGAAGGCTTACAGACAAATATCTTTATAATAATATCAATAATATAAAACTAAGTTGCTAATTACAAGCCCCCACAGATGAATACAACATGATTACTCCCTCATAGTCTAAGTTACTTTATATGCAAATAAATTATAACCATTTCGCTCCCTCAAAGAAAAAAAAAAATTATGCAAAGTGTCATGATCTAATTTGAAGTATTTTTTGAATACCAGCGTTTATAGTTCGGTTTAGATTACTTTGCTAACTTTGATTTTTTTTTCTATCGAGAAAATTTTATTTAGATAATCGTGTTTTCGCATCAATCCTCAACTTTAACATAAATATTTATTTCAAAATTAATGCTGTAGTATTTTCAATTTGAGGTAGGGTAGTGCCTTAAGGCGGTAAGCGGCAGAGTAGCCCACGAACTTCTCTTACGTTTTTTGCTATTTGCAGGTCAGTATCAAGTTGTATGTTGATCTAAATATGATTCGCAGCCCCGTAACAAATATGAATTTACAAAAATCCGGAGTCACACGTGTTAGGGCATAAATCAAATAGATTACCTACGTCTGACTCCGGATTTTTAATTTGTCTGTCTGTGATCTCTTGTTTATACCTTTTTAGTTGACTTTTTGTCGTAGTTGGGTTTAAGTTTTATAACTTTAATTTTTATTTTATTTTATTTTTTATTTTATTAGTTTGGAACAACAAACAGCTACACTATGGGATATTACAACATGATAACATAAATAACTTAAATAATAATATAGCCCACACCGCTGTTCACAGATTACCATTAATGACTAAACTTTAACATTGCTAGAAAATAAGCTGTTCATGCAATAAAATACATTATAAAAATAAAAAGAGGAGAAGTAGAGAGTTATACCTACTAATTATGAAATTACAAAATCAGTGTCTCATACAAAAGTCTGCGAAACTTTAGCATGGAGCACGTAAATACGTCCAAGTGGTCGAATTCTGCATTGTATGATGCTGACATTCGCCGAATTGGTGAACGCTCGCCAGCATTAGATCGGCAGGTACCTATTGCAAATAGTGTACCTGCACGCACCTGGCGTCTATGAACAGTTCTGGGGACTACATAACACAATACATTATTAATGTCGATACAGTCAAATTTGCCATTAACAATATTATACAAAGTCATTGCTTCTAATTGTTTGCGTCTGGAGCTCAGCGTCAGAAGATTGTATTTATTGAGCAACTGGTCATACGGCAGATACGTTCTGTGACATCTGTAATACATTGCACGAAGGAATTTTCGTTGTACATTTTCCAACATATCCATATATTTTTTATAGTACGGGTTCCAGATGGGCACGGCGTATTCAAGCTGTGAGCGGACTAGAGTTTTATATAGGCAGAGGTACGAGGAGGTCCGTTTAAAGTCGTGAGTTGATCTCATTATAAACCCAAACATCTTGTATGCTTTATTAATTATTTGTTCGACATGTAAATCCAAGCAGAGCTTGGAATCAAGCAATATACCCAGATCACGTACCGAATTTACTTTGTTCAGTGGGATACCACACAAAGAGTACACAAACCTAATAATATTTTTATTTTTGGTGAAATTAATATAGTTGCACTTGGGGATGCTTAGAAGAAGCTTACTTGTGTAACAATAGTCCGTCAGTCTGTCCAAGTCCTCCTGTAGAAGATAGCAATCCTGTATATTACGAATAGGTCTGAATATCTTAAGGTCATCTGCATATAACAAAAATTTTGAGTTGCGAAAGCAGTTACCAATATCATTTATAAATATAATGAACATAAGAGGACCGAGAATAGAGCCTTGAGGGACGCCAGAGGTAACCTGAATTGCATCAGAGTGGTAACCGTTGATTACAACCCGTTGACAGCGGTTAGTGATGTAAGAAATGAACCATCGCAACAAGTTACCACGGATGCCATTGAAGGCTATTCGGCTCAGCAGTAATTCATGATCCACCCTGTCGAAAGCTTTCCGAAAGTCTGTGTACACCGCATCAACCTGTATACGATTATCCATGTTGTCAAAAAGATCGCTAGAGAAAGCCAGTAAATTCGTTGTCGTTGATCGCTTTTTAACAAACCCATGCTGTTGTTGTATAATAGCGTGATGAAGAATAGGGTACACTTCGTTATGTACTAGTCTTTCGAAAAGCTTCGACAGGGTAGACAGAATAGAAATTGGTCGGTATTGCTCAACACTACGTTTAGATCCAGCCTTGTGTACAGGCGTGATATTAGCATGTTTCCATACAGTCGGCATGACACCTTCAGTCATGCATTTATTATAAATGATAGATAAGGGTCTACATATAAAAGAGGCAGTATTTATGAGAAAAAACGCAGACAGGCCATCTGGACCAGGGCCTTTAGTTGGATCCAGTGATTTCAGTTCTGTCATTATTGTTTCCTCCTTGAAGTGAAGGTCAGAAATAACTATGTCATTAGACATTGATTCAGAAGGTGGCTCCCATCGAGAAAGGGCAGGTGAAGCAGGCTCATATACAGAAGCAAAGAAATCGGAAAACATGTTGCAAATCGATTGAGGATCACTGGATAAAATGTTGTTATATTGTACTTTTGCCGGTAAACCGTGTTTGTCTTTGCGATTGGAAACATAGATCCAAAAATCTTTAATATTTTTATGAATACTATCCTCAATCGACTGAATGTATTTAGTGAAACATTTATCACAATTTTTCTTAAATAAGGCCCTGTGCTGAGAAAAAGTTTCGTAGTCTGCGAGGTTGCCATACTTTTTCCATTTGACCCATGACTTCTGTTTTTTTCTAAATGTGCTAATTAGAGATTTTGTGAACCATACTGGAAAGCCAGCCGTTCTAGATGCAGATAGTGGTGTGTGCTGCTTAATAATTTCATCAATTTTATTGTAAAATGTGCTAAGTGCATCTTCGGAATCTAGAGGCGTGAGAAGTTCCGTCCAAGCAGTACTCTGAATTTTACGGTTGATGTGCTCAAAGTCACATTTATAGAAGTTGTATTTTTGTAGGGGTCGCTTTTTCATTGGAAGAGTATCTACATTTAGACTTATATCACAGACAAAAGGTGGGTGAAACGTGTCGATTGGGAGTAGAGGTAACAACGCACTTGAAACCTTACAAGGGTGGTTTGATATCAGGAGGTCAAGTAATTTACCATTGGTATTTGCCACGACATTGTATTGTAGAGCATCGAGTAACGACATTAAATTATTTAATTGTGTACAAGTCGTGGATGAACCCATGCCCAACCCACCGCCGATTAAAGATACCGTTGGACTCGGTATGTTCCAGGTTATTTCTGGAAGATTGTAGTCGCCTACTATGTAGAAATGGTCAACGGTAGGGTCACTTAGTACCTGCTGTAAGATTTCAAAATGTTGTTCATATACAAGGGTCGCCGTTTTTGGAGGTATATAAGCGGCACTAATGACATGCCTCTTGGATGATCGCATACTAGGCACTTCTATAAGGACGTGTTCAACAAGGTTGCAAAATAGCGAATTGGTCGGAGTTATAGAAGTATCACATTCGGAGGACTTAAGTGTCCTAAGCAGGGCAACCAACACTCCGCCGCCATCCCTTTTCTTAGTGCTAATACGATCACGATCACACCTGTACACAATATAGCGCTGATCAATAAACTCATTATTGCCAATCTCAGGAATCAACCAAGTCTCTGTTAGTACGATGATGTCGTGGTTACAGTTCAGAATATTCATGTATAGCGTGTGTAATTTTGTACGGATAACCCTGCAGTTTTGGTAATATATATAGATAAATGTTTGTTACTCATCACGAGATATCAAGTATTCTAAATAATAATTACCAGCAATGTAATTACAAGGAAGTAACAGGTATTCGCTTGTGCAATGCTCAATACAAAGTTCAAAAGGTAGGTAAAAGTAAATATAATATTTCTCAGTTAAATAAATGATACCAGCCACACAACAAGGCTGAACCCCGACGCAACAATAATATATGTATTTAAAATAAATCACTACAAGATGGTTACTTAAAACAATACCATTGCGTAGTGTTACCATCATCAAAAAGTGCAGCAGAAACCGATCATGAGACAAATTAACACATTTATTATAGCGACGCGATAACAAGTATAATATATACTGTATAAAATAATAAAAAGTATAATCGTTAAATTCATCCAAGAATAATAAGTAGGTTGTTACCACAAAAGGACCGAAAAATCCAGACAGACACGAGCACTCAGATACATAATATTCATATACAATAGAATAACGTTTTGAAACATAAACATTCCATAATAAAAGGGTTAAAACATTAAAAAAGGAAGTAAAGTTATGCAAGTACAAAAACACATTGCAATTAAAGTGCGTTGGAGGAGGGGTCACTATCAATGTTGTTGTTCGACGGGCTGTTTTTAATCTTGCGAATATCGTCGTCTTTATGTATTGCAAATGCAGTATCACCGTCCCGTTCGCGTACGAGAGTAGTGGCGTTCCGAATCCAAACATATTTAAAGTGAAGCTGTGTGGCCACTTCCTTAACTTTGCGAAATAAATGCTTCTTTTTGAGTGGGGTTTATTTAATTTTTTTGGGGTAACAATATAATAATACTAGTAGCGCCCCGCGGTTTCACCCGCATAAGTCCTGATTCCGTGGGAATATCGCAATAAAAAGTATTCTATGTGTTAATCCAGGTTATAAACTATCTGTGTGCCAAATTTCATCCAAATCCGTTTTCTAGTTTTTGCGTGAAAGAGTAACAAACATCCATCCATCCATCCTCACAACGTTTCGCGTTTATAATATTAAGTAGGATATATTTTTGAAATGTGCGGATTAAGCCCTTTCATTTGATACCCAACATGGCCGTATAAAAATAAAAAAAATTTGTTCATTAATTCATTTCCTCTAGAGGGCGCCATATTCAATTAACGTCACGACATAGCCCATAAACCAGCGGACGATGAAGACACGTTGCACAGAAACAAACAACAAGCCGCGCGTCATATTGCGCGCCAGATGGCAACATCACGCGCTGTTGTGCAACGTTGCCGAACATGTTTAGCGTCACGTGTTGCGCCTCAAGTGTTTACTAGTGGATATGAGGCTTTAAGACCACTAGACCAACGCAGTAGTCTATGGTTACCTGTTATAATGTTCCTCATTAAATAACAGAAGATCCTTTTTACAGAAAAGCAGCTAAAGTACTAAAGTAATCTATCAGCTAAAGGCTAAAGGGTATTCGTTAAAACGAACACCCTTTATAACCGCTATTAAGCTGCTCTCGGCGCCGTGGGGCCACGAAACTCACGTTTTGACGCAAAAACAGGGTGAGCTCTGTTTTGTATTACATCAATATTCGGGAATGGTAAGCGTTTTGAGTGATAAGCTGAAGCGGTTAATGATTTGCGTTATAATGTGTAGCGCGACTTTGATAGCACAGCAATAGGGAATATGCATGTATTTTTTAAATATTTTTATTCGATAGTTTACATCGTCAAAATTCAAAATTCGACGGCAAAAAAGCAATTTAAAGTACTTAAAAAAATGTTTAAAAATATCCAACCGATCCGGGCTATTTAAACGCCCTCCATTTGGCGCGCTTGGTGTGGTGACGTCACAGTCCGTAAAAACAAACAAGCAACTGTCAAGTCAATGTCAAACAGTCCTTTTTGTAGGAGCGTTTGACATTGACTTGACACTTGTTGATTGACTTGACATTGACATTTTGATTGCTATCCCGGATTGTTACGTCACATCCGCTCTTAGTTTTTCAAGTATTTGAATTACCCACAGTTTTTTGGGACTTTAAAAAAAATAATTTCTCGCTCAAAAATAAATGTTATTCAAAAATATTGATGGAGGCATAATTCTGAAGTAATATAGTTTATAAAAAAATATATTTGACCCATATTTGAATCACATGCATATTCGCTATTGTACAGTCACGGACTTTAATTGATGAGCCACCTTCAAACTTTTCAATTTCGCAGTTTCATACATTCACGAGATTACACGATCAAACACGAACTGAAATCGCACGCTCGTAAACAAGATGAAAAATAAATTACTTTTAATCGGAAATAGTCTTATCCATAGAGGTTGACTAATAAGTTCTCAATAATAAAAATAAATACAATGTTGCATTAAGTTTATCCAATCTATTTGATACCGACCTCCTTTGAATCATAGCTCATCTCGATAATTTGAAGCAGACTTAACGAAGAAGAAGCAGACTTAAAGAAGAAAACTTAACTGAAGACAGTGACAGTTGAAATATCGATGTCAGAAACGTTACTTTCGAACTTGTCGAAATGACTATCAATATTTCTCCATACGCTAACGTTAGGTACTATCGCAACAGTAACCTAGCAACGATTGTCTATCGTTGCTAGGTTACTGTTGCTAGACCTGCAATTGGTTGACTTTGGGTAGTCACTCTGCTGTCAAGTTTTCAGTTCTGGGTCTCAGGTTAGCCAAACGGTAAAGATATGAAATATAATTTTCTTCTTCTAATACGAAGACATATGACTTTTCGTGTCGGGAACCGAATAAACCCGATTTGCATTACACGGCTAAAATACGAACAGTGCTAGATGGCTCATCAATTAAAGTCCGTGACTGTATCTATTTGATTCTGCCGGTTTGATTTGTGCCGAAATCAATCCGGCTTGCTACTGAGAAATTCTTGATGGAAAATTCCAATAACACTTTGTCCGACCAGGGGGCTTAAAACGGTCACTTTAGCCGAATCATAATATGAAAATATTATGAATCATCGTAAAATGTCACAAACTGACGAAATAATTCATCTGTTTGACAGTTTTCTATGGAGATTCGTAAAATGATCCACAAATTATGAATTGCTTTTATGTAAATTTAGAGGAATTGCTAATGACAGCTTGAATTCAGGAAATTAACTGCTTTTAGAGGAATTGATAATGTGGCTGGTTTAGCCCCCCTGGGCATTGAAGCTAGAATCTCATGGTCAGCAGGAGCGTTTGCGACCCCTAGACCAACAAGGCAGCCACAGAGGGAAGATCACTTGGATATATAAAGAAAATTATAAAAAAGAAACCGACCTATACTTAACTTAAAAGAGAAAAAACAAGCATTATAATCTATTGAATTTTGGTAAGTGGTAAGCGTAGGCCACAAACAAAAGTTATACCATATTTCAGAATATTAGTTTGTCCCAAAATTCTCCCCCTCCTTCTGGGGCAGTCAAATCAAAACAGAGTAGATTCTAGAATAATAGAACCGCTCGTTGCTTCTTCCTTGGACCTCACCCTACAGCTATTAATATTCATAGTGTAATTAATTTCAGTGCGCCACTGACACGATATTTATTTTCACCCAATAATTATAGCCACTGATTGGGTAGCGCGTTGTCCTGCTAATTTGTACTATTTGTTAGCAAAACATTGATTTTAATCAGATACAAGCTGGTTTTAAATTGACTCTTGCATATCTTAGACCTAGCTGTTGCCCGCGACTTCATCTGCGATCCAAGATAAAAGTAGCCTATGTCCATCTCCAGATCACGGTCTACCCATGTACCCAATTTCATCCAAATCCCTTTAGCCGTTTTAGCGCGAAAACGTTACAAAAAAACTCACTTTCGTATTTTACGTGGAAAAAAGGAACTCTTTATTTGTTATCAAAAGAATTTTGAATTTTCATAGCCATAACTTAAGAAATTATAGGTTTTCCATACAAACTTTCATCCCCTTAATCCTCATTAGGGTCATTTTTGAGACAAAAACAAAAAACAACCGACTTCAAAAAAAACACGAAAAAAGTGAAAAATAACTTTAATTTCGGAAGTCGGTGTCTTTGCTTTTTAATTTTCGTTTTTTGCCACCGACTTCCGAAATTAAAGTTATTTTTCACTTTTTTAGTGTTTTTTTTGAAGTCGGTTGTTTTTTTTTTGTAAAAAGTTTTTATTTTTCACTTTTTAGTGGTGGTACCTACCCCACACAAGTTACTACCTGCTATGTAAATAACAGTGAAGGAGTCTAATAATTATATCGTCTACATAGACTGTGGGAAAAATACGTAATATTGAAGCTAGCTCAAAAACCACGCAAGCAAACTTAATAAAATTTATATGGGACCATCTCGGGAGTATACCCTTTCGAACTAAAAAAGAATTTTTAAAATCGGTTCACAAACGGCGGAGTAATCGGTGAACATACATAAAAATAAAAAAAAAATAAAAACCTATCATCCGAACGTAGTACCTCCTCCTTTTTTGAAGTCGGTAAAAAAGTAGCCAACGTCCTTCCCCGGGATCTTCTTCGGGATCTTCATGCCAAATTTTATCGAAATCCGTGGTTTAGGCGTGAAAAGGTAACATTTAGACAGACAGAGTTGATGTTTTGATTTGATTGAATTCCACCCTAAGAATGCTCCTTTCTGAACCCACCATAACGGCCCAACACAGGAAACAATTTCTCTGCATTCAATCTAAAATCTTGCAAACCATTAGGCATCTTCCCACACATAATTGGGGACGTCCTATTCTCCTGTCGATTTCCCCTCCCGATGCTGGAGAAAGGCGTTCCCACATCCTACGGATATGTGGAGGAAGTCACATCGAGCTGCATGATTAAAATGTCTTCCGATCAAATATATTTTCAATCGATGTCTTATGAAAAGAATTAATCAAGTTATGTTTTCAATTTCCTTAAAAAATAATGTTGGAAACATGCAGTTTATTAGTGACAGTCCTTTCGTTTATTTAAAACACAAAATCAAAATCAACACTTATACTATGGAATGTAAGGGGTTTATTTATAAACGTTGCTTAAAGTTTTTAATGATTAGCGAGTGTTTAAGGTGGATGCGTTAAGGTAGCCACCGAAATTAAAATTTTCTTACGTTTTTTGCAATTTTCAGGTCAGTATCAGTCAGTATCAGGTTGTATGTTGATCTTAATATTATTTGCGACCTGCAAATTGCAAAAAACGTAAGAAAATTTGAATTTCGCGGGCCACCTTATTGCATCCCCCTTAACCAAACATTTTTAACGTTATACCGTCACTTAACGTTTCTAAGGAGTGACACTAGTTTCTGAAAAAAAAAAGAGAGTGAAGAAAAAGAAATTGCGAAATTATTCTACAATTCTTCAAAATTGTCTAGATATTATTTACCTATCTAGAGAATTTCTAGGTCAAAGAATCAGCATTGCCATCCAACATGGCAATGCTGCCAGCCTTTTGGGAACTTTTCCCACTGACAGCAATGCGGAAGAATTTTTTGCCTTTTTACATAATGAATTAGGTTAATTGTTGTTTACGTAAATATTATTATTTTATTCCTGAATAAAAAGTAATTATTTCTCTGCAGTTTTTATTTATTTATTAATTTCAGGACATTTACAGGATACCCCAATGCGATAAATGCGCTTATCTTGATATCTATAACTTGTGAATTCACTCAGAGAAGTTGCACGTTGCACTTTTTATAGGCGATTCTCACGGAAATAATTATATAAGAATGATAAATAAAACAAATTATTTAAAAGACAAAAACCCGCCTGCAAAAACCCATAACTTAAAAGAGAAAAAACTTTTTACAAAAAAAAAACCGACTTCCAACAAAAACACTGTTTTTGCTTTTCAATTTTCGTTGTTTGCCACCGACTTCCGAAACTTTTTCACGTTTTTTGTGTTTTTGTTGGAACTCGGTTTTTTTTTTTGTAAAAAGTTTTTATTTTTCACTTTTTATTTGTGGTATCTACCCCACACAAATTCAAATACCACTACCTGCTATGTAAATAACAGTAAAGGAAAATTAAGATATCATCTACATACGCAAAGTGGGAAAAATACGTAATTATTGAATCTAACTCAAAAACTACACAAGCAAAATTAATAAAATGTATATGGGACCACCTCTGAAGCATGACCTACCAAACAAAAGAGAATCATCAAAATCGATTCATAATTGGCGGAGTAATCGCGTAACATACAACAAACAACAAAAAAAAAAATACGTACAGACGAATTGAGAACCTCCTCCTTTTTGAAGAAGTCGGTTAAAAAAAGATAGTGAAGAATAAAAATTCGTTTTAGGGGACTGTCATGTAGTTTTGACATTCGAAAAGTGCTCATTATCAGCCAAGTTTGCATAAATGACTTTTGATTTTGGTTTTTATTAAATGTTCGATCCGTTATTCCGGAAAGTATAATAACAGCAGATTATAATTACACGATTTATTATAGAAATTTTCGCATAATGGTGGAAAATGGATGATAATTTTGAATGATAATATTGTTTTTTGTTGAAATTGGAAGTAATGGAATAAACATTGTATTTAAATGTAGGATGTTAATTGCTACTTAGGGCAACGAACAGAGCCAGATATTTTCGTACTTTTGTTTTGACGAAAAAATACTACTTACCAAGTTTTTTTTAAACATAAATGTGTATTGGTTGACGTCATCATATAGAATATCAATCTGCCTTTTCCCAACTATGTTGGGGTCAGCTTCCAGTTTAACCGGATGCAGCTGAATACTCTAGAGTCTCTCGAGTATTTTACATGGACCGACTGCCTGTCTGACCTCCACAATCCATTAACTGGTTAATATGATACCCCTTGGTAAGACTGATTGTCAGACTTTCGGGCTTCTGACGTCCCGTAACGACTGTCAAAGATCCACGAATGACAGCCGGGACCAACGGCAACGGCTTAACGTGTTATCCGAGGCACGGAGGAGTCTCGGTATGTAAAGATGGTCAGCCATCCACGGACCAACCCTGGCAAGCGTACCTTAACCTGATGGATCGACCCGTGCGGCTGTTATTACTTAGCCACGATCTTCTCATCATAGTACAGAATATAATGACACGAAATTGAATATAGGTAATAGAACGGGATAAAATAGGATAAATGGAATTATTACACAAGAATTTTATCGAATTGAATCGAGAATATACGGTTATTACCATATACTATATTGTCGTGTAATACCTCGGTTAGACCAGAATACAGCAGTAAAAATATCAACAGCCAACTAGTCTGTGAGATTGGGAGCGGTATTCACTGTCCATTATTAATAAGTGCGAATCGGACTCGCGCACGAAGGGTTCCGTACCATTATCTATAATAACGGCAACGTTTGTTGTATGGGAGCCCCTTAAATATTTATTTTATTCTGTTTTTTAGTATTTGTTTTTATAGCAGTAAAAGAAATACATCATCTGTGAAAATTTCTACTGTCTAACCATCACGGTTCATGAGATACAGACAGACAGAGGAGTCTTAGTAATATGGTCTCATTTTACCCTTTCACATATACCTACAGGGGCACTTATGAAACATCAGTACTTAGGTGCACGGTTCGAATTGGTGATTGATGAAAGAGCCGGCAAGACCACGGTGACTCTTTTAAATACAAATGGCTTTCTACAATGTTTTTAAATTACAGTTTTAATAAGTATGGAAGGACAACCGGAATGCAAGGAAAATTAAAATAGGGAACAGAAAATAATCGCATTGGGTTCAAATGGAAAGCAATCAAATTCTCTGTGACCCATTTTATATACACAATCCAGACGCAAGCGACGCGACGTTACATAGGAATTTAATATACTACTGTCTTAGACGCATAACAGAGGGAATTTCTCATTGTAATACGAACATACGAATGAATTTTCTTAGAGTAATATTAGGGAATGTACTAAATGTATGTATGGAGGGGTCCGTAGCAATAACAGCCGCACGGGTCGATCGATCAGGTTAACCTTCTCTTGCCAGGGTTGGTCCGTGGATGGCTCTTTACATACCGAGACTCCTCCGTGCTTCGGAAAGCACGTTAAGCCGCCCAAAACTTAATTCACACTCATTCGTCAAAACGTCAATTGTGTCTCATTCACACTGAATGAGACAAAATTGACGTTTTATTGTTATTACGTCTATGGGCGTTTACTGTCCGCGAAAGTGTTAAACAACTCTTGCCGCGGTCGGTCCGTGGATGGGTGACCACCTTTACATACCGAGATGCCCGTACTTCGTAAAGCACGTTAGGCAGAGGTGTGCCTATAGTACACCCACATTTCGCCGTCCCATGTAATATGAGGCGAGCCTATTGCCATCAACCGGGCCTAAGTCCCGACTCCGGGCTGCTACTGAGCAATTCCAGATGGAAAAACCCAAACACTTTTCCCGACCCGGGAATCGAACCCAGGACATCATGCTAAGCAGTACCGCTTGCTACCACTAGAACAACGAGGTACACGAAATAATGATTACCAAACCAAAATTATCAATACCAACCATGATTGTTGTGACGTAACAATAATTACAACCGTCGTTAACCCATCGACGACGGTACACATCGTTATTTGTAACAACGTGATATTGAAAGGGTTGACTCATAAACGGTATGGGAGTTAGAAAGGAGTATGGATTACATAATAATAGAAGAATAGAATAGAATTCATTTATTTCAGGTAAATACCACCCATAGCCGACATAGAACAATAAAAATCTCAATAAAACAAAAACAAATAAAAATTAAAACATCAAATTAAATTAAAACAAATAAAATAATTAAATCAAATCCAATCAAAAGAAATTAATAAATCAAATCACTTTAAAATAAATACATAATTAAAAACAATAAAATAAATATACACAGTCAACGAAAAACCAACAAAATATGCGTGGCTTGAGCTTTTTTACGTTAATTTTAAAAATGATAATAACATTTTATAATTTGATAGATAGATAGATAGAACACTCATTATTATGTAGCATTATGCTGAGATAGGCTTTTTGGCCTCGCACAAGTTTTCTTTGCCCTTTTATTTTTTTAATTACTTGATTTACTGATTTTGTTAGTTCTAATGTTTGTTTTTATTGTTTTATTTCCTGAGCGTGTTCCAAATAAAATATTTTTAAGTACCCCATAAAAATGACAGATATAAATTTATAATTTTTATAATTTGCAATTTAAACCAGTAACTTAGTTTTAATGAAGTTGATGTTTACTTGAACACTGTTTAATATAGATGCACTGGCACTTGGACTAATTAAAACTTTAGCATTAACTATTCAAACTTGGTTCAAGAAATCTAGAACTTGTCTAGAACATTCTGTTTGTCTTTGTCTGCTCATTAATCTTGAGTTGACTAGTTATGAGTTTTAATCTATATCTACAGGATCAAATATAATTAGCTAGCGAAACTCCGTAGACACGATAGGCTTCGATATCTAAACATGAAAAAAAAACAAAAAAATATATTTGAAAAGCAAAAACTCCGCCTGCAAAAACGCATAACTTAAAAGAGAAAAACGAGCATTATAATAAGTAGAATTTTGGTATAACAGGCGGGGAACAAACAAAAGTTACACTCGCTGAGAGATTCTGAGAAGGAGAGCGTTAATTGCCTGAGGTAGGTACCTACCTTATGTATAACGCGCACACACACTTTTTTAACCGACTTCTTCAAAAAGGAGGAGGTCCTCAATTCGTGTGTATGTTTTTTAATGTTTGATAAAGTTAAAACACTTTTCTTCTGGAAGGTACACATTGTTTTATCATGGGATTCAATGGAAATAGCAAATGGGACCCATCGGTAATATCTAAAAAATGGGATCGAAAACCGGGATCCAACGAAAATAAATCGTTTTTCTCGGATTTTTTGTTTTCTATATAATTTTATTTATTTCAAGCTTTTTGGTTTTATAACTATAGCTTTTTGTTTTTGGTTTTAAGGATCCTACATAATCAGCCTATAATGTTCCCACTGCTGGGACACAGGCCTCCTCTCCATGAGAGGGAGTGGGCCGTAATCCACCACGCGGGCCCAGTGCGGATTGGTAGATGACACATGTCTTCGAATTTTTGGTTCTAAGACATGCCGGTTTCCTCACGATGTTTTCCTTCACCGTTTTGAGAGCAGTGGTGATGAAATTATTTACACAAAGTAAAGCGCCTGTCGGGGTTCGAACCTACGACCTACAACTCGTAAGTCGCGGCCGTTACCACTGGGCCACCACTGCTCTCTTTTATAAAACGAAGTCCTCCGCCGCATCTGTATGTCGTCTTGTTCGCGATAAAATCGGAAACGACTGCATTTCTACCGATTTTCATGCTGTTCACCAATGGATAGAGTAGTTCTCGAGGAAGGTTTTAGTATTATAATAACTGACATCCACGCGGGCGAAGCCGCAGGCGTCAGCTAGTATCATAATTATATATAAGTACAACGTCCCGCTACAATGGCGAAATTAATTTAACACACGGGTAGGGCTAGTGGCCAGTAACCATAAAAATTATAATAAAATAAAATAATTCGTAAATTGAAAAAAAATAATTTTCAAACAAACTAAATAATAAAAAAATAACCAAAATTGAGATCACTCTTTGTAAAAGATTCATTCATGTAGGTAACTACCAGCTGGCTTACGTTCCATCGGTCAAGATCCTTTGGCGGCATAATTTCTAGGAAATTGCGCGGCTTACCTTTTATTTGCCTACATATGATCCGTGACCCCGGCAAATGAACTCTTCGCTACAATTCTTTAAGTACAGGTTGCTCCAGGATGGTAATTTAGAAAATTGTAAATAAATCAATAAATAATACCATTCAATTAAATTAAAATATTTTCCTAAAACGAATACGCGAAATCGGATACGTGTGTTAAATAATGTCGTCATGGTAGGGGCACGTTGTATACATAAATATTGGAATTGACGCATTACTAGCTTTTATTCGATACCAATAAAGCTGTATTGTTTTTTTTTAAACCTTCCCCTCCTTTTTTTTGTATTAGTAGAAACAATATAGACATAATTATTATATTATAGCCTATGTCACTAACACAATTAAGACGAATCTAACGACACCTCATTAGCTAAAATCCATCAAGCCGTTTAGGCTACAGAGCGTCCCAAAGATATAGACATACATACACACATACATAACTACATATCAACATACATACACTCGAAAAACATTACCATCCTTCTGGGGCAGTCGGGTAAAAAATAAGATTTGACAATTTTTTTTTTGAGTCGAGGATGGCTGTTTCGGTTTTTACTTGAAGTATGTGTTGAGAACATTTGTTTTCATTAGGTTTATCAAACAATCAGGTTAAGCTACGCTTGCCGCAGTTGGTCCATGGATGGGTGACCATCTTTACATGAAAATGATGACAAAGGACAATTATGATTGATATCTAATATCCATAAAAAGGCCTTTTTCTAACTGGAAGCGGCCTTGACAAATAGTTTAAAAAACCAACCTCATTACTTAAATTCTCAATTGACATTCAAAATTAGAATGTGAATATTGCCAGCACCATTCCCATTCCCTCTTTCTATTAAAAGCTAACTTTGTACCTAATTATTTCACCCGTTTTCCTCACTATTAAATACACACAGTATACTACTACTACACAAATAGTACACAAGTACACAAATAATACACAAGTACACATTCTACTGCCGTACTACTGTGTGCACTCGTTCCCCTCTCTTAATGACGTTTGTGTTTGCTGCAGTTTGAAGGCAAAGAGGAAGTGTAGTTGGTGGTACAAATGCATTCAATTCCTGCTATCTCATTGCGTAACATATGTTCGTAACCGATTATGACTAATTTGTTACATTTTGACATTTGTTCTATATTAATTGCGTTATTTATTTCGTTGAGCAGATTTTTTTTCGAACATATTATGAAGGAATGGATTAACAATTTGTTTCAAACCGATTCAGATTGGGATTGGTCGTGTGTTACGGAATTATGGTGCTGTTCTGTAGTTTGAAATAATAATATGTTATCTGTATGGATGTTTGTCTATAATCGGGTCTTGGTAAATACAAGGAATTGGCAACAACGTCGTCGTTAAATGAACTGTAATTACCTATACCTACTTTTACTAAGTGTGGGGATACTGGCAATACCTATTTGCTTGAAGAATTTTCCAATGTCCAGCACGCGTAGCATGACCACCGTACACAGACTAATTAGTCTCACCGTAGAAACAGATTTTGTCGACGGAAGAATAGACAAAATTACAGATAAACAACAATCTGTCATTTTGTCGATCTGTTTTTTGTCTGAGGTGGTTCCGAAAATAGGCGGTCCCTTTTGAGTATCGACAAATAATAAAATGCCAAAAAATTTTGATTACGACTCAAACATTTTTCATTAACTCTGTAATACTAATCTAGGCAAGCATGATGATTGTATGACACATCGGGTCACATCGGTTAATCATCATCAGCCTATAGCTGTCCACTGCTGGACATAGGCCTCTCCAATTGCACGCCATTCAGCTCGATTCTCGGCAGCTCTTATCCAGATGTTACCAGCCACCCTGCGAAGATCGTCGCTTCACCTAGCCTGAGGGCGTCCTACCTTACGTTTGCCGATTCGCGGTCTCCACTCAAGAACATGTCTACCCCAATGGTCATCGGTTCTATGGCTAATATGGCCGGCCCATTGCCACTTCAGCTTGCTTATTCTGTGAGCTATGTCAACAACTCATGTCACATCTGATAAGGATCTACAATCATGGTCAACCAGTAGTAAGCTAGCCTGTACTTGAGTGGACCGCGAATCGACAAACGTAAGGTAAGACGACCTCAGGCCAGGTGGAGCGACGATATTCGCAGCGTGGCTGGTAGCAGCTGGATGAGAGTTGCCGACAATTGAGCTGAACGGCGTGCATTTGGAGAGGCCTATGTCCAGCAATGGACTACGATAGACTGGATTGATTGATTGAGAGAGCTAGCGTTGCGATCCATACTCAGTCCTCCTCCCTTCCTTCTAAGTAGGTATAAGAAAAAGACCATTTCTTCAAACAAATATTTCAATAAACCTACAAAGGTAGTTAATTCCCCATTAAACTAAAGCTTTCTACACTTAACTTTAGCTCCAAATCCAGACATAGGAATTCAGGAGAGCTTTACGAAAACAATTAGTACAATCAAACGGATTCCGTGGGTAGTTTCGGTCTGGTGGCGCCCTCTGAACGCGCCATTGGTTACTTAACGACCCGCTAAACTGCGCTGACGACATCTTCCAAGGAATTGATGGCAGATGAAGTTATATAATCTTTGGGGAAGATGGTTTTATAAAGGAAAAGATGACCTGTGAAGGAAAATTATTATTCAAGGTAGGTAGCCTCCTAGCATAATTATTATTATTACTTATCAATTTGCATAGCCTTTTCCCAACCATGTTGGGGTCGGCTTCCAGTCTAAGTCGCAGCGGCGGCGGCGCGGTGGCAGCGCGGCGCGGCGGCGTCGGCGGCGGCGTCGTTTGGTTGAGCACTCAAAATCGAAAGGTAAAGTTTACAGGTTTTCCTTCCAGTTTTTGGGCAATGTTCGAATATTCATAAACATTGAACTCATTAAATCATTATCCTTTGTTTTCCGACGTTATTCAACTCAAAATTAATGCAATCTCCGAACGCTCCGAACACTCAAATATTTTTTTAACTAAACTCTGTTTTTTAATCTCGTTGACTGATTTGACATTTCAAGTGATTGTTGTTTGTTTTTTTCAATTTGGAGTTTGACATTTGAAGCTGTCAAATTAGTCTATGAGATTAAAAAAACAGACTTTAATAAATATGGAGAGATTCCTTACCTTCCACTTAAATATATCCATACATTCATATCCATTGAACTCATATATCCTTTATCCTCCCAACATCAGGTAAAAAGAATGCACTCTTCAACAAAAAATATGAAGAGACTGCTTACCTCACAACTCAATTCACTCACTCCTAGTTGCCTCCTCAGTAAGTACAAGACGAAGTGAAACTGATTTACGAGAGCACGCCGACGTAATTAGCCTTCTGATGGATTCTGAATTTTTAAGCTTTGAGCTGCAAACATCTTTGGGGGAATTACGTGTGATAGGAACTCTGTTGCTATAAAGATACCCGTGTAATAGAAACCCGTGAATGTAATGATCTGATTGTTTTTTCAAACATCAGTCAAAATTCAAAACGTTTTTACACGTTGACAATTTTGCATTCTCAGTTAGTTTTTTTTTTTTCTCAGGCAGTTTGTGAAGACAGATGAACAATTATATTTTTATGTGTATCCTGCCCGTTGAAATTGATAATACATACTAATAAAAATACTTTGTTACTGTGATGTTTGCTTTCAATATCAGCAGGCAACTTCACTTTGTATAGAAAAAGCTATGTCTATTCTTCGTAGAGATAGAAAGCGCCATGCTACGCCTGCAGTTCAAAACACCCAATATTACTACTATTTATTACTGAACAGTGCACTATTTTACTAAACTACAATACCGATGAGGCCAACCTTCTCACTAAACAATAGTAGCTCTTTTAGTGTTTTTTGTTGGTTATGATCGTATGTCTCAGTACGAGGAGCTCGTGGCTACGTAATAAAAAGCCGCACGGGTCGATCCATCAGGTTAAGCTGCGCTTGCCGGGGTTGGTCCGTGGATGGGTGACCATCTTTACATACCGAGACTCGTCCGTGCCTCGGAAAGCAGTTGGTCCCGGCTGTCATGCGTGGATCTTTGTCAGTCGTTACGGGTCGTCAGAAGCCCGAAAAGTCTGACAACCAGTCTTACCAAGGGGTATCGTATTACCCGGTTACTGGGTTGTGGAGGTTACATAGGCAGTCGCTCCATGTAAAATACTGGTATTCAGCTGCATCAAGTTAAACTGGAAGGCGACCCCAACATAGTTGGGAAAAGGCTAAGCAGCAGATGATGATCGTATGTCTCAGTATCCCCGTTAGACGAAGTATAATGAGTAGATAGTAAAATAGAGATCATAATTATCATTAGGGAACAAATCAACATGAGTTTCATTAATAGGCGCCAAAATTTTTGGTGGGCCTAATCGCCGAACAAAAATTACTATCTCCTTTATAACTATCAAACTCTAGATTCATATTCTCAAATACCACAATATTGGTTAAAGCAAAACAATTTTTAACAAATCACAGGAACACCATAATAAAGAAGCCACAAAAATAAACCAACAGAGAAATCTAACATAAAAGCTAAAATTACAAAAGAATCAATATTTATACCGTTAGGAGAACACCGGAGGAACTAACGAGGTCTGAGAAAGATTGGCAAAGTCTCCAGGGGGAGAACTGGTACGTTTCTTAGACCCTGAACATGAATGTGTAGGTTTTGTAGTAGGTAGATAAAGAAACACCGGCCAACTGCGTGTCGGACCACGAACAATGAACGGTTCCTTAGGTGGGGTGAATTTATGCCAAGCACAAACTTAACATGGTATTTGAAGAACGTGTTCTTCCATACGAAATGTATGGGAGCACATGTTTCTGCAACTGCATATGTAAGTTGGTCGATTATTACTCGTTAACTTGCAGAGCCTACTTAGCTGTCATAGTTTTCCTTTTAATTTCGTTATTTAAACTACAGCCGTGAATTTTTTCACATATCCAAAACTAACCATTTAGCTGGTAGAACACTTGACTCTAACAAAAATTAGCACATTAAAGTTTAATATTTTGAAAACAGATCCCCGAATCCTAAAATGGTTTACATAAACTTACAATATTTTTGAACGACTTTGCCAACCCACACCATGGGATAGACAAAAAAAAAACGCCGCATAACGAGAAGGGGACGTACGCCAAAATAAATCGGCTGTTCCCTACATACATATATGTTCGCATACCTCGTCAAAATATATGGAACAGCTGATTTTACACCTGTAAATAAATAATATTTTATCGTCACTTCCTATTGCTATGACACGTAACTGTTTGACCCAGAAAATAGCTTATTGCGCTTTTAGTTTCAAAGAAGCACGAGTTTTGAAATGAAAATGAAAGATGATACGAGATAACATGGATATGGCAATATTGGCTTACTATTTTCTTCATATTATAAGGACTTAATTATTTTCGATTTCAGGATTTAGTAGTATTTATTGGGCTTATTAATTGTGATTCGCACGAATTTACTCGCTAGACCAGCTTCTGGAGTGCTGATTCGCCTACAAATAAAGAAAAAATAATATTAGGTATTTAAAAATATCGATTCACCCGTTTCGGGAGAGTAAATTCGTGCGAATCAAAAATAAGTAAGCCATTTATTGTTGTCTATTTTCAAAGAATGAATGAAGAAGTTAGGTTTTTGAGTTTTAATTCTAATTGTATTAACACACTTCAATCACAATACATACTTACAAACATTCAATACACTTATTCATCATTCATTTCCATTATTAATTTTTTTCTTTGAAGCTCATTATTATTTTATTTTCTTATTTAAGATCCAGTTTCTATTTTTTTTAAATTATTCAATCTTTTGATACTTACCTACATTTATACATTATCTTGACTGTACTAAGAGAGCTGGGTGATCTGTAACTCAGGATCCTCCTACAACAGACACCTTTCTCTATTTAAGATTGCGCATCTCATTAACCTGTGCCTGTAATATGATGTTGAGATAAATAAAGATTTTACAATCTGAATGATTTTGAAGGAATCCATTCAATAGGAATAGGAATCTAATCCATTGCTTCATAATTGTATGAAAGCCATTACTACTGTTAGATTGTTAATAAAGGCTATTTATTATCATGATCACTATACAATATCTTGTAAGTAGATTGCGACACTAACACTCTACCTATTGCTTGATGTTCGTGCTTACATAGTAAACTTCAAACTAAGATGCAAGGCCCCAACAAAGTTAATCAAATTCACATTAACATTCATGCATGCCACAGCTTGCCTAACAATAAATTCTAGATTACTAGATATAGGTCAAACTAGTACTTAGAGGCTACCGTGGAGCAATTAGCGTGGGATTCTGTTGATAACATGTAATAGTTATATAGCAAATGGTATTTAAATAAGATAGCATGTTTGGATAGGGTTTACAATGTTGAAAGCCCTAAATGATGAAATGCCCTGTCTGCCCTGACTTGATGTTGAATGGAGCCCTTCGTGTGATGCGTTCAGAAAACTGCTGGGGTTGCCATGGCGTTACAGTGCGTCAGGGTTGTTTGCGGTGGCGCGTGTAGATTGTTTTTATACAATAATGCGCAAGCGCGCAGCATCAATGGTGGCACTAGTCATGGCCAGCCCGAACAGGGTTCTGAAAATGATAACTGGCAGAGTGGACTGTCTGTATATAATTCAGTGCTGTCAGTTATATGTTTCACCGTATTGGGTTGTTTACTAACACGTAGTTTTAAGGAAAATGTTATTAACCCTGTATGAGTGAGTGACTGAGTCTTGCCTCGAATTAAAGATTTTTGATTTGATTTGATTTGAAATGGCCTGGAGGGTCAAGGTCTTACTTTTGAAGTACGTGGTTCTGAGTTCGATCCTGGCAAAGGCTAATGAGATTTTCTCAATGTTTCGTACGTAGCTTCGCTACGATTTCGTACGAATTGTTAAAGACAGGTTTTTAAGATCGCTGACTAGCAATTATTGGACTCGTGTAGACTCTATAGTCCATAGGTTTAGGTAGTTAAAAAAGGGTAAACAAAAAAAAACCACGTGACTCATAGATGCTAAACCTTTTATTTATAATGTTAAAATCATATTATACAGTAGGCTCTATTCTGAATCTGAATCTGATGATCTATCTGTCACATTAATAATAGAGCGTTCAGTGGTATCATCAATTATTTTGTCTAATTTGAACATTTTCTGTTCTTCTTTTAGCGCTGTCAACAAAGGCGTCTGGTTAACCGACTAAACGTAATACCTGCGACTTCAGTTGTCAAGCTACGTCACAGTTGTACTCTTGAATTTAGAGAAGTTATCTAATACGTTGTATTTTCTAAAAGGTTTGGGGAACCTGTCTTTTGGGGTTCTTTACAATAGACAGATTACAAAATAATATATCATTTTATTAAATCTAACAAAAAAAATGTGCTCAAGCAGTTACATCTACGAAGAGTAGCTTAAGAATAAATGATAACGTTTAAAATACTATAATAAAAGAGGAAACTATCCTGTGATCGAAAATAAATTTAATTTTGTTATAACGTATACAAGAAAGTGTCAACTATACAAAACCCTTTTTACTATTTGTTTACCTTTTATTAACTACCTAAACCTTTAGAGTATAGTTTCTTTTTTTTTCAGACATCTTTCTTTTCCGTAGTTACCACTTATACATTTAAATTACAAACTATTATAAATTCAAAACAGATAAAAACCCAAAATAAAATTGTGATAAGTTAGTAATTTTAGTAAAAAATAAACACAAGGCTTACATACTTCTTTGAACTCAAACCTATACTATTCCGAACTATTTATACAAACTCATTACTAGTTCTACGTTGACCTCAAAGGCGTAGTCGGTTAAAAAAAAAACTTGTTTGGTTAGCAAATCTGAGCCCGAAGAATCCATTTAGCTCTTTAAAGGCTCCTGTTGAGCACTAAAGCAATGGAAAACTAGTCTATTTTAGAGTTCCTTATTACCTTTGGTTTTAAATTATTTTTGAGATTTGGTCTCATAGTAAAAGATGGTCGTTGTAATGATTATGACACTCCCATAATGTATGTCCCTCATTTAACCCCTTACTGCATAAATTATGAAGGAGGTAAAATAAAAAAAAATACCTTTCCATAATTAACTAACACCCTGTATAAAGATAATCCCGGTGAGAAATCATCAATAGATTTTATTCATTCAGTAAAAATCTTCATGTTCCTGGGCTATATCTAACGTTATACATACGGGCTATATCCTGAACTACATTAAAAGGTACAGAACTCCGACCGGACCAAACTCACCGACACAATTTCAAATCTGCAACCGTTTTTACAATTTTTAAATGCCCCCTATTTAGAACCATATCACCCCCCACAACTCGAGGCTACCCTTAGCAATTCAAAGGAAGGATGGTTTTAGCATTTAGATTAAAAATAGCTTCCATCCCCCCTATAGTGCGGCGGCACGAATTCTAATCCATTTCCATCAACCATGGTCACGGGACGTGACAAAGAAATAGATGCATAATTATAGTTAGTAAACATCACGCCTGTATTCCCCGAAGGGATAAGCAGAAGTGCACCTCCAGTACATACACATTTCGCCAGTTATGTTTAAGTCTCATGCAATAGGGAGCGAGCCTATTGCCATCAACCAGGCATAAATCCAGAATCCGGGCTGCTACCGAGAAATTCAAGATGGAAAAGGCCCTACCCTACCTCAAATTGCTTAGCATGATGCTCCGTTATGCCAAAAATACTGCAGCATTAATCTATACTAATATTATAAAGTTGTTTGTTTGTTTGTTTGAACGCGCTAATCTCAGGAACTACCGGTTGGAATTGAAAAATTCTATTTGTGTTGGATAGTCCATTTATAGAGGAAGGCTATAGGCTATATAACATCACGTTACGACTAATAGGAGCGGAGCATTAATGAAAAATGTTGCAAAAACGGGAAAAAATATTCCTTTTTGAGAGCTTCCGTTGCGTGCGCTGCGTAAACGTTTTAAGTTACGCGAATATCATGGAATAATCAATGGAATTGTTCCTCTTTAAACGTTCTAAAAAAAAGTCCGCGACAGCATATGTCTATCTTTTAAGATTGACTCACTATAACCTTTTTTATGGTATTCAAATTTGTTCGAAATTAATACATTATTTGCGAAGGATTTTTATTAACATAATATTAATTCTTATTCAAATAAATAGTTTTAACATCAAGGGTATTTATGTAGCAGTAAAACACTTTTTAATTCATTCGAATCGGACATTTAATTTCGAAGTTATCACGAGTTTATGAATGCAATACGCGAACTTTTCGACGCCGGCGCCGCGCCTCCGCAGCGTTCCCTACTCTAGAGAGGAGAGGATGGGCACACGGGTAGACCATGACCTGGAATAGGGCATAGGATACGTTTTATCCCTACATTCCCACGGGATCGAGACCTACGCAGGTGAAACCGCGGGGCACAGCTAGTTTTGAAATAAATATATTATGTTAAAGTTGAGGATAGATGCTAGGTCCTAAGTTTGGCGAAAACACGATTACATAAAATTTTCTCTATAGAAAAAAATCCAAAGTTACCTCTACATTGAACTATAAACCGCTGGTATTAAAAAAATACTTAAATTTTGATCATGAAACTTTGCATAATAACTGAACTAACTATAAAGCAGGTCTTATGTGTATTTTTTTAGTTACCATTATTTTCACCGTAAAATTCACAATTACCTAAACTATTCGAGGCTCGAGAGCCGCCAGCATCCCACTGCGTCTCGCTCTCACTCAGGCCGCGTGTAGTATGGTGCGAGCGAGATAAAAGTTGAGGTAGGGTAGGGCCTTAAAGAATAACCAACGCTATGCTATTTCTAGCATTTTTGGAATTTTTGTCTGTTTGTCGGTTTGCTTACTCTTATTGTAAGTAGGTATTGTTTACATACGTACCTAGGTTTATTGAAACTCACTATAATAAGATTGCTAAAAATAGACCTGTCAATAATATGCGACCCTGAAACAGTTCAACCTCGTATAAAATCGATCGAGTTCAAGGGTACGTACGACAGGTTGGTAAACAGCTGGTTGTGTGTGTAAACCGCCGTACAATACACCCTTTTGTTTACACTGTCTGTTCTGCGAACATTAAAAAAATAAAAAAATATTTACATTTTTTTAAATATTTTTGCCGTCGATAAAATTAAGCAGAGATTCCCTCATTTCGTGATTTGAAAATTATAAAGAATCACACTGTATAAACGGCTGTCCTAGATTATTAGAAGATAGGAATACGGACAGGCCCAGGGGGGGGGAGGGGCTTGTAGCTTAGAAATAAAAGCCGCACAGGTCGATCAATCAGGAAGCTACGCTTGCCGCGGTTGGGTGATCATCTTTACATACCAAGACCCCTCCGTGCCTCGGAAAGCACGTTCGGCAGAGATGTACCTATAGTGCTTACACCAGTTAATTAGTTACATTTCGCCAGTTATATTTAAGTCCCATGTAATAAGGTGCGAACCTATTGCCATCAACCGGGCAAAATTTCCAGACTCCGGGCTGCTACTGAGAAATTCTAGATGGAAAAACCCAGTAACTTTGCCCGACCCGGTTATCGAACCCAGGACCTCATGCTCAGCAGTAGCGCTTGCGACCAACGAGGCGGTCCATTACATTCTGTCTGTCTGTTCGCGATAAACTCAAAAGCTAGTACACTGATTTTCATGCTGTTTTCACCAATGGTAAAGTAGTTCTCGAGGAAGGTTTTAGTATATAATAACCGACATTGACGCGGGCGAAGCCGCGGGCATCAATTAGTATATAATAAAAGATAGAAAATATTCATTCATCTAACAATCTTTTATACAAAGCAACAATATCTAGTTGTGCAACTTGTTGCCAGCAAGATTTTATTAGGCGTTTGAGTGTATTTTTTTTAACTAACATCTTTTAATTTGTAGCAAGGACTTAACGTAAATAATTCAAAGCCACAATGATTTAATTTAAAAGTACGGACATCTAATGTTTTAGATTTGGGGCAACTCTTCTATACCTAACAATTAATAATAAATACATTACTGCAACAACAAGAAAACGCTAAGTACTATAAATAGATAGTTGCCATGACAACAAAAGATGAGGAATGCAATGTGCGTTGTTAGGATGACGTCATATCCACACAGTCTGTAAGGATAATTATGATGGCTAACTGGCTGATTCTTTGCACGAGGGTAAACCGAATAAAATATTAAATACGCAATGGTTACCCTATGAAATAAGATGAACCCTCAACGTGTAGTAAAGCCACAAAATAACACGAACAACAAAATAATTTTAAACAGAACTAATTATTTCTAACTAAGATTACAAACTTCTTATCAAAATGTAGGTAACAGCCGGTACAGCGTCGAATTTTATACATTTTTGTTTCTCCCAGCTGCCGAGTTGTCATCGCTCGGTCAAACGGTGCCAAAGGAAAAACGTACATAAAACAATTAGAATACGTTTGATAATTTGATGCTGCGACCGCGTGACTGTTAGTCGCTCAGAATCTAAAGAAACAAATTGAAAATCACGGCGCCAATCATGTCCTCTCACTCGCTCACTATCCTGTCTTGAATGTACGAGCGAGAAGGCATGATTTGCGCCGCCATTTAACAAGCAGGCAACTACTCGGTGAGTGAACGAACACTTTGGCATTACTTTAGTCACCGCGTGTTTACTAAACTTCAAACGCGGGTTACAAATTTCTTTAAATAATAATAATTAGATAATATTAGGTACTTAGTGTAAATGCCATGTCGTTAGATTCTTCCGATGCTCAACTTGATACAATGTTATTAATACAAGCAGTGAAGTCGCGCCCATGTTTATATGTAAGAGACCATTTGCGATACGGTGATGTGAGCTACAAAAGAGTTGAATGGGAAGATATTACGAAATCATTATTTGCAGACGTTTGGCCGAAATATAATGACGAAGAAAAGGCTGACAAAGGTTTGTTTAATATTATATTTTACTGTTTTTAAGGTTATTATTTTGTTATTGTAGGAATGTGACAGATGTCAAAGAACTGTGACGTAAACTCAGTGACATTGTTTGATTGAAAGGTTTATTCGATTTAACTTTTTTGTAAGCTACTTATCTAATACGAAAAAGGTGCTCATAGGGTCAAATTAAATTAACTAGCGGAACTCTGCAAATGTGATGGGTATTACTTACACAGACACGTAGTTGGCATGAATTTATCCCAAGAACAAACTTAACATTGTAGTTGCAAAACATGGTCTCCCATTACATTCCAACTGCAAATGTAAGTTTGTACCCACAATATTAAGAGATTTACCTTTTATTTTAAGACCATAGACTTTGTTATGTAAACTATACATAAGCATTGAAATGTTTTCTATAAGTACGTATTCTTTTCATAATTGAAGGGTCAGTAGTTTCGTAGATATGATCAATATTCTTAAATAAGTAAAGATTACTTTAAATTTATTTAAAAAAATATATTTGGAACCCTCACAATAGGCCCTTTCATTTGGTACCGTTAAAAATTGTTTTGCAAACTGTCACACGTTACAGTTTGCAAAACAATTTTTAACGGTCGCAGCCTGGTCCAGCCCATCTTTTCTCTCCACACTAGCACGTTAGTTTCGCATCTCTTGCGCATGCGTATATGCATTAAACAACTGTTGATGTTTTCATAACACCACGTTTCGTCTCCGCCTCATCCTCGTCGTGACGCCGTCCAGTATGCAGCTATTTTTAAACAGTCGGAAATTTTTAATCATTTTAAATTATTAAACTAAGCCATTTTTTTTCCTTTTTCAGTGGAATTGGTACTCAAAAGATGGAAAAACCTTAGAGCTTGCTTCACCAGGGAAGTCAAACGTCAGAAGGAACCGAAATGGATCTTCGGAGTCTCCTACAAGAGGCGTCCATACTTATATTACAATGATCTGTTATTTCTAAAACCTGAATGTGAAAACGCAGAAGAAGAGGCCACACACGGCATTGATCTACCAGCAAATAATGAAGCTGACAATACTACTGTCATAGTAGATACAAATATTGAGGAATTACCTATACCAGAAGCAATGCCAGTACCAAAATCTAAGAGTGACACAAACAGAATTAGACCTCCAACAAATTCTGACAAAACCAAATCACCATCTAATACTGACAATATCAAAACGTCACCAAATTCTGACAACACTGGATCTTCATCAAATCTAGATACGACTACAAATGCAAATGATCCAGATAGTACACATTTCGCTTTATCATTAGTTCCAATGCTAAACGTGATACCAATAGGTGATCGGATTGAAGCTGAAATTAGCATATTGTCAGTTTTGCAACCATTTTTGAAGAGATGTAGGGATAATGGTAAGAATTCTAGGCGGCATGATAGAAAGAGAAGGTCGGTTCTGTCTCGCCAAACGTGTGAAATTAAAAGTGAAGCGAGTAGTGACGATGATGACGATTTGTACGCGTATGAGGATTTGTAGGTACGTATAATGTTGTTAAGTTCTATCACAGTATATACATAATATCTTTTTATACTGTGGTACTATTATAAGGTACAAACAAAATAACAAAATACCTGTACAAACTTTTACTGAATCATGGACGAATAAAAAAAGTCTGACAGTTTCTCGCTAGAAAAAAACCGTGTCACTCAAGTCGATGTCGAACGTCGATGTACTGAACACAGTACTCAAGAATTAGAACAACACTACTACCAATTCTTTTTTTTTTATTGAATACTTCTTCAGGCGCGTTGAGCACCTTTTGGGTGAACGAAAATCTTGGAACTCGCGTCATCGTCACGATTCAAGTGATTTGTTTTTTTTAGCGCCATCTAGCGTGTACCGTTTGAATTACGTTTAGGTTACGCATTTTTGCTTAGTTTTCACTTCTATTGGCAGTACCCAAAGACTGCCTGATTTTGTTTTTTAACTGTATTTTTTTGTGCTTCTGTAAATTTTGACCATATTTATGAGCACTGTGTTCTGTAAAATTTTGTTCTGAACTTACAGAGTATTTTCATATCACGAAGAAACGCACGCTTTACTTATGGTTACATGTACAAACACGCTGTGAATGTGTGTGTAAGCGCAGGAGCTCTTGGTACCGTCTGAGACAATGGCGAAGTCGGAAGTGTGTGTGTGCGTGGGTGTGCTATGTGCTGACGCTTCTCGCTTTTCACGTACACATTCACAGTGTGTTTGTACACTTGGTTACCACAAGTAAAGCGCGCGTCTCTTCGTGACATAAAAATATTAAACTTCGAATACTACCTACCGCTACCGCTACCAGCGGTAGTTTTTTTTTGTTTTTATCGTGAATAGATAGTCGACACACTGTGAATGTGTACGTGAACAGTGAGAAGCGTCAGTACATAGCACACCCACGCACACACACACTTCCGACTTCGCCATTGTCTCAGACGGTACCGAGAGCTCCTGCGCTTACACACACATTCACAGTGTGTTTGTACACTTGGTTACCACAAGTAAAGCGCGCGTCTCTTCGTGACATAAAAATATTATACTTCAAATACTACCTACCGCTACCGCTACCAGCGGTAGTTTTTTTTTGTTTTTATCGTGAATAGATAGTCGAGGAGCTCGTGGCTAAGTAATAACAGCCACACGGGTCGGTTCATCAGCTACGCTTGCCTGGGTTGTTCCGTGGATGGGTGACCATCTTAACATACCGAGACTCCTCCATGCCTCGGAAAGCACGTTAAGCCGTTGGTCCCGGCTGTCATTTCTGGATCTTTGACAGTCGTTACGGGTCGTTAAGTCTGACAACCACTGCCGCACGGGTCGATCCATCAGGCTTAAGCTACGCTTGCCGGGGTTGGTCCGTGGATGGGTGACCATCTTTACATACCGAGACTACTCCGTGCCTCGGAAAGCACGTTAAACCGTTGGGCCCGGCTGTCATTCGTGGATCTTTGACAGTCGTTACGGTTCGTCCCGAAATTCTGACAACCAGTCTTGCCAAGGGATATCGTATTACCCAGTTACTGGGTTGTGGAGGTCAGAAAAGTAGTCGCTCCATGTAAAATACTGGTATTCAGCTGCATCCGGTTAGACTGGAAGCCGACCCCAACATAGTTTAGAAAAGGCTAGGTATAGGCAGATGATGATCGTGATTAGATGCCGCATATCTATAAAGTTGTCTAGTAATTTTATTTGGCCTTCAACAACAACATCCGTAATATAATTCTGTAGAAATAATCCCTGGGTTCTATAAATATTAAACCAATGGCTTCTGGACCACAATTTCTATTCCATCCCCCCACTAGATTCACGCATCCTTTAGGATACCAATTGTTTTATTTGTAAGTTGCCAGGTTTAATGGCCAATGGAGCTACAAGCTAGAGAGTAAAATAGCCTTTTTGAAATTTATGAACCTATTCATTTACTGAGAGGGCTACTGTAAAGTTATATATATTTCTAGTTTATTTCTCGAATAGGTAGCCACTATAAGTCTGGAACGTTTTAACGCTCCGAAGTATTCGTGTGTGCAGAAATATTTTTTTAAAAGTGATATCTGGTAAATTTTTAAGGCCCCCAAAAACAGGTGCGATATCGCGGGCGCGACAAGGGTTGCGCTGGCTATCGCGCCCGCGATATCACGCCAGTTTGCACAAGGCTTTATACTGAAGGCTTTATACTGACGGCCTTTGTGGCGTCCGTGGTCGCTAACGCTAGTGCTGAGCATGAGGAAATGAAATGAAATGAAATGAAATGAAATGAAATGAAATTGTTTATTCTGTAAATAGGATATCGCAATCACTTTTACACGTCATATTATTAAAAAAATAAAATAAGCTAGATGAGGTCGGCGTTTCCTATCTGACTACTCTGAGAAGAAAGGCCGAAACAAACTCAGAGGTCGCAGTCTCTTTTAAGGTCCAGACATAATCTTGGTCAAGCCATATGAGGACCATGTAGATTAATGTCTGAAATGGTCTTTTGAGGAAAGAACCACACAGATTTGAGTGGACCTGTCCAGTCAGTGCAAGCATTTGTCAGTAACCGAGGAGCTCAACTCAGAGCTGAAGGAGCTCAACGACTCGACGAACAATACCAAAAAAAGGACATTTGGGTAGGCCGCAGAAAGTACTCAAAACTGCCAGACCATCATTAAAACAGGGAAAGAGGAGCAAAAAATAAAAAATGATCCACATAGTCCTCACATTCACAATAATCAAAACAAAATAATACTTACAAAGTAATAATGTCATGTTGTATAAAGAATAATCAACAATGTCAATTTGTAGGTATATAAAACTGGTATAATTTAATGATTTTAGATACTAATTAAAGTTAAAATGTCAAGTTCTAGGGTTTTTTCAAGGCTTAGCAGAGCGAGCAGCTCAATCCCATGCATTTCTGTCTTCTAAATAATCCGAAATTTTATAGTACCCTTTTTTACATAGTTTGGTTTTAATACTGCTTTTAAATCATTTAATGGGTAAGTTTCTAATATCAATGGGAAGTTTGTTGTAAAAGCGTATACATTGACCCATGAACGAGTTGCCTACTCTGTGGAGACGAGTGCGATGTACAGCAAGATTGTGTTTATTCCTAGTATTTATACTATGAATATCGGACATTTTCTTAAAATTTGATATATCCTTGTGTACATACAACAGGTTTTCAAATATATATTGTGAGGGTTTGATTCCCAGGTTGGGCAAAGTGGTATTGGGTTTTTCCATCTGGAATTTGTACTATAGGTATACCTCTGCCCAACCCGTCGTGAAAACAAGACGTGATGTTATGTTATTCTTTTTTAGAGTTCCGTAACTTAAAGGGAAGAATGGAAAGACCACCATTCTTCTTTTGTTTTGGTTATGGCCAAGGCTCAATTCACACTGAAATGGCAGCCGCCGGCAGCTACGCGACGAGAAAAGCGAGCTACCGCCAAACTGCACGAACCGATGCGAGGCTCCGCGCGGCGCTTTCCGTTCTATCAAGCGTATCTATATTTTTTTTATCAAAAATCAATCTGCCTAGCCTTTTCCCAACTCTGTTGGGGTCGGCTTCCAGTCTAACCGGATACAGGTGAATACCAGTATTTTAAATGGAGCGACAGCCTATCTGACCTCCACAACCCAGTAACTGGGTAATACGATACCCCTTGGTAAGACTGGTTGTCAGAATTTCGGGACGAACCGTAACGACTGTCAAAGATCCACGAATGACAGCCGGGCCCAACGGTTTAACGTGCTTTCCGAGGCACGGAGTAGTCTCGGTATGTAAAGATGGTCACCCATCCACGGACCAACCCCGGCAAGCGTAGCTTAGCCTGATGGATCGACCCGTGCGGCAGTTATTAATTAGCCACGAGCTCATATCTATATTTTTTTTGTATTGTAAATAAAGGTTATAATGCCTTGTCAATAAAACTGCTCGCCCCGTCGCTGCCGGCCGCTGCCATTTTAGTATGAATTGAGCCTTAATGGCTTTGGAAGAGGCCTTCACGTGTAGAGGGGTTCTTGCAGAATCGATATTAAGGTTGCAAGAAATATAAGGCTTTTTATATACTAGTTGATGCCCGCGGCTTCGCCCGCTTGACAAATTATATACTAAAACCTTCCTCGAGAACCACTATATCCATTGGTGAAAACAGCTTAAAAATCGGTGCAGTAGTTTTGAGTTTATCGCGAATAGACAGACAGACGCGGCGGAGGACTTTGTTTTATAATATGTAGTGATTTAAGGATGACTGGCATCTAGGATTACATTTGTAAAATATTGCTCTATTCCTTATAATTTCTAACAGGAAGTTTATCTTAGTTTCGGTTTCTATTGGGTTCAGAAAGTCCATTTAAGTTAATCTACTGTGAATCCATAGTTATTTACTTTTATTATTAAGCGTAGGTATGTTACATGGTCTTTTTTCATATAAAATAAACTTTTATCTTATTAATTTGTGTGTTGTTATTTTGTTCAACCTCGTTCCTGCCAAATGCTCCCCGCGCCCCGCCGCCGCCGCAGCCGCAGCCATCCCGCGCCCGCCGACTTCATCTCCGTAGTCTGATAGTGTCTTGATTTGCATGTACCTATCCTATGTAAGGGCCTTATCATACTAGCGGATTGCGAGCGTCCTCAAAGCGGAGCGGGCGCGCAACGAACACCCGGCGCATGCGCAGCGAATTCGCGAATTCGCCGTGAATAGCAGCGTGGTTCAAAAAATGCTTTCGTTTTCGTCACCAGCGTCTCCGAAATAACAAAGCCAAGTGTTTCCTTGTCGGAATCCATTTTGTTACTGAGTGTATTGTACATCGTTAAGTTGCTACAAACACGCGACGAAAACGTTGCGAATTTGCAACGCATCCGCGATGTTACGCGGCGTGTTCGCGACGCATTCGCTGCGCGCCCGCCCCGCCCCGCAGCTGCTCGCAAACCGCTAGTGTGATAAGGCCCTTAAGGTCTATTTAAATCCTTGTTTCCAATATTGATGTTATTTCCACTTAAACAAACATCAACTTTGTGCACGTGTAAATAAAGTTGATTTTAGACTGACTAGTACCATTGAAAAAGTCATTAAAAAATATGAAGCTGTAGCGCAATCTCAACCTTATGTGAAAGCTTTACAGTTGTTTTTCCTAAAACTCGTATTTGTTTACATGTTTGACAAATAAATTGCGAACGCAGAATAGGGGGATTGGTTTCCGTATTTAGTCCCTTAGGTGACCCATTGTGCGTGTTGCAGGTACCTATTTCTAATGTATATTGTTTATTTGGACTGTTTCAAAATTAAGTCACAAGTAGAAGCTATTTCAATAATAAACTCTAGAATAATGTTTGTGCTAAAATAAACTTCCAGAAAGATAACTCAACCACCTTACTAACTCTAGTCCTCAAACTTAGTTTTATAAATAATCTTCAAACTTAGTTTTTATATTCCTACTTTAATAAAGGTGGCCACTGCCTTTTTAACTTTACCTACCACTTGCTGCAAGTTCTAGTGACTTGCAGGGAACATTTGCAAGTATAAGCTGACAAGTGGTCATGTATAAAGTCTGATATTAATGAGACTACTCTGTCTTGTCATGTTGCTATGTTTGTAAAGAGTTGGTATGGGAATATACATTTGCGGAAACTGGAGTACCGACTGAGGTAAGCTAAAAGTGTTGATGCTGTTTACATCTGGGTACTTTAAAAAAGAGTTACTGCTTGGGCAAAAAATACTGGAAAAATGAGGGCACCACTACCGCACATAGGTCACTTCAAATGGGACATGAGTAAAAGAATTTAAACAAATAGTTAACAACGCTGCTTGTACTGCCTTAAAACCTACTAGCACTTGTCGGCAAACTAGTGCGAACATCTTATGTCTGCATTACCTAAAGTAAAATATTTAGTTTCATTTGTAACCGCATCATACTCTTATTTGCCAAGCTGTACTTAGCACAAAATTATAGATGTGAACAGTAAAAAAAGGTATTTTGTATTTATGCAGACATGTTCATATTTCCACTACACCGCCAATGTTCATTTTTATTGTGTGCGTAATATGTTTTAATTTATGGAAAACTCGAGAGAGTTCTGTAAAATATGTAGTTGACTACCTACTCAGCATTGTCAGTATGCCGAGTAGGTAGTCAACTACATTGTATAAAAATAGTTGCAAATTAGCTCAAACTCAACTCAAACTCAAAGCATTTATTTCAATTAAACCACCTACATGCACTTATGAATTGTCAAAGAGTTGTTCAGTTAGTCAGAAAGTTGAAGCTACATAGTTGCCCATTCCAAAACGTAGATCTCTATGGAGAAGAACGGGCAAGAAACCAAGGACACTCTTTAAATATATAATTACAAAATCCTGGGTACAATATTCCCGTTGCTTCTATCTATATGTGAGAACAATGTAAAAGGAATATCAACAAGAATTCAAAATATTAGGTCTTTATGTATGAAATTGCCGTTTTGTATGAAAAAATTTAAACGAATTTTTTTCATGTATTTTTTATTTGTATTAATCGAAGTAATCACCCATGCAATCAATGCATCTTTGCCAACGCAGTGGCAGTTTATTGATGCCCCTTAAAGAAATCAGCTGGACGGGAGGCAACAAATTCTTCAAAGGCATTTTGTACTGTCTCTCGGGTATTGAATTTTTTTCCCGCCAAGAAGTTATCCAAATTCTGGAAAAAGTAGTAGTCTGTAGGCACAAGGTCTGCTGAGTAGGGCGGATGACGGAGAGCTTCCAACCCCTGTTCTTGCAACTTGGAGACCGTCTGCTGTGCAGTATGAGGCCGCGCGTTGTCGTGCAGGAGCAGCGGAGACGAGCGATTAACCAATGCTGGTTGGAGATGTGCCAGCTTCTCCATCATTGTGTTCAGTTCTTCACAGTACACATCTGCAGTAATGCTCACCCCGTTTGGTAAGAAGCTGTGATGAATCTCACCTGCGCTAGACCACCAAACAGTGACCATCACTTTTCTAGGGGTAAGTTTTCGTATAGAGCATTGGTTAGGTACTGAACCAGGATCCAACCAACTTGCTGAGCGCTTGCGGTTATCAAACAGAATCCATTTTTCATCGCAGGTAACAATGCGGTTCAAAATTCCTTCATTTGTGTGTCTGTTGAGCAGTGCAAGGCACGCCTCGACGCGTACTTCGCGCTGGCGATCATTGAGTTCGTGGGGCACCCATTTGTCAAGCTTTTTTACCTTGCCAATTTGACGCAAATGGACCAATATTGTTTTGACGCTAACGTCGAAAACTGCTGCTAATTCAGCAGTAGATTGTGTATCATCAGCTTCCACAATCGCCTTTAATTCGTCATTGTCGACCAAAGTCTTCGGATGACCGCGAGGTACATTTTTCAGGTCGAAATTTCCAGAACGGAAGCGAGCAAACCAATAACAGGTGGTGCGTTGGTTTGTAGTGTTAGCTCCGTAAACGTCGTTGATGTTGCGTGCCGCTTGTGCCGCGTGGCTGCCACGACGGTACTCATATTCCATAATTACTCGAATTTTTAACGTATCCATGATGACGAAAAAGATTGAAATGCGATGAAAATGTAACACTAATCATTAAACAAATGACTTCTTTTGAAAAAAGAATTCCATGTTTTTAAAATAAAATTAATTTGAAATTAGAATTCTTAGCCAAACAAAAATTATTTTGATTTGAAATGGCCAGTACTGCAGAACGGCAATTTCATAGGTAAAGACCTATTATAAGATTAAAAATAAGTTCTGGCAGATAAGAGATGAGCTGCCTGTATACCAAAATAATAGTTTGTTCGACTGTCAATCAATCAATCTAATCAACCCAGCCTATCACAGTCCACTGCACATATACAGGTTGTAAGGGTAAACACCGTTGTCACTCAAACCATGGGTAGTTGACTTAAATATAAAAATAAATGACCGAGTAACAACACAAAAAAACGTTATTTTCATTAAAAGATTTTAAAAAGTTTCTATCCGATATCTTGTTCGCTAGCTTGTCACTTTATCTAAGCCCTCAGCTAATTCTTGTGCTAACTGAAATTTAATAACGTTAAATTACTTTTATTACGTTATTGCATTACATCAATCCTGCGCTCGATTCTGCTTCTCAATCCCACCAAGAACTCACGTAACGCCATATTTAAATAAACACTCGATCCTCAAGATGAAATCACGTCGTAAGTTGCACTTAGCATGCCTGCTATTTGGAGTAATAAAGTACAAGCAGCCGTCCTACCTGTACAATAAACTGAGCTGGATCGCTGGTAGAAGAGAATGCTCAAGTAGACAGTGCTCGCAGCAACTCTCCACTCAATCGCACAAGACAGCTGCCTTCAGGGGAAGTTTTAGATACGCCGCATCCAAATGCTGGAACAATATCCCCCCGCCGTTAAGGAATCTTAAATGTCTTGGCACCTTCAGAATTAAACTGCGGCAGTTTCTTATCGACTCGCAGAAAAAACTGGGTGTGACTGTTTCGAACACGTCCATAATATAACTGGCTGTCGTGTTCTTACCGAGTCATTTTTCTTTTTTAGTGCAACTCGTGGTCACAAACCTGAGAACAAAGGGAATATTAATGATTCACTAAATTGTGGATCTATTGTTAGGTAACAGTTATAATACATATCCTTATTTACCTATATTTATTTATTGAAACCACTTTATAATCCAGTCAAATCAATTATTTTATTTACTCCTACGCCACTATAATTATTATGCTTATTATCCTACGCCACTATATGATTATTAATTTATACGCTATACATTTATATATCTAAATAATCAAGGTAATAAATAGATATTCATCATCAACGACAACGTTTCCTAATGAAAACTATACTGTATAATAGAATATTTAAATTGCGGGTACTTACGTAATATTGCTCCGTACATTCCACTTTTCACATAATTCTTAGTTTCTTAGATCTGCTCGACGTCCGTATGTCACTGCAGGGATCTAGCAGAATATCAGCGTCAGGTATATTCGCCTGACACATGCTGAGTTGGACTCCCATTTGGTGCAACGTTGAGACGCACACCGCACTTTGTATGTTTCGTTTTTTTTTTTTTTTAAAGTTTGTCACAGACAATATTGTCATCACCGTGTCTAGTTATCTTTTAATGTTTCAATTTTTTTTTTTTTTGTATATTGGCACCCAGCTTTTTTATTAATGTACCTAATTAGTTATAATTTAACCGTGTTTTTGTATGTTGTGCTGTCTTTTGTGTGCACCAAATAAACGTTTTATCTATCTATCTATCTATCAATCTGCGTTTCGCTTCTAGTCTAACCAGATGCAGCTCAATACCAGTATTTTACATGGTGCGAATGCCTACTGACTTCTACATCCCCATTTACCGGCTAACACGATAACCCTTGGTAAGACTGGTTGTCAGACTTTCGGGCTTCTGACTACCCGTTACTGCATTACATAATCAAAACAACAAACTAGTATTCCTCCACAAAACATTTCAAGTCAAGCCACATGCTAAAATATGTCCAACATCGCTCAACATCAAAATAAACTTTAATAAATAGCGTTTACCCCGGCTCGCCTCGCTACAAGCCGTTTTTATTCCCCCGGGTTATTTCTATACGAATGCTTGTTGTTTTATTTCTTTTTTTTTTGCAGACAAGATGCAAATGTTACAAAAAATATATTAGATATATCCTGGTTTTTACCCGACTACGGCGAAGAAAAAAGGAGGGTTATGATTTTGACCGGTATGTATGTATGTATGTATGTATGTTCATCTGTTCCCTCCTATCTTCCAAACCACTTATCACAATTTGACAAATGAGGTTCAAATTTGATCGTTAGAAGCGTCGTGATTAAAAATGGCGCCCTCTAAAGGACATAAAGTGAGGAACTTAAAAAAAAAATGGTTTAATCGTACCATGTTGGGTATCAAATGAAAGGACTTAATGAGCACATTTCAAATATATATATAATTATTATAACCACAAAAGATTAAAAAAAAAAATCAAGTAATAAAAACTAAAACCCAACTACGACTTAAAAGGTATAAACAAGACACCACAGACAGACAAATTAAAAATCCGGAGTCACACGTAATCTGTTCGATTTATGCCCTAACACGTGTGACTCCGGATTTTTAATTGCTGATTTTTAATGTGCTGAATGGATTTGGATGAAATAGTTTATAACCTGGATTAACACATAGGATACTTTTTATCCCGATATTCCCACGGGATCGAGACTTACGCGGGTGAAACCACGGGGCACAGCTAGTTATAAATAATTTTGCTATATTGTGTTTTCGCTAACGCTAAATCTATTACTTTTGTCATTAAACTTAGAATCATACAAATTTTTCGCTAACAAAATATCTAATCATAATTGGAGATGCCTTATGTCTAGCAGTGGACTGCGATAGGCTGATGATGAAGCAAATAATACCTAATGTATTTTGTTTTTAGGTTACCCAGGTTATAAATAATAAGTATTATAACAAATCAGTGGGTCTTATTTTTGTGATACCTATTTAACGTTTTGAATACCTGTTTAGGTTTGGTGCAACAACTTTGTCTGTGGACTACGAGAAAGACTTCGATTCTATCGAAATATGGCCTGTACTGCAGTCTCTTCAACGGTGCCAGATCGACTATCGGTATATTGAGGGTGCTAAAATGTCTGTACGAAAACGCCACTATGTCATTGAGACTCAAGAATCACACCTAGAAACCTATCCTTCCACAGAGTGAGATAGGGAGACGTTATCTCTACGAAACTCTTCACCGCTGCACTGGGGGATGTCTTCAAAGTTCTGAACTGGAAAGGGCTAGGCATAAACATCAATGGCGCGTACATCACTAACCTTCAGTTTGCCGACGACATAGTTGTCAAGGCTGCAGGAGGACCTTAGTACAATGCTCGAGGAACTTAGTAGAGCTTCCGAAAGAGTGTGTCTTAAAATGAACATGGACAAGACAAAGGTCATGTCAAGTGCCCATGTAACACCCACTTTCATGAAGATCGAAGACGCTTCAATCGAAGTTGTGGACGAGTATGTTTACCTAGGACAAACTGTCCAGTTAGGTAGATCCAACGAGGTCAATCGTCGAATCCTACTGGGCTGGGCAGCGTTCGGAAAGCTACGCAATATCCTCTCATCCCACATACCACAGTGTCTCAAGACGAAACTCTTTGATCAGTGCATGTTGCCAGTTACTTATGGCACTGAAACGTGTCCGCTCATAATGGGCCTTATTCAGAAGGCTAAAAGTCACCCATAGGGCAATGGAGTGTGCTTGAAATGGGCTATGCTTGGAATTACCCTACATGATCGAATCAGATGATGAAGAGATCAGCAGGAGAACGAAGGTAACTGACATAGCCCAAAGAGTTGCCAAACTTAAGTGGCAATGGGCATGGCACACTGTTCGCAGAACAGATGGCCGATGGGGCCAAAAGGTTCTGGAGTGGCGACTGCGTACCGGAAGAGATAGTAGAACAGCCGCAGGTAACCGCTTGATGCGGGAAGCACATAACTGGTTGAAGTAGCGGTGCTTGGGGGAGGCCTATGTCCAGCAATTGACCTTTTTCGTCTGCAATGATGAAATGAATGAATGGTCACGTACCAATTTGATCTCAATTAGATGTTGTCATTTATTATTGATACTGTTTTATTGTCTGTCATTTATCCATGTTTTCACCTATCACTAGTGAAACTTTTTAGAATAAAATTAATACGAAGAAGATTTAATAAACCATTATTTTTTGTAAAATTGTGTTTTATTTTTGACATAATCTTTATGACATTGATCTAAATTTTGAATGCAAAAGAGACTTTTGTGCATTTTTAGCTTCATGAGTAAAATTCATGCTAATAAATTTTTTATATCTCTAATCGATAGAGCACGTAAAAACGCATCTAATGATATATTAACATGATAAATTAACAAATAAAAATCAGGAAATATTTAAAAAAATCGTTATCTAAATTTTGTTTTGGCCGTCGTGTAAAATTGATGCTTTTTGATTTGTGGCCCTTTTGTATTCAGTGAGCGATATATTATAAATTAATGTCGCTTTTCCTCTAGTTATGTAATCGCGTTGTTCTTTTAAGCTACACAACGGATTTTGTTGCGGATTCTCTCAATGATGATTACTATTATAATTTTTGTATAAATTATTTATTAATTATAATATTATTAATTTATTGATTAATATTTTTTTCTCTTTATTCCTCTCAATCAGAGCACCTGCCATCTAATCTCTTCACCGCCCTTGGCTGACTGGTACAGAATGTCTAAGGCATTAAGTCCACCTTTGTACCTTTTACTGAGTGCGAAAAGTTTAAATAAATAAACGATTTTCACCATCATTGAGAGAATTTATTTCGGAAGATTTATGTTTACAGTACAAATATTATTGAACATTCACATAATAGAAATCTTAATGTAATTGAAGTCGAAAAAACCGTTCAAAGTCGGTCTTAATTTAAAGTCTTATATAAAACCGGGGTATCATTTTCCCATCCTCATCACTAGTAACTTAACCTCCCTATTTCCTTTCCCACCCTCAAATCCGATGAACAAATAAATTAATGTAATATTACTCCTACCCAACGGAAAACAGTCAAGTGATACACCGGAAATGCGAGTTTAAATCATAGCCGCCATCGGAACCGGAAGTGGTTCTCTAATAAATATGGCGCTCGTTCGGCCGCGAATTTCTCCGTAAATATTACTTGGTTATCTGTGGGTGGTGGGTTCCGCTTGCCGTGTGTGTATAGAGTGGCTTAAAATACATAAAGTATTGGAGATGGGGGAAAAAAATCTTTAGTTTTGCTACGAGCATTAGTAAATCATCTTTCTAGGCATTTTGGGTTTCGGTTATGTTCGAATGTGTTCAAGATATTTTTACTTGTATCATCATCAATTTAGATAAAAGACGTCCACTGCTGGACATAGGCCTCCTCCGAGCGTCGTCACATCGACCGCCACCGAGTTCCTATCTTCGGCCAGTCTCACCAACAATCTCTCAATCTCAACAATCTATGATTAATTGTCGTTTGAAATAATTTTTCTCCATAAAATAATCTACCTATGTATCATTATAATGATGTTGTATTCGAACACAATCTAATGGCTGCCCTCAAAACTGATTTCCTGTGTGCAAAATGTAACCGAATTATAGCAAATTAATACATTGTTTTGGATAAATACATTAATTTGGCTAGAATTTATTGAAATTTCAATCAAAATAGTTCCCTATGTAGATAACAATAGAAACTATTTTTTATAATAATAACATTTCCGGTTTGAAAGCCAGAAATACAGGCTAACAATAGCTTTTTTTGAACCGGTTTCCCGAAATTCTCGCTTCGCTTTCGCAGCCTTTTGGTTGTCAGTTTTACGATAAAAGTCCTTCGTCAAAAACAATAGTTTGGTCAAAGAAATCTAGGAGAAGAATCTCAAATAACTGCTCCTCCCTTTTTACAGTTGGTTTAAATTGTACAGTCGTAACAGGTAGTCAGAAGCCCAAACATCAGACAACAAGTCTTATAAAAGTCCCGTGGTGTCATGGTACCCAGTAACTGGGTCGTGGAGGTCAGACAGCCAGTCGCTCCATGTAAAATACTGGTATTCAGCTGCATGCCGTTAGACTGAAAGTCGACCCCTACATGGTTGGGAAAAGGCTAGGCAGATGTTTATTTCTGTAAAAGAACTAAGTTCTTCTCGACACTTTTGCATACTAAGTAACTTTTTTTCGACACTTTTGTTTCAAACTTTAAATTTCAAACACATAATATTTATGTAATAATCCGCCATGAGGGGACCGGCACTGTCTCTCCTTAACACAGGCTAAATTCTAGCCTATCTAGGAGAACAGTACTTCACCCGTCTTTATTGTAAAGTTGTACCTAAAAATTACATATAAGCATCATTTGTAAACTTTGCAATCCCATTTTGAAATAAACTTTGAATTTGAATTGAATTTGAATTTTACATTCGTTGATTTTTTGGTTAATAAAAACTAAATGGTGCCGACATTTTCTTGCTGATTGATTTTTAGTTATTTGCTCATCCTATATATAGACACTCGGAAGTATGTAATAGTATACCAGCGTCAGGCACTTGTAATTGTCTGGCATTTTTGCTGAACTGGATATTTTTGGCGCGTCTCCTGATACTTTTCTACATCGCACTTTAATTTTTATTTTTATTATTTTGATTTTATTTTATATGCTCAATAGATAATGTGTGCCTTTTAGTCTGTGCTAAATATTATAAATGTATTTTCTTTCTTTCTATATGCTTTATATATATTATTATATAAGGTCCCATTAACACAGCGTTCAGTACGTCTAACCAAAGATATCCAAGCAAGAAAAACACTGATTAAAGTGATTTTATTTTGACCTAAAAAAAATAATTGCTGGCACACTAGCATAACACATCCATTATGAGTAGGTACTTGCACTCGCGCTTGGTATTTTTCAATATCTGTTATTTCTATCTGTTACGAATTACGATAAATACGCCTCACCCCTTAGTAACCAACACTTTTAGTGTATTTTCGTTAGCTGATTTTTTTCTTGTAATATATAATCCGTTTTTGGTGGTCTGAATGATTTCTAAAAGTTTGTCCATCTATTTTATTAGGACCTTATATATTTATTACCATGGTCATGGTCATGGCCATGGTTTCTTTTAAAAGTCGATGTTAAGTTGGCACCGACTTCTCTCTATTTAATTGTAAGTCGGCTACAAACCTCAAATAAATTTAAAAAATGAAACACACAAAATCTATTCAGTACTTAGAACATACAGTTTACAGTTACACAGTACAGTTTTCTGTTACAAGGCCTGTTTGCTTCAAGTGTACGATAATAACCATAAATTATCGCAGACGGTGGCGATCTCATGTTTAAAGTTATGGCCAGGCCAATAAAAATCCTCAGTATCTTCAGTATTTATTACTTTGCTTGGCTATTTTGTTGTGTTTCTACTGTAGGAGCAATAAATGTGTTACTAAAGTAGCAGGTACTAAGAGACAAAGTAAGTACATATTATAATGTACTAAAGCAAAAGGCATATTTGAAAGATGATAGCCATACCAATAGGTACAGAACAGCTGATGGCCGATGGGGCCGAAAGGTTCTGGAGTGACGTACTGGAAGACATAGCGTTGGAAGGCCTCCCACAAGGTGGACCGTTGACCTGGTGAGGGCCACAGGAATCCGCTGGATGCGAAATATTAATTCTCCCGACATAAAATACAACATAAGATACGTCCGACTGAACACCATTACTCATCAAACGTCAACCACAATTTCGTCTTAAGGAGCAGACTTAGAAGAATCATAGAGCATTAGAAAATTTGAAATCCCAAAAGATTTAAAAGGAAGTCGGGACGTTTGACTTTGGAGGATAGGTCGACCATCTGTGCTGGGAGCGGTGGAGCGAGGCGACCGAAAAATGGGACAGGAAAAAGGGATAATAGGGTGGGGCAGCAGTTCAAGCGGAGATGGAAGGTGTACTTGAATTTCCCGTTGTTTCCGTTGAGATGTGCCAAAGCCGAAGTCATCAAAATCATAGGAAAATGTAGCAAGATTTAAAAAATCATCTGTTTCCTATATATGTTCGAATAGCTCGTCAAAATGCAGGGAACAGCTGATTTTTTTTGCGTTTTCCCCTGACGCAAAAAAACGCAGGGTACAATTGTACCCCTTAGGCTCAGACCGCGACGTGAAGCGAAGCGACGCTGCGCGCACTTTTTAACAATTATCGAACTTATTTTCTTCACGAACAGTTATAATTTCTGTGACACGTGTCAAAGTACGCTGAAATGCGCGGTGCTGCGCAGCGCGTGTACCTTATTGTGTAGTAAATAAATTCGATATTGTATCGGATCATAAAAAAGTGCGCGTCGCTTCGCGTCTCGGTGTGAACTGGGGATGCCCATGAATTAAATTTCATCCTGTATAATCACGAGCACAAAACAGAAATAGTTGCAGCTGCACGTCATGACTGTGACAAGAAGGCTTCCACTCATCATGACGCTGTGCTATGGGGGACCCACAGCACAACAGTTACCCCTTTTTTTTTGAGGGTGGGAAATCATCAAATTACTTCTCCCACTCTGGGCGGAGCGGAAGGGCGTGTCAGACTTTTACTGACTAAAACCCACCCCTTCAGTAGCCTGTTGCCAAGGTCCCAGTATCCCTTTCGGACTCTCCCGCAACCCTGGCAGGCATAGGTCCTAGCGGACGCTTAACCCGGGCCTGGTCCTTATCGCAGGCGAGCGCCCATTGCTCGCCGTCCGCAAGCCCGCGCCTATGGTGGCCGAGAATCCGCCTGGGATTCCCGACAAAACTTACCCCTGATGTATCAAAGGTCTTTGTCGCCACGAGTGGGGCCCCACATGTGGGCAAAAGAAGAACAATTGAGTTGCGTTCGTTATTCGGAATGGCGCAGTCGGTTTTTGTTTTTTACAAAGAGAGTAATATGTAAGTCAAAACCATGATTCGCTTTTCTGTGATGTATCTATGTTTGACGTAATAGACGTGGCTTAGGACTCGTTCACGGCCTTCACCGGTGTGACTATGATGTATCCTGAAAGGGAGTTTGTTTGTTTGTTCCGCTTTCACGATAAAACGGCTGAACGGATTTAGATGAAATTTGGCACATGGGGAGACTATGATCTTGACTATGGCCGTTTTGGGTATGAATGTCGATGACTATAAGAGTAGGGGAAGACCAAAGAAACGATGGATGGACTGTGTGAAAGATGATATGGCTAGAAAGGGGGTGACTACCGAGATGACGACTAATAGAGAAGTATGGAAGAAAGGGACATGTTGCGCCGACCACAAATAAATTGGGATAAGGGCAGGAGAATGATGATGGGGAGACTACGACCTCGGTTGGCACATAGGATACCTTTTATCCTGGTAGTACCTACGTTTCCATGGGATAATTTCCGACCTCCAGGTGGGCGAAGCCGTGTCAGCTGCTGTCTGTCGCTCCGCAAGTCACGTCGCGGTGACTCATGACATCTAAACAACTTCTTTCATTTGTTTTCGCAGTCACTGTCGCAAAAAGCGTGTCGCTTGAGCGTGTAGCTCGTGGCCACAGGGTTAATTGGATTTGCAAAGCTTTGAATCAGTCCTAGTTCTTTTTTAAAACGTCATTGTAAAACGTTAGGGTTAGTTTTCGCCGGCTGCAATCTACATTCCACCACAGCTTCGTTACCCCTGATGCATCAAAGGTGCTTCGTCGCCGGGAGTGGGGCCCCACTTGTGGGCAAAAGAGGAACAATTGAGCTACGTTCGTTATTCGCGTCGGGCGGCGCAGTCACCTGATTACGCGCTCCGGTGGGCACTAGTGTTGGGCACATGTCGATGTCTTACAGTTTTTGGATGAAGTTTTTTCAAGGAGATTGGTATGGGTATAAAAATTCGTTCTTGAAAGTAGTCTTTGTTGAACCTGGCGGTTCCTAGGAATTATTCAGAAGTCTCGCTTTCCAGATAAATAGGTATTTGTGATGCTGCTAGAAAGTGCATGATAAGGCTATCGATTTATTTATAAAAAACTCAAAAAAAAAACTTAAACTAACTCGATAGAATTTGCAAGCTGAACTCCATCAATTTAGGCTACCCATCAAAAGTATTAAATGGAAATAAGAAATAACATAAACAGATAATAATTATCTGTTTATGTTATTTCTTATTTCCTTTTAATACTTTTATGAGAGAACGCATTTTATTTTAAAGTGCCCTTTTTATTTTTGTAGCTACAATGATTGTGAACTCATTCTTACATTGTTTTCCACTCACCTATATTCTAATATGATTGGCGCCTATTTTTAGGTTTAAAAATAAAATGTATCGATATGCTACAAGCTCCCTCATCCCTACAAGCATTCTGGCAGCTTTAAGTGAACATTTGGTCCAGCGCCGACCTCTCCTACATCTACGACTTGGGACGTATGAATAAACATTTTTTTTTAAATAGCACAAGTTCTGTTATGGACGAGTAGAATCATATGTTAATGAATATACATATTTGACATTACATTTTTTAATTTCTCACTAAGTGACTCAATCTTAGCCTTTTCCCAACTATGTTGCGTCGGCTTCCAGTCTAAACGGATGCAGCTGAATACCAATATTTTACATGGAGCGACTGCCTATCTGACCTCCACATGCCCAGTAATACAATACCCCTTGGTAAGACTGGTTGTCAGACTTCACGACCCGTAACGACTGTAAAGATCCACGAATGACAGCCGGGAGCAACGGCTTAACCTGCTTTCTGAGGCACGAAGGAGTCTCGGTCACCCATCGGCAGACCAACCGTAGCAAGTGTAGCTTAACCTGATGAATCGACCCGTGCGGCTGTTATTACTTGGCAACGAGCTCTGTCTGAAAATTTTGTTATTTTATAAGAGATGCGTTTATTTACCCTCTTTGCCTATTGCATAGTCGGAGCTGCCACACACACACTTTTTCCATTAGGTTTTCAGTAGCAGCCCGAATTCTAGATTTATGACGTAATGACAGAAGGCTCGCCCTTTATTACATGGGATTTGAGTGCATACCAGTTGATACCAGTATGTATTGGGTCATTACCTATGAAATCAGCGTTTTGTATGGGGAATTTTAAAGAAGTTGCATTTTTCATACTAACATTTTCTTAATTTATATATCAACCATTAACACTAATGTTTTAAAACTTTTATGCACTAATGTTGAAAAACTAAGATAACGTATGCCACTTAGATTAAGCGACAAAAATAAGATTTGGCTAAGTTAAAAAAATATATGGTCATTGTGCTAACAAAATGAAGAGTCATTTTTAAGGTATTTTTTATGTTTAGAAAACTATAAGTAATAAGGTTTTTTTTTACTATTGATGTCTATTGTCATTACTCGATATAATATCAAGCAATTGATGAATATTTTAAATTATAGAAGTGACGAGGTTCTCTATTTGTGAGAAAAAAAACGCCAATTTCATAGGTCCGGACCCCATTTTATTTAACTCTGCTGCTACCATAGGTTAGGTCGTCGTAACGATAAGTTATGTCATTAGGTATTTGAATTCAGGCCTTTGGAGTAAAATAGTAATAGGGACAGGGTCCACTCAAATCTGTGTGGTTCTTTCCTCAAAAGACCATTTCAGACACCAATCTACATGGTCCTCATATGATTTGCTATCTGTAACTTATTTCCGTAACCGATTACGAATAATCTGTTTCATTTTGACAGTTCAACAACATTCATTGTGTCATTTACGTTGTTGACCAGAGTTTTTTTCGAACTTATGGAGCAATGTATTAGACATTTGTTTCAAACTGATTCCAATTCTGATTGATCGTGTGTTTATAAGATTATATCCGGACTTTGACCGCTGAGTTTGTTTCGGCCTTTCTTCTCAGGGGTAGTCATAAATGAAATGTCAACTCCATCTAGCATATTATTTTTGGAACGAAGACGTTGCTTGTGGTAGGAGTTGACTTGTAGAAACCGTCACGTAAGGAAAAAGCGTTAAGGCTCTTACATACTGGGGTGATTCATCGCATTGTTCGCCGTGTAGTTTTCTCAGAAATTGTTTTATAAAAATTCGCGTCGCGCGACGTATCGCCCCAGTATGAAAGAGCCTTTATGCGAGTTTTTCTCTCTCTGTTTCTCTTGGTATTATATACGAGTGTGTGTGTGTGCGTGTGAGTATCGAAATTCGAGCAGACGAGCATTGTACGCGGCCGGGTGTGTAACCCCGATATTTATACTGAACTAAGTTGTAATTTTTTTAACCTCCCACCCGTTACGCCTGCGCGTAGAGCTACTTCTGGGTGGTCCTTAACCTGATACCGAGTGGGACCACTTGAGATTATAATTACTATATGCGTTAAGTTTTGTATCGACAGGGATCCGCCGACCGCACGTTTCTTTTTCTTAAACGTGACGTGTAAAATTTTTACCAAAATCCTATTTACAGAATAAAAAAAACATATTTCATATCATATAGGTACCTACTAACTAAGTACCAAAAAGTCTTAAAACTTAAAAGTTGTTATGCGAAAGTCATTGAGCATAACTATTATTCTTTGAATCGTTTGCGAAAGGGCATCAAAAAATTATTAAAAATAAATTATATATGTATGGGCAGGCATGTAAAGTAATCGTAAGAAATAACAGATTTGCTCAATAAGTTTAGAGTTCACATAATAATATAAGGGTGAGAACACACGAGTGAAAATAAAAATAATATCGAAATCTTCGAATTATGATGCCGTGATAGCAATAGTTGTACTTAGTATAATTATCTTGTGCACACACGTCACGCCTTGTTTCCAACAAACACACTTTATTTAAAAGTAATTAAAGTTTTTAAACTGACGACATACATGGCCTACTTATAGCTAAGTACATCGAGATGATAGCTGTGAAGACATTTGAATAGAATCAATTATTTTTTCAAACTAAACGGACAGCTGTGCTGATGGGGAGTCAGAAATGACTTTTGATTTAGAATTCCTATTCCCAAAAAAAAATACAGTCGCAATGTAGCATTGCTCTTTCTGAAGAGTAAGAGGAAAAGAACAAAATCAAATAATTTATTTCAATAAGGCACATAAAAGGCACTCATGAACGTCAAAAACAAAGAAATAGAACTGCATTGCTATTCTGTAACCATCTCACCTTGAAAACTTAGGTGAAGTGAGCGTGGAGTCAGCTGTCATTGTCATCGATACCTACTGATATTATGGCAGTGACAGTTCACTTCAAGCTTACTTCACCTAAGTTTTCACGGTGAGATGGTTACAGAATAGCAATGCGGATTCTAGTTGAACGGAAATTATTCTCTCATTATTTACGTCCTGCCCGTTATGAAATACGGTGCTGAAACGTAGACACTGACAGTCGGGCTGGTCCACACATTCAAGGTTGCTCAGCGCGCTATGGAGTGGGCTATGCTCGGAGTTTCTTTATAGGATAAAATCAGAAATGAAGTTATCCGGTACAAAAAATGGAGTTAAACCAACATAGCTTGCAGAATAAGCAAGCTGAAGTAGTAGGGCTGGCCATGTTTGTCGAAAGACCGATGGCCGATGGAGCAGAGGATGGAGCGGAGACCACGTATCGGCAAGTGTAGTGTGGGACGCCCCCCAGCCAGAAGGACCGACGACCTTAAAAAAGTGGCTGGGACAAACTGGATGCGGAAGGCGGAGGACAGGGTATGGTGGCGTAGCCTGGGATGGGCAATATCCAGCAGTGGAAGGAGATAGGCTGAGTTGATTATTTTGGCCGTTGTGAATCACGCTAGTCTGTCCACACCCTTAGACGTCTATATAAATTCGTACTTAAAGTTATTTTTTGAATAATTCACTAAAAGTTTTCAATTATTTCTGTTCCAAATGATTCATTGAACTTAGATTCTAGACTTTTTGAAATATTTTTATCGCTCAAACGTGGAATGAATTGAAATTGGTATTTACGTATTCAATATAAAATTGAAATAAATTGGGACCACTCATTTATTATTCCGTTCTGATTTTTCAAAGGCAAAGAATAATAATTTAAAATTATTATAACATTCGGGTTGTAGTTTTGTTCATGGGTTAGAAAAATAATAATAGTTCACGAGATGAGTATGTTTAGTCATGTTGAGAAGATGAAATTGTTAACATAAAAATAAAAGTTATAAATCTATAACCCAACTACGACAAAAAGTCAACTAAAAAGGTATAAACCAAGACATTTAAGCAGGCTCTACAAGTTTACGAGTAATAATCGACCAACTTTCATTTGCAGTTGCAAAAACATGGACATGTTTTTCAACTACAATGTTAAATTGTGTTCTTGGCATAAATTCATCTGAACTACGAAACCCTTCATTGTGCGTAGTTTGACACGCACTTGGCCGGTTTTTTTTAGTTTACCTTGGAAATGACTGACATCGGTGAAGGAAAGGTCAATTATGACGTCATTCTAATCCCTAACATGACCGTTACGCACGAGTATAACCGAAAAAGGCACTTTGACACTTCTCTATCTCGTGACGAGATACCGATGTAGCAAATTATTAAAAACTAGCGGTCGCCCGCGGCTCCGCCCGCGTGGATGTCGGTTACCGCTGCAAAAAGCCTACCCAGGAAAGACACGGTCAGCAAAATGATTCCCAGGTCAATTCACAGACACCGACAGTATCATCGACGACGCAGTCATTATCCGCAGGCTGCACAGATTGTCTTTCTGTGTATGTTAAAGTTGTTAATGATGAAAATATTTAAAAGTAATTAATACTAAGTTTTCACTTCTGCCGGCAGTCCCTGGGTGCATGGGTATTCTTGGTATATGGGCTAATTCACCAGCTGCAGGGCCGGTGATAATCTTCGCTACTATTAAATTATCTTTTAGCTCCTTTATAAGAAGTCTCGTGCCATTACACATGTTGGGGGGGCTTAAATTTCTGAGAAGCATTATCGGCGTGCCAACTTTTAACGACAGTTCATGAGGTGGTAGCCCAGCGGGGTTCAGAGAATTTAAAAATTCCTTTGGGTAGTGCACAGCGTCCTCGATGTTAGTGACGGTGTCTATGGATTTATAGCACTTAACTTCACCCGGTACTTTCTGCATAATTTCGTTGACTGTTTCATTCCTGGGAGAAACTATTGCTGTACAACACAGCCAACGAAAATCATTAGGGAGCCGACCTCGCGACTGAGCCGCGCGGGTACCTTACTCATAGATCTAAACTCCCCTCCCGCACGCGCACCCCCGCCTTGGTGACGCCCACTTCGCAACGGGCCGTGCAGCAGAAATAGTAATATTTTAATTTCACCATAACTTCAAACGTCCTTCAAACGTCCAATTTTAATCATTCAAAGACCAAATATTATCTACATAAACTGTACTTAGTGATGAAATAATTTATTTTGATAAGGATGAATAGCATGAGTAAAATAAACGCGTTTAAATGTAGTCCAAAAAACATTCAAGATTTTTAAATAAAAAAACGGTTGTTGTGCCTCACTCGACATAGATAGGAATAGTGTGTCGCGGACTTTTTTGTAGATATTTATAAGATCTACAATTAATTAGAACATTTTATGGTTCTGTCTTTTATAGTTTAGGCAGCGTACGCAAAATAAGTAACTTTTCTGGTTGATTTTTTACACCTTGTGTCCGAAAAACCCAAATATCTTACGGAACCCTATTTTTTCCAAAATAAAATATAGCCTATGTTACTCGTGGATAATGTAGCTTTCGAATGGTGAAAGAATTTTTAAAATCGGTCCAGTAGTTTTTGAGCCTATTCATTACAACCAAACAAACAAAGTTTTCTTCTTTATAATATTAGTGTAGACAAATCATTTTTATGATAGCAACATCAGCTTAAGGTTCGGTTTCATTCATTCGATTTTACGCATGGAATTAGTATGTACTATATTAATTTTACGTCCACCTCTTTTATAACCGACTTTTTTTATTAAAATTAAATATTTTTCTTTGGCATACCGAAATTAAAATACTAATGAAAATTAATAAAAATTAGTGGCACAATATAAGTTTGAATATCATTTCTTTTTCGATAAGTATTGTTGTCATAAATGAAAAAGAATAGATTACGAAACGGTTAATACGTGGATAATAATGCCAATGAATTAAATTTCATCCTGTTTACTCAATAAATAATCACGACAAATGACAAAGGGGCCGATGATCGCCATTTGATAAAGCGAAGGTTGATATTGTAACAATCACCATAAAACCCGTGTTATTGCAAATTTTGTTAATCACCACACTTGCCAAAAGGACTGATGTTCAGTTACATATGCAGCTGGAGTTGATTTCGTTATTATAACCACAAAAGACTAATCGTGGTTAATCACCATCCTATTGTGTTGCGAAGGTATGATACTGCCATACAGCCATAATCCCTAGACTTCACTAATCACCATAATTGCCAAAGTGACTGGGTATTACTGAAAGTGATGCTCATCTACTTAATAGTGCTCCCCTCCGCCACAGTTTCTCTTGTGGCTGCTGAAAGGAACTTTCGTTCCAATATAGATGGTAGTTTAAAACTAAGTTTTTTCCATTATTATATATTAAACTAGCGGTCGCCCGCGGCTCCGCCCGCGTGGATGTCGGTTACCGCTGCAAAAAGCCTACCCAGGAAAGACACGGTCAGCAAAATGATTCCCAGGTCAATTCACAGACACCGACAGTATCATCGACGACGCAGTCATTATCCGCAGGCTGCACAGATTGTCTTTCTGTGTATGTTAAAGTTGTTAATGATGAAAATATTTAAAAGTAATTAATACTAAGTTTTCACTTCTGCCGGCAGTCCCTGGGTGCATGGGTATTCTTGGTATATGGGCTAATTCACCAGCTGCAGGGCCGGTGATAATCTTCGCTACTATTAAATTATCTTTTAGCTCCTTTATAAGAAGTCTCGTGCCATTACACATGTTGGGGGGGCTTAAATTTCTGAGAAGCATTATCGGCGTGCCAACTTTTAACGACAGTTCATGAGGTGGTAGCCCAGCGGGGTTCAGAGAATTTAAAAATTCCTTTGGGTAGTGCACAGCGTCCTCGATGTTAGTGACGGTGTCTATGGATTTATAGCACTTAACTTCACCCGGTACTTTCTGCATAATTTCGTTGACTGTTTCATTCCTGGGAGAAACTATTGCTGTACAACACAGCCAACGAAAATCATTAGGGAGCCGACCTCGCGACTGAGCCGCGCGGGTACCTTACTCATAGATCTAAACTCCCCTCCCGCACGCGCACCCCCGCCTTGGTGACGCCCACTTCGCAACGGGCCGTGCAGCAGAAATAGTAATATTTTAATTTCACCATAACTTCAAACGTCCTTCAAACGTCCAATTTTAATCATTCAAAGACCAAATATTATCTACATAAACTGTACTTAGTGATGAAATAATTTATTTTGATAAGGATGAATAGCATGAGTAAAATAAACGCGTTTAAATGTAGTCCAAAAAACATTCAAGATTTTTAAATAAAAAAACGGTTGTTGTGCCTCACTCGACATAGATAGGAATAGTGTGTCGCGGACTTTTTTGTAGATATTTATAAGATCTACAATTAATTAGAACATTTTATGGTTCTGTCTTTTATAGTTTAGGCAGCGTACGCAAAATAAGTAACTTTTCTGGTTGATTTTTTACACCTTGTGTCCGAAAAACCCAAATATCTTACGGAACCCTATTTTTTCCAAAATAAAATATAGCCTATGTTACTCGTGGATAATGTAGCTTTCGAATGGTGAAAGAATTTTTAAAATCGGTCCAGTAGTTTTTGAGCCTATTCATTACAACCAAACAAACAAAGTTTTCTTCTTTATAATATTAGTGTAGATTAGTGTAGATATTATATTGCAAAATAAAATTATGACTAAAATAAGAACAATTTAAGAAACTGCCATGTTATTATGGCGTTTTTTTTTTGTTGGTATAATAATTTTGTCTACTCATCTCGTCGTAAAAATCGACGACGAGTAAATGACAGAAGAATCGGAGATTATCTCGTGTTTAATTGTCAAAAGTCGAGATATCTTGGGTGTCATGTTAGGGTTTGTAGAGAAAACATCAAGTTTGACAGAACGAGTCGAGTATTTTGTATGGCAGCGCTGTCAGAAAACGAGAAAAGTGACGAAATAGACAAAAATTACTCACTCTCGCGTGAGTAGTTGTCGCGTGTGTCATGTTAGGCCTGCAGGACTTTATTTTATTTTATATATTTGGTTCACCAACGAATGTTTACACTAATAATATACATAAAAACTATTTTATAAACAAGTAACAATGTAACACTCACTTAAAGGTAAACACCACAAGCGCAATATTAAGCTAAGTTGGTAATCAAAATTTACAATATAACTATAATGATACATTACACATTAATGATACATATTGTACATAACATTGTAACTATAAATAAACATCAAGTTAACACATATCGGACAGAGATTTCACAAACAGATATTTTAGCTTTGCTAGATTATAGTTAATATAAGTCTGAATCAATGCTCGTACCTTACCTGTATGAAAAGAGGCCTTTGCCAGAGTAAGAGGATACTAATAGCCTGATATATTTCTACTAGCAGCGCCCCGCGGTTTCACCCGCATAAGTCCTAATTCCGTGGGAATATCGGGATAAAAAGTATCCTACGTGTTAATCCAGGTTATAAACTATCTGTGTGCCAAATTTCATCCAAATCCGTTTTCTAGTTTTTGCGTGAAAGAGTAACAAACATCCATCCATCCATCCTCACAAACTTTCGCGTTTATAATATTAGTAGTATAAAACATTGCTAATAAATAGACTTTTCCTCCGTTTATTGCTTCCGAAAAACGAGCTAAAATTATCCATATAATATCCTTACTAAAAATGCGAAAGTAACTCTGTCTGTCTGTCGCGCTTTCACGCTAAAAATACTAAACCGATTTAAAATGAAATTTCGTACACAGATAGTCTAGAGCCTGAAAAAGGACATAAGCTACTTTTTATCGACATACCACGTGGGCGAAGCCGCGGGCGAAATCTAGTAATATTATAAATGCGAAAGTGAGTTTATTTGTTTGTAACGCTTTTTCACGCTAAAACGGCTGAACGGATTTGGATGAAATTTGGCATAGGGGTAGGACCTTGGCCTAAAAAAGGACATAGATTACTTTTTATCCCGATATTCTGACGGGATCGAGACTAACGCGGGTGAACCCGCGAGGAACAGCTAGTTGTTGTATTATAAATAAAATTCGTTGAGTGGGGCGATGCGATGTAATGAGATTACTTATTATTGGATGTTGCTATGGTGACTGTGATACCTCTCAAATCAAGGGTGTTGCTTCTGTGGGAGAGCGGAGCGATAATTTGTAGCTTTAATTCTTTAAAACTCCACTAAGAGGACCCAGTAACTGGGTTGTGGAGGTCAGATAGGCATTGGCTCCATGTAAAATACTGGTATTTAGCTGCATTCGATTAGACTGGAAGCTGACCTCAGCACAGTTGGGAAAAGGCTAGGCATGATGATGATATATTAAAAATAGGTAAATTAGTATTTTATGTAGTTTGTTCCGTGATTCGATTTTTTTTGTCAAAATATAAATTACTCTTCTTATACCTAATAATTATGTTCCACAATTATAATCTAAACATCCGCGTGACTGACTGCCAATTCACTACTGTCAAGATTTTAAAGCTGGTCCTTCGAGCCGGATTGTCAGGACTTTTTTTCCGTACTAATCAAACCTAACCGTCATTAAAGTAACCTAAAGCAAGTCATTAAAGTACCCGGCTCTAGTCTAGGGCATTAATATTACAATATTATTGCCCGTGATATAAGACACTGCTTTATTCCCTAGTGAATAATCTACTATAAAGCTCATATTGGTGGGCATTCTGTTGTTCTGTTGTTGACAGAAGATAAATTTTAGCCTGCGCCTGTCACTACTCCATACAAGTTTAGATGTGAATAAAACTTGCCTACAAAAATTACGTCAATTTACGTCAGGCGCTAATTTGACAGGACTAAACTAAAATTTATCTTCTGCTATTCATTCATGTGGTTTCGCGGTTTTGCCTATGGAAATTGATGAGAATAAGATTACGAATAATAATAATTTATTGGTCCATTGTTACAAAGTAAATTTCGAACGCATGCTTACTGTAGTTAGAATATTTTAACCTAATAATTAAAACAGTGGTCCCCAAACTAGGCAGCGCCTGTATCTTGGGGGCCTGAGTTGCGATCTTAAATTTTAAATCGAGACATGTTTGCATTAGCTTAAATTTAATTTCAGGATGTTTGAAAATAGACAGTATTCGTAATAATTAGAGAACTATTAAGTTATGATAAAAAATAAAATGATAAAAATAAAGAGAATCTATTATTTTCGTAGGATTTTCTTGAACATGAATCATAGCAATTTCAAGCGTATGTCATTGAGATAAGTTTCATGACGCGCGCTTGAACGCGAGCTGTACCGACCAAAAATATCTTCTATCGCCTATCATCCCTAACGTAGGCCACACAACAATGCTGAGTATTCGTCTCATTATTGGCGTCCGTTACCATGACAACCGACACTAAGCAATCGCCTTCCGAGGCTGGTGTTCACACAGACGGGGTGTCATTTCCTTGTAACGATGTGTGGCGGATTCAAATGGGACGAGTTAGGGTACATCTGTTTTTAGACTACACTAGTACCTAAACTCGAAGGTAACTGATATTTTACTAATATTTAATGATAGCTGACATTTTTACTATTATAATTTGACAAATGATTGACATTCTAATTATAACTATGATGTATGTTCCAATTTTATTAGCTTCATTCATTTATTTAATTAATGTAATTTTATTTTGCATGCTAGTTTTAGCGAATTGTTTTAGAAACTGCAAAAAACCCGACCATCTGTAATGTACTACTATTCTTGCAAATAAATTTCATTTCATTTAGTTATGATATGATATTGAGCGCACTATTTCTATAATAGTTAGGCTTACAGTTAAAAGCTCGTAAAAGTTTAGCTTGTGAAATAATGCGCCAAAGTACCGCATTACCCATAGACATCTGCATTACCGTGTGCGTAAATGCGGTAGCGGGACCAATTATAAAACCAAGACAGTGCGCTGTCAACAGTGACGTGAGGCCGGTTTCGTAAACATGCGTGCACTTAGTGAGGTGTAGTTTGATTGTAAATGGTTGTAAACATGCGAGCGTGCATAGGTACACGCTCTCGCGCACATATTAAAAAATAACACCATAAGTACCTACATTTTTACTTTTTAAAAACATCCGTTCTAAATTCAAACCCAAAAGCCACTACCCACCAATCTGCACTACAGCAGTCTGAACCCACCTATTCCCTAGTTACTAGTCCCATTTATCAAGATCATACGCTCCTAGCCCGGCTTGCTGAATGCAATTTTAGACCAAATTGGCCCGATCGGCCCCGATACATAAGCAAGGAATTTCATAGGCATCTGATAAAGTTGGTTGGATTAAATTTTCTTGTCGTACCTCTCGTATTATGGAGGTTTACAGTCATGTAACATGGGTGAAATTTTCATACCGAGATTGAGTAGGGAATTTTGTTGAAGACCGTCAAAGGACTTTCAAACAGGTAATTTAGGTGAACTACACTGCTACAAGGATATTTTGGCGCTCGAATGACGTTGACACGCGCTGGAAATGGCCACAAAATTGTAATGAGAAAACAAAGATGGCGGCTTTCGTTCCGATTTTGGACACATGCCACGTGAACCTTGTACCGTTGTAATTGTAAGGCACATGACGACGCCGCGCACCGAGGCATCAGGCGGCGAAGCAGATCTCACGTCGCATTGGCTTGTATGTAATCTGTTGATGCCTAACACATATGTACACGGCTCGACTGTAGTAGGTACGAACAAACAGCGCTTTCTACTGAACATAGCAAGAATATAGCAACCAGCCATATACATAATATTAAACATATCGAGTTTTAGTAAAAAATCTTGATTGTGGAGCGTAGACTCGACTCATTTGTCACTCATGCCTGTGTGACTCTCTTGCAAAGGTAGGACATTGACGATTGACGTAAACTAAAAAAATATAAAACATAAAATATAAAAGTATAAAATACAAAACATAAATGTATTATATAATTATTATGACATCTATAAACATTTCTTAAATAATATTTAAACATTTTCATTATTCTTCATTTATTCTAAATTAATACAATTTGTGTTTAATTTGATTAATTGCATTGTAATCCAAAAAATGTATGTAAGTAATCAACTTTATGTAAGTGTAAATAAAGTTGATTTTAGACTGACTAGCACCGTTGAAAAAGTCATAAAATAATATGAAGTTGTAGCGCAAACTGAACCATATGTGTACGAATTACAGTTGTTTTTCCTAAAACTCGTGTTTGTTTACATTTTTGGCAAATAAATTGCGAACTTAGAATGTACTGTAACCAAGATGTAAATCTAAATGTTTGCGCGGCTGAAATGCCGAATATAGTGAAACCCATAGATCTTAAGAATTTATGTTAGCTACCTATATTCTGGCAAATAAATATTTATTATTATTCATTCATTCCTTCAAGCCTTATTTATCCAGGAATATCCGTACTTTCATAATCAAAAAGTGTATCCAGAATCTTCTCATTCGAAAAAATTATTGTCCGTAAAATCTCGCAAGTAATAACAGAATATAAAGTATAAGACAATTTTGAAGTAACTTGATCCAAGCGTCTATGAATAGGGTTAACTTCCAAGAAAACGGAGTAAATTACATCGGCAACCGTATTTCAAATTAAATTTTGATGGCGATCTTTGAAAATAAAATATGGGAAATATTGTATTTTCTCGTGTAAATTGACTTAATTTTCTTACGATATCTTAAAAGATTGCTAAGTTACTTATTATGAAATGAGTGCATTATTATTTTAGGCGTTTTGACATCGTAGTATAATTATTCGGGTTGAGATGACTCGGGCCGAGTTGTCACTGACCCTATTTGAAGCCTAGAAACTCAGAACTATTATGTTTTGAGTGGTTCATTAATTTAAGAAACATACACCATTAGAAGCACCATTAGAAAGTTAATAAGTTTATAGAGGATCATTTAACTATTTCCGCGGTGTAAACAGTTTACATCTTTGCCTATACATTCGCATACCTAGTCGTTTCCAACGTATTCGCGATACTTATACTCATAGTTTATTTGCCCCCAAGCCGTGCAGGACTAACGCAGGCGAACGAGCTCCTTTAAGGCGTATTATGAAAAGTTACAACGATACTTTTGCTGATGTTGACTTGTTTGCTTTGTCACTTGCACAATTCAGGAAACATATCTGTGAAAAAATTGTTCACACTTCCTCATAATGTCAAGATTGCACAGATTTGCTTGTTTATTCTTAACCGGCTTCGTAAGTTTTCTTTCGAATGAGGTTCACCCCGAAATGGACGTATTTAAATTTTGTTTAATTTAATTTGGTTTCGAAGTCGGTTGTTAAAAGTTTGTCTCACCTTTTACTAAGTGTTGTGTAAATCACATTATAATAGTTAAATCTTGTGTTTTCTTAAGTTTGCTTGTACCTAATTAAGTTTTTTACTACATTATACAGGGTGTTAGGGTAAACACCGTTATCCTTGCAACCAGTGGTTTGGTTTCATTCATAGAACGTAGAATCAATGGAAAATTACAACTTTTTTTTTCTTTTTTTTTAAACTACATTTTTCCACAAAAGACGCAAGTTCGTTGCTCAATGCGCTAGGGCAACGAACTTCCGTCTCAACACTGGCGGGGGGTGCGGGACGCGACCTGACCGGCCGCGAGCGCGACCCCTCCCTCAGTTAGTCAGCTGCTTCGCTAGCGAGCACGATGTCGGATAGAAACTTTTTAAAATCTTTTAATGAAAAAAACGTTTTTTTTTGTTGTTTTCAGTCATTTATGTTTATATTTAAGTCAACTACCCACCCTGGTTTGAATGACAAGACTGTTTACCCTTACAGCCTGTATTGTGGATAACGGTGCTGGTTGCGTTATTAACTAAATGTTCCTAAATCTATGTAGTAGTATTAAGCATTATTACGCAATTGTTTGTTGTCCCAAAGAAATAAAAATAAAATACCTTCAGGAGATAATAGCGTTGTCATAGATAAGTATTGTATACAATGTAAAATAGTAATACACATTAGACTAACTCCAGTATCTTTTCTCTCTCTCTCTCAAGTCCATAAAAAGCATAAGAATAATCAGCCTAATATATTCCCACTGCTGGGACACAGGCCTCCTCTCTGTAAGAGGGAGTGGGCTGTAATCCACCACGCGGGCCCAGTGCGAGTTGGTAGATGTCACATGTCTTCTAATTTTTACCCGACTACGGCGAAGAAAAAAGGAGGGTTATGATTTTGACCGGTATGTATGTATGTATGTATGTATGTATGTTCATCTGTTCCCTCCTATCTTCCAAACCACTTATCACAATTTGACAAAAGAGGTATCGTTAGAAGCATCGTGATTGTCCGCTGGTTTTAGGCTATGTGAAGTCACATTAAATTAAAAATGGCACCCTCTAGAGGACATAAAGTGAGGAACTTAAAAAAAATATGGTTTAATCGTACCATGTTGGGTATCAAATAAAAGTGCTTAATGCGCACATTTCAAAAATATATATATTATAACCCGAAAATAATTAAAAAAAAATTAAGTAATAAAAACTAAAACCCAACTACGACTGAAAAGGTATAAACAAGACACTACAGACAGACAAATTAAAAATCCGGAGTCACACGTAATCTGTTCGATTTATGCCGCCCTAAAACGTGTGACTCCGGATTTTTAATTTGTCTGTCTGTAGTGTCTTGTTTATACCTTTTCAGTCGTAGTTGGGTTTTAGTTTTTATTACTTAATTTTTTTTAGTTCTAGGATATCCTGGTTTCCTCACGATGTTTTCCTTCACCGTTTTGAGAGCAGTGGTCATGGAATAATTTACACAAAGTAAAGCACCTGTATGGGTTCGAACCTACGACCTGCAAGTCGTAAGTTGCGGCCAGTAGTAACTGGGCCACCACTGCTCTCGTAATATCCTATAACGTCGGTTGATTTTGTTAATTTAAAACTTGTATATTGAGTATTGAACTTTAAAACATCTCAATTACCTACAACGATCAAATAACACTTTTTACTCGACTCAGCCTTCGAGAGCTCAAAGTTCCAAGACGTTAAATAATGGTTACTTATTGAGTTTCCATTCTGTCAAGTGAGCTCGCTCATTTATATTACCTTTCACCTCAGAAATTGAGTGTAAGCCTGTGAATAACTAGCTTTATTACTGGATGAAATATTAGGTTTTTAGGATACTGGTAGGGTTGGTGTTGATTTTAGGTTACTGGGTTACTGGGTCGTTGTTCGTGTATTAATATTATAAGAATTACTAGTTGCACTAGCGCACCAGGTTGCACGGGGCTTTAATATTATTTTTATTCTATTATCAATCTTACCAAGGGTTATCGTATTACCCAGTTACTGGGTTGTGGAGGTCAGAAAGGCAGTCGCTCCATATAAAATACTGGTATTCAGCTGCATCCGGTTAGACTCGAAGCCGACCCCAACATAGTTGGGAAAAGGCTAGGCAGATGATGATGATATCAATCTCACATATCCCACATATAAACACTCTTAATCTTGTTTACCCAAAACTGGACTAAAACAATTAATTATTGACAATATCCTGCTCGCCACAAGAAGCGCACCCCTCGATATATCACCGACGTCACAAAAGGACTCTGATTTATTTATTTAGCGAAAAACATGCCGGAAACAACGGATACACTAGTGTTGTTAAACAAATTGATTATGTTGATGTAACAGGGGAACTGCTGATCAGGTCCAGTTGAAAACCAGCGTCAGGCACTAGCTGTCTGGCATTTTTGCTGAACTGGGCCTATTTAGCGCAGCCGCGAGGCACACTTGTTTTTTCTTTTTTTTCTCTAGGTACCTACACTTTGAAATTGTTTCTTTTATTTTTATTTTTTTTATTCGTTTACATGTAGTTACAGTGTGTTGTGTGCCCTGACTGTGCTAAATAAATGCATTTTCTTTCTTTCTTTCTTTCTTTCAGGGTATACATATCAAAACAACTACTTTTTACCGACTTCAAAAAAGGAGGAGGTACTACGTTCGGATGATTGTATTTTTTTTTTTTTTTTTATGTATGTTCACCGATTTCTCCGCCATTTGTGAACCGATTTAAAAATTCTTTTTTATTTCGAAAGAGTATACTCCCGAGATGGTCCCATATAAATTTTATTAAGTTTGCTTGCGTAGTTTTTGAGCTAGCTTCAATTTTACGTATTTTTCCCACAGTCTATGTAGATGATATAATTATTAGACTCCTTCACTGTTATTTACATAGCAGGTAGTAACTTGTGTGGGGTAGGTACCACCACTAAAACGTGAAAAATAAAAACTTTTTACAAAAAAAAAAAATCGACTTAAAAAAAAAACACAAAAAAAGTGAAAAATAACTTTAATTTCGGAAGTCGGTGGCAAAAAACTAAAATTAAAAAGCAAAGACACCGACTTCCGAAATTAAAGTTATTTTTCACTTTTTTTGTGTTTTTTTTTGAAGTCGGTTGTATTTTTTTGGAAAAAGTTTTTATATTTGTATGAAAGAATCTGAGTTCTCTGAGTTTGTTTCGGTTTTTTTCTTTTCAGAGTATTCATATAGGAAATACCGAATCAAATCGAAATTAATATCAAATACGTAGGTCTACGTTCCCTTGCAGCTCCTAAAAAATCAAGCTTCTAAGTCAATGTCACGTGTCGCGGGTTCGCACGGAACAAATATTTGTATGATCTGCAAGTAGTTGTTCCGGGTCTGGGTGTTATTGTATGTGAGTTTCTATGTTTGTAAACGCACCCACGATACAGGAAGAAATTCTTAGTGTGGGGCAACGATTTAAAAAAAAAAAAAAAAAAAAAATGCAATAAAAAAAAATATGGCCTTGCAAAATGCAACATATTTTGATCATCATTTCAGCCGAAAGACGTCCACTGCTGGTCATAGACATACATATTTCGATACTAGTAAATAAATCAAAACTATGTACACACGGCTACACATCAAGCTATACATTTCCAGTATAAGCTGACCTCGCATTGTACGGAAATCTTATACAATGCGAGATCAGCATAAACTAGAAATGTATAGCTTGATGTGTAGCCGTGCGTACTACCCGGGTACTACCGGTTAACCTAGCCTAGAGTCATGAAATTTATAAAAAGCAAGGTCTCACAGCACAAGTAAAGGAAAAAGGCCAAAAATCGGTAATTTGTAGATTTATCACATAAGTAAAAAATATTAGATTTATCTAGACTTACATTTGCAATTGGAAAATTTACGTGACGTATAGGAAAAAAAAAGAGAGAAAAAAAAATGTCGTGTATGAGAGAAAAAAAATTCAACTACAAACTTAATTTGTTAGGAATGGAAAATTTATAGAGTGAAGCCGCGGGCAGTTCTCATTTTGTTTCCGTATTACGCGGGACTTGAACATAACCTTGCAAAATGGAAGTCTACTAAACTCCCCTAACAACCGGGGAACATCGCCTTAATATTCTGTTGTTCAGTACTACACAGGTAGGTACCTCGTTAAAACTATTTCGTCTGAATTGTTGACCCAAAATTCTCCCGCATTCAAACTATTCCTTTCTCAGAAAAGAGCCTCCAACCTCGCTAAGTTTCCGAAGTAACACGCATATTAAGATGTAACACTCCAACTTAGTTTGTATTTGTGAGGCTGCGTCGTCAATCTTCATCTCGAGGGATGCGTGTCATGCTCTTTTCAAATGTGGGGAAGAGTTCTGGAAGCTTTGGGTTAGAATTAGTATTTATGTTGTGTTGGTGCAAAGATTTAGGTACAGTCAGCAACAAAATTCATTAACACTGTCACTTTTGCTTCGCTCGCTCGCTTTCATGTGTTTATTGGTCACTATTCTAACCTAACCTAACCCAAATGATTCACCAACAATAGAGGGGATCTGGCGCATTTCAAATAAAGGGAAACGACTGTAATTATAGTTCGACAATATATTTTGGATTCAGGTTGGATACTTTGATTACACTAAAGCTGTTTAGAACTGTCATTTAGGGTATTAATGTTACTATTTCAGGGAAACAATATTTGGTGAGCAACAACACGTACAATTATTCTGATGAGTGTATAATTATTTTGGAATTTAAAACGTTGTTCTTTAGGCACCTTGGTATAGAGTGGGTTTATTTTATTCGAAGTTCTAAAAATGATTTTGGTGAGCATTTAAATTGTAGCCATTACAAATCTTACTTAGCTGCGGCATACTTATTGAAATTAAAAATATGCGAACAAGCGTTAGGTAAAACTCGTTCCGCGTCTGAAGATACCTTTACTCTGCAAGGGTTAGGCCATCATCCACGATGCTACTCAAAAGTAACATGTGATATTAAGAAATGAAGAATGAATTCATGCAAGCCTAGTAGTTTTTGTTAGGGTTTGATTGAAGTTTTAAGAAATCAAAATTTATATAAATATTTGAAAACTTAGAGTGCTGACAGTGCTTTTAACTTACTAACAACTGGGGGCGACTTGGGGTACCTAATTAATATTCAAAGGGGCGAGTAGATACACTTAGGCAATTAGGGGCAAGATCCAAGGGGCGAGCTGAGCCCACACCCTCAAATCACTAATGAGTAGACAGAATGTCACAGCATTAGTACATAGGTATTTCAATCAAATGGCGGTCTGTCCACGGCGCAACCAATCACAAACTCTTCCCAGTGATTTTTGTTTCATCAGCTGTTAAGTTTATTTTAATAATACGTTAGTAAGACGCGTCGGATGAAATTTTCCCGAGAATCGAGCTACATAATCGGGATATAGTGTTCCCACTGCTGGGACACAGGCCTCTCTATGAGAGGGAGTGGACCGTAGTCCACCGTGCGGGCCCAGTGAGGGTTGGTGGATGTGACATGTCTTCGAATTTTTAGTTCTAGGATATACCATACATAGACGTTGATATATTTAGTTACCTATTCCGCTATACTATTCTTTAAGAGTCATAAAAAACCTCGTAAGAAATCGATGGTTTGCAATTGGCCAATCGTCATCCTGAGGATGCCTCGTTGAGAGGTGAAACACGTGTCGTTGCGTTGCGTCAGAAGCCCGAAAGTCTGACAAGCAGTCTTACCAAGGGGTATCCTTTTACGCAGTTACTAGGTTGTAGAAGTCAGATAAGCAGGCCAGGTAAAATACTGGTATTCAGCTGCATCCGTGGATCTTTGACAGTCGTTACGGGTCTTCAGAAGCCCGAAACTCTTACAACCAGTCTTACCAAGGGGTATCGTATTACCCAGTTACTGGGTTGTGGAGGTCAGATAGGCAGTCGCTCCATGTAAAATACTGGTATTCAGCTGCATCCGGTTACACTGGAAGCCAACCCCAACATAGTTGGAAAAAGACTAGGTAGATTGATTTATTTTTGATTATGCCAAACGTCGTCGAAGTAGATAAGTGCCTCGTAATTCAACTTAATCTCTATATGGGCTCATGGGCATGATGTTTAAAATATTGCTTGTCACGACCCTTTCCATTTAGTTGGAAGTCGGGTAAATATTAGAAAACTGTTGGAAACAGCAATATTTTACGTTGGCACCCCGCAGTGTACGGTCTCATAATAACCTGTAAAGGAAAACCTATTTATTTACTGGATATTAAAGGGATGAGGGTATGTCTGTGTAAAAGTGTATTATTAGGTTGGGTTCTAATCACGCGTTACATACGTACGAAAATACGTAAGTTTTGAAAGTAGTTTGACGATTTAAGAGGAAATAGGGTCGGTCTTTTCTTCATACAAAAAGTCATAATTCGAGGTTCGGCTCTCGTCTATTTCCTCCTCCAATTTTAGACCATTTCGAAAGATATTTTATAAATTGATGAAGAAGGATATTTACTGTGGCCCTACGATTTTTTTTTTTTCATGAATAGTTGTCAAATTTTTACAGTAGGCCTCTGGTGACAGCGGTCTAAACAAGAAATTTTTACAGTAGGCCTCTGGTGACAGCGGTCTAAACAGGAAATTTTTACAGTAGGCCTCTGGTGACAGCGGTCTAAACAGGCAATTTTTAGCATTTTCTGAGGGTTCTAGTGCTTCTACAGATAATGTATCATCAAAACGGAAAGCATAGGGCATAGAACTAGTTCACATTTATGTTACTGTAAAAAATCATTGCTCTAAGGTCATAAACCAGAGAGAAAACAGGCGAGAGTGTTTGTATGGAGAGGGGACCGACCCTATTTCATCTTAAGTGTGTGATTTATAAGATCTTTAACCGACTTACAAAAAGGAGAAGGTTCTAAGAACCACTTCCTTTTTGGAAGTCGGTATGGACATACAATAAACATGTATGTCCAGGCGTAAGTACTTCCAGCTTATTACTGCCTGCCGTATTATGCGGGGTGAGTACGATTGTCAGGAACTGGTGGAGCAGTTGGTGAGGCTTTTTGTCCCTGTTGTGCCCAAACAACAACTCAGGCCTCGAAGTCACCGGCTACTAGCCGTACCGTCAGCACGCACAGTGTCGCAAGCTAACTCGCCCCTCGTTCGGGCCCTTTCCATGCTCAATGCTCTTCTGACTTCAACACCGGAATGTGACTTGTTTGCTGGGAAATGGAGAAGATGGATGAAAGATTATAAGGTTATTTTTTTCTTTTGGTTGCAATTATATAAGTGTTATTATGTTTTTCTAATTTTGTTATTTCTCGTGTTTATATTTTATGTTTTTTGATTTGTATTATATCCAACCAACCTATGTGTGTCACTTTATAATTTGTATTTTTTTCTGTGCAACGCCTTAGGATTACATTCTGTAATGTTGTGCAAGAAAACTTAAATAAATAAATAAATAGATATTTTTGTCAATTGTGGACGGATTTTGAAAATTCTTTGAAAATTCTTCTTTCTTTTGGTTTAGGAAGCTTGTGCGGTGGTCCTTCATAATTTTATTAACTTTGCTCGGGTAGTTTTTGAGTTGGCTTCAATAATACGTATTTTTCCCACTTAGCCTATGTGGATGATGTTATAATAAGTTACTGTCATTGTTATTTATACAGCAGGAAGGAATTTGTGTAGGGTAGGTACCACAAAAAAAATGAGAAAAATAAAAACTTTTTACAAAAATAAAAAACAACCGACTTCCACTCGCAGTCGGTGGCAACAAACGAAAATTTCAAAACCATAGTCATACTTCCAAAATTTAAGTTATTTTTCACTTTGTAGTGTTTTTTTTTTTTTAGAAGTCGGTTATTTTTAATAAAAGTTTATTTTCTTATAATCTAAAATCATACCACGCAAATGAATGCTTACTTTCTATAGAATTCGATTTTTAGCATTCTAAGCTTGTTTATTTGTATTTAGGATTTGTCAAAGCGAGATAAATAGGTCATTGAAAATATTTTGGAAAATGAATTACTGTTGGTACCAAACCCTTTTCGTAAAATATGTTACGAATGCTTCTGGTGTGGAATCTTTGGACAAATCATACCAAAGTAATGAAATCTAGGCATTACTATAATCCCTTTGTGCGACTTCAGATTCAATTATATTTACGCCTCCTTTCTCTCATAAAATGGCGGACTATGGATAAGATTCTTCTTATTTTGGTCTATGGTAAAATTAGGATGACCTCGTTTTTCTCATTTCTGATGAATAAAGGCAAAAATCACAAAGTGGGTTCCGGAAAATCTTCCAGCGGCATTCAAGGATAAATATAATATTTATTTTGTAAAAATTTGTTTTTATCGGAAATTCCATGTTTATTTACAATTTTAATCTTATTCTAACATTATACAGGGTGTTAGTGTAAACACCGTTATCCTTGAAACCAGTGGTTTGGTTTCATTTATAGAACGTAAAATCAATGGAAAAATACAACTTTTTTTTTTTAAAGAAAATCTACATTTTTCCACAAGAATATTTCACCCTACACGCAAGGGCAACGAACTTGCGTCTCAACACGGCGACCGGCGGTTGGCGGGGGTGGGCGGGGCGCGCGGGACGTTACATGACCGGCCGTCAACTGTTTCGCACCTATCTCGAACGCGTATCCATGAGTATCGGGAAGGTGACGGATATTTACTTTTTAAAATCTTTTAATGAAATTACGGTTTTTTTTTGTTGTTACTGGGTATTTTATTTTTATATTTAAGTCAACTACCCACGGTTTGAGTGACAACGGTGTTTACCCTTGCATACTGTATACGAAGAGAAAAAATATTATACAAAGGAAGGGCTCATAGGGCGTCAAAAAATTCTTCCGCATCGCTCGATTCCGTCAGTGGGAAAAGTGGCCAAAAGGCTGGCAGCATTGCCACATTGGATGGCAATGCTGACCAATTGGTTGTAAATGACACTTTTACAAGGCACATAATAATATATTGAACCTAGGTGAGATCGGTCTTTCCTATCCGACTATTCTGAGAAGAAACGCCGAAACATATTTAGAGGTACAGGCTGTGACCACTGAGTTTGTTTGAAATTGAAAAGAGACTATGTTCATCATTAAATCAGTTTATAGATGTTTTCATTTGTCAATTGAGGTTTATATTTTAACCTCAATTTACGTTGATTATTTTTCAATCAATATTGAATAATAAATTACTGTAACAATTCTACCCCCGATGGTAAAAAAGACGTATCTAACAAAAAGTAAAAACGGAGAAATAAATGTTTTAATGAATGAAACGGGAAATCGTTTGCTGTCTTCGAGTAAATTAAAATATTTACATACTAAACGTTGAAAATAATGCCCACTATAATAGGCCTTAACTTGGTTTAATATACAGGATGTTAGGGAAAAAACCGTTATCCTTGCAACCAGTGGTTTGGTTTCATTTATAGAACGTAAAATCAATGAAAAATTAAAACAGATTTTTTATTTTTTTTAATCTACATTTTACCACAAGAGACGCAAGTTCGTTGCCGTATGCGCTAGGGCAACGAACTCGCGTCTCAACACGGGCAGGGGGTGCGGGATGTGACCTGACCGGCCGCGAGCGCGATCCCTCATTCAGTCAGTCAGCTATTTCGCTAGCGAGCACGGTGTCGGATAGAAACTTTTTAATATCTTTAAATGAAAATAACTTTTTTTTTTTGTTGTGTTCGGTCATTTATTTTTATATTTAAGTCAACTACCCATGGTTTGAATGACAAGAGTGCACCCTTGCACCCTGTTTATCATGAATTTATTAATTATTATAATAAAAATAACGAAAAAATAGATTTATCTTAGCATAAAAAATTAAGAAAAGTATTACATAATTAATCGAATAGACGTAAATAGCCATTTACGTCTACTCAATCAAGTATTATGTAATATTTTTCTTCATTTCGCAAGGAAGTGTTTGAAATTTAAAAGACGCATCTGCCCAGATGCGTCCTTTAGATTTCAAACGCTTATATTACTGACTAAAAAAATACTATAAAATATAAGGACATTATCTATACAGGCTGTAAGGGTAAACAGTCTTGTCATTTAAACCATGGGTAGTTGACTTAAATATAAAAATAAATGACCGAACACAACAAAAAAAAACGTCATTTTCATTAAAAGATTTTAACAAGTTTCTATCCGACACCGTGCTCTCTAGCGAAACAGCTGACTGACTGAGGGAGGGGTTGCGCTCGCGGCCGGTCAGGTCACATCCCGTACCCCCGCCCGGGTTGAGACGCAAGTTCGTTGCCCTAGCGCATAGGACAACGAACTTGCGTCTCTTGTGGTAAAATGTAGATTAAAAAAGAAGAAAAAAAAAGTTGTAATTTTCCATTGATTTTACGTTCTATAAATGAAACCAAACCACTGGTTGCAAGGATAACGGTGTTTACCCTAACACCCTGTATAAATGACTTTTTAATTAAGTTTCACATAAATCCGTCTTTTTATCTTCAATCGGGTGTAAAAAATGAACAGAAGCGCCCTATTTTGTTGTGTTAAAACCGCACTGGAGAAAGATAGAAAAATATTAAAAATACAGGCAGATGCGCTTTTTTTTTCTGATTCAACAATGTGTATAACTCAAATCTGGAAAAACTGTTAGATGCGTCTTTTTTTCTATCAGGGGCAGAATTATAATTGCTTGAAAAAATGGTGAGATCATGAAGTTGAAACTTTCTAGACTGATGAATGTGTTACAAATTCCCTTTAGTTAGTGATCGTGTAAGAATTTTTTTTTTATTTTTTTTCTTATATAATTACATTTTTAAAATTTCTTAAATTAAAATGATAATATAAAAAACATTTAAAAATATAAAAAATAGAAGTCTGCCGGTGTCGGGAGCAGGGTCCAAGCTGCAGAGACTGGAACCTCCTCACAATTCGAGCCTAATCAAGGAGTACTGCCTTCTGAATCAGGCCCTTGATCCAACCGCCTAACGAGAGCCTCGAGAGATGTTGGTCGAGGCTTTCGGCCATCAGGCCATTGGCCGTTACGACAATCGGGACAATGATAGCCGAGCTGACATTCCACATGTCGACAACCTCGTGTGCAAAGTTGAGATATTTTATTTGTTTCTCTTTCTCAGCTTTCACGAGGTTCACGTCATGTGGGATGGTAACATCGACTATCATTGCGCGGCGCGCTAATCGGTCTATCACTACTATATCAGGTTTATTGGCAGTACAACGTGACCTGGTCATTTTCGAGAACTGGGTCGGGCACATACTTGTAATACGGTACCTTAGAGTCCACAAATTTATATTTCAAGGCAAGTTGCTAGTGAATAATCCTGGCCACTTATTTTTTTTTAATTTTTTATTTTACTGGTCCCGGGTACGATTGCTAGCGAGGGAAAAAATCTGTTCGGTAGGGCTTGTTCTAGGTCCGCCTGCTACCACCATCTTATCCAAGTCTGTTGCTATGACAACAATGTTAACAGCATTTTTGTGTTTCAACAGCTAGAGGTAAGATAGCCAGTTCCTCTATGGTTGAGGATTCCGGGTCTTTCGGCCTGGTCATCTCTTACCATCAGGTGAGATGAAGGCCAAGAGAAGAGTTTCTTCTGCTGTGAAAAAAAAAAAAAAAAAAGCTAGCACTTTCTATTTTGACCATTATTGCTGTTTTGGTGCCAAAGGCTAAATAAATGGTCCTGTATGTCTTTATCTAGTGACGTCACGTACTCACATAGTAATTAGTACTGTACACCTCTATTATCGTTCTTATCTAGAACACACTATGAACATCATTATTTTGCAGTTCGAAAACCATTGAAAAATCTTTATCCATTCCGCATAAGAACTGTTAGAACTGCAAAATTAAGTTTGTACCGCCGAGTCATCTCAGTTTAAGACAATTTTATCACTAAACTTCAAACAAGCGATTATAGTTCTTATAGCAAGGTGTTAAGGTTGTCATGAAGTGTATAGTCAAAAATTGTGTTGCTTTACAAAAGAAAAGACTAGTGTTGTAATGAGAGTTCTCACAAAGGAAATGCTTCTTCTCCGAAATGTCTAAGCGACTGTCTTGTTATGTGATTAGGAAGTTCTAACGTAATAAGTGAAGGTTGTGAGTTCGATGCTCGGGTCTGTTAAGGAGTAATTGAGTTTTTTTTTTGTTAGTCGTGTAAAACAGAAATAGTTTTGGTAGCAAGAAAAATACCGTAAGCAAAATTTTTAAGCTAGTAAAGAAATATTAAAAATAATTAAATAATAAATAAATGGATAGACGTATAAAAAATATTGAGGGCTGATTTTATCAAAGTCAGATATCTTTTATCCGTGGAATAATATTGTCGTCTGACACTTTTTGTATGGAAAATCTGCCAAAAATTCAAAATTTATTCGCGGTATAAGACTTATACTCGGTATAAAAGTTTGGTGAAATTCGCCCTTAATAGAATAAGATAATGAATTTAAATATAAATACATAGGTAATGGATATAAATAATTCTTAACTTATTAACAAGAAAAACTTGTAAAAATTTGCTGTGCCTGACAGGGTCCATAATTGTTTGTATTATTTTTTATTTACCACCTAATTTGTACATTATGGATTGCAATAAACGATTTGATTTGAAATTGAATTGTTGGTTGCGCAACTGTAGAGCGTGGAGTTCCCGGGTTAATGAAAATGTTATTGGGATTTTCAATTTTATTAGTTTTGGTAGGTAGCCTTGTTTCTGGATTTGGTGCCTCAGAAAGCTCGTTAAGCCGTTGGTCCCGGCTGTCATTCGTAGACCTTAAAAGTCGTTACAGGCAGTCAGAAGCCCAAAAAAGTCTCCCAGTAACTGGGTTGTGGAGATCAGATAGGCAGCCGCTCCATTTAAAATACTGGTATTCAGCTGCATCCGGTTAGACTGGAAGCCGACCCCAACATGTTGGGAAAAACCTAGGCAGATTGATTTTGGTTTCTGGATTTGATGTGCTATTAAATAGGGCATTATGTAACTGGCGACATGTAGGTGTACTAGTCGCTTCTACCAACCCCTTTCGGAATAGAGACGTGATGTTTTATGGAATAATATCATAAAACACTGACCCCATAGTTTTATGGGTCAATGATATTCAAATAGATGCAAATAATGCGTTGTGAGGCCATTTGCTTTTATATAATATCTACTACTTACTTTGTGGCAAATTAAATTCACTTTTACATGGTTTTCCGTCTACGAAATAACATTTTTAGGATAGGGGGTACTAGAAGATACGCTACCATAAATAATCTGCCTCTTAGACTTTCCCATGTTAGGGTCAGCTTCCAGTCTAACCGGATGCAGCTGAATACCAGTATTTTACATGGAGCGACTGCTATCTGACCTCCACAACCCAGTATCTGGGTAATATACCCCTGCCTTGGTATCCCTGGTTGTCAGACTAACGACTGTTAAAGATCCACGAATGACAGCCGGGATCAACAACTTAACTTACAGTGCTTTCCGAGGCATGTAAAGATGGTCACGCATCGACGGACCAACCCCGGCAAGCGTAGCTTAACCTGATGGATCGACCGGTGCGGCTGTAATTACTTAGCCACGAGCTCCTCTCTCATGATACTCAAATTAAATATCGATCTATTTTCGATTTCAAAAACTGGTCGTCCGGCTTTTACGCTTCAGACGAGTCGTAACGGCTGTCAAAGACAAGAGGTCAGATAGGCAGTCGCTCCGTGTAAAATACTCAACTGCAACCGATTAAACTGGAAGCCAACCCCAACTACTGGTCATATCTTGGCTGCCATGGCTTATTTTAATTTTTAAATTGTTTTTTTTTATATTTTTATTACTGACGCATTTAACGTGCTTTCTACATTGTTCTCACATGTATAATTTCAAAATGAATGATGTAACCAATTTTTTGTAACATTTTTTTTTTCCTTTTTAAGATTGTTCTTCTTCATATGCACCAACTACGCTTTGGAACGAGCAACTCGCTTCATATTTCTGACTGACCGATTTCTTGACAATTGAAAAGTACCTGTAAATGGTTTAATTTTTTTTTTTTTTTTTTTTTTTTAAAAACGTTGCCCCACACTAAGAATTTCTTCTTGTATCGTGGGTGCGTTTACAAACATAGAAACTCACATACACTAACACCCAGACCCGGAACAACTACTTGCAGATCATACAAATATTTGTTCCGTGCGGGGATCGAACCCGCGACACGTTGCGCAGCAGTCTATCGCTCAGCCACTGCGCCAACCGTGTCGTCAAAATCAAAATTGAAATAAATGCTTTGAGTTTGTAATTGAGTTTGAACATAATTGGGAAAATGTTCGGCAGATGATGATTATGATTATAATTTCGTTTATATTAATTTGTATCAAGAATAGAGTCAAAAAGGAGGCCAGGAATATTAAATTCCTTAGTTTTTTGCAGTATCCGCGCTCCCACTAAACCTCTCAACACTACAGGAAAACGAACGCAATATAGAAAGAGCAACGGGAAACAAAAGCCCTATAAATCGTCCCCTCTTCCTCCCTCCTTGGGCACGTGTCCCACCGTCGGCGATTAACGAGAACCGAGTAAAACAAATTATTTAAAAAATAAAAAACCCGAGTGCAAAAACCTATAACCGATAAGAGAAAAACAAGCATTGAACAAACAATGTTAAAACAAATGTTACAAAAGTCATACATATTTCAGGTTATTGGTTCGCCTGCAATACCTTACAAAAAAAAAAGTTCAATGCTTGTTTTTCTCTTTTCGGTTATAGGTTTTTGCACTCGGGTTTTTTGTTTTTTAAATATTTTATTTTATTTTAAGCTTTTTAGTTTTACGAATTTTATATATTTGAAATACTCATTACTAGCTATTATTTGATACTAATATTGGTATAATTTATTTTAAAAAAAAACCTTCCCCTCCGTTTTTTATGTATTTGCAGATGAAATATATAAAAAATATATAGTCTATGTCACTCCTACAATTAAGACGAACCTAACGACACCTCTTAAGTTAAAATCCATCAAGATGTTTAGGCTACAGAGCGTACCAAAGAAGAAGACCTACATACATACAAACATACATACTCTCGAAAAACATTACCCACCTTCTGGGGAAGTCGGGTAAAAAAACGAGTTGACGAGCGACGAGCAGCGACTGCGCGACGACGATAAGCGATTACTTGCTGGCTTGCTTGTATACGTATGTAGCACGCGTGGTTCTCCTATCGACTGTTCTGCCTGCCAAGCGAGTGTCGCTGAGCAAGTACTCTTTGATATCTCTAGCTGCAACAAAAAGTGCTCAAAGAGGACGCCGGCGCAGCAGTGGGAACAGTCAGCAATCAATTATTAATATAATTATGTATCTATTTTACACGTACTTATAATTTATTTATTTAAACTTTTCGCACTCAAAAAAAAAGGTACAAAGGCGGACTTAATGCCTTAGGCATTCTCTACCAGTCTACCAAGGGCGGTGAAGAGATTAGATGGCAAGTGCTTTAATTGAGAGGAGCAAAGAGAAAAAAAAAATCGTATTGCATTATAGATAAAATAGGTTTTACAGTACATAAATAAGCTATAAGCTTAATGATACATATACTTAGATACATTTTTACTATAATCTTTTGTATGTACCTTTCTTGAGCGAGAAAATCGTTGATAGCTATTCGCTTTTTCGTTGGTTATGGGACAGATGCCTTACCCCCCTTCTCCCCCTTCTTTCCTTTTATCTCTAACATAATGACGGCACTGTAATAGTTGGGGGGCTAATTGAATAATTCGGTACATCCTTGGTTGGCTAATAAATCTGACGTCAGTGAAATACCAACCGCGGATTAGCGCGAGCTCTAAAACTTGGATTAATTGGCTGTCTATTACACCGAAGTGAGAGTTTGTTTGCTTTTCTATATTTGTATACTTATAATATACTAGCACTTTACCCGCGGCTTCACCCGCGTGGATGTCGGTTATTATATACTAAAACCTTTCTCGAGAACCACTCTATCCATTGGTGAAAATAGCATGAAAATCGGTGCAGTAGTTTTTAAGTTTATCGCGAACAGCTAACAGATAGACGCGGCGGAGGACTTTGTTTTATAATAATTATGTAAGGATTAAGAAGAGGTAAAATTTGTTACTTTGTATGTAGGGGTAATGTTCGGAACTCCTGATCCGATTTCGATAATTATTTTACTAATGGAAAGCTGCAGTATTGCCGAGTATCATAGGATAATATATTTTATGTTAAAACAATGGAAGTCGCGGGCAGAAGCTAATGGGTAATGTAGAGGAAGTCTAGGTTTTTTCAAAAATTATTATCTGTACCATCATCATAATAATTTTAGCCGAAGGACATCTACTGCTGATACTGGACCCGTCACGTAAAACGAACGCTGGCCGTTTACCTTCGCACTGACCGATTTATCCATTCTTATATTATTAAACAATAGCCTAGTACTTTAGAACGCGACTGTACTCTTGCGCAAACACATCCCCAGGGGGCCAATTCTGCATTTCCGACGTTTGGCTCCCAGGCTGGACCGGGCTGGAGCTGCCTTGGGGCGTCTCCTGCCCAATCTGGGGGGTCCAAACGCCTCCTGCCGGAGGCTCTACGCGGGGGTCGTGCGGTCCATGGCCCTTTACGGGGCACCGGTGTGGGCGCGTTCCCTTAGGCTGCGGCCAGCCCGCCGGTTGAACGCGTCCCAAAGGGTCATGGCCATTCGGCTGGCCCGGGGATACCGCACGGTCTCCCGCGAGGCGGCGAGCCTCCTGGCCGGATTACCGCCATGGAATCTGGAGGCGAAGGTCCTCGCGCACATATGGGAGTGGCGCGAGGAGATGAAGCGCCGGGGCGTAACTCCGCTGCCGCGAGAAATCGCGGCTCAGCGGACAGAGCTCCGGCAGGATCTCATGGCGGCATGGAGAGTGCGATTGTCGCAACCCAGTGCTGGGCACGCCACAATTGCGGCGATAAGTCCCCTCTTTGAGGAGTGGCTAGAGAGGCGCCACGGCGTCCTCACCTTCCGCCTGACACAGGTCCTCACCGGACACGGTTGCTTCGGGAGGTTCCTGTTTCGTATAAGGCGGGAGGAAACGCCCGGGTGTCACCACTGTGTGGATCGCCCGGAGGACACGGTGGAGCATACGGTGGAGGTCTGCCCCGCTTGGGCGGAGCCCTGCCGTGTCCTCTTGGAGGCGATTGGCGGCGGTGACCTCTCGCGTCCGGCTCTGGTCCAGGCCATGGTACGGAGCGAGAGGGCATGGGAAGCAGTCACCTCCTTCTGCGAAGCAGTAATGCTCGCGAAGGAGGAGGCGGAACGCGTGAGGGAGAGGCAAAGTTTGCGCCCTCACGCCCCTAACCGCCGCCGCCGCTGGAGACGCCCTGGGCGTCGGGAATCCCAGGCGGATTCCCGGCCACCATAGGCGCGGGCTTGCGGACGGCGAGCAATGGGTAGCTCGCCGTCCGATCAGGACCAGGCCCGGGTCGATGGCGCGTCGTGTTCCACGCGCGCCTCAAAGAGATGTCAGCACAATTGGCGGGGTCCGCTAGGACCGATGCCTGCCAGGGTTGCGGGTTAGTCCGAAAGGGATACCGGGACCTTGGCAACAGGCAACTGAAGGAACACGGGTGGGTTTTAGTCAGTAAAAGTCTGACACGCCCTTCCGCTCCACCCAGAGCGGGAGAAGTCATTGGATGATTTCCCACCCTCAAAAAAAAAAAAAAAAAAAAAAAAAAGGGGGCCAATTCTACTAATTTACAAACGTGTCAGTGGTCTCGCAATGATGAGTTTTTGCCAGATTTTGTATGGCATATCTGTCAAAAACTGATCATTGAGAGACCTCTGACACCCTGCACTATCGCTTAGCATTGTTTTTACGTGACGACAACTATATTCAGCGCTGCTGAATAAAAGCCTCCTCCAAGGTGGCGCCATATTTACCACAGGTCGTAGTGAATAATATTATATAACTTTAAAAATTTAATCGATATTTATAAAATAATAATTATTGTTATGTGAGCTTGCAAAAGAGTACTTAGTACTTTAATAAGTAATCCTGATAATTTGTGACATTAGTATTCGACCTACTATAATATCTGGAAAAGGCAGGCTAATTATGTTTATATCGAACTTACATTTATTTATTCTGTAGTAAAACTATACATACATTTATAAATTAAAAAAAAAAGACTTAGTTTTGTTTCTTAGTTCTGACTTTGTTGTAAAACCGAGGTCTGCACATTCTGTTCATTTACCGAGGTCTGCACATTCTGTTCATTTACATTTATACCGTAAGTAGGTACCTTTATGTACTACTTCTCTTAGTATCTCAAGAGTACTGCCTAGTTAGTCACACACAAGTTACATCCTTCCCAAGTTTGTGTGCAGTTACATCACTTAAACTTCTTCCGACGAGACTTGAACATTAAGTCGACCGTCCACTGCTACGTAGGATGTGCACGGAGAGGTTTGCCACGATAGCTCCGCTTTTCATTTGTCCCAGGCACGCATTCGTGCGACTGTGTGTGGATCGCAGTAACCGATTCCGCCTAAATTTCCATATAAAGCGAATTACACGTGCGTAGCTCAGTCGTGGGCTGTTGTGGAACGACGGCTTTGCTCAGTAACGTATAGAAATTTCTTCGTAAGCTTGCAGAATGGACTATGCTGTTGGTTCTAAGAGGGGGTGGACTGCGATATCATAATAAATTGAAGTGTGTTACGAACGGCAGAGTCTAGTAATGTTCTGTGCTAGTACTGTATTACTTGTTCGTGGTGCTAAGTAGCTTTGTTGTATTCCTGTTTGAAGGGCATGGGTGAAAAGGTGCGATATTAAAATTACGTTTAAAATGTTAGTAACGAAAGTTGAAAATGTATCAATAAATCGTGCTGTTGGGCCACTTTGTATGTGTCTTCGGAATATTTTCTGTAATAACTTTCGTCTGATACTTTTATGTTTTATATTTTGTTGTTTATTATGTTGGATTGTTCAACTAATTTTATACTCGAACGGATCCCATGTTCATGAGTTCAGAGCACGACAGAAAAGTCGAATATAATAAAACCATCTGCTTTAATACCATGCCAAATTATGTACCTACATAATTATACTACTATGGGAAAATAAATCCTTTAGTCATTCATTCATTCAATATGCGTTGAGGTTGCTATCGCTTTTTGAATCAAATTCTTTTCATTAGAATCGGAAAATTAAAAAAAAATGTGATAAGCAAAATCTATGAAATTGGATTGCGAACAGACTACGGTGTGACAGTCGGCCCCATATAAGCTTAAACAGCGTTTTACCACTTGAGTTATTGAAGCCTTTACAGGTGACGTAATGTACCAGAAAGCTCGGGTTTGTCTGCCTTCGTATTTATTAACGTAAACAGTCTAATATATTACTGTGCCGTGTTCCTGATTTTAAAGGGACTTAGCTGTATAATGGGGATTAAGTTGCCATGTATGAATTGAGGTAAGGGATTCAATTGCAACACACAAAATGTTGTTATTTTCGATGACTGTTAGAACTTGATGGTCTAAAATCGCCAGTATCTCAGTTAGTTTTGGGGTGATGAATGTTCGTTCCTGATGAGAAGAAGCCTTTGACATGTAGTGGCGCTTAAAACAGTAACTTTGGCAGAATCATAATAGGAAAATATTATGAATCATCGTAAAATGTCACAACCTGACAATTCATATTATGATGCTGCGTGCGATTAATATTACGAAATAATTCATCTGTTTGTCAGTTTTCTATGAAGATTCGTAAAATGGTCCACATTATGAATTGATTTTGCGTCAAGAATTGCTAATGACAGCTGGAAATTCAGGAAATGAAATGCTTTTAGAGGAATTGCTAAAGTGGCCGTTTTTGGCCCACAGTTGTGCCACTACATGTCGACCGTACATACGCTTTGATGTGAACGCAGCCTTATTTTACGTTGGTAAACTAAGGCTGCGTTCACATCAAAGCGTATAGCCGGCTGCGAACTGAGAGCGTCTAGTACAAAATGTATGAAAAAACAAACGACAGTTCCACTGAAGTTGTTTTTCATACATTTTATTTTTCACACTTGGTGTAAATGCAGCCTTAAACTTGATACCATACTACCCAACCGGAAAAAGAGTACAGCAAAATTAGCAATTCAGAACCACAATTTCCAGGATAAAATTACTAAATACCGGAGGAATATCTTGGTAAAGTTTCATTTTGAAACGTTTAAAAATTAAAAAAACCGTAGCGTTAAAAGGAGATCGTGAGGGGTTACGAGACTTAACCGTAGCCTGACGGGGAAAACCGTCCCTAAAATACCCGGCACTTTTAAAATGTTCGTATTATATAAGTATTTTGCACCTTCTACTTTTTTAGGCATGGGAAAATAGATATCGATAGATTGATCTTTCCGTTTTTTTTTCAAAATTAATATATATTCAGAAGCGTGTTAGTAATAAGGTTTAAAGTGGCTTATCTACACTAATATTATAAAGAGGAAAGATTTGTATTTTTGTGTGTATATTTGTAATTAATAAACTCAAAAACTACTGCGCCGATTTCAAAAATTCTTTCACCATTATAAAGCTACATTCACCCTGAGTAACATAGGTTATAATTTATAAAGATTACACGCGGGCGAAGCCGCTGGCGGCAGCTAGTGTACGATAAAACTCAAGGCAATTTCTCTTTATAGGAGGTGACTGCCCCAGCGTGACCCAAACGTAGGTACTTAAGGCGAAAGCTTCAGAGCAACCCGCGAAATTCAAATTTTCTTACATTTTATGCTATTTGCAGGTCAGTATCAGGCTGTATGTTGATCTAAATATGATTCCAAATTCGGTTCAACAATGATGACCATCATCATCTGCCATCTGCCTAGCCTTTTCCCAACTATGTTGGGGTTAGCTTCCAGTCTAACCGGATGCAGCTGAATACCAGTATTTTACATGGAGCGACTGCCTATCTGACCTCCACAACCCAGTAACTGGGTAATACGATACCCCTTGGTTAGACTGGTTGTCAGACTTTCGTGCTTCTGACGACTCATAACGACTGTCAAAGATCCACAAATGACAGCCGGGACCAACGCAACAGCTTAACGTGCTTTCCGAGTCACGGAGGAGTCTAGATAATTGAAAATGTTCACCCATCCACGGACCAACCCCGGCAAACTTAGCTTAACCTGATGGATCGACCCGAGCGGCTGTTATTACTTAGCCACGAGCTCCTCCAAACAATAAACAATGATGACAATTCAGGCAAATAAGTTATTTGATTTGATTTAAAGAAATCGAAATGATTCATAAAAATAATAAAGTCGATAAACAGCGTTACATCCCTAAACACTACGGAAGGATATCCCTTAAATCCCCCAGGGGTCTGATAAATTGTGTTTCGCAAGCTCACTGTGGATATTAATAATATTTTAGTATACCATTAAAATTTTGAATAATATTAATAAAGTTTCTATAGTGTAATGAAAAGATTTTTAAATTGATATAGTGCCATTTGCGACGAAAAATTGTGGTTAAGGAAAATTTTCCGGCTTGCACTTACTTAAGAAGTTGGAGTCGGCTTTCAGATTCCATTTAATCGCCATGTGAAGGCGACCCTATTGCACAAAAGCAGACTACGAGCTGCTAATGTGAAAAAAAAATTGAAAAAAAAACACCCGACACAAAAAACACTGCAAAGTGAAAAATAATAATTATATTAATTTCGGAAGTTTGGTTTTATATTTTCGGGTTTTGTCACCGACTTCCGATTCACGCCGTATGCATGAACTCCTCCTTTTTTTTAAGCCGGTTAAAAACCTAAAAACACTTCTCGGACAAAGACTTCTTTTAGAGATTTCTTATTGTCTGTATTTATATGTGTGTGCATAAATGGTTAAATAATAATAAAGATTCGGGACTCTTAATAGTCACGCTTTGCAAGTATATGCATTTTTAAGCATAATTAAAAATCATTGTTAATTCATTAATTACTCTCTGTCATTACAGAGATCTCTTTCACACTTCCATTAAATAATTAAGAATATCCTCCATTGGTGTTCCCTTGTTTCGCAGACAAAAATTTCATAGAATTTCGTTTCGCAGAAAATATTTCCCATGATAATTGGTCCTTGTATTTTAATTTCGAATATTATTGTTTTAAAGACTATTTACTTGAATGAAACATAGTTCACAGAAACACAATTCAATGAATTTTATAATCACATTTTATTATATATAAAAAATATAAAGTAAATATTCTGCGTATTGATTATTCTATGAAATGAAAATATAAGAAACATTTTATGTGAAACGAAATTTTATGAAAATGTTGTCTGTAAAACAACGTACAACCATCCTCCATTACTGTTAATTGGCAAAAAATGGATCATATTCCCAGTTTGTTCTTCGTTTGTGGATCAATCCTGTAATTAATGGGAAGATCCCATTAATTAAATTAATTGCGACTTCGCGATTTCAATTAAATTGACGCCTTATTTTCAATTCAATTTGTAAGTAATCTTTTGGACAATGGGTTTCAGGTATTTATGTTTAATTATGTTTATTTGATTTCAGTTCTGGAAAATATCTTGTCTTCAAAGTTCATTGCTTAAATCGAGTTACAAAATGAACGAACTACCATAATATGTTCTATGTTCTATGTTACGGGTTTGGTTTCCGCACTTAGTCCCTAAGGTGGACCATTGTACGTGGGCCATGGCGGCTGTTAGGTGGTTATTCCAACCAGCCCACCTCCCTCAAGAAGTTAACTAAGACTCCTGGTTAACTACCATAATGAATAATGGTCACTTTTAAATGTTCCTCTACTACTTATTGACCGTATAAAGATGAACGTTTTTTTAAATAAATGAGCCTCTTTTTAACTTTCTGGCCTTTTCTCACAGTTGAGCTTAGTAACTAAACTAGGGTACCCCGATCAAACGGGCTAAGTTAGACCAGCCCACCTCCCTCAAGAAGTTAACTAAGACTCCTGGTTAACTACCATAATGAATAATGGTCACTTTTAAATGTTCCTCTACTACTTATTGACCGTATAAAGATGAACGTTTTTTTAAATAAATGAGCCTCTTTTTAACTTTCTGGCCTTTTCTCACAGTTGAGCTTAGTAACTAAACTAGGGTACCCCGATCAAACGGGCTAAGTTAGAGCTGTGATAAACCACGTGCGAGCCGAATTTGCCGCAAAAACTAAAATAGCACCCGACCAATAATATTATATTAACAGATATGTTATACACTCACAAAACAACCGAAAAAAGTGTTCCGCGCAGCAGCGACACGTTTCATTCGTTTTTACATTTCACTACAAGTAAAAACTTTACAATTGGAATGTTTTCGAGTCTTCACGATTGCGCGCTTTTATCATATCTCTTAATTTAATATCATTGACCCCGACCATTTGTGGTTAAAGGGTAGGTTAGAACTGGAATCAACCGCGTTACAACCAAGATAGTCGTAGTTACTTGGCTATTTAGTATTTTTGGACCCCAAAATATTACTTATTTATGGTTCAAAAAAAGAGGCGCATTCATTATAATAGAGTGTTCAATAATATTTTTAGTAAAACAAATTGGGATATATATAATTTGAGGTTCGGTTAAAAACAGGCCGTAAGCCCTTTAAACATACCTACATACACACGTTTTTCTTTCCGTGAAAAACTACGGTTTATACGCCATGTATTTTGTTTTTTTTTTATTTAACTTATACCTACATGGACACTCTTATGAAACGTCAGATGCTAGGTGCACGGTCATTTCCTATGGAGAAGAGCCGGCAAGAAATAACACGGTTCCTCTTTAAAAATTAATGCCTTTTACAATGTTTTCAAATTACAGTGTTATTAAACGTATGAGAGGTCGTGTAGGGATGACGTATTTTTTGTGCATTTTTATCATTTCTTGGTCACTTTAGGTACTAAATTGCGGATACATTTAGTTCGTTTGACCCCAATACCTAAATCACGATACTTTTCGATCCGGCAGGAAAGGTCAACGATACGGATAAACCTTGGAATCTATTTGATCGGCAGAGAACGATAAGAGGGATTTATCGATACAGCTGCCTCTTATGGCCGGTGTAGGGAAATAAGTTGCGCCTTGGTATCGGTTGAATTTTACTTGCAAGGTAGGAAACGTAATGTAACTAACTTTGAGAGATGTATGTGGAACCTGACCTACTTTTGAATAACCGAAATAGCACATTTAAAACGCGTTTAAAACGCAACGTTGTAGCGGGACTGACTGCCCAGGGCACTCGACCACAAATAGCTGTTAAAATGTGTTTAGCGTTAAAATAAATATAATCAATAAGATACTTTTTTTCTATGGTATTAATAAAAAATGACTTAGATATTATGACACACCAACTTATTACGCAAGAGAACGTATTACGCAATATTGTAAATTGTCTTTGGCTTCTGGCCCTGACATCTAGCGCTAAGACATTTGCGCTTTTATAAGTTTTGAATATTGAATGCGAGGCTTTTGGGTGATTTGTAATTGAGTATTATAATGTCATTTTTTATTTTGTAATGTGCGTTTAGTTTGTGCATAATAAACAATTTTTCTGTCTTTTTTTTTAGATAGAACGCTTTAAATTTGGGGATTGGGGGCTCGCTACGTCACAACTCAGTATAAAATCTAAATAGGTGTGAACACATGCCACATTATAAAATGTATCGCCGTAATCTTTTGATGACGTAAAGAAAAAACCACTAACGAACAAAGCAACCTAATATAAAGCTTGTAAAAATACGTGTCCAATATTTATTAAGTAATCTTTTTTTTTTTTTTTTTTTTGGTAGATTGAAAATGCGTTTATTTCTGAAGTAATATAAATAAGTATTAACACCTAATTCAACTAACTTATTATGTTGTTTCTAAGAACTAACAAAGACTTATAATATCTATAATAATAATTATGTACAAGGGAAAATTATCAAAGGGCATCAAAAAATTCGTCCGCATCGCTGTTAACAGGAAAAGTGCCCAAAAGGCTGGCAGCATTGCCACGTTGTATGGCAATGCTGATTCTTTGCCCAAAAAATAGGCCAGCCCTCTGGTCACGTGAAGAGTCGACCAAGCGTTTGGCGATGTCTTGAAAAACCAAGTGGGCACTCGGACCCCATGGCCCTAGGGTTTCAACCTCAAACGGCTCGAATAAATACGTCCCGATAAGATTGGAGTATTTGCGCCGTTTGAGGTTTTCTGCACCTGCAGCAGCAGCTCCAGCACAGCCCGCCGTGCTGGGAAGATGGGATGGCGCAAGGGTGTCGACACACGTTGCATCCCACACCAAAGGCCTACCTACCTTCCAAGGCATTATGGTCATTCCGTCTGGTCTCTTCCCATCGTCGCGTGCCAAGCCATTGGGTTCTAGAACAGCTGGCACCCCGGCGGTGGCAAGAGCACGACGGATGATGTCATTGATGCTGGCGTGCCGTGCTATCCGACCTGCGCTTCTACTGCAGGATAGGCCATGGTGACCGAGGCAGTCGACACCTTCACCGCATTGGCAGCGATGCGGAGCCACGCAAGGAGCGCCCAGACGCAGACAGGTAGCGAGCCGGAAGGTGGTGTCACCCAGCATAGTCCCTATGTATATATGTGTTATATGGGTGACGGTAATGCCTGAAGCCAGAGGCCCGATTCCCATTCACCAACAGCCAGCAGGCGGGCACGCTCAGCAGTATTGGTGGACGTATTAATAAGATTATTCCGTACCAACCTGCAGAGCGGCTCATCCCACTGCCTCTGGGAAAATGAGTTCACGGGCCGATCTGTATCCGGGCAAGCCGCTTTCCAGGCGTTCTCCGCATCGGTCAGGCACGGCACTTCATAGTCAACCAGGCAGGGGGCTAAAATTTTCCCGGTCAACTTTTCAGTGCTGTGGACAGACGACAGGAACGCCGGTAAGCTAATACTGGTAATTTTGCGAACGCCGAGGCCCCCAAAACGGATGGGTAGTGTGGCTTGCAGCCACGCTCGGTCGTCCAAGGCCACATTTAGAATGGATGTCAGTGTGCTGCGAACAATTTGGTCAATTTTGTCCAAGAGGTGTGACTGCTTCCATAAGGGGGAAGAGCGTAGAGTATTAATTAAGTAATCTTATATTTTATTAAAATAATATTATATTTTATTAAGTAATCTCGGATTTTTTTTTTTGTCATTATCCCTATTACAGGCGTTACCGCAGCTTACGACACTCAAGCACACTGGTTTTGATATTCTGACTGGCTTATCTTCCGGGTGCATACCAAGAACTCGCTGATGCATACACTCGCGACAATCTAAGAAGTCCGATTTGACGTTTCGCTCTCGTACATGTAATAAAACGCATACCTTGAGAATCAGTTTTACTTCTTATGCCGAGATCCGACGATCCGCAATTTTGCGGACCGCCACGCACGGCGCACCGAGGAACTTCCGATGTCTGCGATACCCCGCACGTACACCTTCCCACGGTGCATCGTGCGTGCTCGTCTGTGTCCGTCCGCAATATGGCGCAACGTCGAATCGCGGCATTAGATTGTCGCGAGTTTAGTTATGCCCATTTTCTGCGACCCACTTTATAAATATATCCCGGAATTTTACCGGGTTCCATGAAATTATCCACCATAAAAGTAAACTGCGTGCACACTACTTGATAAACGCAGAGTTTACGCAAAATAAGCAATATGGTGTTGTTCTTATAAACATGGTGCTTTTATAATAATGTAGTATACTGAGGTTACGTTCGAACATGACATGTATTGAATGAGAAAATTAACGTTTTTTTAGTCTAGGTATCATCATCATGTGCCTAGCCTTTTCCCAACTATGTTGGGGTCGGCGTCCAGTCTAACGAATGCAGCTGGATTCCTGTGTTTTACATGGAGCGACTGCCTATCTGACCTCCTCAACCCAGGGTAAGAAATTAAGGTTTTTTTTGTTTCAGTTTCAGTTGGATTCAGTTAGTATTTCTGATGAAACTTCAGAAAGAATGGAATATTTTGTGAAACAAATTTATTTTATTTTATTTCTTTATTCGAAACTTTTTGGTTCGGTTTTCTATATTTCATTCATAAGCAATGAATGAAATATAGAAAACCGACCCAAAAAGTACAATATTTCTTACAGTGTTTTTTTCAACGGTAGTGAAATGGTTAAGATGGGTTTTGGCGACATAAAATTGCCTACCGTGAACTAAGGCCTAAGTATTGGGTTCCCACCTATGATTTTTTTTTTCACACAGATAGAGAATCTTGTCACTTCTATGATTTGGCGTTTTTTTTCTCACAAATAGAGAACCTCGTCACTTCTATGATTTAAAATATTCATCAATTGCTTGAGATTATATCGAATAATGACCTTCATAGACAACTATCAATAGTAAAAAAACCTTATTACTTATAGTTTTCTAAACTCAAAAAATACCATAAAAAATGACTCCTCATTTTGTTAGTAGAATGGTGACCACTATTTGTTTTAACTTAGCCAAAACTTATTTTTGTCGCTTAATCTAAGTGGCATATTAATTAAGTTATCTTAGTTTGTAAACATACGTGCATAAAACTTTTAAAACATTAGTGTTCATGGTTGTTATATAAATTAAGAAAAAGTGAAAATGTGTGAAAAATGCAACTTCTTTAAAATTCTCCATACAAAACGCAGATTTCATAGGTGGAGACCTAATATTATAGCATAAACATCTAATTTCGCAACGTTTTAGCAGTTTATATTAAGAATAGGAAAAAATAGGGAAGTCGGCCCCTGGCTGACATGCGGACGGGCTATTATAAAATGTATCTATGATTTCAACTATTTTATTTATCAGAGTCAAGAAGGAGTCATTCATACATAGGCCTCAGTTCAGGGTAGGCAATTTTATGTCACCAAAACCTAAAATCAATACTAGCCCGCACTTTTTTTACCTATAGAACATTTTCTAAGTTATTTTTCGTAAAAGTACTTACCTACCTAATATCTCACAGAACTAAGATGTTTTACCTACTTGTTAAAACACAGCCATGTCATGTTAATAAAACAAATAAACAAAAGTGTCACGTAACGCAAGCTAAGTGTGAACTCATCATCATTTAAACGAGCCATTCTCGAGAATGCAGTAGTTCCAGAAAGTAGGGCAAGCTAAACAAAAGAAATTGTGTTTTTCTTCTCACTTATATGTATTCAGGGAATACATTTATTTGTTGTATAGATATGGTGTAGTATTTATGGGTAGGTACTCTTTTACCTATGGAGAGATACAGGTGATCGATGGAGATTAAATAAGATTTCAGGGTCATTTCAAACTTGCCAGGGTTGCGGGTTAGTCCGAAAGGGATACCGGGACCTTGGCAACCGGCAACTGAAGGAACACACACGGGTGGGTTTTAGTCAGTAAAAGTCTGACACGCCCTTCCGCTCCGCCCAGAGCGGGAGAAGTCATTGGAAAACTTCCCAACCTAAAAAAAAGGGTCATTTCAAACTAAAAACATAAAAAAAAATGAAAAATATTTTTAATTTTGGAAGTCGGTGTCTTTGGTTTTGAATTTTCTTTTTTTGCCACCGACTTTCGAAATTAACGTTATTTTTCCCTTTTTTGGTGGTTTTTTGGAAGTCGGTTGCTTATTTTGTGTATTATATACTATAATTATAATATGGTATATTATGGTATCTACCAACATACGTACTTGTACTAAGATAAATCTAGCTGCCCGCACTGGGCCCGCGTGGCAATTTCAGCCGATTCCCTCCCGAAGAGAGGAGGCCTGTGTCCCAGCTGTGGGAACATCATAGGCTGATTATGTTTTCAAATCATCTTTATATTTGCCATTTATTAAGGTTGTTCATCCTTCTGTATTCAGGAATGCTCGTTCCGTAGCTGTTGTTAGACCATCATTATTTGATTCATGTGGAATTCATTTCAATTCTAGACAATATCCCAAATTCAAATAAAATAAATAGCAATCTGGCCGCACCCTTACCCAACTTATGCCACGAATTGCAAGACTTCTCTTGAACTAAGAAATCTATTATCATTTATTCCAATAAACATGCCAAATTGAACTCTGTCACCAAAGCCTTAAGGTTTTTAAAACCGCATGGCAATACAACTACTACATCTATCATTTATTAAACAAAATAATCTAAATTGAACTCTATAACTTAAAGCATAAGGTTTTTTATGACGGTATAACGTTGTTCAAGGTTGCCAGAAATTACTTAAAAGAAGATTGTTTTCCACGAAGTTGGTATTTCCTCTCGTTTCGAACTTAAAATATACAAGTTTTAATTAATGTAGACAAATTGTGTTCTACTGTTTTCTCAGGAAATTGTTCCAAGTAATATTTGTCTGGTTTCTTACAATTTGATTGTAGAATTGCTGGGAAGATTCTGGCTCTAGGCATCTTGCCAGTTGTCAATATTTGAATAAAAGTTGATTGGTTGTTTAAATTATGAGTTTGATCTTGAGTGAGACCAGCGGTGGCCCTGTGGTATCAGCCGCGACTTACGAGTTAAAGGTCGTAGGTTCAAAACCAGGTAGGTACCTACCTTACTTTGTAACCTACCTAATAATCTACTTATTTATATTCAAATTCAAATCTTTATTGCATATCTCACGGTGTACAAGCTCTTAAAATGATAGTTACAAAGTTCACATGGACCCTGTCGGGCACAACAATTTATCATAAATAAAGAAAGTAGCATGCTTTAAAAAAAAAAGTAAATAGAAATTAATTGTACGTCAATTTAAAAATATTACGTCATTACAAATTATATCATTAACATTCAATTAATTAGAAGTAAATAAAATAGTATTTGTACGCCGTTAAGGCAAAATATGACTGTGATCATTTAATTGTAACATCTTGCATGCCATGTGCGTGTATACTCATGTTTTGAACAAATAAATGATCTTTATCTTTGTGTAAATTATTTCATCACCACTGCTCCTAAAACGGTGACGGAAAATATCGCGAGGAAAGCGGCATGTCCTAGAATCAAAACAAAAATTCCACTATCTCAGCCACTGATAAATGTATGATCCCAGCCTATAATGTTCCCACTGTTGGAACACAGGCCTCCTCTATGTTTAGTCAGTAAAAGTCTGACACGCCCTTCCGCTCCGCCCAGAGCTGGAGAAGTCATTGGATGATTAAAAAAAAAAAAATGCCTCCTCTATGTGAGAGGGAGAGGGCCCAGTGCGGGTTGGTAGATGTCACATAATAAATGTCTTCATATTTTTTGTTCTTGGACATTTTCCTAACGATGTTTTCCTTCACGTCGTTTTTAATTATAAATTCTCAATAAAAAACATCAATTGTTTGCAACCTAGCTTAATTGCGCTGGTTCACTTTAGTTTCCGCGTATTCATGTCCACCAATTTCACTACAAACCACAAAAAATCCAAGAGCTCTAAACACAAAATACCACTCCGAACACAACCCGTCCCATAAAAAGGTCCAACACATCCTATAGGGCCTATATTACCACTTCTAATAGCCTGTAAGCCGTAATAAAGATCCTATCAGACTAGTCCGAAAGCCTCAAAAGAAACTTTGAAAGTCGGTTAGCCTGTAAGGGTCGGCCGGAAGTACACTGCGACGACGTCACTTCCTGTGATTAATGACGGTAGCCCAATTTCCTTTAAACTTGGAAGAAAATATTCGTGTGGTGCAAGTGGTATCATAAATACTGGTTTTAAAAGGTTTTCTTCTACTTTCCTTATGGAGGTCGGAAAGGAGCTCGTGGCTAAGGAATAACAGCCGCTCGGGTCGATCCATCAGGTTAAGCTACGCTTGCCGGGGTTGGTCCGTGGATGGTAGACCATCTTTACACGTTCCTCCGTGCTTCGGAAAGCACGTTAAGCCGTTGGTTCCTGCTGTCATTCGTGGATCTTTGACAGTCGTTACGGGTCGTCAGAAGCGCGAAAACCTGACAACCAGTCTTGCCAAGGGGTATCGTATTACCCAGTTACTGGGTTGTGGAGGTCAGATAGGCAGTCGCTCCGTGTAAAATACTGGTATTCAGCTGCATCTGGTTAGACTGGAAGCTGACCCCAACATAGTTGGGAAAAGGCTAGGCAGATTGATTTTTCTTCTACTTTCCTTGTAATAGCTTGAACTCTAATGGTCATAATGCCGTAGTAAAAATATTATAAGCAGTGATAGCCTAGTGCTGTGAACCGGACTGCCAAGTCATAGGCCTCGAGTTCAAACCCAAGCCACACACCTCTGACTTTTGGGATTCATGTGCGTATTGTATAATTATCACTTGCTTCATAAACGGTATTTTTTTTTCGAACTTATGATGTTATACTTTAGCAATCTGTTTCAAAACGATTCAGATTGTAATTGATCGTGTATTGCGCAATTGAGGTGCTGGTGTTTACTTTAGTGGTTCCAAAAGTGTTTTTAATCAATGCTGGGGAGTTTGTTGTGCCACTTCCCAGCTAAAGCACAAGGAAGTGGTGAAGGGTGGGCGTTTTGGGGGACTGTCTTATGTAATTTTGACGTTCGAAAAGTGATAATTCTTAGCCTAGTGAATAAATGACCAGGGTTGCCACCGCCTATTTTCTAGATTCCCCAAAATCATTGGTGAAAATCCCCGAATTAGGGGAGAGCAAAATCCACTCAAATTATTTCATAAACTAAACGCATAAACCATTTAGGCACCTTATAAACCATATTAGGATTGAAAAAAATCTTTTTCACGCAGCTACATTATAGCATTTTCACTATAGGGTTTCGCCCGAAAATTTATTGAAATACATTAAGTAGTGTTGCCATAAAAAATATAAATTTAGACTGAAATTTATTGGATGACTGATCCTTATCTGATTATCTAGGTAGTAAAATGATATTTGTAATGTAATATTGGTTTGATTTGCTAAAATTTTAAAATCCCCGCATGGAACTTACTTTATGACAACACCTATGTACAAATTTACTCGTTTTTGCAAAGCAATAAAGATTAGATTAGATTTGATTTGATTTGGGTCTTCTCCCCAGAAAATTCCCAATCGTTTTGAGATTACCCGTAGTTTGGGGAAATCCCCACAAATTGGCAACGCTGTAAATGACTTTTGATTTTGATTTTTATTACTTACTCTACATTCCGCTAGTCTCTATCAAATTGCACCAATCGCATGAATCAGTATACCATGTCTTTTCAATAGATTATGATTTATAACTACCATCTGCCGATGATTCGCCAAAGATATTCAGCTTCTTGTGCTATTTGGCACCGATATCGTTTCCTAGGAGAAGTGGTATCCACCTAGCCATTTCCTAACTATAATATTCGAAGATTTGCCTAGCTTTTTCTCTATTATGTTGCCATCAAAAACTTATGATCAAGCCTCGTGTAAACAGGCGCGAAGCGACTCTAACAAAACAATTTCTAAGAAAAGTTCACATTATAACAATTACCGGTCGCGTCGCGCCGTCGCTTCGCGCCAGTCTTCACGAAGGTTTATGGTCTATCCAAAAGTATGTTAAAAAAAATGTAAACAAACGGACCACATATAAATTGAGTGCTTTAATTAATAATCATATGTTTTTATATACAATCTAACACTAAAATTATATACAAAGCGAAATAAAAATTATTATAGAAAGTAGGGCTCATAGGGCGTCAAAAAATTCTTCCGCATCGCTGTCAGTGGGAAAAGTGCCCAAAAGGCTGGCAGCATTGCCACGTTGGATGGCAATGCTGATTCTTTGACCTAGAATTGACCAGCCCTCTGGTCACGTGAAGAGTCGACCAACCGCTTGGCGATGTCCCGAAATACTCGATGAGCACTCGGACCCCACGGCCCTAGAGTTTCAACCCCAAACGGCTCAAAGATATAGCTACCAATAAGGTTGTTATATTTGCGCCGTTTGAGGTTTTCTGCACCTGCAGCAGCCGCCCCAGCACAGCCCGCCGTGCTAGGAAGATGGAATGGCGCGAGGGTGACGACACAGGTTGCATCCCACACCAAAGGCCTACCCAACTTCCAAGGCATTATGGTCATTCCGTCTGGTCTCTTCCCATCGTCGCGTACCAAGCCATTGGGTTCTAAAACAGCTGGCACCCCGGCGGTGACAAGAGCCCGACGGATGATGTCATTAATGCTTGCGTGCCGTGCCAACCGACCAGCGCTCTTGCTGCAGGAAAGGCCATGGTGTCCGAGGCGGTCGACTGCTTCACCGCACTAACAGCGATGTGGGGCCCCACAAGGAGCGCCCAAACGCAGACTTATAGCGGTGCTTTAATTTGATTATTAATTGAATACTTAAACCTGACATTCTATTTTGAAATCACTTTTTATAGCCGTAAAAAGATGTACCTATTTCATTTGATCTTGCTGACAGGCTAATATTTTTACCGTCTATTGTTATAAAGTTTAGCCCAGAGAGGCAGAAAAATTGCTTCTTGCGAAAACCAACCAGCTGTGAACACTTCATTCCGTATGAAAACAAAAGAATACAGTCAAATGATTTCGTGAAAAATGAATGAAAAGCTCTACATTGAGTCCCTCCATGCATACGTCTTAGGAATGCTACACACTGGTTCTGGTCGCCATCATTTGGCACAGCCAGTGCAACCGAATATTCTGGTCGCCATCATTTGGCACAGCCAGTGCAACCGAATATAAATATTATGTACATAAATGTTCGAGAAAGAGCCACTCGGCTTGGCTCGAATTTTGCCGAGCCAACTCGAACATGATTCAGCGAGAAACCGTTCTCCGAAACTCCTTTCGATATAGAAATGCCGAACGGAGTTTTTCGACCAGTAAGAGCCGAATGATAGCCGATTATGTTTAGAGTAATTTCTTCGGGACGGCTTTATTATTTAAGAATACTGCCGGATAGAATGTGCCGACACAAATTAGTGTATAGCTCCTGTATACATAAATACAGGGTGGCTACAGGGTGGCAACTGCCAGGGTTGCGGGAAAGTCTGAAAGGGATACCAAGACCCTCGGCAACAGGCAACTGAAAGAACACGGGAGGGTTTTAGTCAGTAAAAGTCTGACACGCCCTCCCGCTCCGCCCAGAGAGGGAGAAGTCATTTGATGATATCTCACCATAAAAAAAAAAGGGTGGCAGGGACATTGACGCGCAACCTGTTACCATGGATTCACTAACATGATTCTGAACCGGATGTTCTGAAACTGCGTTGAAATTTGTAACCGGTTATTTAAAAAAAAAAATGTTTTTACATACATACTGACTTTTCTATGGAACAGCCGATTTTTTTTTTGATAACTGACGAAATTTTTCTATACTCGGGACCCTAGAATCATGTGGCTGGTTATAATTTGCCCGTCGATATATATGATTTTGCCAGCCGGCCCGGCTGTTCCGTTTTATGTTTCATACCGATCCGAACTAGTGTAAAGCCTCCCTTATGAAGCTGTTGAAAACAATTTATTTTCAAGTAGAGCGCGTTTGACGGACAGCTTTTCATTAAAGAATACAATTTATTTAAAAACACTGGGAACAACAAGTAATGTTGACTTTCAATAAGTTGTGTCTCGAATATAAGGTGAGTGTTAAAACGTTAATGTTTTTGGTGACACGTTATACGCGATATGACTGCCCCGTTGGTCTCGTGGTCGCAAGCGCGACTGCAGAGCGTGGGGGTCCTGGGTTCGATTCCTGGGTCGGGCAAAGTGTTATTGGATTTTTCCATTAGGAATTTCGTAGTAACAGCCCGGAGTTTGGAAGTTGGCGGTGTGATACCCCCGTGCCTCGGAAAGCACGTTAAGCCGTTGGTCCTACGCCTGATCTCTCTCCGGTCGTGTCGGATTGCCGTCCCATCGGACTATGAGAGTGAGGGAAGAGAGAGTGCACTTGTGTCTGCGCAAACACTTGTGCACTATAATATCTCCCGCGCCGATGGCTAGTCTCCGTTGAGATTGGCCGCCGTGGCCGAAAATACGTTCTGGAGGACTATTATTATTATACGCGATAATGAAATGAAAAGTTTGTTTTCTGTTAATTGATCTTCTAAGACACTTTTACAAGTCAATTTGGGTAATATGAGTTATCGTGTAAATTGATAAATTGATAAAGCTGAGTCTTTGTAGTGTGATTAAATTTTGAGTAATGAGCTCATTCAATCTACCTTTTGGAAGGGGCAACTAGAATCAGTTCTATTTCTACAGGATGTAAGGGTAAACACTCTTGTCATTCAAACCATGGGTAGTTGACTTAAATATAAAAATAAATGACCGAACACAACAAAAAAAAACGTTATTTTCATTAAAAGATTTTAAAAAGTTTCTATCTGACACCGTGCTTGCTAGCGAAACAGCTGACTGACTAAGGGAGGGATCGCGCTAGCTGCCGGTCAGGTCACATCCCGTACCCCCGGCCCGTGTTGAGACGCAAGTTCGTTGCCCTAGCGCATAGGGCAACGAACTTGCGTCTCTTGTGGTAAAATTTAGATCTAAATTTTTTTTTTTTTAAGTTGTAATTTTCCATTGATTTTACGTTCTATAAATGAAACAAAACCACTGGTTTGAATGACAAGAGTGTTTACCCTAACAGCCTGTATGTATTTGACATTCAAAAGTGCCTTAATGTGCCTACTTGAAATAAATTATTTGACTTTGACTTTGACAATTAATCATCAGGCAGGCAATATTATAGATCCTTAATTTCCCAGCCATCAATTCATATAATAGGTTTACGTTTGAAGGTTTTTTTTATATTATTCTCAAAAAAGACAACGTCAGTTACATGACAGTTATTTGCTGTTGTGCATCAGCATCGTTTAGATAAGTAAAACTTTATTAATAAAATTGTATACAGCATGTATAAGAAATATGTGGTCATATTTGAGGGAGTGAGGTACAGACCAATTTTCTCCATGGGACCAACATCATCATCATCTGCCTTTTCCCAACTATGTTGGGGTCGGCTTCCAGGCTAACCGGATGCAGCTGAATACCAGTATTTTACATGGAGCGACTGCCTATCTGACCTCCACAACCCAGTAACTGGGTAATACGATCATGGGACCAACATCGGACCAACATCGTAACCATGAAAAAATAATCAGCTGACTAGGTATTGAAGTTTTGTATCAGATAGCTGATATTTTTTCGCGGTCTGTATCCGGAAATTTTTGCCGAAATCGTAAGAGACCTTTCAGCAATACTTGTGCAAAATATATGAAAGTCCTGTAACTGACAATCCTGAAATGAACGAGTCTGTCTATCTAACATCTGGAAAACAATTTATTTTCAAGTACTTCGTTGATGGACAGGATTTCATTACGGCCCGACAACTTATTTAGAGAACTGACGGAAAAACAATAAAATACAGGATGTTGGTTTTTCCAATCAATTATTTGAGGTTTTGGTTATTGGTCCTGCCATTAAAATGAAAGCCTAGGAACTGCCTACATTATTGTCATTTGATGTTTATTAAATTAGCTACCTAAGGGTGCGTTTCCACTGAAGTGGCGACGAGTGGAGCTGATTGGAGACGTGTAGGAATCGTCCAATCACAGGTGACACGAGAGAAACGTTGAAAATTTCAACCATTGTGATTGGTCGATTCCTGCAGGTCTCCGCTCAGCTCCGCTGATCTCCGCTTCAGTGGAAACGCACCCTAAATTTAATGATTCTAGAGTGCCTACCACCACTGTTAAATATTATTTTAATATTACTTCAGTGTAGGAAAGAGATGACGCTCTATAAGACGTATAGCTCCATCTCTTTCCCCCACGAAGTAAGATTCAAATAATACTGCTGTAAGCGGTGGTGGTAGGCCCCCAGTTTTTACCCAACTGCGCGGTAGAAACGACAGGGTTATGCTTTTAATGCGTATCTATGTATATGAGGGATTCCTTAAACCCTCGTAGCATCCTAACGGCTGGATTGATTCTAATACATGAAGTGCTTATCGACTCGTCTGGGTCTCGCGATGGTTAAAGACAAGTTTTTTTTTTAATAAATTCTAAATGGCAGATTTAAACGTCGTAACGCTTTGAAAAAAAAAACTGGCTAAGTGCGAGTTGGACTCGCATACAAACGCTACTTGGCAGAAAAAAATATGGTGGTATACCCAAATCGCTTTCTACCATTCTTTATTTAAAAAACTGAAATAAATTCAGGACGTTAACTTCATTTTCATCGTGATCTTCACCATGTTTCAATAACGAAAAGCCAGGGAGGGTTATTCCGTTTATCCATCCCTAAAAATCCCCCAGGTGGATACTCGGAAACGTATGTCCGAGAATCCACCTAAGGCCTAGTTGGATAAACGGAAATTATAGGCTTAGGGTGGATTCTCGGACATACGTTTGAGTATCCACCTTAGAGTGGATTGTTTGGGATAGATAATATAAATTGAATAATTTAAAAGCCATACATACCTACCTAGTTTATAAATAGTGCTTTTATATCTTAGAACCTTATATAATATAAATATACAAGATACTTGTAAGGTAACTAATTCCATCTGGTGTGACATTTGATTGCTGGACACATTTGTCAAGTTTCATTGGATAGGGTTGTCCTTTCGTTTTCTATAAATATTATTATTGATTCTCTGTACCAGAGGATGCTATACAGCAAACACATTTAAATTAATACACCTGCGATAGACAGGACAAAACATCTAAATCTACTTGGTATTATCTAAACGGCGCACTCAGACCAACAAAAAAAGGAAGACGGAGCGCGCCGTACATCAAAAGTGAAGCCACAAAACCATGGTCCTGCAAGTAAACGCACAGGCTTATGCACACACCTACACTAAAACCATGCTCATCGCTCCTAGTAAGTCACGAGTCGTCGTCTAGTTAACATCAATAAAAAAAATAGAATTATGCCTTCCTGTGTAGTAAAAACTTGTAAAAACAATAGCAAATCACATAAAAAGTCTTATGGAATCACTTTTCACTTGTACGTACTTGAAATAACATCGTTTTTTAATTTAATTAACTATGAATTTTAGGTTACATGGAACAAAAGACCTCAACGAATGAATGAATGAAAGCAGTGACATAACGTTGGAGGGTTGCCATAATGCGATTTCAAATTTTCTCATTCGATTAAACCGATGTAAATTATGATTTCTTATTTCGAGTAATTATATTCCTGTTTTCTTTTTATATTTTAGATTTCCATGTAATACATGCTTATATATATTATACATCGCTGTCATGAGATAGCGATGTAAAAATGTTTTGTTTTTGTTTCGGAATGGAAGTCCTTCTTAACAATTGAGTTTTATTACCATACTCAACAATATCTTACTCGTACAATATTATCCTACCCATACAATATTATTCCCCAAATTATAGGGAAGAACTTTAACAAATGACAACCCTTTTTACACACACATAGATAAAAAGGTGGCTTCACTTTTGATGTTCGTAGTGCTACGTCTTCCTTTATTAATTGTTGGTCTGAGACAGCGTACCTCAGTTTAGTTCTATGCAAAGAGTAGATATGTGGTGCCATCTACATCGCCACATGCGAACTATGCATCAAAGATCTGACGTCACACAAAATCAATCAATCGTTGGGCAGTTGTCCGCCAGACACGACCTCCGTCTGGTCGGAGGATCCACCCTTTTCTATAGAGGATGAGTGAACTTTACACCCTATTCCTCATACCTCTAAACTGGTGACCCCGTAGTGAAGTTAGAGCTAAGAGGAACCGGGTGAAGTTTTTCTATGTAATTTCTTCTGATAGCCGTTCTAAAGTCCTTTACTGTACAGACACTTTCACAAAACCCACATAAAAGAAAAAAAAACCCTTAATCTTCGTAAATCCTCACATTACATAACCCCGATACAAAGTTAATAACACTTCCCATTATTTTCCGACTACCCTACAATTTTACGCTGCTTTCACGAACAACCCTACAACCACAGACTAAACAAAAGTGTATTAATCACTAACACAAAGGGAGATAAATGAGTTCGTTTCCTTTCATTAACAGTCTACCAGTATATCTTGACATTTCGGGGTGGCGCCACTGGTGAAGAAAGCTGTCAGGTAAATGTCAAATTCGGTACGTTGGAATTTAGTTCTGTTTTTTTCCGCGGTTCAAGATAAGTTGGTTAGGTTTTATGTGTGAGAATAAAATATGTGTGGAAGGGAATATTTTTTGTTTTTGAAAGTGTTGTTTAATTTTGGTTTTTATTTGTCTTTTAGTGGGTCAAGGTAACAAATAAGGACAGGATTACACACAGGCACACTCTATGTATAATACTAACGAGTATTGGTATCATAGAGTGTGTGAGTAGCTACAGGATTACGCTATGAAGATAAACAGCATTGTTTTCTGTGTTTTATCTATTTTTCGTTTACTGTATCGGTAAGACTATCTATTTACTTATTTTGATCACTTGGGGTTGTACCCAATGATATTATTAGTATTGAATGTGTATTTTCCTTCTTTTTAATTTAATGACTTTTTATAGGTAATAGCTATGTTGTACATAACACGAAGTTCAAAAGCAAGCTTCATTACACAAAAATCGCTAATCAGTTAAATTCGCAGGGTACCCTAATTTTCATAACAGATAGCAACTCGAGAGTCCTGCCTACCCTTTTCTAAATTAAGGCATTATTCACAAGTTTTAATGTAGATTTAGAGCCTTATCCTAAGGGAGATTGTCATAAATTTTAGAGATATACTTTGGATAATATTTTGCGTAGATGTTTGTCTGTTTTAAGGTTTTTTGGGTCAGTTATTAAGACAAGTTGTATGATGATGTCGGATTTGAGGAGCTCTTGCTTACGTAATAGCAGCCGCACGGGTCGATCCATCAGGTTAAGGCGCTTAGTCCCGTTTAGTACCGTAACACGGTCACTTTAAAAAGCTTACTCCTCATTAACGGCTTGGTTAAAAGATCTGAAAAAAATATATGTTTGCCATAGATTCATGTGCAACATTTTGTATTGAGCAATTTTTTCGTATGACTAATACTTTTGCCTTAAAAAATATTTAACAAAATGCAATTTTTGGCTAATATTTCCCTACTACTTCTAAACGGCTTTGATGTTTGGAAATATTTTTATACTGAAAAATTGATGGTTAGAAGTACTGCAGATTGTATTGAGCAGAAATGTTAATTAAACAATTTTTTTTTTTAATTACCCCTTTTAGAGATGCAGGTTCAGAGGTGCTCTGCGCGGGCGCGCGCGGCAGTCGCGCGTTAGCATTGAGACGGGACGGCTGTGTCGCTCGCTGCTCCGCGCCGGCTATTGACCGACTACGTACGTTTGTGTATGTTAGTGCAAATAATCACGAACAAATTACAATAGTGTGCGTGTCTAGACTAGCTCGCTGCAGAGTCTTGTTCGCGTGGATGCTTTATTAGTGCTTCGATTTCTACGTACATACTGTTTTTGTTTATATGGTTTTTATGTAGGTTATCATCTGCCTAGCCTTTTCCCAACTATAGTGTGGTCCATACTAGGTAGGTAGGGTAAGTAGGGTAGGTAGTGTAGGTAGGGTAGGTAGGGTAGGTAGGGTAGGTAGGTAGGGTAGGTAGGGTAGGTAGGGTAGTTAGGGTAGGTAGGGTAGGTAGGTAGGATAGGTAGGTAGGGTAGATAAGTAGGGTAGGTAGGTAGGGTAAGTAGGGTAGGTAGGGTAGGTAGGGTAGGTAGGTAGGGTAGGTAGGGTAGGTAGGTAGGGTAGGTAGGTAGGTAGGGTAGGTAGGTAGGTAGGGTAGGTAGGTAGGATAGGTAGGTAAGTAGGGTGGGTAGGTAGGGAGTGTAGGTAGGTAGGTAGGGTAGGCGACCGACCAACCGACCGACCGATGGACCGACAGACCGACCGAACGACCGACCGACAGACCGACAGACCGACCGACCGACCGACCGACCGGCAGACCGACCGATAGACAACGAAGCCTTAGTAATAGGGTCCCGTTTTACCCTTTGGGTACGGAACCCTAAAAACAGTGCATTAATGATAAGATAAAATTACTACGTAGTTGAAAGAAAAGACAAATTATTTATTTTATTATATAAAATCGAGTAGGTACCAGGGCCAAGCCACCTTTAGACACCAGTGCCAAAAAGCAGGGCTCGAAATACTTTCAGTGTTTTCTTTCTGCATTGAAAATAGATCTGTAAAGTCATACATATAAGGAGTACAATCGCGTATGCAAAAAAGGTTACGTCCAACTTCCAACCAAGACTTGGTGGAAGAAAAATACTTGCATAGAACATTGATCCTCAACTCTATAGAAATAAAGATTACAATAGCGTTTACAAAAAAAAACTTCTAAACCTAAACGTAAAAAAATAATTTCATAAGAAATTGTTCCGTGCAACCTTACCAATAAGGATCATGATCACATTTGTGAAAGAGTAACGTGAGTCCCATTGATTAAAAATCTTTGATGCGTTGCGCGTTGAAGTAAAAAGTTCGTTCCATTTTCAAATAACACAACACAACAGATATTCCCCTAAGACGACACACTGACCGCATCGTCACTTGTTTTTGACCAGTACAGCAATTTTGATTTATCTCGAAGAAGTTTATCAAAATAATGCTAGAATTTCCAAGCATGTTTGAGAAAAGATTTTATTTAAATTTTGATTTGTTTTGCAAATAGAACTGTTTATGGAGCAGTTTGAAGATTGATAACGAATAATCGGTGGAGTACTTTGAGAATAATTCAAGATACCTATGGAGCAGAATGGGAATAAAATAATAAGTATTTTTTAATAATACAAATTCCGTGGAGTAACTTGGGAAGTAATGTATGAGATTTTTATCTTTTTAGATCAAAAGAATGGGTTACTTTGGAAATAACCCGTTTAAAATAAATAAGAAACAAATGAACATATTGGCGCGTGAAACATTATCCTTGTTCGTCATTAATTCTGGAAATTATAATTAATTTACTTAGTTTGAAATTCCGCGCATTGTGAGATTGAGAAAAGTTCTATACAAGACTTGGCCGCAACCAGGCATTGATGGACTCACGTATGTGTGCCTCGGTTTTGCCTCGGCCCACATTTTCACGATCGTCCATCAATAGCCCAGTTGCAGGCCGCGACAGTAATGTACGGAAGAAAGAATACTTGCATAGTACATTGATTCGTAACGTAATATAAATAAGGAGCAGAATTGCGTCTACAAAAAAAAAAAACTTCCATACCTTTAAAGTAAAAATACTTACACAGAACATTGATCCGTAACTTCATATAAATAAGGAGCAGAATCGCGTCGAGAGTCGACGGAGCAAAATACTTTGAAGTCTTGCGAGTATTTCAGGTCGGCACTTGGTCGGCGTAAGTACCTACTTACAAGTAAAAACCTGGTGTAAAAAACCTGGTCGCGTAAATACGCACCTTCCCTAAAAGAATAAACAAGTGAACATATTGGCGCGTTAAAAATTATCATGGTCCGACATTGATTCTGGAATTTATAATTTACTCTGTTTGAATTTCTGCGCATATTTGAGAAAAGTACTATTTAAGTCTTGGCCGCAACCAAGCATTGATGAACTCAGTTATGTGTGCCTCGGTCCACATTTTCACGATCGTCCATCAATGCGTCAGTTGCAGGCTGCAACAGTAATAGTAATGTACTATTGTAATCATCTGGTGAGCGATTGTTTATTCATTCTTTCATATTTCAAGTTAAATAATTACGAATTGTTCTAGAAAATCTAGATCACATTATGTCGAAAGTAGGTAATAACATCAACGTGTGCGGTCAGGGGACCCCCGTCAGAAACGAAGTTCCTTCTCACGTACGATTTAAAATAAAACAAAATTTTCCCAGCTGCCATCCCGGATTTACATTTTAATGTCACTATCGGCGTACGGTAGACACCATAAACAATTTTTTTTTTTCATTTTGGTTTACCATTTTGTCGGCGTGATTTATTTGTAGACCCATACCAAATTACAGCTTTCCAGTACTAAGAGTCTCTGAGCTAAGCCGCGGAGAGACAGACGGACCGATATGGCGAAACTATAAGGGTTCATTGTTGACTACGGAACCCTAAAAAACTGAAAAGTAAAAAGCACCATTGCGAAAAAGTGGCTCTTTCCGCACAATTTGGCTACCTGGAAAACGCTCTTTTCGAGCACATGCATTGTAAATATATTTTTTAACCGACTTCTTCAAAAAGGAGGAGGTTCTCAATGCGACTGTATGTTTTTTTTTTGGTATGTATGTTACGCGATTACTCCGTCAATTACGAAAATACACCAGCAAAGACACCGACTTCCGAAACTAAAGTAATTTTTCACTTTTTTATTGTTTTTTGTGAAGTCGGTTGTTTTTTTTTTTGTAAAAAGTTTTCTTCCACATATATGCTACAAATAATGTCCTGTTCAAAACATAAAATATACGTATACGCACAAACATAAGTATCGATCTATACAAATATCAGCCTTGCATCTACCATTAATGAAGCACAAGCATCGTAGGCAAAAATGGCGACCTACGTGCGCATGTCTGCGCCCCTGCATATTCTTTGATCAACATTTTAGTGAAGCGCGCCACCGCGCGTGTCTAGAGTAGGGACTTAAGCTCCGCCCACATGCGCAAGGTCAGTCAGGAAACTGTGGCCCTTACGACGGAAAGAGAAAGAAAGAAAGAGAAATAGGAAGAAAGAAAGAAGGAAATAAATGTGCTGTATACGTGATTTAACTCTATGTTTCTAATAAGTCATTCATCAAACATATTTACCAACAAAACATCACGCGTTTATTCCCCGAAGGGTGAGACAGAGATGTACCTATAGTACACCCACATTTCGCCAGTTATGTTTTAAGTTCCATGTATTATATTACATGTCTGGATTACCTGTTTGATCCAGACTCCGGGCTACCACTGAG